>CM030367.1:110377476-110977476 GCA_017893485.1 Hemerocallis citrina | reverse complement strand
CGAATTCCATCAAATTCATAATAAGAATTCTATCAAACTATTTTAAAATTTTTATAAATCCTAGTCAAAGTTTTAGGTGAATTCCCCATAAATCCCTTAAGTACTGGGATTCTCAATTCTTTTGAATTCATTTCAAAATTCAATTCAATACACCCTTGTTCATCTCCCCAATACTGTTCAACCCTAATACTATTCAACCCTCCACCTTCATCTCCTTCTCCGACTGCTCACCCTCGACCTCGAATTCCTCATCACCCATCATCCTCCTCATCACCCCGTCGCCTCCTCGACCCCCGCATCCACCGCTCACCCCTCAGCCTCGCTGTCGAACTCCACCACCACCGCTCGACTACCTCGCGATCCTCCTCCCCTGCTTCCAATGGCCTCATTGACCACCATCATCGCCCCTCCAGTCCATCCAGTCACCACCCTCCTTGTCATCCCCGATCATCGACCTCATGCTTCGCGCCCCTCGCCAGCCTGCCATCACTGCAACCACCTCGCCGCCCCTACCCTGATCTTCTTCTTCCTCTGTTTTGGAGCGAAAACCCCATCGCCTTCCTCCTCGTCATCCCGACCACCGCACATCGCAATCATCCCCTACTTTCTCATCACCATTGCCTCCCCGACCATCCTCCTCGCCATCACACCCCAGCACCCTTCGCTAGAGCTGTGACTGCCTCTCAATTAACCACCTCGTGGATCCCCTCACTGCTATCGACTGTACCCACCACTGCCGTCGCTCCCCTCCGTTCTTCCTCTGTCGCCAGCAACCGTCGACCATCACCCCACCGCTGCCCAATGCCGCTGCCAGTCGAAGCCGAAGCCCTATTGCCGCCATTGCCATTACTGTGCCCTTGCTGTGTTGAGATCACGTGCATCGCACGTGTTACTGTTGCTCCCTTGCTATTATTGCTGTGGACTCTTGCACGTATTTCGCACGTGTCGCCGCTACTCCGTTATTTGCATGTGCATCGTTTTCCCAGGATCCTAATCCCGTTATTTTATTATTTTGGATTAATCATATTAAAGACAAGTCACTTCCCTCTTGAATTGGATATTGTGTCAAATTCATGGTTTTTATTGAAACTCCTGAAGTAGATCATAATTTGTTTATCATATTGTTATACCGTTCATCTTCCGTTGAGTATATTAAGGGTTTACATAAGCTAACCCAAGATATTCTTGACTTCATGCCATTATTAACTCTAAAATATCGAATCTTTTATGCATTCATGTAGTAATGATAATAGAAGTTATTCATACATAACACTGCACAAATAAACTATTGTAGAATTGATTATTAGGTTGTTGTGCTTGAATGATTCATTGATGGATGCCTTGTTGATGTTAATCTAGTGTATGGATGTATTCTTCATTGTGCTTACCATGTTATTGTGTTTACCATGCTGAATACAAGATTTGTTAACTATTGATGTCACGCCCCGCTTCCCAAAAGGAATACGGAATATGGTACATGACTAAGCCCAGTGGATAGTTTTCACCATCCATAAGCTGTACAGATCTGCTTGACTCATCACAACTATAAATATAATAGTATACTCAACCAGGCATGCAATAAATAACTATAACTCAACAGTATTTATTTGCAAACAAGATCTGAAACAAAATAATATCCTAGGACTACAAGCCTAATACAAGTCTCAATACAGTTCATGAATAAAATGGTTCAACAAAACATTAAGCAAATTTTTCAATGCGCAGCTCAAAACTTTTGCTCACCAACTCCAGTAGGCAAGCAATCACCAAATCCTGCTCATATAGCAATTACAAGAAAAATAGGAAGACAGGAAAATATAATGCTCGTTAGATGCAAGTTCCGGACTGCAAGCAGTCGAAGCAAAAAAAATGAAAGGGAAAAACTAAAACAAAACAGAAAGTACTGATATGGAGATAAGCAACAAAGGGTAACAGTTTACGGATAACAGAGATAGAAGGATAACAATAAAGAGAGTAGTGATAACATTAACGGTGAAGTCAACAGTAATAGTAAAGTCAACAGTAAGAGTAAAGTCAATGGTAACAGTGGAGTCAACAGTAACAGTGACAAGATGTGACAGTAAAAACAGTTGTTCTTATGTCTAATATTCAATACTATCTAGGTAGCACTTCATGCGTCCCAAATTATACCACATGGTTGCTACATCAAACAGTTTCGTTTTAAGATTTCGTAGTGGAACTTATAGGGCAGTATATTCAGACAAACAGTAACAGTAACAATAATAACAAACAGTAACGGTATCATGGATCATGCCCTCATCCATCCCGAGATAAACAGTGGGTACCATAGTAACAGTGGGGAAAACGAGTTCCTTTCTGAATACGTATTTCTATTGTCCACTACTAGATCTTTTTCCTTAAAACCCCGGCTTGAATATTTTTTATTATTAAACGATGTGAACAAATACAAACAGGGCTAAAGACATGGAAAGGACAAAGGATAAGTCTAAGATGAATAAGGAACACAAACGGGTGACAAAACAACTTCTAATAGTCAAAATGACGAAACTTTTAGTTCTGGACAACAAGACACTACTGTACAAAATCTGAGATTCCGATTTCTAAAGAACTGCAAATCTAGATCCGTCAGAAAATTCAGAAACTAGAATCTCTGCCGAACCCAGCACATATACACAAGTCACACATCAGCCACAGAAACAGGGTTGAAAACAGCGTTTAATACAGAAGTTATGTTCTGCCAAAAAATGCAAAATCTTGCTTATAAGCATGAAAAGAGTTTTAAATCATCATAATTATATCTGAAAAAAATATGGAAGATTCCCTAACATATCTAATCTCAAAATATAAAATATCATGAATTTATATTACAGATAGTATAGTTAATAAAATTGGAAAAACAGAGTAATGCAACAGAATCTCAATTCTGAAAGTTCAGAAACAGCAGTACCAAAATAGAGATAATTCATAAATTATAATTCAAAATCCAGATCCATCAAAAGGGTGATAAAACAGACAAATCACTCTACAATTCATATTCACAAAGATTTCATCAAGAACAAATAGAATCAGGTTGAAAAAATAATTCTTCACTAAACAGCATGCAGTTTGGAAATATCGATTGGTTCCTTAAGCATGAAATAAGATAGAAAAGTCATTAAATAATTCTACAAAAATTAGGGATTGACCCCAGTCATGTCTAAACATACTCAGCAAAATATAAGGTTCAAATTCTACATTTAGAATCAATTTTAAAATAAAATATCATACAAAATACAGATAGTTCAAAATCTGGAATATACGATATGACTGCAGTAAAACAGCAATAACTCATGCATCGAAAATCGGAATTCAGATCCGTCGAAAGTTCTGAAAACTAGAAAATAAAGGCAACAAATCATGTTCACAAATTTATTTCTTTTACTGCTGTTAACAGGGTCGAAATTACTGTACAACAATAGGGCATCAGTAAAACAAAAGTTTTTTTTATGCATTTCATCAAATAGTTTAATTGCAAACGATCCAATCTAAGATGGCATACAAAGCATGGCATATAAGCTACTAAAATCAGCATGGCATGTGAACAAATGGTCTATAATGAGAGATTACATCTAACTAGACATCCACATACGGTTACTACAACACATGATATGCCACAAACAACATACAATCAAGATGTCCATTCTAATCTAAATTGTTTTCATGCAACGGTGTCAACTACTGTGTACTACTCATGATCAAGAGATGAATGAAAATGGTTCAATGAATAAGATAGGATAATCATGAGACTACAAAACAAATTCATGCTAGACTACTTATAGTATTTAACTTGTATGACAAAAAAAACACATACAAGCTACTTGCCTGAAAATGACGACGAAGATGAAGACGAAAGAATAATGGGAATGGATCCCGAACAACGAACACAAACGAATAAGAGAATGCACGAACAAGAGCAAGATCTAACACCAACCGAAATGCGTGCTGTGTACGTGCTCACACGCACACAACAAAACAACGGCAATAAACAGCGGCAGCAACAGCAAAAGCATCGACAGCAAGGCGCGACACAACAACACTACGGCAAGACGGCGGCAGCGATGCAGCACAGCAGAGAGAAGGCGGTGCGGCTCTTCGACCACAGCAGTAGACGACAACAGTGGCTAGACGGAGTGGTGCTGTGGTGGGGCACGGCTGCGACAACAGCAGCGCAACCACAGCAAAGGCGGTGACACAAGGCGACTCAGCGGTGGCCTAGGTTTGGGTCGCTGCGACTCGAACGGGGACAGGGAGCATGGCGGAAAGACGGGAAAGAGGAGAGGGGTGTTGCGATGGGGTCTGCCGGCGTCGGGTGCAAGATGATGTCAGCGAGAAGAGAGTAGAGGAGAACAGGAGAGAGGGTCGTGATCGGGATAGATGATGGCTAAGGGAGAGAGATAGAGAGAAGTATTCGGGTTTTGGTAATTAGGTTTAGGGTTTTTAGGAGGATTTAAATAGTGTCAATATGGGTTTTGGGTGAAATGGGTAGTATCCAATAGGAAGAAAATAGTCCAATAAGAGATAAATAGGCCATGAAATAGGTTTAAAACAATAAACAAGCTCAAGAACAAATTTGTAGGTCAAACAAATGAGAATATAAAGGGTGAATCAAACAGAAATGAATCACAAGGAGAACAACAACATACAATTCAAGGGACGAAAATCAATAAAACCAGAAATAAAATAAAATAACCATGAATTTAATTAAATACAAATAAAAAAAATACAAAAATGAGTAATAGGGGTTACAATTAAGTTGAAGATCATCATGTTTAGATCGCTTTTATTTCATGAAATATGTTGAACCCTGATTTCACTGTCTGTCTAAAACTTGTGAGATCTTTTTGACCCTGTATTTGACATCAAAAATTATAACTTTCTAAACGAAACTTGTAGCCCTGTATTTCTAGTTTCCAGAACATCTAAAATATTAGAATTCCGAGTTTTATTGCAAAAGTTATGGTGTTTTTACTACTGCTGCCTTTTTACTTTCAGAATTCCTGATTCATGTATGTCTTCATATTTAAGTTATTAAAAAGCTAAGTTAATGTTACAATATGACCCTGATAATTTTCAGATTGTTAGTCAACATGATTAGGGGCTTGGCAAATATTTTTGATTGATTTAAAATTGGATTTTTACTGATTTTACAAACATCACAACTTGATCTTGATTTTCGGTAAGAACGTGTAATTTGTAAAAAACATTGTAATTAACCTATCTATAGTTATCGGATTTCATATTTAAAATATGTGTTGGAACCAGGTAGGAGTCTACTTTCTAGAACTTCTGACGGTTCCAGTTTTAGATTTTTGTAGCAGCAGGAAACTTGATTTTGGTACAGTAACCTATTGCTGTCCAGAATTGTATTTTCATATTTTCTTAATATAATTGTATATATATCGTTACATTGAATGAATTGAAGTGTATAAATTGCATTGCATGATCCTAATATACCATTGTCACCATTCTAATTGTCCCATTCTAATTGTCCCATTCTAATTGATCGTCCTATTGTTACTTCTATTGATACCATTGTTTATCGAATTTCTCTAAATTACATAATGTATTGATTGCATTGATAAAATATTTAACAAGCTGGGGTTTACGGGTGACTTAATTAGTGGACAATGTAGAGACTGTACTCGAAGGAGGGGGCCTGTGTTTTCCTAAATATTATTATCGGCTATTGTTTTATCGATTGATTGGGGCTTACGACGGTAACCCAATCTATCGTGTATTGTATTGTTGCCGAATTATCGTATCATGCATTGAATATTGAATCGTGATTATTGAATATTGATTATCTTTGCCGAGTACATGAACTATAGATTACACCATTTAGGTCTAAACGATATTGATTGTATGTACGGAACTTGTGGTATGGGACACAGTAGTACATGCATTGGTTAAGCTAAAAGCTAATAGACTTAGGAATTGACACAATATTGACACTGCATATTAAACATCGTCATTGCTATTGATATTGAACATTGTTATTGATATTGACATCGACCATTGAGCATTGACATCAAATATTGAAATATCGTTTATTGTTATACCATCGCATTATTACCATTGATATTGATTATTGCTATCGTGCATTGTTATTGATTTCTATTGTTTTATTGAATTCATTGTTATACAGTATTTCCATTGTTCATTGCTTTTTCTACTTGTTGTCCATGACTTGCTCTAAGGACAATTTTCTCCTCATTTTAGATGAGGTATTCATAGGTGATTAAGGAGACTTACCTGCAGAACTTGGAGAACAGTATTTCTGAGGATTTATTGCTTTTTAGATTGATCGTTATTTTATTGGAATTCTTGTATTGAGTTTCATTCACATTGTATATTGGGCTTTTGACCTGGGGATTGTTATTTTGTTTCCAGATGTTGGATTATCATATTTGGTTATTTAATGCTAGATTCCAAGTATTGTTATTCATGTGATTATTCTTATTGCATGCGTGGTTGTATCTATCTTGTAATATTGTTGAGTTGAACAATAACAGCTTATGGATGATGCAAGTCATTCGCTGGGCCAATGTCATGCACCTGTGTTCCGTATTTTTGGAAACCAGCATGACAAGGTTTTTAGTGGTATCAGATATAGGTTTGACCCTAATAAGTTTGGGTTTAACCGGTTTGACTCATCAATATGTACAACAAGTGAATCACATGGATAATTGATAACCAACCTATAATCTGGATGTTAACCGTTTGATTTTATTACAGACTATGGCTAGAAGGGGCACTTCCTCTTCCCAAACTGGGGATGATCGATCAGAAGAGCCGACTGTTGCTCGGATGATGCAGCAGATGATGCAGATGCAACGCGAATACAATGAGCTGATGAGGGTAGCTTTTGAAGCTACCAACAGGAAACCCGCTGGACCTACACCCCAATTACTGCCACCGAGACCTGGTAATGTATAGATTTCATAAGACTACATCCAGATAAATTCTCGGGCACTGAGACTCCGCTTGAAGCTGAGCAATGGCTAATTCGGATTGAGCAGCTGTTGATAGAAGCGCGAATTTCGGATGTTGATCGGGTGGATGTTGTGAGCATCCAGCTCGTTGACCTCGCCCACATCTGGTGACAAGTAGAGACTGAACGACAGGGGCAACCCATCACCTGGGCCATCTTCACGGAGTGCTTCCTCACGAAGTTCTTTCCTAGTGTCACTAAAGATGAAATGAAGCAGCAATTTGTCTCGCTCACCTAGGTTCGCCAGATAGTATTTATTTCTGCAAATTTTCGTTGTTTATTTTATAATGTATCAAAGTTAAACTAAATATCGTCTTGAACCAGGGGAGTCGGACCGTAAACGAGTACGCTGCAGAATTTACCTGACTGAGCTGCTTTGGTACTTCCATGGTGGCAAATGATGAAGATAGAGGTCGGCAATTCTTCTCGGGTCTGGATATCAAAATTTAGGACCGCCTTGCTGTCCTGCGACTCTGATCGTATGCGGATATCTTGGATGCTGCTAGAATCCAGGAGTAGACTCATAAGAGAAAGTGTGCCATTCTGTGGTCTGTTTCGCACTCCGTTCCTATTCGGAGGCCAGTTCCAACCCCTCCAGCGAGGACACTGCCATATCCACCTGCTGCCCCAAGGTCAAACCAGACTTGTGATTACTGCCACAAGGTTGGACATCTGCGCAGGGACTTTAGGATAGCCAATCCTCAGTGCCTTCTATATGGAAGTAATGACCACATTGTTCGTGACTGCTCGAGGAACAGACCCCTTGCACCGGTTGGAGGTTCCGCTCTGTAGGGAGTGCTTGCTTGTGGTCAAGGTGGACCACCACTCCCACCTCAAAGGAAAGTATTCGATCAGAGGAGAGCCGCTCCTAGAAGGGGTCCTTCTTGAGGCCGTGGTCAGGCCTACAACCTGACTGCGGAGGATGCTGAGACAGCCATTGGCATGGTTGCAGGTATGCCTATAATTTTATTGTTTTGCTTTTTTATCAATTCAATTTTGTTGTTCTTCTATTGTTAATCATTCATGCGTATCTCTTTAGCATACATTTTGCATATTCGTATTCTGATTCCCTGACTTCTTTCTAGGCGTTATCATAGGTCACTCCTTTCCTGCTCATGTCCTTTTTGACTCCGGTGCTACTAATTCCTTTGTTTTCTCCCGCTTCGTCGACCTGCATCATTTGGCTAGCAGCGCTATGCCAGTAGCATGGAATATCACTACAGGTGGAGGTGTCATTGTATGATCTCAGATTTGTGTGCACAGCCCTTTAATTATTGGTGGTGTCGATTTTAAAGCCGATTTGATCGTCATCAACAATTCAGGTTTTGATGTCATCTTAGGAATGGATTGGCTGGGAGTTGCTCATGCTGTTATTAACTGCCATGAGAAGAAGGTGGTGTTCTGAATACCAGGCCGTCAGCAATTTGAATTCCACGCCGGTGAAACACCTCTTGGTTGTGTTGAGAAGTTGGCAAGCTAGGGAGCTAGAGTGATGGAAGAAGTGTGTGCTGATGGTGGAGTCACACCATTGGTTGTGCGAGACTTTCTGGATGTTTTTTCTTGAAGAGTTGCCGAGACTACCTCCAGATTGTGAAGTAGTGTTCGGTATTGATGTTCAGCCGAGTACAACTCCTATCTCTAAGAGTCCCTACCGAATGTCACCTGTTGAGTTGGCTGAGTTGAAGGAACAGATCCAGGAGTTACTGAATCGAGGATTTATCAGGCCGAGTGTCTCGCCTTGGGGAGCTCCAATACTGTTCGTCAACAAAAAGGATGGTAGTCGCAGGCTATGTATTAACTACCGTGAGCTGAATAATGTCACTGTGAAGAACTGGTACCCACTCCAAGGATTGATGATCTGTTTGATCAACTTGGGGGTGCTTCAGTATTTTCAAAACTAGACCTTCGTTCTAGTTACCATCAAGTCAAGTTGAAAGCCGATGATGTACAGAAGACTGCCTTTCGTACAAGATATTGGCACTATGAATTCTTGGTGATGCCCTTCAGAGTTACTAATGTTCCAACTGTATTCATGATTTTGATGAATCGGGTCTTCTCTCCCTTCCTGGACAAGTTTGTTGTAGTATTCATTAACGATATCCTCATATATTCTCGGAGTCGTGAAGAGCATGCTGAACACTTAAGGGTAATCTTGCAGACATTGAGGGAATATCAGCTTTATGGGAAGCTTAGCAAGTGTGAGTTTTGGCTGGATCGTGTGGCATTCTTGGGCCACATCATTTCCGGAGATGGAGTTTATGTCGACCCGTCCAAGATCACTACAATTAAGGATTGGCCAACGGCGAAGTCAGTAGCAGAAGTTTGAAGTTTCCTTGGACTAGCAGGTTACTACAGGAAGTTTGTTCAGGATTTTTCGAAGATTGTCGGGCCGTTGACAAAGTTGACCGGGAAGGATCAAAAGTTTGTGTGGGATGATTTCTGTGATGGAGCCTTCGCTGAGTTGAAGAATCGGTTGACATCAATACCTGTGTTAACCATACCAGATAGATTCAGAGGTTTCGTAATCCAATGTGATGCCTCAGGCATAGGCTTGGGTGCTGTTCTGATGCAGCGAGGCAAGGCTGTCGCGTATGCATCTAGACAGTTGAGGCCGCATAAGAAGAATTATCCTACCCATGATTTGGAGCTTGCAGCTGTGAATTTTGCCTTGAAGCTTTGGAGGCATTACTTACTTGGAGACCGAGTGGAGATTTTCACTGACCACAAAAGTCTCAAGTACGTATTCACTCAGAAGGAGCTGAATATGAGGCAGAGGCAATGGTTGGAATTGATGGCAGATTATAATATTAATTTGCAGTATCATTCTGGTAAGATTAATTTGGTACCTGATGCTTTCAGCAGAAGACTGGTTGCTATGGTTCTAACTGAGCAGGAAGAGCTTTTGAAAGCCATGAGGAGGTTAGATTTGGAGGTGATTTTGCCTGGTGCCGAGCAGGGTTGTATGATGCTTCAGCTATAGTCGTCATTGGTGGACTAGATTAATGAGGCACAGTCAGATGATGAGCCTTGCAAAGTTCCGAGCTGAAGTTGAAGCAGGTTGAAGGACTGATTTGGTTATTCATGAGGATAAATCTATCCGCTTTGGGACCCGCCTATGTGTTCCGAAGGGGGAAGTCAGGTAGAAGTTACTCGAGAAAGCTCATCGCTCGCCCTATTCTATTCATCCTAGTGGTACAAAAATGTATCGAGATCTGAAGTTGCATTTTTGGTGGCATGGTATGAAGATAGTTGTGGCGAGATTTGTTTCACAGTGTTTGATCAGCCAGCAGGTGAAAGCAGAACATCAGAGAACTGCTGGACTTCTTCAACCTCTTCCCATTCCAGAGTGAAAATGGGAGAACATCACCATGGACTTTGTGATTGCTTTGCCAAGAAGTCTCAAGGGTCACAATGCCATTTGGGTAATTGTGGACCTATGGGTAATTGCGGACCGGTTAACGAAGAGTGCCCATTTTATTCCCTTCAGATTGGGTCAGTCCACGAAGAGCCTTGCAGAGAGGTATATGTAGGAGATTGTCAGATTGCATGGGGTCCCCATCAGTATTGTATTAGACAGAGACACTAGGTTCAGATCTCAGTTCTGGGAAAGTCTTCATGGCAGCCTTGGGAGCAAGCTGAACTACAGTATTGCGTTTCATCCATAGACGGATGGGCAATCGAAGAGGATTATTAAGACATTGGAAGATATGTTGAGGTCCTGTGTTCTCCAGTTTGGAGGATCTTGGGAAGATCATCTACACTTGGTGGAGTTTTCATACAACAACAGCTACCAAGCAAGTCTTAAGGCAGCTCTGTACGAAACTTTGTATGGTCGGAAGTGTAGATCACCAGTGTGCTGGGATGACATTGGTGAGAGGAAGCTTTTGGGGCCAGAGTTGATCACGAAGACGGTTGATGTTGTGGCTCAGATCAGGAAGCATCCACAGGCGACTCAGGGTAGACTGAGAAAATGGGCAGATCTTCATAGAAGGCCATTGGAATTCGAAGTGGGTGATCATGTGTTCCTCAAGGTATCACCATGGAAGAGTGTTATCCGGTTTGGAGGCGGGGGCAAGCTAAGTCCTAGATCCATTAGCCCGTTCGACATTGTAGAGCGAGTAGGCGAGGTGGCCTGTAGACTCGCATTGCCACCGGCTCTATCTGGAGTGCATTATGTTTTTCATGTCTCTTAACTCAGAAAGTATATCAGGGATGACAGCCATGTTATCGACTACTTCGAGTTGTATGTTCAACCAGATTTGTCTTGTAACATCCAGTTTCGGTCATGGATCGATGGGAGAAAGTATTGAAGAACAAGGTCATCAGATTGGTTCAAGTTACTTGGAATCCTCACTCGCCGGGTAAGTCGACTTGGGAGCTTGAGGAAAAAATTCATAGGAAGTTACCTCACCTTTTTTAGTAGTTTTCTTGGGGCTATCCAGTTCCCACTTGTATGAATTTTGAGGACGAAATTATTCTTGTAAGGTGTGTAGGATTTGTAACCCCTGTTTCCGGTTGTACGGATTTTTCTTGCATTTTGTATTGTTCTTTTCTATTTTTCTGTATTTTGGATCATGTGCTTGTTGTGAGCCTTTTGTTGCAATTTGTTATTCTTGCATATTATTGATCTTTATTTTGTTAGCCCATTTATTTATCTAACTTTTTCCAAGCCGAGCTCTTTTGGATCCCACCCAAACCAACTAACCCGCAACCCTTCATATCCCCACCAATCAGTTCAATCCCCTCAATCTCCACATTTCTCTCCCTCTATCTCCCCTAATCACTCTCAAATCTTCCCGTAACCCCCAATTTTAAATCCCTATTCATCAGCCATTTACTCCTTCCCCATTATTATAATCATTATAATACTATTAGTATATTCCCTGTACAACCCAACTCTTCATCTCCCCAATACTGTTCAACCCTAATACTATTCAACCCTCCACCTTCATCTCCTTCTCAGACTGCTCACCCCCGACCTCGCCTTCCTCATCACCCATCATCCTCCTCATCGCCCCGTCGCCTCCTCGACCCCCGCATCCACCGCTCACCCCTCAGCCTCGCTGTCGATCTCCACCACCACCGCTCGACTACCCCGCGATCCTCCTCCCCTGCTTCCAACACCTTCATTGACCACCATCATCGCCACCTCCAGTCCATCCAGTCACCACCCTCCTCGTCATCCCCGATCAACGACCTCATCCTCCGTGCCCCTCGCCAGCCTGCCATCACTACAACCACCTCGCCGCCCCTACCCTGATCTTCTTCTTCCTCTGTTTTGGCGCCAAAACCCCATCGCCTCCCTCCTCTTCATCCCGACCACCGCACACCGCAGTCACCTGAGCACCCCTCGCCAGCATTGTGACTGCCTCTCAGTCGACCACCTTGCAGATCCACTCGCTGCCATCGACTGTACCCACCACTGCCGTCGCTCCCTTCCGTTCTTCCTCTTTCACTAGCAACCGTCAACCATCACCCCACCGCTGCCCAACGCCACCACCAGTCGAAGCCAAAGCCATGTTGCCGCCATTTCCATTACCGTGCCCTTACTGTGTTGAGATCACGTGCATCGCAAGTGTTACTGTTACTGCCTTGCTATTGGTTCTGTGGACTCTTGTACGTATTTCGCACGTGTCGCCGCTACTCGGTTATTTGCACGTGCATCGTTGCCCTAGGATCCTAATCCTGTTATTCTATTATCTCGGATTAATCATATTAAAGGCAAGTCACTTCCCTCTTGAATTGCATATTGTGTCAAATTGGAGGTTTTTATTGAAACTTTACAAATAGATCATGAATTGTTTATCGTATTGTTATACCGTTTATCTTCCGTTGAGTATATTGAGGTTTTACACGAGCTAACCCAAGATATTCTTGACTTAGTGCCATTATTGACTCTAAAATACCGGATCTTTCATGAATTCATGTAGTATTGATAATAACAGTTATTCATACAAGACACCGCACAAATAAACTATTGTAGAATTAATTATTAGGTTGTTGTGCTTGAATGATTGATTGATATCTCGTTGATGTTAAACGAGTGTATGAATGTATTCTTCATTTTTCTTACCATATTATTGTGTTTACCACGCTAAATATAAGATTTGTTAACTATTGAGTTGAAGATCATTATGTTTAGATCGCTTTTATTTCATGAAATATGTTGAATCCTTATTTTCACTGTCTGCCTGAAACTTGTAAGATCTTTTTGACCCAGTATTTGACATCAAATATTATAACTTTCTAAACAAAAAATGTAGCATGTGTTTCTAGTTTCCAGAACATCTAAAATATTCGAATTCCGAGTTTTATTGCAAAAGTTATGGTGTATTTACTACTGCTGCCTTTTTATTCCAGAATTCCTGATTCATATATCTCTTCATGTTTAAGTTATAAAAAATCTAAGTTAATGTTAGAATATGGCCCTGATAATTTTCAGATTGTTAGTCAACATGATTAGGGGCTTGACAAATATTTTTAATGAATTTAAAATTGGATTTTTACTGATTTTACAAACATCACAACTTGATCTTGATTTTCGGTCAGAACGTGTAATCTGTAAAGAATGATGTAATTAACCTATCTATTGTTAACGAATTTCGTGTTTTAAATATGCGTTGGAACCAGGCAGGAGTCTACTTTTTAGAACTTCTGACGGATCCAGTTTTGGAATCTGTAACAATGGGAAACTTGATATTGGTACAGTAACCTATTGTTGTCCAGAATTGTGTTTTCATATTTTCTTAATATAATTGTATATATATCGTTATATAGAATGAATTGAAGTGTATAAATTGCATTGCATGATCCTAATATACCATTGTCACCATTCTAATTATCCCATTCTAATTGATCATCCTATTGTTACTTCTATTGATACCATTGTTTATCGAATATCTCTAAATTGCATAATGTAATGATTGCATCGATAAAATGTTTAACAAGGCGGGATTTAAGGGTGACTTAAGTAGTGGACAATGTAGAGACTGTACTCGGGGGAGGGGCCCGTGTTTTCCTAAATATTGTTATCGGCTATTGTTTTATCGATTGATTGTGGCTTACGATGGTAACCCAATCTATCATGTATTGTATCGTTGCCGAATTATTGAATCGTGCATTGAATATTGAATCTTGATTATTGAATATTGATTATCGTTGTCGAGTACATGATCTATAGAATACACCACTTAGGTCTAAACGACATTGATTGTGTGTACGGAACCTATGGTATGGGACGCAGTAGTACGTGCATTAGTTAGGCTAAAAGTTAATAGACTTAGAAATTAAGACAATATTGACACTGCATATTGAACATTGTCATTGCTATTGATATTGAACATTGTTATTGATATTGACATCGACCATTGAGCATTGACATCGAATATTGAAATATCGTTTATTGTTATACCATCGCATTATTGCCATTGATATTGATTATTGCTACCGTCCATTGTTATTGATTCCTATTATTTTATTGAATTCATTGTTATATTGTATTTTCATTGTTCATTGCTTTCTCTACTTTCTATCCATGACTTGCACTAAGGACAATTTTCTCCTCTTTTTAGGTGAGGTATTCACATGTGATCAAGGAGAGTTATCTGCAGGACTTGGAGAACAGTCTTTCTGAGGATTTATTGCTTTCTAAATTGATCGTTATTTTATTGGACTTCTTGTATTAAGTCATTAACATTGTACATTGGGCCTTTGACCTAGGGATTTTTATTTTGTTTCCAGACATTGGATTATCGTATTTGGTTATTTCATGTTTAATTCTAAGTACTGTTATTCATGTGATTGTTCTTATTGCATGCGTGATTGTATCTATCTTGTTATATTGTTGAGTTGAACAATAACAGCTTATGGATGACACAAATCATTCACTGGGCCAGGATGGTGGGGGGCAACGTGGAGGGCCAGGATGGTGGGTCGCGCCGTCACGTGCTTGTGTTCCGTATTTTTGGGAAGCGGGGCGTGACAACTTCACAATCCCAACCCTAATTATTTTTCTCACAAACCGAGATTATCATATTCACAAATTAACAAATTCTCAAATTCTAAAATTCATACCTAGGTTGAAGAGATGGAGGAAGATGATGGTGATCGGAGTGACGGCGTGGGAACGACGACGACGACTGCAACAATGATGTGAGAGAGATGTGGGGGCTAGGATGGTGGGGGCGACGTGGAGGGCGGGGCACAGGGGGCACGACGATGCGTGGCGGCAGCCGAAGACGGCGCCAAACAGCGACGGCGAGGGGGGTTGGGTTCGGGAGTGGGAGAGAAGGAGAGAAGGAGAGAAGGAGAGAGGGAGAGAGAGAGAGAGAATGTGTGAAAAATTTTGGGAGAGAGAGAGTGAAAAAATTTGGGATAGTGAAAACGAAGGGCAAAATTGGGGGATATGGATATTTAGCCCCATATTCCGGTTTTTTTTAGAATAAACGCTAGCATATCCCCACCCTACCCCGGCCTTTTATAGAAACGCCGGTATAGAAGTGGATCTATAAAAAAATTTAAAATCCCTTGTTTTACCCCGGCTTTTCTATCAAAACGCTGGGATAGATATGCCGGGGTAGCCTAGTTTTCTTGTAGTTATAGTAGCAACCACTGTATTCCTACTAATGCTTCCCATATCAACCTATCCATGCATTCAACTAAGCCCTCTTGAGCATAAAGCCTAATCAAATTCACGTTTAGCCATGACCTGTACTCCTCTGCAGGATTGAACTTCCTTAAATTCTATACTTTCTAACTCGATTTGAATTAGAGCTTCTACAATAAGCAATGATCATTGATTGAATCAAAAAACTTTCATGATTATTAACTCTTTCTTTCACCAGCTCATATGTTCTCTCCATTTTCTCAATGTTTCCAGAGTTAGCATAGCCTCGAAGCATCAACGAATTGGTGGAAACAGCAGGCTTCACGGCCCCCCTACATCCGCTAGAAAACACCCTCATTTTTTTCAAGCATGCAAGCTGTAATATAGCCAGAAATAATTGTATTATAAGTCAATAAATTCGGGGAGAGATCATCAGACTTGTCAATGATATCAAGTACGGACTCCATTTGGTTAATCAGAAGCGACCGTCCAAAGACCGAAAGAATAATGTTGTAGGTAATGATAGTCGGTTTACAATGTGAGTTATTTTGAATCTCTTCAAAAACCGAGACGGCCTTGCTGATTTGCCCGCTGCACCAGTAAGCCACCATCAAGGCATTATAAATACAAGTCTTCCGGACCTTAACGACCTGAATAGCTTCATGGAAGAAAGTAACAACAAGGTCTATATTCTTAGTCTTGCCGGCAATTGCAATAGCTTTGGGGCTAAATTTGAAAAAAAAAAACCTTGAACTATGGCCTTTATGCAGAAAATCTCCCTGATCTTTTTTTATGTAGGAAACCCCTGAAGTATGGTTGTTGCAAAAAAATTCGTGAAGTATTTCAAAAAACCACATCTAACTTTTCTACTTGTATCAAATAACTCCATTCATCTTTGCAAGTTGTTTCAGAAAATATCATATATCTTTCTCATTATTGTCAAAAACCTCCTTCAACTTTAGCAGAAGTCTCACGCTGGCGGGATGGGTTTTTTACAACAATACTTCAGGGGGGGTTTCTGCATTAAAAAAATATCAGGGGTTTTCCTACATAAAGGCCATAGTTCAAGGGGTTTTTTTTTCAAATTTAGCCTAGCTTTGGAGTACTCTCCTACCACGATTGGCATTCCGGCATCTGCTTGCTTTCTCCTCCATTCAAAAACATAGCTAAAATAATACGAAGGAGATCAAGATACAAGACAAATGCAATGAATGGTAGATATCCTGCAATCACTCATTTTTCAAGAAGATAAAAAATTTTCACCTAACTAAATTTCCATACACTTTCTAACCCTAATTTACATAATATCAATGGAATCATACAATCTAAATCTAAAATACCTAAAATTTCTGCAAGTTTGCTTCCAAAATCAACTAAAGAGCTAACGATCGTCGGAATTGACAAAACTCAAAACTACATGTATCGAACCTAAGTTCTATGACAAAAGGAAATCAAGATACAAAAGTCAGCCATTCTACAACCACTGGTTTCTCAATAACCTAAAATAATATGTCTACTACATTAACTGAACACCAAATTTTATCAAAAGAACTGCAAAAGTAACCTTAACTTCACTAAATTCATATGAATTTTTCAACCCTAATCAGTCCAAAAATCTCACCTTTAATGCAAATTGAGTCTTCACCTTGAGCCAACACATCAGCTCGATTGAAACAAACCCATTGGGCGTCCACTACAGCAAATCCCCTACCGTTCTCTTCTCCAAAACCCCAACCACATGATGTAGGCCCGGAGCTACAGGGGTGGAATCTCTGTTTGGGTTTAGTCTAGTATTCATGAGCATGATTCTACAGGCAGAAGAACAATCATACAGGGCAAAAGCAAACTTGGGGAACAAGGAAATCTAAAAAGGGAATTAGAGGAATTAAGAAAATTAAAAGAAGAATTTCATTTCATATTCTGCATAAGAAAAAGAAAAGGATTACAATCACTCTCTATATATAGCCTACCCATCATAGTGCGCGCTACACGTGTTGTACACAGTGTAACCATCGCTATAGTGTTACCTACTTCTCCCCTTATCTCCTACTTATAGGCAGCCACGTGTCACATGCGCTGCCTGTGGAGTTTAAGCGGAGGGGTGAGTTTACAAAACCATGTTATTTTTTTAGAAAACCCCCTATAAGAAAGAAATTCTTCCAAGGACTGAAACGAAAGGCTCGAGGAATGATACGCAAGATCTGGAACTTGGCGCTACCACCTGTGAAGCTGCATGAATCCTACTCGCTTTAGAAGGAGCTTCCATGGTGCTTTGAAAGCCAGGGAAGCGATTATAGATATCCCAAAACTCTTCCCAAGTTGTGGCAGATTGATCTCCCCCTTTCCACTGTACCAACATCTTTGTTACGGCCCTTCCCTTCCTCCCAGCATTCTTTTGTCGATTATGCAGAGTGGCTCTGCTATCTTTTCCTGGAAGTAGGTTGGTGGACTTGGGTTAAGCCTTCCCCCTTCTCCTACACACTGTTTCAGCTGCAAAACATGAAGGTTATCATGTATTTTTTCTTTTGGGAGGTAATTGTAGCTTATATGCAACCGCTCCAACCCTGGTAAGCACCGCATAGGGCCCATAATATACGTGGGATAGTTTATGAATTCTTCTCCGCCCCTAAGACGGTAGGTCTCGTTCAAAAGCCTCCTACAGAAAGCTGGCGATATGGCTGAAGCTTGATATGCACTTTATCCCCTACCACATATACCTTATCCCTCCTATGTTTATCCGCAGCTTGCTTCATTCTGAATTGAGACTTCCTGAGAGTGTCCCTAAGTAATTGAAGTGTAGCATCCCTCTCAATTAAGCATTCTCCTACCTCAGGTGACTTTGTAGTTTTTGAGACATGATAGCAGGTTTGGGGGCTTCTGCCATAGAATATCTGGTAAGGGAAACGCTTGGTGCTGCTATGAACACTGGTGTTGTACTAGTACTCTACCCAAGGTAGTGCACTGACCCAAGTGCTAGGTTTGTACGCACAAAAGCACCTCAAGTATGTTTCAAGGGTTCGGTTAACAACTTCACTTTGGCCATCGGTTTGGGGTGAAAAGAAGTGCTCATGCACAATTGGGTTCCCTGTAGGCGAAAGATCTCCTTCTAGGCTAGTGAATACCGCATCTCTATTGCTGACAATTGTAGTAGGAATTCCATAGAGTTTGATGACATTGCTTACAAACAACTCTCCCACTTGCTTGGCAGTATAGGGATGGGTGAATGCGATGAAATGGGCACATTTGGACAGTCGATCGACCACTACCAAGGTGGTGGTTTTGCCCAAGCTCTTTGGAAGTCCCTCCACGAAATCTGTACTTATGTCTTGCCACACTACCGTAGGTATCGGTAATGGTTGGAGTAACCATGCGGAGGATTGATTGGAGTGTTTACACCTTTGGCATATATTGCATTCTCTTATGTGAGCCTTTAGCATCCCCTTCATGCCAGCTCAATAGGCCACAACCTTCAATCTTCCCCATGACTTGTCATATCCTGAGTGTCCACCCACAACTAAATCATGGTATAACTGCATCAACTGCTTGGTGATAGGTGAACTAGGGTCATAATATATACCATGCTTGTAGGTATACTTGGTGTTGGCTTCCCCTTCAGCTTCGAGCTCTGCCTGTATCTCCTTGTAGAAGGGAATCTGCTCTACTTCACTCTTCACCGCATTGAGCCAAGTAGGTTGGATAATGGTTATAGCTTCAAGTTGGCTCTCTTCAAATACCCTTGATAACCCATCAACTCCAATGTTGTCCCTCCCTCTCTTGTATTCCACTATGAATTGATACCCATGCAACTTCCATAACCACGTGTGTTAAGCTTCAGTTTCCAGCCTCTGCTCCAACAAATGTTTCAAAGGTTTGTGATCAGTTTGAATAACAAACTCCTTACCCAATAGGAAGTGTCTCCGTTTCTTAATGGTCAAGAGAATTGCCAGCATCTCTTTTTCGTAAGCTGAGAGGTGTCTGCTCCTACCCTTGAGCTCTTTACTTAGAAAAGCAATAGGATGTTTATGTTGTATGAGTATAGCTCTTATCCCCGTACCTGCGGCATCACATTCCAAAATGAATTGGTCCCTAAAGTTGGGAAATTGGAGCACTATGGGGAGGAGATATCTACATACCCTTTTATGAATTTTCGGTAATAACCTGCCAATCCAAGGAATCCCCTTAAAGCCTTAAGGGTCTTGGGGATGGGCCACTCTTGCACTGCAGAGACTTTATCTGGGTTGACTGACACACCCTCTAGAAACACAATTTTTCCAAGATAAGCCACCTTATTCACCTCAAACACGCATTTGTTTAATTTAGCTCTCAATGAATGCTGCCTTAATTATTGTAGCACCACCCTAAAATGCTCAATATGATCCTCCTTGGATTTTCTATAAATGAGTATGTCGTCAAAGAATACCAACACAAATTTGCACAGATAAGGTTTGAACACTATGTTCATCAATGATTGGAAAGTGGAGGGGGCATTAGTGATACCGAATGGCATGACTACATACTCATAGTGGCCTTCATGAGTTTTGAAAGATGTTTTATAAATAGCCTCCTCCTTCATTCTCACTTGGTGGTAGCCACTTCGTAGATCCAACTGACTAAATATCACTAAGTCTTGTAGCTCGTCTAGCAGTTCATCAGTAATGGGCATCGAAAATTTTTCTTTTATAATTGGCTAAATTTAAAAAAACGTCACAATAGTTTGGAGCTATTTAAGAAAACATCACAAAACTTTGACTTTTTAAAAAAACCGCACAATGTTTAACTTTCAACTCACGGAGTTATCCAACCGTTAACTGGGTTATACGTAATGTTTAAAAAAACATCACAAAACTATTGTTTTGTTTAAAAAACAACACAGAACTATTATTCTGTTTAAAAAAACATCACAAAAGTTCCCATTTGTTTTAAAAAAACATCACATAACTATTATCCCAGTTAACGGTTGGATAACTCCATGAGCTGAAAGTTAAACATTGTGCGGTTTTTTAAAAAATTCAAAGTTTTGTGACGTTTTTTTAAACAGCGCCAAACTATTGTAACGTTTTTTTAAATTTTGCCTTTATAATTACCCTGTTGAGAGCTCTATAGTCGACACATAGCCTCCATGACCCATCTGGCTTCTTCACCATCACCACCGGGGATGCATAAGAGCTAGAACTAGGTCTAATGACCCCAGTTTGTAACATCTCTCTGATTAGCCTTTCTATTTCAATCTTTTGTTGCCAGGGGTGCTGGTATGGCCTTAGACTGGCAGGTAGAGCATTAGGGAGTAGAGGTATTTGATGATCACAAGATCTCTTCGGTGGAAGCTGCACTTTCTCTTGGAACACTTCATTGAATTCCCTAAGTACGGATAGCAATTCTTCACTACAATTAACTTGGGGTGTTTCTGTGCCTGTCATAGGTGTATCAGCTCCTGCAATAGGGGTGACCTGCAACAAGTGTCCCCTCTTCATGCACATTAGAGTCTTCATCATAGATTTAGATGATGCTACATCCAAGGTTTTACTGCCCACACCCCTCAACACCTTAACTTCCCCTACCAACTCAAAGTGAAGTTAGTAATCTTTAAAACTCAATCATATTCCATCAAGGATTCTCATCCATTGAGCTCCAAGAACCAACTGACTTGTTCCTAGGGGAAGTATGTAGAAATTGGTCTTGATGATCACCTCTTGGCAGTTAAACTCCACATTCTCACAAACTCCTTCACATTTCAGCTTCTCCCCTCCTACGATGGTGACTTCAAACTCTTCTCCTTGGGTGATTGGCAGCTTAACTCTCTTAACTATCTGAGTGTCTAAAAAATTATGGGTCAATCATGTATTAAATAGTGTGAATACTTCCTTTTTTGCCAAACTACCTTGTAGTCAAATGGTTTGGGGATTATCCACACCTGAGATGGCTTCCAATGAAATAGTAGGGTGCAGACTACTGTTAATCTCAGTTTGAATACAATACAAATCACCTTCGCTTTTGTCTTCATCAGTATTCAATTCCTCAGTTGACATCTCTACTTCCCAGTACTCTTTACTATCAAATTCTCCTTCGATTTGCATTAGCGACCTCTCTTTGCACATATGGCCTTTTACCCACTTCTCATCGTACCTGGAGCACAAATTCTTTGCCCTCTTCTCTGCTAGTATGTAATATCCCGGACGGATATTAACTCATATAAATTACTATTTTATTATTATTTTATTATTATTTTATTTTAATTTCAAAATCAGATTATTTTGGTGATTTTTTGCCGGTTTGCCCACAAACAGTGTCTACGCGCATCTATCGGGCGGTGTGCATCCGAAGCGCATCAAATTGATAGCGCGATCCTCCAAATTAATAATAAAATTTATTTTACTATTATTTTCTAAATTAAACTATTTTATGAGAATTTTATGAGGATTTTATAAGAAAATTTTTGTATACACATACATGTACACATACATACAATTGTATGGTACTTAGTACATTATGCCTAGTATGTAGTATGTACTCTAGGACAATATACTTACTCTTGTCATGGCAACTTAATTAGAAGGTTAAGGTTGATTAGGAGGTTTAAACTAGGGCTTGTATACATGAGAAGAGTTAAACCCTTCTAGAAACCTTATCCCTCCACCTCACCACCCTACACCATACCCCTCCCCCCTAGAAGTATGGCCGGCCACCCCCCTCCTTGGGGTTTTTGTGCAAAAATGAGTGCACATTTGCACTTACCACCTCCTAGTCCCTCCTATAAATACCCCCTCATTCTCCTCCTTCTCTCATTTTTAGAAAACAAAAGAAAGAAAGAAAGAAAGAAAGAAAGGAAAGGAAAGGAAAGGAAAGAGAGAACAAAGATTAACTTGAGAGTTTTGTTTTGTAGGTTGTTAGAAGCTTTCTAAAAAGCTAGGAGAAGGAGAAGGTTAGCAAGCTAGTCCTTCCAAAAAAAAGGCTAAGGTGGGGGTTTCTTCATGCTTCTTTGTTTGTTTGTTTGTTTGTTTGTTTGTTTGTTTTGTTGTTTGACTTCTTCTCCTACCTTCTTGTTTTGTTTTGTTTTTTTTGGGTTGTTCTTATGAATGAGTGTGTTGTATGTTGTGGTAAATAAAAGAAAGAAAGTAATAATAGTGACTACTAACATATAAAGATCACATCTTTATTATTGTAGTTGTTGTTTTGTATGTTATTGGACTAAAAATTCACATATTGCATATGATCTTGAACATACAACCACTTAAGGTTGTAGGACTTGGATGAGAACTACACATAAGCATATGAATACATTTTACAACCATTATGGGTTGTAGGACTTTGATTAAACTTGAACTAATAATAATGAGCATATGTTTTATTGTATTTTCTTTCTTAAAAATAAAAAGATCCTTTTTAGTTAACCACTAGTTGTAGATTAAAAAGATCTTCTCTTTTTTTATTAATCACTAGTTGTAGATTAAAAAGATCTTTTCTTTTTATTGATCACTAGTTGTAGATTAAAAAGATCTTCTCTTTTATTAATCACTAGTTGTAGCTATTAAAAAGATCTTTCCTTTTTAATCACTAGTTGTAGAAATAAATGAAAAAGATCTTTTTCTTTCATATTTACTAGTTGTAGAGTAAAGTAAAATAAAAATGATCTTTTCTTTTATCACTAGTAATAATAAAGACTAGTAAGCAACTAAGTAGTAGCATGCTAAAATATAAAGTAGTAGTAGGTGATTAAATGAGGTAGTAGTAGCATGTTGATTAAATAAAGTAGCAATAGTATGTTGATTAATAAGGTAGTAGTAGTATGGTTGGTTAAATAAAGTAGTAGTATGTTGATTAAAGGAAGAAGTGGTAGTAAGTAATTATAGATGTTTTATGTCCATAAAGTAGTAGTAGTAGTAAGTTGTATGTTGTGTTCTTGATAAGAATGAAGTAGTAGTAGTAGTAGATAATTGTGTGTTATGTTTTGATTAAAATAGGAGTAGTAGTAGTAGTAAAATGTTGTAGGATCACTTCTAAAAATATTTAGAAGCAATATTCATGCTTCAAATGTTGTAGGATCACTTCTAAAAATATTTAGAAGCAATATTCATGCTTCAAATATTGTAGGATCACTTCTAAAAATAGTTAGAAGCAATACCCATGCTTCAAATGTTGTAGGATGCCTAATAAAAATATCCTACCATGTTTTTATGCTTAATTAGTTGTAGGATGTTTTCTAAAAATATCCTACCATGTTTTCATGCTTAGTTAGTTGTAGGATTTCTTCTAAAAAATATCCTACCATGTTTCATGCTTAGTTAATTGTAGGATTTCCTCTAAAAAAAAATATCCTACCATGTTTCATGCTTAGTTAGTTGTAGGATTTCTTCTAAAAAAATATCCTACCATGTTTTCATGCTTAGTTAATTGTAGGATATTTTCTAAAAATATCCCTTCATGTTTTATGTTTATAATGTTGTAGGATTATTTCTACAAATATCCTACCATACTTTATGTTTAGAATGTTGTAGGATGTTTTATAAAAATATCCCATCATGTTTTATGTTTATAATGTTGTAGGATTATTTCTACAAATATCCTACCATACTTTATGTTTAGAATGGTGTAGGATTATTTCTAAAAATATCCTATCATGCTTTATTCACTCTAAAAATATCTAGCATACTTAATGATGTTTAGAATGTTGGGGGGAGTAATTCTAAAATTGCCTATCATATGTAGGAATGACATATATGTTGTAGGTTTCTTTCTAAGATTACCTATCATATTTTTAAGCTTAAAATGTTGTAGTATGCTTCCTAAAATTAACCATCATGTTTTAGGAATGCTATTTCATGTTAGAATGTTGTAGGATAAATTCTAAAATTCCTACCATGCTTAGATTAATCTATTTATGCTTAGAATGTTGTAGGATTAATTCTAAAATTCCTACCATGCTTAGATTAATCTATTTATGCTTAGAATATTGTAGGATTCAATCTAAGTGTTCCTACCATGTTTAGATCAACTCATTTATGCTTAGAATGTTGTAGGATTCAATCTAAGAGTTTTCTACCAAGTTTGGATTAATTTTATTATGCTTAGGATGTTGTAGGATCAATGATAAAATTACTTACCATATTAGTTTAATTGTAGGTAAGTGATATACCATGCTAGTTTAATTGTAGGTAAGTGATATACCATGCTAGTTTAATTGTAAGTAAGATCTATGCCATGCTAGCTTAATTACAAGTAAGTTGTATACCATGCTAGCTTAATGGTAATTAAGTTGTATGCCATGCTAGTTTAGATGAATACTCATGTTTACATGATACCCATGCTTAGATAGTAATTGTTCATGCTATGCTAGTAGATGATCATGCTTAATCACTATTCATGCTAAGTAAGTAGGTATCATGCTAATTATTGATCATGTTAAGTTAATGATAGCCATACTATGATATTCATGCTTAGAGTAAAGAAACTACCCATGGCTAGTTGTAGTGATGTTATGTTGTGTTCCATACCATGCTAAAGTTCAAATGCATGTCTAGAACGTTGTAAGAGTAATGTTAGAATACCTACTATGCCTTGGAATGTTGTATGTTATATTAGTTATCTACCCATGCTTGGGTTATGGTGATTTGTCAAGATGAGTAGTAAGCTTTCACGCTCGCTTGACTATAGTGGGCTTTATGTCTAGGTCGTAGTGATTTTTATGCTTAAAGTTCGATATAAGCACAAGCTTAATCGTATTCATACTTAAGAGTATCATGGTGAGTGGTTGTGTTATATGATTAGATTGTTGTAGGAAGATGCTTGCGATTGTATGCCATGCTTAAGGCGCTATAGGTTGAAGTAATAAGGATTGGGAAGACCACTAGTAATAGTTAGTTGATAAAGGCCGTTTTGTCGCCTTCGGTTCTTCCTTAGTAGAATACCGATCATAGACTACTAGTAGATTCTTCTGTTGCTTCTAATAATTGAAGATTAAGTTTGCTAGTAAACACGTTTGGTTGCTTTTAAGATTGATTACCTGTATGGTTGTTTGCATATGGTTATGCTCGTACGTGGCTCGACTAGCCCGTATGTAGCTGTGGGTCTCATACGTAGCTTAGTTGGCTCGTATGTAGGTTGTTGTCTCGTACGCAGCTCGACTGGCCCGTGCGTAGCTGTTGGTCTCATACGCGGCTTAATTGGCTAGTATGTACATAGTTATCTCCTACGGGGCCCGCCTGGCTCGTAGGTAGTTATTGTTTCATACGTAGCTTAATTGGCTCGTATGTGGTTGTTACTCGTGTATAGCTTGTTAGCTAGTACACAGTTCGTTGTACTCGTCTAGGGTGAGGTTACCACCCTAAGGGCTATCGACCATCAAGACATATGTTTTCTTATCCTAAGGAACTGTGGAGGAGTCACTCCTTGTGTACCATCGAATCTTAACCAGGGTAGGTTAATCGAGGACCGGAGTATAGACAGAATCCAAGTATAGGGTAGCGGCATGCGTGTATATTCGCACGGCCAAAGTCTTGAATCGATGAGCCACGAACCGGATCCTGAGGGATTCTGGTAAGTCTAGGTTGAGCGGCCTAGCAGAGTTGTTTTGCGAAGCCTAAATTAAAGGCCTAGCAGGTTGTGTTTATAATATTGTCACCCCTAGGATTGTTCGAGTCAGGGACATCATTAGGATAGTGACTTACAAGGATCAGTTTATTTAAACCCTTTTGCCGGGAGAGAGGAGTCAGTGGTAGGGGGCCCCTTACACTAACTCGTCCCTTGAGGCAGATCATAGGTGGTGTATTGGGTTGTACCTTCCCGTCAAAGGGATACGTACGGTGCCGTCTCACAAGTTGAGGACACGGGTTGCGTATCTCGCGCTGTTAATTCCTGAGGTGCCATGGCTGGGGGTGCCACATGATGCATTGTGCAATCCTGCGCTTGCGATACCCCAGAGGGTGCCACAGGGTAGGCTTCGCGCTACCCTGCGCTTGCGAAACCCTATAGTTGATTTTGCAATGACGCCCGATACGTTGGGTTCGTCTATTTGGAGAGAGGTCCGGTTGGCCGGGTCGCAGTGGCGAACATAGACACCACTGGCGAAATGCAATAGTGGGACTTGACCACATCTGCAATCTCATTAGCCACGTGTAGGTGTCAGGAACAGGTTGAGTACAATTAGAAGTTCATAATGCAGGTTCCAATCCCTATATATGGAGAAACTGCTTGAGATGGAGTCGCATGTAGTATGGGCTGCATGTTGCTTTCGGAAACTTGCTGACATTAGAATAGGAAGCGTCCTAGTTCTATTTAAATATTGCATTAGAGTCTAGCCATAGCACTCACGAACACTTAAACTACACCAACACCATTGCTATATTTTGTATATTGTTTGGGAGATTCGCTGCTATATGATCAGCCTTTAAGCGTCAGTGAATACTGACGTCCCCACTTCCATAGGTACTGGATCGCCGAAGTACAAAGGCAAAATTCAGGAGGACTCAAGGCAAGAAAAGCAAGGAGTCAGTGTTATGTTTAGTTCCGCTGCAGTATATGTATTGATTATGCATTAGTTGAGAAGTACTCTGATGTAAGATGTTGAAAGTTGTAATACTTAGAAATGTAAAGGTAATATTGTAACTCTATTGTAAGGTATTACAGTTGTACAATATTCAGACTTGTAACACATTGTGTATTGAATAAAAAGTTTTAAATTCTCCTGTTTTTCTGTGTATTGTGACTAATTGAAGAAAAGGTCTTGGCTCGTGTCACGGTTTTCCGGTATTGGAAATCGGGGCGCTACAGAGTGGTATCAGAGCTAGCTTCAATTTACAGTCCAACACAGTAGGAAAATTTAAACTTAGATGCCTTTAGGAGATTGGGTTTTAGCTAGTTGTAGATAATTATAACTCATATTGTTGTTCTTTCAACTTATGTTTTATAATATTTCTATATCGATGCTAATTTCTGTATCCACTCCTTGCAGGATGACGGACAGATCAGTTCCCACGGGGAGTGGGTGGGGTCAGGGAGATGTGATAGAGATAGACTCGGACACCGAGCCTATCCTGGAGGAGGCCCAGCCACTAGTAGAGGCCGGGCTGGCCAGCGGGGCCCCTACAGCTGCCACAGCTGGGGCTTTTCCTTTCGGGGGTCAGGCCCCAGTACCGCCACCTCCCTAGCTTACCCCCGTCGAGGAGGCCTTCCAGCAGGTCTTCGAAGACATCTCTATGCTGACCTGGTCTCACGTCCATCTAGAGAACAGGATGGACTCAGGCGAGTTCGTCAACTATCACCATGCAAGGGAGGTAGAAAGGCTGAGGAGTGCCAACGCAAGGGCTCAACGCCGAATGGTGATCCAAAACCGTGCCTACAGGGCACAGTTTGAGCACCTGGAGCGCCGGTGCGCAGACCTTCAGGTTCAGATTGCACAGCTGCTGGCACTGATGACCGGACAGGACTCACCTGAGGGAGCCAGCAGTACCGACTAGGCAGTCGGGTACTTAGGAGTTGTTTTGTTATTTTGTGATTTTGGCCCCTACATCCGTGATGTATAGATAGGGAGGATGTCACTTAGGAAAAAAAAATGTGACACTTGTAACCAAGTAGGTTTAGGTAGACCGTTTTATTATTTTGTGATCTTGACTCCTACTCCTGTAATATATAGGTAGGAAAGTCATTACTTAGCAAGAGATGATATTTTGTAAACTAGTAGGTTTATGTATATATAAGTGTAACCCATTGCATGGATGTTCAAAGAAAAATTTCGGTTCATCTCTTGTTCTCCGACTATGTTATTTCGTATTTGTCGATTCATTCTCCTAACTTAAGGTAGTTCTGAGGACAGAACTATTCTAAGGAGGGAGTAATGTAATATCCCGGACGGATATTAACTCATATAAATTACTATTTTATTATTATTTTATTATTATTTTATTTTAATTCCAAAATCAGATTATTTTGGTGATTTTTCGCCGGTTTGCCCACAAACAGTGTCTACGCGCATCTATCGGGCGGTGTGCATCCGAAGCGCATCAAATTGATAGCGCGATCCTCCAAATTAATAATAAAATTTATTTTACTATTATTTTCTAAATTAAACTATTTCATGGGAATTTTATGAGGATTTTATAAGAAAATTTTGTATACGCATACATACAATTGTATGGTACTTAGTACATTATACCTAGTCTGTAGTATGTACTTTAGGACAATATACTTACTCTTGTCATGGCAACTTAATTAGAAGGTTAAGGTTGATTAGGAGGTTTAAACTAGGGCTTGTATACATGAGAAGAGTTAAACCCTTCTAGAAACCTTATCCCTCCACCTCACCACCCTACACCATACCCCTCCCCCCTAGAAGCATGGCCAGCCACCCCCCTCCTTGGGGTTTTTGTGCAAAAATGAGTGCACATTTGCACTTACCACCTCCTAGTCCTTCCTATAAATACCCCCTCATTCTCCTCCTTCTCTTATTTTTAGAAAACAAAAGAAAGAAAGAAAGAAAGAAAGAAAGGAAAGGAAAAGAAAGAGAGAACAAAGATTAACTTGAGAGTTTTGTTTTGTAGGTTGTTAGAAGCTTTCTAAAAAGCTAGGGGAAGGAGAAGGTTAGCAAGCTAGTCCTTCCAAAAAAAATGCTAAGGTGGGGGTTTCTTCATGCTTCTTTGGTTGTTTGGTTGTTTGTTTGTTTGTTTGTTTTGTTGTTTGACTTCTTCTCCTACCTTCTTGTTTTGTTTTGTTTTTTTTGGGTTGTTCTTATGAATGAGTGTGTTGTATGTTGTGGTAAATAAAAGAAAGAAAGTAATAATAGTGACTACTAACATATAAAGATCACATCTTTATTATTGTAGTTGTTGTTTTGTATGTTATTGGACTAAAAATTCACATATTGCATATGATCTTGAACATACAACCACTTAAGGTTGTAGGACTTGGATGAGAACTACACATAAGCATATGAATACATTTTACAACCATTATGGGTTGTAGGACTTTGATTAAACTTGAACTAATAATAATGAGCATATGTTTTATTGTATTTTCTTTCTTAAAAATAAAAAGATCCTTTTTAGTTAACCACCAGTTGTAGATTAAAAAGATCTTCTCTTTTTTTATTAATCACTAGTTGTAGATTAAAAAGATCTTTTATTTTTATTGATCACTAGTTGTAGATTAAAAAGATCTTCTCTTTTATTAATCACTAGTTGTAGCTATTAAAAAGATCTTTCCTTTTTAATCACTAGTTGTAGAAATAAATGAAAAAGATCTTTTTCTTTCATATTTACTAGTTGTAGAGTAAAGTAAAATAAAAATGATCTTTTCTTTTATCACTAGTAATAATAAAGACTAGTAAGCAACTAAGTAGTAGCATGCTAAAATATAAAGTAGTAGTAGGTGATTAAATGAGGTAGTAGTAGCATGTTGATTAAATAAAGTAGTAATAGTATGTTGATTAATAAGGTAGTAGTAGTATGGTTGGTTAAATAAAGTAGTAGTATGTTGATTAAAGGAAGAAGTGGTAGTAAGTAATTATAGATGTTTTATGTCCATAAAGTAGTAGTAGTAGTAAGTTGTATGTTGTGTTCTTGATAAGAATGAAGTAGTAGTAGTAGTAGATAATTGTGTGTTATGTTTTGATTAAAATAGGAGTAGTAGTAGTAGTAAAATGTTGTAGGATCACTTCTAAAAATATTTAGAAGCAATATTCATGCTTCAAATGTTGTAGGATCACTTCTAAAAATATTTAGAAGCAATATTCATGCTTCAAATATTGTAGGATCACTTCTAAAAATAGTTAGAAGCAATACTCATGCTTCAAATGTTGTAGGATGCCTAATAAAAATATCCTACCATGTTTTTATGCTTAATTAGTTGTAGGATATATTCTAAAAATATCCTACCATGTTTTCATGCTTAGTTAGTTGTAGGATTTCTTCTAAAAAATATGCTACCATGTTTCATGCTTAGTTAATTGTAGGATTTCCTCTAAAAAAAATATCCTACCATGTTTCATGCTTAGTTAGTTGTAGGATTTCTTCTAAAAAAATATCCTACCATGTTTTCATGCTTAGTTAATTGTAGGATATTTTCTAAAAATATCCCTTCATGTTTTATGTTTATAATGTTGTAGGATTATTTCTACAAATATCCTACCATACATTATGTTTAGAATGTTGTAGGATGTTTTATAAAAATATCCCATCATGTTTTATGTTTATAATGTTGTAGGATTATTTCTACAAATATCCTACCATACTTTATGTTTAGAATGGTGTAGGATTATTTCTAAAAATATCCTATCATGCTTTATTCACTCTAAAAATATCTAGCATACTTAATGATGTTTAGAATGTTGGGGGAGTAATTCTAAAATTGCCTATCATATGTAGGAATGACATATATGTTGTAGGTTTCTTTCTAAGATTACCTATCATATTTTTAAGCTTAAAATGTTGTAGTATGCTTCCTAAAATTAACCATCATGTTTTAGGAATGCTATTTCATGTTAGAATGTTGTAGGATAAATTCTAAAATTCCTACCATGCTTAGATTAATCTATTTATGCTTAGAATGTTGTAGGATTAATTCTAAAATTCCTACCATGCTTAGATTAATCTATTTATGCTTAGAATGTTGTAGGATTCAATCTAAGTGTTCCTACCATGTTTAGATCAACTCATTTATGCTTAGAATGTTGTAGGATTCAATCTAAGAGTTTCCTACCATGTTTGGATTAATTTTATTATGCTTAGGATGTTGTAGGATCAATGATAAAATTACTTATCATATTAGTTTAATTGTAGGTAAGTGATATACCATGCTAGTTTAATTGTAGGTAAGTGATATACCATGCTAGTTTAATTGTAGGTAAGTGATATACCATGCTAGTTTAATTGTAAGTAAGATCTATGCCATGCTAGCTTAATTACAAGTAAGTTGTATGCCATGCTTGCTTAATGGTAATTAAGTTGTATGCCATGCTAGTTTAGATGAATACTCATGTTTACATGATACCCATGCTTAGATAGTAATTGTTCATGCTATGCTAGTAGATGATCATGCTTAATCACTATTCATGCTAAGTAAGTAGGTATCATGCTAATTATTGATCATGTTAAGTTAATGATAGCCATACTATGATATTCATGCTTAGAGTAAAGAAACTACCCATGGCTAGTTGTAGTGATGTTATGTTGTGTTTCATACCATGCTAAAGTTCAAATGCATGTCTAGAACGTTGTAGGAGTAATGTTAGAATACCTACTATGCCTTGGAATGTTGTATGTTATATTAGTTATCTACCCATGCTTGGGTTATGGTGATTTGTCAAGATGAGTAGTAAGCTTTCACGCTCGCTTGACTATAGTGGGCTTTATGTCTAGGTCGTAGTGATTTTTATGCTTAAAGCTCGATATAAGCACAAGCTTAATCGTATTCATACTTAAGAGTATCATGGTGAGTGGTTGTGTTATATGATTAGATTGTCGTAGGAAGATGCTTACGATTGTATGCCATGCTTAAGGCGCTATAGGTTGAAGTAATAAGGATTGGGAAGACCACTAGTAATAGTTAGTTGATAAAGGCCGTTTTGTCGCCTTCGGTTCTTCCTTAGTAGAATACCGATCATAGACTACTAGTAGATTCTTCTGTTGCTTCTAATAATAGAAGATTAAGTTTGCTAGTAAACACTTTTGGTTGCTTTTAAGATTGATTACCTGTATGGTTGTTTGCATATGGTTATGCTCGTATGTGGCTCGACTAGCCCGTATGTAGCTGTGGGTCTCATACGTAGCTTAGTTGGCTCGTATGTAGGTTGTTGTCTCGACGCGGCTCGACTGGCCCGTGCGTAGCTGTTGGTCTCATACGCGGCTTAATTGGCTAGTATGTACATAGTTATCTCCTACGGGGCCCGCCTGGCTCGTAGGTAGTTATTGTTTCATACGTAGCTTAATTGGCTCGTATGTGGTTGTTACTCGTGTATAGCTTGTTAGCTAGTACACAGTTCGTTGTGCTCGTCTAAGGTGAGGTTACCACCCTAAGGGCTATCGACCATCAAGACATATGTTTTCTTACCCTAAGGAACTGTGGAGGAGTCACTCCTTGTGTACCGTCGAATCTTAACCAGGGTAGGTTAATCGAGGACCGGAGTATAGACAGAATCCAAGTCTAGGGTAGCGGCATGCGTGTATATTCGCACGGCCAAAGTCTTGGATCGATGAGCCACGAACCGGATCCTGAGGGATTCTGGTAAGTCTAGGTTGAGCGGCCTAGCAGAGTTGTTTTGCGAAGCCTAAATTAAAGGCCTAGCAGGTTGTGTTTATAATATTGTCACCCCTAGGATTGTTCGAGTCAGGGACATCATTAGGATAGTGACTTACAAGGATCAGTTTATTTAAACCCTTTTGCCGGGAGAGAGGAGTCCGTGGTAGGGGGCCCCTTACACTAACTCGTCCCTTGAGGCAGATCATAGGTGGTGTATTGGGTTGTACCTTCCCGTCAAAGGGATACGTACGATGCCGTCTCACAAGTTGAGGACACGGGTTGCGTATCTCGCGCTGTTAATTCCTGAGGTGCCATGGCTGGGGGTGCCACAGGATGCATTGTGCAGTCCTGCGCTTGCAATACCCCAGAGGGTGCCACAGGGTAGGCTTCGCGCTACCCTGCGCTTGCGCAACCCTATAGTTGATTTTGCAATGACGCCCGATACGTTGGGTTCGTCTATTTGGAGAGAGGTCCGGTTGGCCGGGTCGCAGTGGCAAACATAGACACCACTGGCGAAATGCAATAGTGGGACTTGACCACATCTGCAACCTCATTAGCCACGTGTAGGTGTCAGGAACAGGTTGAGTACAATTAGAAGTTCATAACGCGGGTTCCAATCCCTATATATGGAGAAACGGCTTGAGATGGAGTCGCATGTAGTATGGGCTGCATGTTGCTTTCGGAAACTTGCTGACATTAGAATAGGAAGCGCCCTAGTTCTATTTAAATATTGCATTAGAGTCTAGCCATATCACTCACGAACACTTAAACTACACCAACACCATTGCTATATTTTGTATATTGTTTGGGAGATTCGCTGCTATATGATCAGCCTTTAAGCGTCAGTGAATACTGACGTCCCCACTTCCATAGGTACTGGATCGCCGAAGTACAAAGGCAAAATTCAGGAGGACTCAAGGCAAGGAAAGCAAGGAGTCAGTGTTATGTTTAGTTTCGCTGCAGTATATGTATTGATTATGCATTAGTTGAGAAGTACTCTGATGTAAGATGTTGAAAGTTGTAATACTTAGAAATGTAAAGGTAATATTGTAACTCTATTGTAAGGTATTACAGTTGTACAATATTCAGACTTGTAACACATTGTGTATTGAATAAAAAGTTTTAAATTCTCCTGTTTTTCTGTGTATTGTGACTAATTGAAGAAAAGGTCTTGGCTCGTGTCACGGTTTCCCGGTATTGGAAATCGGGGCACCACATAGCATTTGCTCAAACTGGGTGAATTTGGGAGGTTCATTCAAGGAGGTTTTATTTACGACTACAGGAGCTGCCTTTGCCCTAGTTGGAGATTTTAGATTCCCTGCAGAAATGTTGTAACCCCCTGGCTTGGGTGGGTTAACCTGGTATCTGGTAGCTCGCCGCTGGCACGAAAGGATTGTTTCCCTCGCTTAAGCTTCTCTATACGCGGCTGTCACCGTTAGTGGATGTTTAAGCATGACTTCTTGCTGAATTTCCTCCTTCAGCCCCGATATGAAGCAATCAACTAACACAGGCTAGTAAGGGGTCGACTTAGATACTTTACGAATTCTCTATTATAGTCGTGTATGCTTCCTGTTTGTTTCAACTTGAGCAAAGTGGCTATTGGATTTTGAAGCTCCATCGGCCCAAACTGAAAAAGCATCTCTCTCTTCAAGGTCTCCCAATGTACCTCCAGACCATATTGATATTTAAACCATCTCCACCAAACGAGAGCCTCATCCCTCAAGTAGTATACAGCGAAATCCACCTGATGCTTCTCTTCGATCCTCTGAGTATCAAAATGATGCTCCAAATGGAAAAACCAATTGCCGATATCTCCATTGCAGTCAAAAATAGGGATCTCCAACTTTGTATGCCTGGGGAAGATTAGTGGGTACCTGTCATAGTCCTCTTCATCTCTTCGGGTCCAATGCCTATCATCCACCCTCTCCCACGGCCTGTAAGGAGGAATCGGTTGTAGAGGTATTGTTGGAGGTGAGGGTGCTCTTGAGTGGCCAATAACTCCTCCTATTGGTTGATTCTTAACCCTTGGCGGGGGTCTCTCAATCAGAGATACCAACCTCTGCAACAACCCATGTATCTCATCGAACTGCACCTTCATCTGGGTTTGGACCCCATTGACCTGATTCTGAATAGTAGCATAGAAGTTCCTCATCGATATCTCCAAAACATCCATCCTCATCTCCAGATCAGTCGACTGTTGGGGATCAATACTCCGAGGAGTAGATCCTCTTGTCGAAGGGCTCTGTGATCTGAGTCTAGATCCAGATCCAGACTCAAGAATCGTTGAGCATCCGATTGGTTCTGAGGTTGTCACTGCCGGAGCGACGAGGATCTGGGGCTTTGATACCATTGATGCAAGTCTCGGAGCTACAGGGGTGGAATCTCTGTTTGGGTTTAGTCTAGTATTCATGGGAATGATTCTGCAGGAAGAAGAACAATCAAACAGGACAAAAGCAAACTTGGGGAACAAGGAAAGCTAAAAAAGGAATTATAGGAATTAAGAAAATAAAAAGAAGAATTTCAATTCATATTATGCATAAGAAAAAGAAGAGGATTACAATCAATCTCTATATATAACCTACCCATCCTGGTGCGCGCTACACGTGCTGTACACAATGTAACCATCACTACAGTGGTACCTACTTCTCCCCTTATCTCCTACTAATAGGCAATCACGTGTCACGTGCTCTGCCCATGGAGTTTAAGCAGGAGGGTGAGTTTACAAACCCCATCATTATTTTTGTAGAAAACCCCTTATAAGAAAGAAATTCCTCTAAGGACTGAAACGAAAGGCTCGAGGACTGATACGCAAGATCAGGAACTTGGCGCTACCACCTGCGAAGCTGCATCACCACATCCTCCACATTTGAAACCCCCAAAATATCATCGGCGAGCTCCTCAACCCAAGCTTCGAGGGCATCCAATGATGCGGTGGGAGTGAAATTCTCGGAGAGGAGGCCAATACGGTGGCGGAGGAGGTCCACGGTGGCGGCGTCGGAGTCAGACGGTTGACACCGTAAAGCTTGTTGTTCTAAGGTTTGGGATTGGGAAGCCAGGGAAGGGGAGAATGGAGGAAGACAGGGTTTGCTAGGGTTTGGGAGTTGAGCGGTGGAGAAGTGGCGGTGGACGAGGAGGAGGTGCCTGGCTCTTTCCATAGGCGGAATGGAGACGGCGAGTTCATAGATTGAAGAAATCTTTTACGGAACTAAGCCATTTTTTGAAACTATTTTCCAAATTAGGCCACTTTTAAAACTATTTTTCTGAGTGAGACACTCGCTGTCACTATTTTTCTAAGCAAGAACTAGTATAGAAGGTCTATAAAATTACTAACTGTGATAGAAGTTGAGTGTTAAAATCCTACCTTGGTATGCAACTAGGAAGGAGAAGGACAATATTTTGTAGCAATGCCCGTAGTTAATGATGACGCTCTTATTACCATGATTGCAAGAACACTTGATATGTACTCTAATTGGACCGCATTGGAGTTATATACTGAGAAAATGAAGATTCATAATGGTCGGTCACATGTTATTCGTATTTCAACCCATGTACGTGATGTGCGGATGCAATAGATGAGTCGCAATCCTCCATCTGAATCACATGCAAGATTGGCCCCTCTACAAGAAGATATGTTCACAATTCCAACACGACCAAATCTCATGGAATATGAGTTGCCACGTTCTTTTAGTTTGATACACGATCATGTTGTTAATGAAAACATTATCCAATCATTCAATCATGCTACTGTTAACAATGAATTATTAAAAGATAAAGAAGACGAAGAAGACGATGAAGATGAGTAAGATGGGCATTTAGATGATAACGTTAATGACGTTAAGGACTTGCAACATGATGTCCAACATGCATTCCCCCCTGACTCAATTCAGGAGTGCAACTGTACCTGAGTTTGAGGTTGTTAATTGGGTTAACAATGCGAGGGTATATCAATTTGGTCAAGAGTCATGTGGCTCATCTGATGCAGGTGAATTATACATCGAGAAAAAGTTTTCAACCAAAGATAATGTCCATCATGGGTGAAGTTGTTCTCCATTAAGGAACTTCAAAAATTTGTCACAGTTAAATCGATCAAAAGTGTATATTCCGTGAAATGTAAGTTGGCACCAAAGGTCAGTAGAAAAGAGGAGAAGGCAGCAACTCCTGAAGTCATTGATGAGGCAAGTTGGCTGTGGAGATTTCTTGCAATCATTCCAAAAGAGCAGACATATTTCACGATGAAGAAATTGCAAGGGCCACATGCATGTCTCAATCACACATTGAATCAAGATCATAGTAAAGTTGATTCTAAACTTATTTAAATTTTGATTTTGAATGTTGTGAAGACACAATTAGGAATAACACCAAAGGTCATAATTGAGATAGTCAACCTTCAATGCAATTATAAGATTTCTTACAATAAGGCTTGGCTTGCAAAATAGAAAGGTATTAAGATGTTGTTCGAACTGTTTAAGGAAGCATATACGAAGTTGCATGCTCTTTTATCAGCACTACCGGCATCAAATCCAGGAACTTATGTCCATTGGGATAAGGTTGTGTTCGTTCCAAACGAGGAAACATTCAAGACAGTATTTTGGGCATTTAAGGTTTCGACTGAACGATTTAAATCTTGCAGACATGTTATTATCAATGATGGAACCAATTTGTACGAAAAGTATAAGGGTTGTTTACTGATATCTGTTTCACCCAACGCAAATGATTGACTATTTCCATTTATTTTTTTAATAGTAGATGGAGAGAGTAAAGAAAGTTGGGTTTGGTTCATGAGTTGTATTCGACATTTTGTTACTATCACCAAGAGTTATGTGTTATTTCTGATCGTCATGTACGTATATTGTCTGCCCTAGACAGACAAATCAAATCATAGAATGACCCACATGCATATCATCATTATTGTATGCAACATTTTGCTACAATTTTTTTTAGCGAATTCGGCTTTAAGGAATAAGGTGAATGTGCTTGCATGTCAAAATCAGTCGAAAAAATTTGAAAAACAAATGGTGAAGATTGAAAAGGAAAAAATCTGGGTTGTCAATTGGCTCGAGGAGAAACCAATCGAGAAGTGGGCACTTGCTGCAGATGGGGGACGTCGATATGGCATGTTGACTACGAATATATCATAAATTTTTCATTCTATTTTGAAGGGTGTACGTAGTTCGCCCATGACGATAATTATGGAGATGATATTCTATCGTCTAAATTCTTACTTTACCGAATGTCGTCAATCAGCATACAAGTTTATACTTGAAGGACATATTTGGACTCCATTATTTCAAGAAATTCACGATATACGACGTGAAAGAACTAATATGCATGAGGCTATAAAGTTCAATCATAATCATGATGTATTTTAAGTAAAAACATGTATTCAAGTTAATGGTGGGTATCAAAAGGGTGGAAAATTGCATATTTGACTTGGGAGCGCACTTGTACTTGTCAGAAATTTCAACTCTACCACCTTCCACATTCTCATGTACCGGCGGCTTGTGCATCTCGGGCTGTTGATTACCAACCTTATTGACCTATTCTATTTTATGAATTCCTTATCACTTAGTTGGATGCCCAACTTTCATCCTACGCAAGACCAAGCATATTGATCTATCTAAATTGGACCGAAAATCATAGTTGATGCAAGACTTAGAAGAAGTAGGAAAGGTCAGTCGAGCGCGCATTCACAATGACATGCATGTCAGAGATGGCTCGCTCACGAGGTTAAATGCGGTGAAAGAAGACACATTAAGGACCGTTGCCGGACTGTAGGATCCTGGGGTAGTACTAGTAGGTCACATGTAATTTATATGCTTTTGGATGTTTACAGAATATGTTTATTTTTATGCATTTAACAAAAATTATTTATTTATACAGGACGAGATGAATGAAGCTCCTGGAACAAGTGGCTGAGGACGGGGACCACGAACGCACTGTGGACGACCTCGAGAAGTTCCACCGAGCCTTATATTAGCGGTGGTGGAGGACGCAGACACACAAATGCATAAATAAATTGTGATCTTGTTAAAAAAATACATATTGTTATAATATTGTAATAATTTGTGATATATTGTGATATCTTGGGCTTATGATATTTCACACATGTGATATGTTAGACTTGTCGTTTTATTTGTGAAATTGTGATGTATTATAGAAATTGTTTTGTATTTTTAATGACTTGTGATAAGTTGTGAATTTTGGATTGTGACAATTTGGATAATTTGGACTTCTAATTCATTGAACTTGTGATATTATTGCGAATTCTAATTTTGGATTAGATATCACTACTTTCCTGTTTACATCTCGAAACAAGCACGATATATATATATATATATATATATATATATATATATATATATATATATATATATATATAATTCTCAATTTCTCACAATTTCCTAACATGGCAATGTCCGCTTGTCAATCGAGTATCGCAATATCACAATTAGCACTCAAATATCACAAGAAATCACAATATACCACACCTTCACAATATTTCACAGTATTTCACAATATTTCATAATCACACCAAAATTTGAAATATAATGTAAGTTCCCATTTCTCGAATTAGAATTTGTATTATTATCACAAGTTCAATGAATTAGAAGTTCAAATTATCCAAATAATTCAAATGAACACAATCCCAAAATCACTGAATATCACAAGTCATTAAAAATACAAAATTCATAATTAATTACAAAATTTTGGTGAAGACCTAACTCGGTGTGTATAGCGTAGGCTTCCTCCTCTTTCGGCGTTCCCTTGGCCGACTTGTAACTAATTATGTGAGCTCTGAGATGGGGATATGTTCGTCGAATTCCTCTATTTTTGGTGGCATAACTTCTTTTTGCGTCTCTTCATGAGGCGGCTCTTCTTATTGCGGCTCTTCTTGTTGCGGCTCTTCGTAAGGCGGCTCCTCTCGTTGTGCATGCCGCCTGGGATGCCTTACCATATTCTTACGTCTAGTCGTAGGCAGGACCGGAGTTCTCAACATAGCATCAAGCATCACTCTCTCACTAGCCTCTTCGAGTTGCGACCTGCACAGCTTGAGAATCTCGCGTGCGAACTCCTTGATGTCGTCAGCCACATTACTCGTCAAGGCCTTACCGTATTTCCATGCAATGACCCATGCATTTTCAATCTGCAACAAATTAGAATGTATTAAAATACAAATTATAATGATTCAAATGGGAAAATTTGTTGAATTTAAATATATGAAATAAACCCCCAAAAAAAAATCAATCTTAAGATTGAGTGGGAAGACGACACTCTCAGTTGATACATGAGTTAAATAGTGGAATACCCTGATGCTAGTTCCATCTCTCTCATCTGAACCAAAATCTGGATCCCTAGCTGTCACGAGGAAGAATACTCTAAACAATCATATCAAATTGTCGCTCGTTCCATGCTTTGACAAGGACCAGATGAAAAATTGCACAATTGTGATCAGACAAGCGACCCATTCCCTTTACACTATGTACGGCTCCCAAACGACATAATCATCTCATAGCTGGTCAAGTTTATCTATGTAGTAGGTCAAATCACCACGTGGGTTATCTCTCTATGAGTGTCCCCCAGTTCAGTACCTACCTAGTGGAGCCATCATTGCCTCATTCTCCACGTTTTCCAACCACTACTGCAACTGCCTACTTTTTCGGGGTCGACCAACATGTATACGCTCCCAACTCATATATGTAACATCGTCATTGGCCCCGTCATTTGCACCGCATTCAAAGCCACCCCACACAAACTCTGGTAAAGATACTCTAATCTTGCAATGCCTCAACTAAATCGGCTGGCCATCGTAAGATCGGTGGTCAATGACAGATACATAAGCAGCACAGTATCACATAAGGAGTTCAGAAAGATAACTCAAGTGTCAGCAGATACGCTCAGGAGTAGCACTCAACATGGAATTCGGTTGAGTCGTCATTCAAGAACCCGAGGAACAACGACTTAAGGCATCAAAGTCGCATTGATTGGCCCATAAATGTCATCTCACATGGCTCAACACCGAGATAGTTTGTAACTAACTCCTCTCCATCAAAGGCCATACTCCCGGTCACGGCGATTCCATCGCTCGGAAGTCCCAAAATGACCGCAATATCTTAGAGTGTCACGGTCATCGCACCAACGGGAAGATGAAATGAATGTTTCTAGCCGCCATCTCTCAAGAAGAGTCATAAGTAGCGCACAATCTAGCGTCATCATTCCCATCAATCCTATTTTGTAGAATTCCGCATCGACTAACAAGCCATGTGTACATGAATGCATGGGTAACGTTGTTTGCATATAGAACGTGCACTCCTTTGATGAGCCGTTCCACACCGACTGAGACATATGGCTATATTGTAACGTCAGGAGAGTAGGGTTAACGGGTCTTGGACCTCCAGGTGTAGCGGACCATGAAGATGCCTGACCAACATCGATGGGAGTAGATGATTGGCCAACAACCTAAACAAACATGAGATAGTTTAATTAGTTACAATGTTATATCTAAAAATTAAAAACTGTGCAAAGGAATCATAGTAAACTTACATGTGTAGGTGCTAGTCCGCATCCCCGACCACTACTAGTAGAGGGTCATCGGCCACTTGTACCAGCAACCTCATCTGTATCGTCCTACAAAAATAGCTACTTTTTGGTAAATACAAGAAAATAAACATATTATTCAAAAATCCAAAACATAGTACTTACCCAGAGCCTACTAATACTACCCGAGGGTCTGCGCATTTCGTCCCATTATGTCGAAGATGACACTGCACTGTAGTATTGAAAATATTAGTTGATTAATATGGAATATGGCAGCATACAATTCTCTGTACCCTACTTATATTAATCAAATCACAAACACAACACATACAGTACACATATTAACTAAACTGAATTGTGCCTTCACAACTTCTTAATACACTACTCATATCAATCCTAGTGATGGCAACTGGGCCGGGTTGGCCTGCAACCTGCCCACTCAAACCCGGCCCAAAATTAAATGGTTCAGGGTCAGGTCGAACCCGCGGGTCGACCCGGGTCGGCAAATTTGTAAACCCAACCCGCTCGACCCAACCCCCAAAACCGTTGACCAAGTCAAACCTGCCTGCTCGCGGGTTTAGACCCGTTTGACCCAAACGAGTAAAACATTAGACCCGCGCGGGTCAAACGGTCAGAAACACAGTCGTTGGGGCTTTTTTTTGTTTTGGTTTTGGTTTTTCACGATAAATACCTTCTTAATTCAATCTAAAAATTTCCACACCTTACTCTCTTACTCTCACTACTATTGCTACTCAATTCAATCTCAATTCAATCAAGTTTTTTCAACAAAGAACAAGCAACAAAGAAGTGAAAATTTTCGATTGTATCGAATTGTGTTGATTCAACTCTCAACTACGTCTTGTAACGCCCCGATTTTCAGTAACTAGGAAACCGTGACATAAGCCAGAATCTTTTCTTCAATTAGTCACAATACACAGAAAAATAGGAGAATTTAAAACGTTTTATTCAACACCCAATGTATTACAAGTCTGAATGTTATACAACTGCAATACATTACAATAGTGTTACAATAATACCTTTACAATCCCAAGTATTACAACTTTCAACAAATTACATCGGAGTACAATGAATGAAGAACAACACTTGGTAATCCCCACTTGGGTACTTTTCGACAAATAGATAATCAACATAAATATTACAGCGGAAACTAAACATGACATCGACTCCTCGCTTTCCTTGCCTTGAGTCCTCCTGAATCTCGCACCTGTACTTCTGCGATCCAGTACCTATTGAAGTGGGAATGAAAGTATTCACTGACGCTTTAAGGCTGATAACTTAGCAGCGAGTCTCCCAAAACAAACATACAATCATGGCAATGTGTCGGTGTAGTTTAAGTGTTCGTAAGTGCTATGACTAGAATCTAATGCAATATTCACTAAAGCTAGGATGCTCTTATTCTAATGCCAGCAAGTCTCCGAAGCAACATGCAGCCCATACTACATGAGCCCATCTCAAGCCGTCTCTTCATTATAGGGATTTGAACCCGCGCTATGAGTTCTACTCTTGTACTCAACTTGTTTCTGAAGATTAGACATGACTGAGGAGGTGGCCCTATAATGGTCTAGTTCCGCCAGGCATACCAGACCTTCCTCAAATATCTGATGAATCCCTGGAGTTTCCGCGAAATCAGGTTAGCTCAAAGCATCCCAGCCGCCCCCTAGCCAGACCGTTGTCTATGGCCCCTCGCCCTTAGATACAAGCTAAGACGGAGTTCCGGGGGGTCCATCCCCCTAGTTCCGACAGGAATCGCTCCCGCTTATCAAGGCACTTCAGAAATTAACAGACGAGATACGGATCTCGTGCTCCCAACTCGTGAGAATTCACAGACCGTATCCCTTTGACAAGAAGGGTACAACCCAGTAACACCGCCTAATGCAGGCCTATAGGACAGGTCGGATCATAAGGAATCACCCTTAACACCAACTCCTTCCCTTCGGCGAAAGATGAAGGTTAAGTAGTAAATCCATAAGTTACTACCCTAACAATGTCACTAACCCTAAACAAACTGAGGTATGACAACAGAATTTACACAACATGCTGAGTCTTAAGTTAGACTTCGCAAGATAACTCTACTAGGTTGCTCATCCTAGACTTACCAGAATCCATAAGAATTTGGTTCATGGCCTATCGATCCAAGACCCCGGCAATACCAATGTACCTGCAAGCCACTACCCTGAACTTGGATTTCGTCTATACTCCGGTCCGCGATCAACCTACACCGGTTAAGATCCGACGGTACACAAGGAGTGACTCATCCACAGTCCCTTAGGAGTAAGAAAACATATGTCTTGATGGTCGATAGTTCCTAGGGTAATAGTATCACCCTAGACGAGCACAACAAAACTGCGTACTAGCTAATAAGCTATATACGAGTAAACCAACCACACACGAGCCAATAAGCTACGTATGAACCAACAACTACCTATGAGCCAGGCGGGCTTCGTATGAGACAACAACATGCATACTAGCCAAATAAGCTGCATATGAGACCCACAGCTATGTACAGGCCAGTCGAGCCGCGTACGAGCAAGAACATACATACGAGCCAAATAAGCTGCGTATGATACCACAACTACATACGGGCCAGTCGAGCCACGTACGAGCACAACCACACACAAAAACAACCATACAGTAATCAACCTAAAAGCAACCAAATGTGTTTACTAGCAACTTGATCTTCTATAACTAGAAGCAACAGAAGAATCTACTAACAGTCTAAAACAGGCATTCTACCAATGAGAAGCCCAAGCGACATAACAACTTTTATCGAGTTAACAATTACTAGTTACCTTCCCAACCCATACTACCCATGAAGGTGAGGAATGTTCACATTATAAGGTCCAACCTTACCTAGGGTCTCATACAACTAGAATCAGTGGTTTCCCTCCCCAATTGAACTAGAACTACATGCACTAGATTCTTGGGTTCTTTCTTCAAGTTTGAGCTAGAATCACCTAAGAGCTAGATGCATGGGTTCATGGTTCCTTCTTAATCTTTCACTACCATATACAATTCAAGCATGGTTCTTTTAACTAGAATGCTACAATACCCCATCCAAGCATGCCTGGCTCTACCTATGTAATCTCAAACCTGGGATTCCTTCTAAGGATTAACTAGAACTACTTCACAACACAATATTGCAACTACAACATGGTGGTTCTTCACTAACACCACAACTACAACATGCTAGTTCTTTACCAACGCAATTTACTATAACATGATAGTTCTTTACTAACACTATAACTACAACATGATAGCTAACACTACAACTACAACATGAATACAACTTAAGTAGGAAGCTACTATAAGTTAAAGCATGAATAGCTACTAGATTTAAGCATGGATATCTCCTACTACTTTAAGCATGGTTAATTGCTACAACTTAGCATGAGTACCAATAATTTAGCATGGTATACAACCTTAACCATTCCTACAGCAATCCTAGGCATGGTAGGTAATTTAACATCAATCCTACACATTCCTAAGCATGGTATATGACATATAATGAATCTACAACATTCCTAAGCATGGTGTTCAACTTCAACATTAATCTACAACAATCTAAGTATGGATATATACTTAGCATGAATCTACAACATCCTAAACATGGGATTCAACTTCAACATTAATCTACAACAATCTAGCATGGATGTATACTTAGCATGAATCTACAACATCCTAAACATGGTATTCAACTTCAACATTAATCTACAACAATCTAGCATGGATATATACTTAGCATGAATCTACATTATTCCTAAGCATGGTAGGTAATCTAACCATTATCCTACAACATCTTAGCATGGATATATACTTAGCATGAGTCTACCTCATTCCTAAGCATAGTATACTACTTTAAGCATTAACCTAAGCATGGTATACATTCAAGTAAGAAGCTACAACAATCTAAACATGGTATGCTACTTAAGTATTCAACCTAAGCATGGTATACATTCAAACATAAATCTACAACATTCTAAACATGGTATAGTACTTAAGTATTCCTACAACACTCTAAGCATGGATGTATACTTTCCTACAACAATCTAAGCATGGTAGATGATTAATCATTAATCCTACAACAATCTTAGCATGGTATGTTGATCTACAATGATCTAAGCATGAATACAACTTAGTAGAACATCTAGTACTACTACAATCTAGCATGGATAGAACATAAACATAGAAATTGCTATAACTAAGCATGGATAATTACTTTTAATTTAAGCATAGAAAATTGCTACAATTAAGCATGGATAATTAGTACACCTACACATGGATACTTACTTCAACCTAAGCATGGATACTACAATTTATCCTACAACAAGGTAAGCATGATCTACACAACATAGCATGAGTTCCTACAATAAATTAGACAACTTAAGCATGGTATAAGACTTTCCTACCATAATCTAAACATGGTATATATTTTTTCTACAATGATTCAAGCATGGTATAAGACTTTCCTACCATAATCTAAACATGGTATATATTTTTCCTACAATTACCTAAGCATAAACATCTACAACTACTTCACTTAAGCATAACATCTACTACTACTTTACTTAAGCATAAACATCTACCACTACTTAAGCATGAACTACAATACTACAAATAGTCCACCTTTTTATAAATTTCAAGCCTTACATAATACAACATTATTTTCTTTAACCCCTTAGTTCCTACATACAACAAGCCTATCTCTTTATTAACTAAGAGTTAACAAGGTTTTGTTAATTATCAAAGTAGAGAGCAACAAACCAAAGAAAGACTTATTTTTAATAGTCCACAACCCCAAAATGGGTAGTAATTAGTTTTATGTTGTTGTGAAATCTAGCTACCTAAATAAACAGATAAACTAGACACAAATTATAAACCTCGCAAGTGCACGAATCGTTTAGAAAAGCGTAGCAATAGCAAGGATCGATCCCACAGAGATTGTAGACTTTAACTTACTAATCAATAAAAAGACTAAGAATCATAAAGAGTTGTTTTAAAAGTCTAAAAGAAATAAAAAGATTAAAACTAAATTAAGAAGTGTTGAATCACAAATATTTATGAAATAGTTGGGTTTAGATCTCCACCAATAGTCAGCAATGCTAAGTCACCTTCTGAACTTCTTCTTATTACTCATGTTTGTTCCCTTCAAGGGCATGGTATCTACTCCTTAAAGTACTGTTTCCCTAAGCCAAGAATTAGGCATGGTATCTACTCTAATTCGTTTCTTTCATTAAGTGTCTAGCATGGTATCTACTAAGTTGCACTTAAAGAAAACATAAGATCAGTGGAAACGAACAAACACTCAAGGTTCTAGAAATTGGTATCAGATCTAGATTCCTTAAGTTGATTGAACCAAGAACCCCTAAAGATTCCCTTGTTACAAGTTATGAACACGAGATACGGGTCGTCTCAATATGCTCATATAACAGATTCAGATAAATGGTAATGCAAACTTGATATTCTCAAGATCTGTATGTCAGTCGACTGGCTCTCACCTCAGTCGACTGCTCTCAGAGCTTCGAGAACAAGCTTGATTATCATCAATCTATATCACTTCATTCAGATTCAATCAATAAGTAAAATAAAAGAATTCAGAAGAACATAGCACTACATAACTATGGTTTCAATCTACCCAACTATGAAATTAGTTCCACATAATAATACTTTTATTAATCAACAAGTTCGAATACATGACCAACATAAAAGTATAGAAGAAAAAGAAATAAACTAATGAAGTCCGGTAATGAGGTCGACTGGCTGTCACACAGTCGGCTACCCTCGAATACTTGATCTCCTATCTCCTTCCTTGATGCTGATAGAATAATGCCCCTGTTGATGACTTGAACGCTCAGAAACTCTTGTGATTCGGTGATTAGGAACGTGGAAGAAGATAGAGCCCCCCTTCATGCTTCTTGGTTGGTATTTATAGAACACGGCTGAGGAATTAGGGTTTTTTCCTTTTTTCAGGAAAGTCCCTCTCTTTTTATTATTTCTTTCCTTATTTGATCGGCGATTTATATCTTTCTCTTTTCTTCTTTTATTCCTTATCTGCTAACCACGTGCTTTTGCCAATCCCCTGTCTCTGGCTTTGATTCGTTGGAGAAGTTATTATTCACATATAGCCTGGGTTTGGATAGATTTAGATTTAGATTCGGCTGCATCTTATCCTTTCACTCCGCCGCATACCAGTCGACTGCCTTGGATGAAAGTCGACTGGTACTAAGACATCTGTGGCTTCACGATTTTTCGGTCAAGTCGACTGGTGTTTGGGGAAGTCGACTATGCCGAGGCTTAGCAAACTCTCTGTCCGGTCGACTGGCTGAGGAATCAGTCGACTGATTTCTGCTGTAGTCTGTATTGGTCTGGAATCTGCTTTGTTTGCTGTTATCGGCTGTTTCCTATTGAAAAGAGAAAATAAGAGTTAAATACCACATATAGAGCTTTTAAATGTGCATTTATAATAAGATTATTGCTCCTAAATGTGAATATTCTTGTGTTCATTAAATACCCCCAAACTTAGATTTTTACTTGTCCTCAAGCAAACTAGAATTATGAACAAGGGTATCTTTATAATAATGACAGCCTTAACCACCTAGAGTTCTTATTATGTGAGTATCAACATATTAACTATAAACAATTTCAGATAAAGTAAAATTAAACATACCCACTTTCTCTAGTGCAATTGTTTAGTCATAATCCCCAGACTCAATCATATTTGTCATGCAATTAATGTAGTTATAGTATGCGACTACTCAATCTGTGATTATCTCCTCTTCTCTACTACAAACAGAGTAGCAAACTAGAGTTTTTTTTTTTTTATCTCTTTTCTAAAGCTGTCACTTGCCTTTTGACGCGAATGCGAAACATTGGTGATGAATCCACCCGGTTACTCAGCAAGTCACAAACTCTAAAGTGCTTTGCATACTCATATTTCAAGTTGCCGTTTGACGTAAAGGTAAACATTGGTGATGAATACCCCTAGTTACTAAGCACTCAAAACATTGGAGTAGATTGACTTTATTCAAATATATATATATATATATTTATCACTCTATTTACTTAAACTCAATTTAGGACTAGATTTAAAGAGAATAATCACCAGCAAAAGGTATCACATTTGTTTATTATGTATAATCGCATGACTTATATAACTTTGTAGGGAACTATGGAACTCAACAATCCTAAAGTAAATAAGTATCCTTCTTCTTACTTTATAAGAAATTGTATAAAAAAAATTCAAAAGACTCTATAAAATAACCCTAATACCCCCCAACTTAGATGGAACATTGTCCTCAATGTTCGAAAGAAAATTTAAAAATAGGCATGTGTCACATCTAGTAAGGAGAGACTGAAAATAAAAGATAAAATGAAAGAAAATAGAGGGAAAGTGTAAATACTCCCCTGAAAAATTGGGTTGCCTCCCAATAAGCGCTGTGTTTTCTGTCTTCAGCTAGACATGATGAGTTCATGCCATGTCTTGAATGGTTTGAAGATTCACATCTTCCTCTTGCGGTTCTAGACTCATCTCTATGTATGGCTTCGCTCTATGCCCGTTCACCTTAAATGTTTGATTCTTTTCTTGGCAATGAACCTCCAATGCACCATGTGGAAAGACTCTTGTGACAATGTATGGCCCATACCATCGTGACATAAGCTTGCCTGGAAAAAGTCTCAATCTTGAGTTGTATATCAATACTTTTTGTCCTTCATAAAACTCCTTTCTTGCTAGCTGTTTGTCATGGTACAACTTGGTCCTTTCCTTGTATAACTTTGCATTTTCGTATGCGTCATGCCTCAACTCTTCAAGCTCATTCAGTTGCAACCTTCTTTTGTCACCTGCTTGTTTCATATCGAAATTGAACCTTTTGATGGCCCAATATGCTTTGTGTTCCAACTCCACTGGTAGATGACAAGCTTTTCCAAAAACCAAACGGTATGGTGACATGCCGATGGGTGTTTTGTAAGCCGTTCGATAGGCCCATAATGCATCGTTCAAGCGCAGCGACCAATCCTTTCTCCTTGTGTTGACTGTCTTTTCCAAAATGCTCTTGATTTCTTTATTGCTGATCTCCACCTGTCCACTAGTTTGAGGATGATATGGGGTGCCCACTTTATGTGTGATACCATATTTCTTCATCAAAGAAGCAAATGGAGAGTTATTGAAGTGGCTCCCTCCATCACTAATTATTGCTCGTGGTGTACCAAACCTAGTGAAAATGTTCTCCTGCAAAAACTTGACAACAACTTTGTGATCATTAGTTTTTGAGGGGACAGCCTCGACCCATTTAGACACATAATCCACACCAACAAGTATATATAAATAACCAAATGAGTTAGGAAAGGGACCCATGAAGTCGATTCCCCAAACATCAAAAAGCTCGATCACTTGGATGTTTTGCAGTGGCATTTGATTTCTAGAACAGATGTTCCCTGTCCTTTGACATTTATCACAAGACCTGCACAAAGAAAAAGCATCTTTGAATACTTTAGGCCAATAAAATCCAGATTGCAATACCTTGAGTGCTGTTCTTTTTGGTCCAAAATGTCCTCCATATGCATATTGGTGGCAATGTTGTAGAATATTCAGTTGTTCTTCTTCTGCCACACATCTTCTTATAATTTGATCAGGGCAAAATTTGAACAAATAAGGATCATCCCAATAATAGTGCTTGCACATAGCCACCAGTCTCTTTCGTTCCTGACTTGTCATACCTGGAGGGAAAACATGAGCAATGAGATAATTTACAATGCAAGCAAACCATGAAAAATTTAAACAGTGAGATACCAGTCGACTGGTCTTGTTACCAGTCGACTGTCCCGAGGATAAGTTTATTTCAAAGAGATGTTCATCTGGGAAATTTTCATTAAGTGGCGGCACAATTCTTTCTTCCTCCTGCAGTAGCCTGGACATGTGATCTGCAAAAACATTGTCGCTTCCTTTTTTATCTCTAATCTCAAGATCGAATTCTTGAAGCAACAACACCCATCTGATCAACCTAGGCTTAGCATCTTTTTTCGCAAATAAATATCTCAAAGCAGCATGGTCAGTGAAAACAATAACTTTAGAACCAATCAAATATGATCTAAACTTCTCGACAGCAAAAATAACAGCTAACATTTCTTTTTCAGTAGTAGAATAATTTAGCTGTGCATCGTTTAAAGTTCGAGAAGCATAGTAAATAACATGTGGTTTCTTATTGATTCTTTGACCTAACACAGCTCCTAAAGCATAATCACTTGCATCACACATGAGCTCGAAAGGATGGCTCCAATCTGGTGCCATGACAATAGGTGCAGAAATGAGAAGATTTTTCAATGTATTAAAAGCATTTGTGCACTCTTCTGTCCATGCAAACTCAACATCCTTAGCTAATAAATCACAAAGGGGTTTGGAGATTTTTGAGAAATCTTTTATAAATCTTCTATAGAACCCTGCATGTCCTAGAAAACTCCTAACACCCTTAACTGTAGTGGGAGGGGGTAGTTTTGATATTATATCGATTTTTGCTTTGTCTACCTCTATGCCTCTTTTTGACACCACGTGTCCCAACACAATACCTTGTTGTACCATAAAATGGCACTTTTCCCAATTCAGCACTAAATTGCATTCTTCACATCTTTTAAGCACAAGCTGCAAATGGTTAAGGCATTCATCAAAACAAGATCCAAAAACACTAAAGTCATCCATAAATACCTCGATGAACCTTTCCACCATGTCTGAGAATATACTCATCATGCATCTCTGAAATGTAGCTGGTGCATTGCACAATCCAAAGGGCATCCTCCTGTATGCAAAAGTACCAAAAGGACATGTAAAAGTGGTTTTTTCTTGATCTTCTGGGGCAATAGCAATTTGATTATAGCCACTATAACCATCTAAAAAACAATAATGACTATATCCTGCTAATCTTTCTAACATTTGATCAATAAAAGGAAGACGGAAGTGATCTTTCCTGGTTTCGTTATTCAATTTTCTGTAATCAATGCAAACCCTCCATCCTGTGGTCACTCTTGTCGGGATAAGTTCATTTTCTTCATTTGTCACCACTGTGACTCCACTTTTCTTAGGCACTACATGTATAGGACTTACCCATTTGCTATCTGAGATAGGGTAGATGATGCCAACATCTAGTAGCTTCAGAATCTCTGCTCTTACCACTTCCTTCATGTTTGGGTTAAGCCTTCTCTGTGCTTTCCTGCTTGGTTTTGCGTTGTCTTCAAGAAGTATTCTATGCATGCATTTGGATGGACTTATTCCCTTGATGTCTGCAATGGTCCATCCTATAGCATTCTTGTGTTCTCGTAATACCCTTAGCAACTTCTCTTCTTCCTGTGCACTTAGGTTTGCAGCAATTATCACTGGTAGCGTCTGGTTCTCACCCAAATATGCATGCTTTAAATGGTCGGGCAACAGCTTAAGCTCTAAGTGTGGAGGTCTCGGTGCAGTCGACTGGTCCCTGGTAGCAGTCTGGGCAGTCGACTCATCCTCTCCAACAGTCGACTTGTCTAATGCATCAGTCGACTTGTCTGCAGAAACAAAAGTGTCATCAGTCACCAATGTTTCAAATACTGGTGCAAACTTACCTGAGTATGACTTTGGAGTTTCAAGGTGATGTATTGTCTCTGCTATCCCCCAATCATCGTATTCCTGTTCAACATTAGACAAAGTTAGAGATTGTGTAATTGTGGCTTGTAGTGGTTCAACGCTATGTACCTGAAATGTTTGATCAACAATCTCCTGCACCACATCAACATTATAGCATTCATGATCATCATGTGGAAATTTCAGTGTATCAAACATTTTAAATTCAACCTTCTCTCCATTTATTTTCATGCTTATAGTACCCTTTTTAACACAAATTTTTATATCAGCCGTACTCATAAAGGGCCTACCTAAGGTGATTGGTAGAGAAGATGGCATTGAGGATTCCTCCATGTCTAACACAACAAAATCAGCAGGCAAGATGAAATCGTTTACCTGAACTAGGACATCTTCCAAAATACCTCTAGGTCGTTTGATACTGCGATCCGCCAATTGCAACGTGATGGATGTTGGTTGGAGTTCCCCTAATCCTAGCTTTTCATAGACAGTGTATGGGAGGAGATTGATGCTTGCCCCCAAGTCTAGTAATGCTTTCTCAAAGAAGTGCTCACCAATCCTGCAAGGAATGGTAAAACTACCTGGGTCTTTTAGTTTGGGGGGTAATTTCCTTAATAAGACAGCACTCACTTCCTCTGTCAATGCCACATCCTCCCTAACCTGAAATGTTCTTTTGTGAGTACAACATTCTTTCAAAAATTTAGCATAAGAGGGAATTTGTTTAATAGCATCAAGTAGGGGGATATTAATTTCTACCTTTCTGAGAGTTTCAAAAATGTCAAATAAATGTTGTTCTTTCTTTTGCTTGACTAACCTTTGAGGGAATGGTGGCACCACTATTCTTACTTTTTCACCTACCTTGTTGGAACCCAAAACTTTTGATGGTTGTTCTTCTGTTTCTTCGGTGTGTGTTCCAACCTTGTTGTCAATTATCTTACCACTTCTGAGAGTTGTTACTGATTTGAGCTGTTCTTGACCTCCAGGGTTTGGTATGGTTTGTGATGGAAGTTCCCCTGCCTTTCGTTCGCTTAACTCTTTAGCAATTTGGCCAATCTGTGTTTCCAACTTCTGAATTGCTTGCCCTTGTTGGTTGCTTGTTTGATGTTGTTGTTGGAGCAATTGAAGAACGGTGGATTCAAAATCCAATTTCTTCTGTTCTTGAACTGGCCTATCAATCCCACTTCCTACTTGAAAGTTCCGTGCATGTCCTTGTGTGAATTGAGTCCCTTGATTATTCTGATTATTGCTCCAGGAGAAGTTTGGATGGTTTCTCCACCCTGGGTTGTATGTGTTCGAGAATGGATTGTTCTTTGGTGGAAACACTCCTCGACCTACATAATTTGCATGCTCCTGATCTGTGAAAGAAGACATGGGACATGTATCAGTGGTATGATCTACATGAGAACAAATTGCGCAAATTTCATTTGTTTGATTTTTAACTCCACCCATCATAGACATTGCATTAACAAGCATATCAATTTTCTTATTCATGTTTACCATTTCCAATTGAATGTTATTGTTATTAGAGATTTCGTGAACTCCCTGTTTTTTCGAAGGGCCCCTCCTTGTTGAGAATTGTTGTGAATTCTCGCTGAGTTCTTCAAATAGTTCAATGGCCTCTTCACCGCTTTTCCTCATTAAGATCCCGTTGCAAGCTGAATCCACAATTGCCTTGTTAGTATCGTTTAAACCTTCATAAAAAGCTTGTACCTGATCATCTTTAGGCATATTGTGTGTAGGGCATTTGAGAAGTTTGTTCTTGAAATCCTTCCATGCTTCGAAAAATAAATCTCCATCCTTTTGTTGGAAGAGTTGAATCTCCCTTTTTAGCTGTTTGGTCTTTTGGGCTGGAAAGAATTCTTTTAAGAATTTTGTCGCCAATTGCTCCCATGAGTTTATTGATCCTGGTTCCAAATAATTATACCATAGTTTAGCGTTAAGTTTTAAGGAAAAAGGAAACAAGATTAACCTGATTTGTTTAGGGGTAAGCCCTTGGACGCTTTGTGTCCTGCAAAGATCGAAAAAGTCTTGTAAATGGAGATGAGGCTCTTCATCTGGTCTGCCACTAAAGTGGGGAACCATACTAAGTAACTGAGGAGATAGATGCATGTTCCCTGTGACATTAGGTTGATACGCAATGCAGGAAGGTTGTTCGATATTCTTAGGCGTGAATTTGTCCTGCATTGGTACTCGATTTAGCATTTCCTCAGCCATTGCTGTATGTGAACTGGGTCTCTGGACAGTCGACTGGTTCGTGTGGACAGTCGATTGGTGCGCTGCAAACAGTTTACCTAGTCTGTGCAAAGTGCGTTCTGTTTCTGCGTCAATCGGTAGTAGCTCTGGACGAAGTGATCTCCTTCCGTGCATCCACCAAAATCCTGTATCCTAAAAGAAAACTACTGATTAATAAAATTAAAAGAAAGAAAATAAAAACTTCCCACTTATCTGTAAGTTAAAATACTAGACAATCCCCGGCAACGGCGCCAAAAACTTGTTGTGAAATCTAGCTACCTAAATAAACAGATAAACTAGACACAAATTATAAACCTCGCAAGTGCACGAATCGTTTAGAAAAGCATAGCAATAGCAAGGATCGATCCCACAGAGATTGTAGACTTTAACTTACTAATCAATAAAAAGACTAAGAATCATAAAGAGTTGTTTTAAAAGTCTAAAAGAAATAAAAAGATTAAAACTAAATTAAGAAGTGTTGAATCACAAATATTTATGAAATAGTTGGGTTTAGATCTCCACCAATAGTCAGCAATGCTAAGTCACCTTCTGAACTTCTTCTTATTACTCATGTTTGTTCCCTTCAAGGGCATGGTATCTACTCCTTAAAGTACTGTTTCCCTAAGCCAAGAATTAGGCATGGTATCTACTCTAATTCGTTTCTTTCATTAAGTGTCTAGCATGGTATCTACTAAGTTGCACTTAAAGAAAACATAAGATCAGTGGAAACGAACAAACACTCAAGGTTCTAGAAATTGGTATCAGATCTAGATCCCTTAAGTTGATTGAACCAAGAACCCCTAAAGATTCCCTTGTTACAAGTTATGAACACGAGATACGGGTCGTCTCAATATGCTCATATAACAGATTCAGATAAATGGTAATGCAAACTTGATATTCTCAAGATCTGTATGTCAGTCGACTGGCTCTCACCTCAGTCGACTGCTCTCAGAGCTTCGAGAACAAGCTTGATTATCATCAATCTATATCACTTCATTCAGATTCAATCAATAAGTAAAATAAAAGAATTCAGAAGAACATAGCACTACATAACTATGGTTTCAATCTACCCAACTATGAATTAGTTCCACATAATAATACTTTTATTAATCAACAAGTTCGAATACATGACCAACATAAAAGTATAGAAGAAAAAGAAATAAACTAATGAAGTCCGGTAATGAGGTCGACTGGCTGTCACACAGTCGGCTACCCTCGAATACTTGATCTCCTATCTCCTTCCTTGATGCTGATAGAATAATGCCCCTGTTGATGACTTGAACGCTCAGAAACTCTTGTGATTCGGTGATTAGGAACGTGGAAGAAGAGAGAGCCCCCCTCCATGCTTCTTGGTTGGGATTTATAGAACACGGCTGAGGAATTAGGGTTTTTTCCTTTTTTCAGGAAAGTCCCTCTCTTTTTATTATTTCTTTCCTTATTTGATCGGCGATTTATATCTTTCTCTTTTCTTCTTTTATTCCTTATCTGCTAACCACGTGCTTTTGCCAATCCCCTGTCTCTGGCTTTGATTCGTTGGAGAAGTTATTATTCACATATAGCCTGGGTTTGGATAGATTTAGATTTAGATTCGGCTGCATCTTATCCTTTCACTCCGCCGCATACCAGTCGACTGCCTTGGATGAAAGTCGACTGGTACTAAAACATCTGTGGCTTCACGATTTTTCGGTCAAGTCGACTGGTGTTTGGGGAAGTCGACTATGCCGAGGCTTAGCAAACTCTCTGTCCGGTCGACTGGCTGAGGAATCAGTCGACTGATTTCTGCTGTAGTCTGTATTGGTCTGGAATCTGCTTTGTTTGCTGTTATCGGCTGTTTCCTATTGAAAAGAGAAAATAAGAGTTAAATACCACATATAGAGCTTTTAAATGTGCATTTATAATAAGATTATTGCTCCTAAATGTGAATATTCTTGTGTTCATCAGCAAAAATCATATGCTTGTGCCAAGTCCTTGTTTAGTTCTCCATCCCAAAATAGGTATGTACACAAATATTCATATGCATATGTCCAATCAAGTCCTACAACCCAAAATGGGTGTATACACAATCCTCCTTATGCTTATGTTTATTTAGTCCAAAAATAATAACAACAAGAACAATAATTACAACCATCAAGTTCAATCTTTAAGTGTTTATTTAGTTCTACCATTCACTCTCTTTCAAGTGATCATTCATTTCATCCATACTTAATGCTACAACATACACAATAAGAACAACACACAACAACCCCATTACAAGAAACAACCACCCCAAAAGAACAAAAGAAAACAAACCAAGGAAGGTAAGAAAAAGAAGAACCAAACAACAACTCAAACAACAAAGGCAATGGAGAAGCCCCCAACTTAAACTTTCTTGTTGGAAGGACTAGCCTAAGCAACCTTCTCCTTCCCCTTAGCTCTTAAGACTTCTATAGAAAACCTACAAGAAGAAAATTCTCCTATTAGTCTTTCTCTCTTTCTTTTCCTTTCCTTTCTTTTTGTCTTTGTAAAAAGAGACAAGAGGTGGAGTGGGAGGGGGTATTTATAGGAGGGAAGAGGAGGGGGAGAGTGCAAAAGTGCACCCACATTTTTGCCAAAAACCCCCTAGGTTTACAATCCGGCCTTGTACTAGGGGATGGCAAGGGTGAGGTGGAGGTATGGTGTTAGGGTGAGGTGGAGGCATGGTGGAAGAGATAAGGTTTCTAGAAAAAGTTTCCTTAATCTCTTATGCATACTAAACTCTAGTTTAAGCCTTCTAAAACCCTAACAATCAAATTAGATTTGTCATGACAAAGATAAGTACTTTGTCCAAAAATACACCTAATTTGCACAATGTACAAATTTGCTATAACGCGCATATGTACGTATATATGTGTATACCAAAAAAAATCTTCATATAATCCGTATAAAATAATTTAATTTTGGAAATAATAATAAAATAAATTTTATTATCAATTCGAAAGATCACGGTACCAATTTGATACACTACGGATGTACACAGACCGGTATATGTGTACAGATATTGTTTATGAACAAACCGGGTGAAAGTCACCAAAATATTTCCATTCTGGAATTAAAACAAAATAATAATAAAATAATAATTTATACAATGTAATATCCGCCCGGGATATTACATGTCTACTTCAACTCCTCCAATAAAGATGCTTTCTCTTTCTTTCAATGACTACGGGACTTCGTGACTACATCTACTACATTTCTCAATCGACTATGTCTACTTCTACATTTATTTTTTCTGTCATTTCTATATACAATTATCTGTGAAGTACAGTATCAAAATTTCACAACCTTCCTATTGTCTTGATTTTCGTTGTATTTCTAATTTTTTGTATCATATTTGTTTGTTGGTTTTTTGCTTTTCTCTCTCTCGACCCTCCTATTGTTGTTTAGATTTTATTTTTTAACATATACCTCCTAGATTGTTTTGTATTATTTTACATACACTAGTAAAATACGAGAAATCTTTTTTTTTCACATACACTATTACCATGTCTAGATCACGAGATAGCGGCCATAACCAAAGTGGACAAGATTCCACCAGCATTTCACGTCGGCCTCCAATAGTCCCACATGTAGAGCCCAAATTTATACCGAATCCTATGGTAGGATCTCACATGCCCCTCAGAAGAAGAAATGCAAGTCACTAGTAGTCAAAAAACTAGAGGAGAAATAAGTGATTGGCACAGATTTTATGACTATATCCCCGATGAGGATAATTCGGGTATAGAACATAAGATTTGTAAAACTTGTGACAAGAGTTACAAATGGAAGAAATGTGAGGGACCATGTACAATTAAACGAAACATTTTAAATGAACACAAAGAATTAGTATAAGACCAACAAGGCCAAAAAAAATCAACCCTAGAACTGGACAAATAGATAGTCAATCCTATGATCCCGAACTTGTTCGTCGGGAAATGGCCTGACTAGTTATTTAGGATGAGCTACCTTTTTTCTATTCCAAGAATAGGAATGTAGATTCTTTCAACCAAAATGCACTAAATCCACATTTTAGAAGAATCTCTAGAAACACACTAAAGTCTGATTGTTTTAAACTTTACAACGAAATGAAAGACACTTTAATTGCACTCTTGTATTCTTTAACTTGTAGAATATCATTAACTTTCGATTATTGGAAAGGTTGTAATGATATTCCGATGATGTGTTTAACTTGTTATTGGATAGATAGTAATTGGATGATTCAAAAGTGAATCGTCTCACTTGCCGCTTTACTGTATCCCAATAGTGGACTAGTTATTGTAACACGTATTTTAGAAGTTTGTGATTTATATTATATTCGTAATAAAAAATTTACAATTAGTTTTGATAATGCATCTAACAACAATGATTCGATTAGTACATTAAAAACACAATTAGCTCCTCCATGTAATAAATTTTTTATGTTAAATATGTGTGTCATATTCTAAATTTATGTATGCAAGATGCTTTAAAAGTATCTGATTCATATATAATTGCAATTAGAAATTGTGTACATTTTATTGCTTTGAGTGGTCCTATGGTTCAAGAATTTAAAGAATGGTGTAAAGTTAGGGGAATATATTTTAGAAATTTTTTTAGACATGTTAAATACCGATGAAACTCTACTTTCGATTTACTAAATATTTTTACTCAATATAAAGATATTATAATCGATTTTTGTTATGCAAAAACATGATTTTTTTTTCAAATGACTCTCCAATCATGGTATTTTGCCAAATCTTTATTACGATTTTTGGAACCTTTTAAAACCGCAACTATGAATTTTCCTACATCTTATGATTCTATTTCTAGTAGTATTTGTAATTCAATCATTACTATGATGAAAAAATTTCAAGAAATAATTTCGGACAAATACATTAGCCATATTGTTGTTCCCGCTTATACAAAACTTTTTGAAGTATTTTAATCCTCCTCCTGTGTTGTATTGTATTACTACTGTTATGGATCCTTGTATCAAATTACCAGGTACGAGAAGTTTGATTGAAATATTTTTTACTTTACTTGGAGATGATTCTGAATATGATTGTAATGAATTTTTAGCTAGCTTTGAATCGACAATGAATAACTTGTATGATTATTATGATAGAACTTTTGCATCTAGTAGTACAACTAATATAGTTACTGTAAATCCCGTATAAAATTTTTAAATGAAAAATACATTTCTTATTTTTACACGTGCAACGCACGTGCAGTTTCATCTTATGATTTTTTATTTTCAATTTTATTTAAAAGTTATGCACAATTTTCTTTCATTCATTTTTGTTGCATAATAGAACCCATAGGCCTAATAGAAGTCTTTAAGCACATTAAAATAAATTAAATAAATAAAAATAGACCAAGCCCATAAGAGGAAGCCTACTAAGAAAAATTCTACAATTAGTTGTACACTTGTCATGTAAACAATATGTACAAATAAATAAATAACAACTAACAAATGAGTGTGTGCTTGTGGGTTGCATGTGCACGTAGTGCAACCCAAAAGTCACAAGAAGAGTTAGCCATGTATAAGAATAGGAAGAGTTGGGAGTTTGTGAGAGTAATGGTGAGTAGGCAATTAGTGAAGGGGGTTATGTAGGTTATGAATTAGAACATTTAATTTGAGTAGTAGAATAGCCTTCTCAAACCCTATAAATACCACCCCCTTTCCTTCATAATCTTGCAGCAAAGATCAAAAGAAACAAAAGATAAAAATAAGAAAAAGAAGAAAAGAAAGATATAATTGTTTGAGTTCTTGCTTAGAGGAAGGAGAACTTGCTAGGAGAAGAAGAAAGTCCTATTCTTGGAGTTAGGAGCAACTTCTACGAGTCTTTTTCTACTTTAGAATCTTCATTTGAGGTGGGTGTCTTCTTGAGCTTTCTAATTTATAGTATCATGTATGTGTAGGTAAATTGATAGATGCACTTGATATGCATATGAGTAGTGATTAAATTAAAATGATGATATTTAGAATGAAGATGCATGCTAATTGAAAGATTTTCATGAAGATAAGTTGAATTGATGTTGTTTAATTGCATGGTAGTACATCTTAATTAGATTAAATGATATGAAAATAGATTTGTACACAAAGTTACTAATTCATGCAAAGAAAGTTACTGTTTTAAATTTTGTTTACACTTCAGAAAATCATATCTAATAAAATAGTTGGAATTTGGAACTAAAACGTTTCGGGAGCATCTTGTATATGTCAATAGTATCCCTTTAAAATCTCATAAGATTTGGAGTTTGTTTACTATTTTAATAAATTCTAAACTCAAAATTGGTTAGTAGTTGGCTGGTTGCAGGAATTCTACACACTTTTCGGTTTTTGATTAATTCGGCATTGTAAATGAAATAATTTGAGAAAAGTCAGAACTAAGAAATTATAGTTGACACATTAACCTTTCTGAAAAGTCCAAGAACTCAAATTTTCATAAAGAATTGGATTTTATATGAATTTTACAAGACTGTAAAGTAGCAGTATTTTAGTATCTCAACCCCACTGTATATTTTGAAGAATTCAGGGTTATAGATATGGTATTTCGAGAAAACTTATAACTACAAAATGAAAGTAGACTTGTATACCTTCAGTTTGATATAAATTGCTAAGTTTCGTGAAGTATACAATTTTCTATGATTTTTTACAAATAGCATGAAATGCAATTTTCTAACTTTGAATTTATTGTTTTGCAATGTTACTTAAATAACTTGATTGAAAATATATTCTTGCTATTTTAAGTTATATTTTGGGAAAGTAAAGATCATATTCATGAGTAGATGAAATGTGAACTTAAGAAACACACACACACACCTGCACGCGCGCGCGCGCCACACACACACACACACACACACACATATATATGATTAAGATGTTAATATTAGTTCAAAATAAATAAAAGGAAGATGATGAGATTGATTTTCAGAAAATAACTTTTAAGAGATTATGTCTTAATCTTAATTAACTCGATTCAAGAAAGTTTTGGATGAATATGAAAAGTGTTGGTGAAAATGAATAGGTTGAGATTGTACCTATTGATGAATGAATAAGAATGCATGAAAGAATTTGAATAAATTATGAATACATGAAATTTGAGAATATGAATTATAAGGGGATGAGTACCCCAAGTTGTTGAACATGAAAAGATGTTGATTCTAGAGGCTTAGTGATACCCAGGTACCGACAAAAGTAATGGTAATGAACAATTGATTTTTGATAAGTGGCCAATAAGGGTGTCGTTCTCGGTATTTTTGTGTAAGACCGGCAGGAGGGTAAACTAGATCTAGGAAGTATTATTTATTCATGTTCAAACTTAAAAATTAGGCACTAAGTGAAGATGTAATAAACTTGGGCAAACGTAAGTGAAGGGCCTTTATATAGTCGGGCGGTGGAATTCCGGGACTATATACCCAGTCGGGCGGTGGATTCCGGGACTGTGGTTGCTTGCGATGGAGGTGAGCCTCAATTAAATTCGGGATTATGATTGATCGGGCGGTGGATTCCGGGATCATGAATAGTCGGGCGGATAGTAGGCCGTACTCCAGTGTATATGTGTATACCAGGGCTAGAGGGATACTTGCGGGATGTTTGCACGACGAGAATTCTGTATAGTCGGGCGGTGGATCTCCGGGACTGGAATCCGTACTCTTGGAATGTCTAAATTTTGTTTTATTACTAGGTAGTTATCATGGAGAGGGGTTAAACCCTTTAATGTGGAGTATGTAGGTGCTTGCCCTCGGACCTATGTAGTATGGGATGCATAGAATCGAAAAAAGTATGCATTTGTGTCATTGTAGTATAACACCTGCATTAGGCATTAAGTCATGTCATACACTAACATATCTAGGGTATTCATTCTTTACACATTTATATGCATTCAAGTTTGTGATTTGTTGAAGTAAGAAATTTCGTTATAATACAGCATGGAGAGGATCGATGTTTGTAACATTGCGTCGGTTGGAAGAAACTGACATGCCCACAGTTTCATATGTAGGACTTGGATCTTACAAGGAGATATAGAGATGAATTTGATGCTGGTGATTAGTTACATGTTCAAGTTGTTGAAAATGTATATTTATCATGTTGTACTTCATTTAATTTCCGCTGCATTATTGATGTAAAAGAACAATGATGTAATAAAAGTTTCAAAATTTCTTGTAAAATTGTACGAAGTGAAGTGTAGATCCTGTTGAGCTACGAATTATCGTATTTTGGTATTCAGAGCGTTACAGTTACTTCTTCTTCTTCTACTTGTAGATATAAAGATAAGAGTACATTAGAAGATACCACTGCTGATTTACTTGCTCATATTCAATCAGAAAAACCTAGGACTAATGCACCCAATGAATTAAATTGGTATAATCAACAACATAGTGAGAGTTCTAGTACTAAGATTGAGGTGCTATAATGGTGGAAATAACATAAAAATCTTTTTCCTATTTTTTCACATATGGCTAGAGATCTACTAACTCCACCCGTCTCCACAGTTGCTTCAGAAAGTGTTTTTTCTGCAAGTAGCGGAGTTCTAACTGATTACAGGAATCGCTCGAAGCCGGATTTGTTGGAGATGCTCGTGTGCACTGAAGATTGGATGAAGGCTGAAGACAGGACTCAATGAAAAATGGTATCTACATCAACAAGTGGAAGCAACTCACCTGAAGTCCAACAACAAGAGTAGGGAATTTAAAGCGATGAGATCCTAGATTTAAGTTAAGTAGAGGTGTACGACAGTTGTCCAATGCCCTATCTTCAATCTAACTCTAGGCTATGTCGAACTCTAGATTATCCTCTTAAACATGTAATTGAAGTTGTATGTAAAAAAAAGTTGTAAAAAATTCATGGACTTTGAAATGAATAATATATGCAATTTTGTTTAATTCTTAATCTCTTATACTTGTTGTATAATTTTTATTTTATTTTTTTAGGTTAAAAAAGAGGAAAAAAACTGGGCCAACCTGTCAACCCGCCCGGCCCGACCCGAGTTCAACCCGAATGTGTTCATGGGTCGACCGAGTCGATTTTTTCATTTCCCAATCTGGCCCGGCCCGGCTATTATCCCAACCCGAACTGAGCCAGCCCGAAACTGGGTTAAACCTGAACCGAGCCCGCCCAAAACCGGGTCAAACCCGAATAGGTTGGGCCCAGCCCAGCCCAGTGGACCCGATTGCCATCACTAATCAATCCATACGTATATAACAATTCTAAATTTTGCGAATCATTATACAATCACAAAGATTATGTTTATACACTACTCATATTAACTAAACTAAATTTTGCCTTCACAACATCTCAATACACTACTCATATCAATTCGTACGTATACAACAATCTTAAATTTTTCGAGCCATTATCCAGTCACAAGCATAATAATCAAATTTGAGTACGTAAAAGAAAAATTATAATTTACGGTTTTCTAATTACCTTCAAAAATTACAAACTTGACAGCGGAAGCTAGCGACGTAGATGATGTCGTAGATGAGTAGAGAGGATGCTAGATGCTGTGAGCTTTTGAGTTAGGGTTTTGGTTTGGAGAGAAAAATGTGAAATTTGGTGAAATGTCAAGAAATTAGGGCCTCGAGATTAGAGAGATCCAAGTTAAGGAATTGTTGGAAGAGATTTGATAAAGATGGAGGAGAGGTCACAGTTGAAGAGATTTGTAATCTAGGTTTTTTCGATTTGGGTTTTAAAGTGGAGGAGGGAGAGTGGAGAGAGATAAAAAGAATGTGAAAGGGATGAGCCGTGTATAGTGCTTTCAAAGTGGGAACCCTCTTGAGGTTGCAGTTCACAACTGTGGCCTAAATATCATCGGGGCCGTATAGGGAACTGCGACCTCTGTTTAGACTGAGATTGTAGTTCCCAATTGATGCCTCTCTTTAACATTGAAAAAACACTTAGAATTTTTCTATAAGTCTCCACCACTTGGCTCTCTGTGTCTCAAGTATTTTCTATTTGCACTTTTGCAGCAGTTGAAAATTGCGGCGATCTAAAAAAAATTAAAGAAGAAGCCACAGTTGGTAATTGCAGCTTCAAAAGAGCTGAAGCCTAAGTTGACCTGGTAGAGAGTAGCTCACTCAGGAAAATAGTTTGGAAAGTGGCTTAGTATGGAAAAAAAATTCTAATTGAAGAGGTAAATAAAAGGTTGGGGTTTTTCGGAATTGTTTCCCAAACTAAGCCTCTTTTTGAAACTATTTCCAAAACTAAGACAGTTGCCAAACTAATTTTCTGGGTGAGCCACTTAGTTGTAGCCTCAATTGGAAACTGCATCTTGAATAGGACAATTGCCAAACTAATTCTCTGGGTGAGCCACTCAATTGTAGCTGCGGTTGGGAACTGCGGCAACAACGTTATTGAAGCAACAGTTTCCAATTGCGACTTCTTCATTGAAATTTTTGAGCTTGTTGCCATTCCCAACTGCGAAAACTGTGCAAATCAAGACTTAGACAGATATTACTAAGTTAAAATGTATTAAACTAAGGCCGCAATAACCATTTGCGGCCTAGATATAACAGATATGTTTCAACAGGGGTTGTAGTCCTCGACTGCGGCCTTAGTTATACACATGCCATTGTTCCCAACAATGGCCTTCACTGTAAATTTTTTTTTGAACTAGGGCCGCTATCTCACACAGTGGACTAGATGTAGCCTAGGCCACAGTATCTAATACCGACTGTGAATAAAATCTTCGAGACAGAGAGTGATAGAGAGCAAAGAGTTAGCAAAAAAAAAAAAGATAAAAGAGAGGTCACATTCATCGATTGCAACCTTAGTTATACACATGCAACTGTTCCCAACTGCGGCCTATACGATAACTTTTCTTTTGAACTAGAGCTGCTATCTCACACTGTGGCCTAGATGTAGCCTAGGCCACAGTATCCAAAGCAGCTGTGAATAAAATCCTCATGACAGAGAGTGCCAAAGGGCAAGAGTTGAGCATGAAAAATGATAAAAGAGAGGTCGCATGCATCGATTGCGACCTAGATTGTACCTGGGCCGCAGTCAAGGACTGCGGCCTCAGTGTACAAATTGACATTTCATGTTTCAGATCTCACTATTTTCAGTATTTGGACAAACCAAAAAAAGTGGCAACGTGATCAAATATATACATCACACATACACAAGTGGCAGTTGCTGGCTCACACATAAAAATGTAACATTTTCAACCCAAAAATAACTCAAACATAATGTCACATTCATCTTCAATCAAACATATAGACCACAACTAAATATAAAGTACTCTTACACATCAAACTACTACAGCCTACTCAAACATCAACTACTCTAAATTGGGCCTACATCAACTGAACATTAACCACAACTAAGCACGAGATGCACCATGTTCTTCCTCTTTTACACAAAAAAAATAAAAACAATATATCACACAATATATACATTAAAAAAGCCAAATATATAATAAAATCAACCCGGGGTATATAACTTCTTCTTCTTCTTCTTCCAATGTGACCTTGACGAACATATTTGTGTTAACCAGGAGATGGGGACATGCTCATCATAGAATTACTCATGTTCTTGTTGAGGTTTCTCATCTTCTTCTTCTGGCACCTGTTCCACTTCTTCTTCTGGCTTATCTTCTGGTCGTTGATCCTTTACCTGTGCCAGCAATCTGGGGGGGTTCCTAACAACCTTTTTGCTTCTACTGTTTGGTGCACCAGAGCGGTCAACAAAGAATCTAGTCTCGCTCTCTCTCACCAACTTGTTCAATCTGCTACATATCTCTCGTGCGAAATCCTTGACTGCATCGGTCATATTACCTGACAAGGCACGAGCACATTTCCTTGCAATATCTTATGCTTCTTCAATCTGCATCAAATTATAATGTATCATATACTTCAGTATGATATAATACTTTTGATTAAAATGGTAAAAAAAATATAAAGATAAATATATGAAATGCACAGCTAAATATTATTTCTTACGATGGATCAAGACATTGACGCCCTTAGATGATACATGGGCTGCAAAGAGGAATACCCGAAAGTTGGTTTCATCTCTCTCCTCAGAATTGGTAACTAGACCCCTGCTGGTATAGTGTAGGATGGAGCAATATACAACCATGACATCCTCCGATACCAAGTCATATATCATATAGAGGAATACATGCTACCACCAGCTCGAACCTATGCTCATTCCAGGCATCAACATGGACTTGGTGATATTTTGTCCAATCCTGATAAGCCAACCGACCCATCCCCTTGAAACGATCGTCCAACTGGGACGCTCTGATGGAGTCCTAACTGTCAAAGCACTCAGTCCGCAAAGTAGAACTCTACAACACCAAAGTTGACGAGTAGTGATCTCATCAACCATAGTTCTCGTGCAGGAAGGTGGCATTCTCTTCAGTCTCGAGACCGTATATGGCTTCCATTTGACAAACTACTCTCGTAATTGATCGAGCTCACATCATGTGGGGTATCCTTCCACGTGTGTGCCCAAGCCGGTATACACCAGTGGGAGCCAACATGGATTGATCCTCTACAACTTTCATCCACCCATGTGATTGCATGCTTATGTGGGGCAGACCAACAAGTAAACTCTCCCAGATCCACACCTGTAGTATTACCATCGGCCTCGTCATTCGGACAAACTTCTATACAATGCAGCTAATGCCACACTACCCCAACTATATTGGTCGACTATCCTAATGCATGCAATAAATGGCATGTACATGTGTGGCACGGTATCATTAGATGAGTTCGGAAAGATAACACCTCCAAACATTGTTATTATGTAGGCCCTAGTGTAGCTCTCAATGTGGAACTCCGATGCATCCTTATTCAGGAAGCCATCGAACATTTCCTTCAACCAGGAGAGCCTAATGGGTTGGCCAACAAAATTTTTATCGCGTGTCTCAACACAAAGATAATCTTTGACTAGCTCCTTCCTATCAAAGTCCATACTCCCAGTCATGGCCAGCCTATCAACGTGAAGACCTGAGATGACTGCATTATCCTGAAGTGTGACAGTCATCTCTCCTACAGGGAGATAGAAAGAATGTATTTCTGGTCGCTATCTCTCAAAAAGTGCTGTAAGCAGAGCATGATCGAGCTTGATAGACCTCATTGACTCTATTCCGAAGAACACAGCTATGGCCAACAACCCGTATGTATGTGCGTGCATGGGCAACATAGCGTGCGTACGAAAGTGCACTCCTTGAATGCACTGTTCCATAAGGATTGTGATCGGTGTTGATGTTACATTGTCACTTGTGTCAGGTCTACATGAACTGGACCTCCATGTGCAACAGAAGACGAAGACGACTAACTAGCGTCGGTAGATAAGGGAGATGTATTACCTATAACCTACACCAACATGAAAGAACTGTTATTTTAGCCGCAACTATTATGTACAAATTCGAAACTAAAAAATACATCAATTATACGTACATGTGTAGGTTTCATGTTCATAGGATTTAACAAAGTTTCATGCTTGGCTGTCAACTGTCTAACGCAACCCTCCTCCTTACAAAGTTGCTCCAACTACCAAGGGATTAAATTAATGAGCAGTACGATGAAAATTTGGAAGAGAGTGATCAAACATAGACTAAGACTAGAAACTACAGTGTCTGAGAATTAGTTTAGATTTACGCATGGGAGGTTAACAATGGAAACAATTTATGTACAGAGGTGACGTATGGAAAAATATAGGGAGAAAAAAAAGATCTACATATAGCGTTTATAGATCTAGAAAAAGCATATGGCATAGTCCCTAGAGACATAGTATGGTGGGTGTTAAATAATAAAATAGTAACTATTCAGTATATTGAGGTAATTAAGGATATGTATGAAGGGGCAAACACCACAATTAGAACAACAATAAGAGAGACCAATGATTTTCCTATTACAGTAGGTTTACACAAGGTTCTACTTTAAGTCTCTACCTTTTTACTTTGGTTATGGATGAATTGACGTGAGGAATACAAGATGAAGTACCATGGTGTATGTTTTTTTTTCCAATGACATCATCTTAGTGGACGAGACTAGAGTAGGAGTCAATGCTAAATTAGAATTGTGAAGAGAAACTTTGGAAGCTATAGGCTTTAGAATAAGAAGAACTAAAATAGAGTATATGGAGTATAATTTTAGTGATATTCGGAACATAACTGAGGAAGTAGTGAAGGTTGATGGTTAAGAGATACCCAAGAGAGATTGTTTCCGATATTTAGGCTCGATTATACAAAGAGATGGCGATATTTGTGAAAATATTATACATAGGATTCAAGCAGGGTGGCTTGAGTGGAGAAATGTCAGTGGTGTTTTGTGTGACAAACATATACCTTTGATGTTGAATGAAATTTTTTATAGGACAACTGTTAGACCATTAACGATGTATAGAGCAGAGTGTTGGGCAACAAAGAAAAAACATGCCCAAAAGTGTAGCGGAGATGAGGATGCTGAGATGGATGTGTGGTAAAACCCAGGAAGGATATAATTAGAAACGAGCATATATGAGACATGCTAAAGTTAACTCCAGTCCAGGATAAGTTAAGAGAGAACCGCCTCAAGTAGTTTGCACGTGTCACACCTAGACCTAGTAGTGCCCCAGTTAGAAAGACTGATTTGATAAGTATTGAGGGTAGAGTTAGGGGTAGGGGAAGACCTAAACTTAATTGGGTGAAAACGGTGGGAAAAGATATGATAGCTTGTGACCTTACAGAAGATATTGCACTAAACTGAGCAGAATGGAAAACCAAGATTCATGTAGCCGACCCCAACTAGTTGGGAAAAAGGCTTTGTTGTTGTTGTTGATGTTGTTGTTGTTGTTTGTATTCTTACATGTGTAGGTGCAGTTCCACGACCTCGGCCACCACTAGTGGAAGTCTAGTGGGTACTACTCAAGGGTCGTCCACCGCGAGTTTGTGGTCGCGACCTCGGTCACATGTACCGGCTCCTTCATTCATATTGTCCTACTTAAATAAATATTTTTTGTTAAATGCATGAAAATAACGTATTCTTTGAACACCCAAAAACATATTACTTATCTATGGTCCGCTAATACTACTCGAGGGTCCTACATTACTGCGCTTTCATGCCATTAGTGCGATGATGATATTGCATAGTTGTATTAAAAATATTAATCGATTAATGAATAGACAAATAAGATAGTATATGGCATATAAAATTGAATCACTACCCAATTCGCGTTTACAACTATCAAATGCTCAAGGAATTATCATATTCGGATTTGATTTTGAGAAACCGATCAATAGAATTACTTCACTCCAACCATCTTTTTACTTTACTATGTTAAAAACTTTATGGCAATTTTATCAAGTTCCTATTTTGTCACTATGACCTATTCATCCATCCACTATTGACACTATAAAAAAATGGAATGATTTGAAACTCATATACAAAAGAGAAAAGCTACATCATCCCCAAAAATTCCTAACATCCTACAAAATCTAGAAACCACAATCATCCACCCTCAATTTTTTTCTATAATCATTCTAGCGCATCAACATATCAACAAACACCTAATTCTCAACATCCAGCAAGTGCAAACAAATAAGACATACCTTAAACTTTGGGTGTTGTAGGAGGTGTTGTCGGAGACGATGTCGGAGGTGCTATTGGAGGTGATATCCGAGAAAATATCGAAGGTACTGTCGGACTTTTTGGCAGAGATGATGGATGAGGGTAAATCTCCAACTTAGGGTTTTTGGAGTTTGAGAGAGTGGGTTGAATTTGGCAACCACAAACAGATTTGGCAGAGCAGATGGCGAGGGAGTGTCGAAGGTGTTGTCAAATTGAAAGTTGGTGACGATAGTTGGAGAATTTGGAGGAATTCAGAATTAGAGTTTGGGGATTTGGGATTTAGGTAGGCTACAAGATGAGGTAAAGTGGAGAGAGATATGTGGATGAGATTTGCAGAGTTTGAGAGAGATTTGGAAAAGATTTGACAAAGTTGGAGGAGAGAGAGTTGGGAGAAATGAAGTGAACGGGAGAGAGAGGAGACCCAGCTCCAAACTGGGTTTTTAATGGGCACAAATATAGGCCGTTATTGCCATATGCGGCCTCAGTATAACAGAGGCCACAGTGGAGAATTGCGACTGTTATATCGAGGCCACAGATGGCTAGTGAGGCCTAAGTTTAACATATTTTAACTTAACAGTTTTTTGCTTATGTCTCGAAATCTCTAACTCAAATAAGAAATGAACTGAGATCGTAGTCTAGCACTCTTATTCCCAACTGCGGCAACGATTTGCACTGTTACCACAATTGGGAACTGCGGCAAGCTCAAATAATTTAATGAATAAGCCGCACTTGAGAACTGCGGCAGTTGGGAACTGCTGCTTCAATAGAATTGTTACCGCAGTTCCCAACTGCTGCTACAACTAAGTGACTCACCCAGGGAATTATTTGGCCAGTGGCTTAGTTTGGGAAATAGTTTAAATGTGGCTTAGTTTGGGGGGAAATGGGTTTTTTGAGTTTTTTGTTTTTTTTTAGTTGAGAGTTTTGGGGAGATGGGAAATGGATGGTTGGATGGGTATGGGATTTTTGTGGCAAATGGGGTTTATTTTGGATTTTTTCCCAAAATAAGCCAATTTTTCAAACTATATCCCATAGGGTGACAGTGGGCAAACTTATTTCACGGGTGGACTATTTTTTGACACTTCAGCATAGGCCGCAGTTGAGTGCTGCGACCTCCTCTCAAATTATTATTTTTGATGCCGCTATACCCAACTGCGGCCTCAACCCATTTTGTGAAATGCTGAGGCCGTAGTTAGGTACTGCGGCTTTGTTCAAATGTAGGCCACAAATGCTAACTGCGGCCTCTTCTATATTCTTGTGGGCCCCACCCACCCAGTTAGAACTTGGGCTCCCGCTCTCTACTCTCATTTTTTCATCTCCTCCAACTCCAAACTTTTTTCCCCAAATTAGAAAACCCTAACTCTCAAATTCTTCCCCCCATCCATCATCTCTGCCATCAACTCTGACATCACCTCCGCCAACTGCTTTCCCCATCTGCAGTGACATCATCCACGCCATCTGCTTCCCCATCAACTCCAGCAAATTTCAAAACTAGAAAATACTAATTTTCCAACTCATCTATCACCATCTCCGCCATTTTCTCCACCATCTGCTCCGCCAAAATCCCCAAAATCGTGTCCCTCTCTCAAATTTTGAAAACACAAATTTTTTAAAATCCCCCCATCCATCACCTCCACCATCACCCTCAATCATCTCCAACATCATCCTTGCTATTATCTCCACCATCGAAGTTCTGGATTTTTTTAGGTATTCCTAAAACAGTAAATAGTAGATTTTGTTCACTCTATTAACATTCGTTTATTATGCTATTTTTAATATAGGCTAATGAAGTTTAAGTTAAGATGTTTTAAATGCTTGATTCATAAAAAATTTCCTAGGTTGAATACTTGAAATTTGGTTTAAAATGACGTATATGTATGTTACGTTTGTGATTAGATAATGGCTTGCATATTCATTCCTTGATGTATAAGTATGGATTACAAAATTCCTATTTGGTTCTATTGTGGAGGAGAAATATTTTGAGACCCAAACTAGGAGCAAGTTATAGAGGTGTTGAACCAGAAATAGTTTAGGTTCCTAGTAATATTACAAAACATGGACTAGTAGATAACATATATGAAATTACTAACTAGGATAGAGGTGAATGGAGTGTTGAAATCATAGCTCGTTATCCTAGCTCAAGCACGGAGCAAACTTGTTCAAAATATGGTCTAACATGACATAACAAGCGTAACAAGTGTTTTGGCCAAGGCAACAACATAGGTTGATTATATAGTATTATTCTACATTGCAGTAGTACATTATACTACTTTTACAAATGGATAAAGATCACTACTTTATTAATTGATTAATATTTTCAAAACCACTTTGCAGATTCATCATCACACTAATGGCACCAAAAAAGCTCAATGAACGATCCTCGAGTTGCACTAGCGAGCCTCGAGTAAGTAGTATGCTTTTGATGTTTAAAGAACATGTTTATTTTCATGCATTTAACAAGCAAAAAATTGATTTATGCAAGATGATACGAAGGAAGGAGCTAGTAGAGAACGGGGACCACGAACGCACGGTGGACGAACCCCGAGTAGTACCAGCGAGCCTCGAGTAAGTAATATGCTTTTGATGTTTAAAGAACATGTTATATGTTTTAGTTTTGGAATTGTAATTATAATGTTTTAGCTATTAGCTAATATAACATCTTCCATGTTCATGTAGGTTGTTGCTGATCCACCTCTCTCATCTACCAGTGTTGGTCAATCATCTCATTCATCTCCAATTGCACCTGGAGGTCCAGGTCCAGTAAACCTGACACTGCTGACGATGCAACAAAGTCACAAATCTCAGTCTGTGAGGAACGGTGTAGCCAAGAAGTTAACTTTATGTATGCATACACCATTGAAAATGCACCCACGTACACACGGCTGTTTGGTCGAAGCTAGTTCCTATGGAGTAGGATTAATGGGGTCTATGAAGCTGGATTGTGCTCTACTTACAACACTTATCAAGAGATGACCGTCACACTACAGGATATTGCCATTTCGAGACTTCCTACTGATGGGCTGGGGTTTGAGAATGAGCAGTTAGTTAGAGATTACCCAAGTGTTGAGTCAGGTGATATGACTTTTGTTGGCCAATCCATTAGAAACGCTTGGCTGAAGACAATGTTCGACAACTTCTTGAACGAAAATTCATCCCAGTTTTATGTTGAATGCTACACCCGGGCTAACATAATGACACTTTTTAGAGGTGTACTCTTTTCGAACTCCTCAAGTGATACCGTTGATCGCTATCATTAGGAAAGTTGGCCTATACAGTTGAGATAATGCGGTATTAGCCTGCTTATACATGTGTTTGTGTGTTGGAGCCTTGAATGCGATATAGATGATGAAACCTATGACAATATTACAGGTGTGGAGCTAGGATCGTTTACATGTCGGTCGAACCTGCATAAGTATGTAATCAAAGGGATGGATCGAATATGTAGAGGATGAGGTCATGTTGGCTTTCATTGGTGTGTACTGGGCTGGGGCACAGACATGGAAAGATAACCCACGCAGGGGTGTTGACATATTACAGAGATGAGCTTGAGCAATTGCAGGAGGACTTCGTGAAATAGGATCCTTAAATGGCTGAGAGATTGGAGAGACTGCCACCTGCTTGTACAATGGGCAGAGAGTTATTGTTGATGAGAGAACCACTCATCGACTTTAGTGTGGTAGAATAGTATTTTCTGGACCAAGTACTTCTCCAGTTCGGACTTCAGCAAAGCTTCCCAGTACCACGATCATATGACACTGCCTTGCACGGTATCAAAGGAATGAGTTGATTGCCTAATCATTACTAGGCAAAATATAACCATGTTCATGTCCTCGCATGGAATGAGCACAGGTTCAAGACAATCATTGCATGAATTCCTCCATATAATGGATCGTTGCAAGATGCATACATGTCATGATATCGGAGGATTGCACGATTGTTTATTGTTCCTTCTTCCACTATGTCAGCACGGATCTAACTACCAATTCTGATGCGAGAGAGGGAACCAACTCCCATGCATTCATCTTTGCAACCCATGTTTCAACCAAAGGCATCGACATCAAGATCCGTTGTAAGAAATAATATTTTTTTGTTCATTTCATATATTTATCTTGTTTATTTATTCATTTATATCAAAATAATTATTTCATACTAAAATATATGATACATTCTATTTTGTTGCAGATTGACAATGCATGAGAGATTGCACGAAAATGCACTCGTTCCTTGTCGAGTAATTTGACCGATGCTGTAACCCCTATTGCTCATATTTGTATTTTTGTTTATATTTAATAAAATTCTTGATTATATTTTTTTCTGGGTGTATTTAATTTATTTTCATTGTATGGTGCGTTGTTCTTCTCTCTCTTGTGATTCATTATGCATTGGTTCAGTTTTTTATTCTCATTTATTTGGCCTACAATCTGTTCTTGATCTTGTCTATTGTTTAAACCTATTTCATGGCCTAATTGTGTAACACCCCGAATTCCAAATAAGACTGAATTCGAAGTTCCACAGGATCTTTACACTTCTCTTCATACAATTTTACAAGGAATTAAAAACTTTTATTACAACAGAGTTTACATCAATGCAACGGAAATATAAGTTACAACATGTTACATGAATTAAACAATAACTTGAATAATTCTTTAAGCAACGATCAATCTTTAGTCTTGTCAATCACTTTATCCTGCATAGAAATTGTGGGTACGTTAGTTGCATACAACTGACGCTATGATATTATACATCATTTTTTCTTACTTAGAAAGCACACACTTGTCACAAAACAAAGCTAAGGGGGACTATCCTATTGATATCGTGTGTGAATGTGCACTTAGTCCTTAATGCAGTTATTTATATTACATGAGACTAATGCGCACTTGTTCGGATTCTATGCATCCCATACTACATAGGTCCGAGGGCAAGCCTTTAATCAGTCTTCATCTTGTAGGGTTGATTCTCTCATCATGATTTAAACTACTACGGTAACTACGGTAAGTATCCTAGGTGTTCTATGAGTTACGAGCCCATATCCAGACATCCTGGAGAGAATCCCACGCACTGACACATGACGCATCATGCAGGCATCCTGTGGACAATTCACCTCCGCCATGGACAATGGCACCACCCGTAGTCACCAAACACCTCACAAGCGTCGCCACCGGTACGATATCCCGGAGTAGTATCCACACCCTGACATGATGCATCATGAGGACATCCTATGAACACTCTCACACCGGAGATCCAATGGCCCTCGTACTTATGTTTTTCTCTTACTTTCATCACATCTCCACTATGTGTCTAATCCTTAGAAAATAGAATCAAGAATAAAAATCAATAATCTAGAATCAGCGTTACCTCTACATCGGTCTTAAATATCAATCATTAACCATGACCCCCACTTGGTCTTTATTTATCACATTTCTCTTTTCAAAAACTTTCATTCTTGCCGACGTGAGGACTTAGCTAAAACTCTAGTCTCAATTCTCTTTTCATACTCATTAAAATGAGAGTACACATATTCACAAATTTCACATTTCATCATGTTTCTTTTCAATTTATTTTCCATGCACCACTTGCATATTCTTAAACATTCTTGAATTAAATTTTTACTCGCTAATTTATATGTCAAAATCTCATTTTGAACTCTTCACAATTTTCTCTATGTTCAACAAATTATTTTTATCTTTAAGTACAAAAAGAATTGTATCCAAAAAATTTATAAATTCTTATTCTCAAAAATTTACTTCCAATTCCCATTATAAAAGCTCAAATATTCAGGAAATAACTTGTATGAAGTCTAGGTATTTTTTAGAAATTTTCTAATAATTTTTCTCAATTTTTAAAACACTTAAAACTAAAAAAAATAAAATAATATACCAAAAAATCATTTTTTTTCTAAATGTGGCCGAAGCCGGATTTGAACCCACACACAACAAACCCCGCCTAGCTACAGTAACCGCACTAAGGTGCAGCCAAAAACAAGTATGGCCATAGTGGCCAACTGTTAAGTGTAGAACTTAAATTATAGTTATGTTCTGGGCTTCGGTATTTGGTTAAAAATTAATGTTTAGAAAAAATAAGTCTCTGGAGAGACTCGAACCCAAGCACACAGTGCCCCGCCGTGCTACAGTAACGCTCTAAGGGCGCACCCGAAAACCAGTAAGGCCACAGTCAACAACTGATGTGAGATGGGTTGAGTTATTTTTAACTCGACTCTCTGTTTGTTATTAATATTTCATATTTCAAAAACTCTTAAACTCTTTTCTCCTCTAATTTATTTCATGAAAAATTTTAGATTACTAGTCTTATAGATTTGCAACATAACAGTATTTTAAAATTATTATTTTGACATAAAAACATGAATTTTTCTCTGTAATTTGTATTTTATGTCTACAACTTCGACATTTAAAGATGACCATGATTTCCACCAATTTTAGCCCCACAATTATCACATAAGTTTGTTTTCTTGCTTTCCTTTATTTCTACAACAATTTCTAGAACATAATCTCATTTATCATACTAGTGTCACAATAATTAATATAGCACAAATCAAATATTTCAATTTACCAACTAGCCATTTACAAGCATATTCTACATCTAGCGTGGTTCAAAATTCACATTTTCATAGCAACATGATAATTCTAATGTAATAATCACAATTTATAACAACTATCAATCAATTCATCAAGCATTCACTCACTACAAAACATGTGCGATTTACCGGCGTATATTCCCCGGCGTTTTACCATTCGCACCGGCGTAGGGAGTGACCAGGAATGGGGCGTCAGATTGGATGGTTATAAACCGGCGGCCTCTATAAAACGCCGGGGAATCATGATATTCACCGACATTTTATTTGTAAACGCCGGTGAATGGTATTATTCACCGGCGTTTTAATAACAAACACCGGGGAATATATAGATACATTCACCGGCGTTCATAACTTCAAACGCCGGTGAATTAACTGAGATAAATTCTCTCGAACCCTAACATTTCGCTCGCTAATTCCCAAACCTAATTTTCGCCGCTTCGTTTTCCCTCCTCCCTCTCTCTATTTCGTGCTTCGCCTCTGACCCTTCGTCATCTTCGACATCCCAATTCGATTTCCCTCCTCCCTCTCTCTATTTCGCGGTGAATTTGAGATCGAAAACCACCGCTCGTCGCCCCGCTCTCTCTCTATCTCCTATGCCACCGCTCGTCGCCCCGCTGGTCGGCCCCCTCTCTCTCTTCGGTAATTACGGTTGATTTCTCTCCTTTTCACTGTCAAAGATGCTGAATTCATGCATCTCATTGGCATCTTAGCATGATCTTTTTACCAAAATGGGTTCACTGTCAACTAAGTATGCTGTATGTATACCAAAATCCTCCAAATTTGTACAAGAATTGGGCGGAACAAACCTTGTGCAGGTTTATTTTGGAGCCACAATCATCATGATTTAGTTGGGATGAAGAATTAATAGAGAAACACATATGCTTAGATACTGGAAATTTTCATTTCCTTTTACTGTTAAAGAAACTGAATTCATGCATCTGATTGTCATCTTAGCATGATTTTTTTACCAAAATGTGTTGACTGTCAAAGATGGATGTTGTATGTATACCAAAATCCTCCAAATCTGTACAAGAATTTAGCGGAACAAACCTTGTGCAGGTTTCTTTTGGAGGCACAAACATCAATGGTTTAGTTGGAATGAAGAATTAATAGAGAAACATATATGCTTATATACTGGAAATTTTCATTTTCTTTTACTGTTAAAGTAGCTGAATTCATGCATCTGATTGCCATCTTAGCATGATTTTTTAACCAAAATGGTTTCGCTGTCAACTAGAGGATGCTGTATGTATACCAAAATCCTCCAAATCTGTACAAGAATTGGGTGAGAACAAACCTTGTGCAGGTTTCTTTTGTAGCCACAAACATCATGATTTAGTTGGGATGAAGAATTAATAGAGAAACATATATGCTTATATACTGGAAATTTTCATTTTCTTTTACTGTGAAAGAAGCTGAATTCATGCATCTGATTGCCTTCTTAGCATGATTTTTTCCCCAAAATGTGTTAACTGTCAACCAGAGGATGCTTTATGTATACCAAAATCCTCCAAATCTGTACAAGAATTGGGCTGAACAAACCTTGTGCAGGTTTCTTTTGGAGGCACAAACATCAATGGTTTAGTTGGGATGAAGAATTAATAGAGAAACATATATGCTTAGATACTGGAAATTTTCATTTTCTTTTACTGTTAAAGAATCTGAGTTCATGCATCTGATTGCCTTCTTAGCATGTTTTTTTAACCAAAATGGGTTAACTGTCAACTAAGTATGCTGTATGTATACAAAAATCCTCCAAATCTGTACAAGAATTGAGCGGAACAAACCTTGTGCAGGTTTCTTTTGGAGGCACAAACATCAATGGTTTAGTTGGGATGAAGAATTAATAGAGAAACATATATGCTTATATACTGGAAATTTTCATTTTCTTTTACTGTTAAAGTAGCTGAATTCATGCATCTGATTGCCATCTTAGCATGATTTTTTAACCAAAATGGGTTCACTGTCAACTAAGGATGCTGTATGTATACCAAAATCCTCCAAATCTGTACAAGAATTGGGTGAGAACAAACCTTGTGCAGGTTTCTTTTGTAGCCACAAACATCATGATTTAGTTGGGATGAAGAATTAATAGAGAAACATATATGCTTATATACTGGAAATTTTCATTTTCTTTTACTGTGAAAGAAGCTGAATTCATGCATCTGATTGCCTTCTTAGCATGATTTTTTCCCCAAAATGTGTTAACTGTCAACCAGAGGATGCTTTATGTATACCAAAATCCTCCAAATCTGTACAAGAATTGGGCTGAACAAACCTTGTGCAGGTTTCTTTTGGAGGCACAAACATCAATGGTTTAGTTGGGATGAAGAATTAATAGAGAAACATATATGCTTAGATACTGGAAATTTTCATTTTCTTTTACTGTTAAAGAATCTGAGTTCATGCATCTGATTGCCTTCTTAGCATGTTTTTTTTACCAAAATGGGTTAACTGTCAACTAAGTATGCTGTATGTATACAAAAATCCTCCAAATCTGTACAAGAATTGAGCGGAACAAACATTGTGCAGGTTTCTTTTAGAGGCACAAACATCAATGGTTTAGTTGGGATGAAGAATTAATAGAGAAACATATATGCTTTTATACTGGAAATTTTCATTTTCTTTTACTGTTAAAGTAGCTGAATTCATGCATCTGATTGCCATCTTAGCATGATTTTTTAACCAAAATGGGTTCACTGTCAACTAAGGATGCTGTATGTATACCAAAATCCTTCTAAATCTGTACAAGAATTGGGTGAGAACAAACCTTGTGCATGTTTCTTTTGTAGCCACAAACATCATGATTTAGTTGGGATGAATTAATAGAGAAACATATATTCTTATATACTGGAAATTTTCATTTTCTTTTACTGTGAAAGAAGCTGAATTCATGCATCTGATTGCCTTCTTAGCATGATTTTTTTCCCAAAATGTGTTAACTGTCAACCAGAGGATGCTGTATGTATACCAAAATCCTCCAAATCTGTACAAGAATTGGGCTGAACAAACCTTGTGCAGGTTTCTTTTGGAGGCACAAACATCAATGGTTTAGTTGGGATGAAGAATTAATAGAGAAACATATATGCTTAGATACTGGAAATTTTCATTTTCTTTTACTGTTAAAGAATCTGAGTTCATGCATCTGATTGCCTTCTTAGCATGTTTTTTTTACCAAAAATGGGTTAACTGTCAACTAAGTATGTTGTATGTATACAAAAATCCTCCAAATCTGTACAAGAATTGAGCGGAACAAACCTTGTGCAGGTTTCTTTTGGAGGCACAAACATCAATGGTTTAGTTGGGATGAAGAATTAATAGAGAAACATATATGCTTATATACTGGAAATTTTCATTTTCTTTTACTGTTAAAGTAGCTGAATTCATGCATCTGATTGCCATCTTAGCATGATTTTTTAACCAAAATGGGTTCACTGTCAACTAAGGATGCTGTATGTATACCAAAATCCTCCAAATCTGTACAAGAATTGGGTGAGAACAAACCTTGTGCAGGTTTCTTTTGTAGCCACAAACATCATGATTTAGTTGGGATGAAGAATTAATAGAGAAACCTATATGCTTATATACTGAAAATTTTCATTTTCCTTTACTGTCAAAGATGCTGAATTCATGCATCTGATTGTCATCTAAGGATGCTAGCTGTATACCAAAATCCTCCAAATCTGTACAAGAATTGGGCTGAACAAACCTTGTGCAGGTTTCTTTTGGAGCTACAAACATCAATGATTTAGTTGGGATGAAGAATTAATAGAGAAATATATTAGTAGCCATATTAGTTTCTTTTGTGCAGGTTTATTATTATTATTATTATTATTATTATTTTGGGATGAGTAACTGATTATTAGTAGCCATGAACAGAATAGTTCATGAGTCATCAGATCTTCTTACTACCGTATTTACAGCACGACGCCCTCGTTATTCGTCCGATTCCTCTTCCTCAGCAAATACCCTTTACCATCATCATCTCCTTGAACGGAAAGCCAAATACAGGGGAGACTATAGTCGAATCGATATTAGACTCGAACACAAGGTGTGCGATAAAATGCCACTAAGGTGGTTGTGATAATTTCCACAAAGGTAGTTTAGGGTTATGTGAATAGAGTAGATTGTATCAAGATTTAATTGTTTTTTTATACATTTTTGGAACCACGATTTCTTTATTTTACAGTTAATTGTTATATCGTTTATTTATTTGCAGCTAGGGTTGGTTTTAAAAAAGGTGAAATTAAATATACAAAATGTCCTTTACTGTCAATACTATTTAATATGTCAAATTTTAATTTCAGATTGTGTGTTATTGTTATAATGGATAGAAGTTGGATTAGTAAACCACGATTATCCAAGGAGTACCGTGATGGTATTAAAGATTTTATTATCTTTGCCAAACGACATTCCCGTGATCCCAACCTAGTCCTTTGTCCATGCCTTCGGTGTACAAATTGTAATTTGAGGACATGTGACATAGTACATACACATTTGGTTGTCAACGGTTTTCTTCAAGGGTACACACATACGTCAGCTCCTGTTCGTTCGGTTGTATTAGAAAATGTAGATGAGCCCTTAGTGAACGAAGACTTAAGTGTTCCCGATGAGATGCATGCGTTGTTGCAGGACGCCTTGGGGATTCATAATGTTTCTTTCCACACCAATAATCCAACAACCCAAGTTCATAATGAGTCAACAGAAACAAACCAGATTGGTGGTGGAGTGGACGAGGAAATGCCTGACCCCGCCTCTGAAAATAATAAACAGCAAGAATCCTTCGCTAAGTTGCTTGAAGATGCTAGTACTCCGCTGTACTGCGATTGTACCAAATTCTCTAAATTCTCATTCATTGTCAGACTATATCAGATTAAATGTTTAAACGGGTGGTCTGCTAAGTCCTTCAGTATGCTACTTGAACTGTTGAATGAAGCATTTCCAGAAATCTGTATTCCAAACTCAGCCTATAAAATCAAAAAATTCCTAAATTCTTTCGATCTAGGGTATGAGAAGATAGCAGCATGTCCAAATGACTGTATGCTTTTCACGGGAGGTAAGGAAAGTCTGGAGAATTGCGAAGTATGTGGTTCTTCGAAATGGACAAAAACACCAAATCAAGACGATCAAGCCAGTGGATCTACTAAGCGAAGTAGGAGAAAGAAGCCTGCCAAAATACTGCGGTACTTTCCTCTGATTCCTAGGCAACAAAGGTTGTTTATGTATACGAAAACTTCTTCTGATATGAAATGGCATGCTGAAGGTCGCACTAATGATGGGATTCTTAGACATCCTGTTGATTCTCAATCTTGGAAAAAATTTGATGAAAGATAACCTGATTTTGCGGAAGATCCTCGAAATGTGAGACTTGGACTAGCTAGTGATGGTTTCAACCCTTTTAGGCAAATGAGTAGTACATACAGCATATGGCCTTTTGTGTTAATACCATACAATTTGCCGCCTTGGAAATGCATGAAGCAGTCCTCATTTATTTTGTCCATGATAGTTCCTGGACCGAAAGGTCCTGAAAATGATATAGATGTGTACCTACAGCCGTTAATAGATGAACTTCAGAAATTGTGGGTGGGTGTTCCCCCCTATGATGCTGTGGCTAAAGAAACATTTTCTCTTCGGGTTGCGTTGTCTTGGACAATCAATGATTTTCCAGCATATGCAAATTTATCTGGATATAGCACTAAAGGACGTTATGCATGTCCTTGTTGTGCTGACCAAACTAGTTCAAGGTGGTTGTACAATGGCAGAACGTTTTGCTATATGGGTCATAGGAGATGGTTGCCTGACACACATATTTTGGGCAGAGACAGCGACATTTGATGGTACCGACGAGTGGGAACATGCTCCTGGAGCTTCTTCTGGGTCATATATTTTGAGGCGGGTAGATGGTCATTAGTTCAAATATGGAAAAGAACCACAAGTCAGCAAAAAGGGCAAGAAAAGGGCAAGGCCGGAGCAAAGTGAGGAGACCGATCTATGTGGCGAAGATGAGGATCAGAACATGACGAGTTTAGGTGCATGGAAGAAGAAGAGTATTTTCTTCAAGTTGCCGTATTAGGAATTCAACTTATTGCGACATAATTTAGATGTGATGCATATCGGAAAAAATATTGGTGAAAATTGTATAGGAACAGTTATGGGAGATGACCGGAAGACAAAGGACAATCTCAAGAGCCGACTTGATTTGAAGTCAATGGGCATCCGACATGAGTTGCACCCAGAGGAATTACCGAATGGGAAAGTACTCCTACCTCCTGCAATCTATTCAATGTCAAAATCGGAGTTGGAATTGTTTTGCAAAGTTCTACTGGAACTTAAAGTTCCTGATGGCTATTCTTCTAACATAGCAAGACGTGTCAACTTTAAAGAGAAGAGGCTTCAGGGTCTAAAGTCACACGACTACCACGTCCTAATGCAGGATCTCCTTCCTGTGGCCCTAAGGTCTTCAATGTATGAGCAAATCACTACTGTCCTGAAAGATCTTTGTAGCATATATAAAGGTATTTGCTCAAGAATGCTTCGTGTTGAAGATATTGACCAATTGGAGCAGCGGGCGGCATTGACACTTAGTAAAATGGTGATGATATTTCTGCCATCGTTCTTCACTATAATGATTCACTTGATAATCCACCTTGCTGGTGAAGCCAGAGTCGGCAGTCCTGTTCACTATCGGTGGATGTACCCCATTGAGAGGTAAAAGAATTCATGCATCTTACAAAACAGAATTTTCAAAAGCTCATTTTTTTTAATCCCCTACTTCGCTCTAAATCATTAATTATACATGTTCAGGTACCTATACCGGCTCAAGGGTTATGTTAAAAATAGAGCATATCCTGAAGGGTCAATAGCTCAGGGATATCTATCAGAGGAGTGTTCACATTTTTGTTCCAAGTATCTGCAGGGTGTAGAGACATCTTTAACTAGACCAAGAAGAAATCCAGACATTTCCAATCTTGATGGTACTAAATATCTTTTTGATACTGCTGGCACTACTGTTGGTAAAGTTGATGCTTTTGAGCTAGATAACTTAACGTGGGAACATGCACATCGATATGTGCTAGACCACCATGCATCAGTGGAACCATTTCGAAAGTAAGTTGCTTTTGAATTTAAATCGAATATAGTGAAAACTGCAGAGTTCGATATTAACTTACTTTTGTTATTCCTTATTTCAATTGCTTGTATTTTAGCGAATTTGTCAGGGACATCAAACGAAGGGCTAGACCAAGAAGACTACCACCACGTGAACAAAACAAGTAGATGAATGAAAAATTTCATAAGTGGTTTGAATCTCATGTAGGTGAATTCCGAAAATGCAAGTTAATCTTCATTATATCTACATTATCCATGGTGCTGATACGATTTGCGCAAAATTAATAGTACATTCTTTGGGTCCTGAAGGTGTGTCATCTGAAATACAAGTACTTTCCAAGGGTCCCTATAAGATGGCCAAAAGATACGGAGAATACATATTCAATGGCTTTAGATTTCGTACTAAAGATCGTGAATGTAATTTGAAGTCTCAAAATAGTGGAATGGTAGTAACTTCTAAGACTAGAAGTTATGCTTCCAAGTCGGACACGAGGCCGGTAGATGGAGATCTCGACTACTATGGAGTGCTCACGGATATCATTGATTTGAACTATTTTGGTCATTTTCGTGTTGTCTTATTTCGTGGGGATTGGGCTGAGTTTGATAGGAATTTTGCTAATAACAAGGATAAGTTAGGTTTCACAGTTGTAAACTTCTCAAAATTGATTCATACCGGTACACACATTAGCCACGAACCATTTGTGTTCCCATCCCAAGTGCAACAAGTGTTCTACATTGAAGATCCAACCCTTCCAAAATCGTATGTGGCTCTTGAGATGCAACCAAGAGATGTATTCGAACTGGGCGATACTTCAGACAATGAAGACGGTGAAGCCATGAACAGTTATATTGCTTCTGAGTTTCCTATGTTTGATGTAAACACAACCGATGGCGGAATTTGCGGGACTTGGCTCCGCAAGGATGGAGAAGAGGGCGATGTATTGGAAGATATCGTATTGTAGTTTACTTGATTTTCATAGCTCAATATTATATGTCCTGTAATTTTCGTGTCTTAAATCTTATTGTAATATTATATCTTGTAATTCCGAACATGTTGTATGTGAATTTAATAATTGGTTTAATTATCTTTCTATTTTCTACTGCTTGGTGTCATTTACATTAAACAATGCTTAGTGTCATTTACATCAAACTATCATTGTAGTTGAATTTGTTACAAATCTCACTTTTTTAATTTTTTGTAATTATGTTGGTTTGTTAATCCTAGGTAATAATGGCAGTCAAACAGAGGAGGGAGAGGGTAGCACGCCGCCCACTGTCGGGCAACCGGTTGGTGATAATGCAAGCAAATTCTCATCCTTTATTGTGGTAATAGCAAGGAACCCACGGATAATTGCACCGGTAAGTCTTTAAATTGGTAATTTTGAAGATATTATAATTTTGAATGCATGAAAGACACGTATTAGTGTTTGTGAGTCTGCATTGTGGCTGTCGTCTATATTTCTTAATTGGGCTGTGATTAGAAAAAAAGTGCTCGAGTGGAGATCTGGAAACCCATATAGAGACATCTCGTTTATTATAATCTATTATTATTGTTGGACCAACCCCCTCTTGCTGTGTGCATGTGTTGAAGAGAAAGAAGGGATGAGAAAGAGTTGAGGAAAATGCTGCTATGTTAGCCTGGTGTATCCTCATTCTCTACTATTCCTCTTTCTGGCTTCTATATTTGGTTTCCTTCCACGATGACAGGTCCTTAAAACTACACTTGATATGAGCCCTATTCTTATTTTTCTTCAAAAAAAAATGGAAGTTTTGGTTATCTAACAAACATGTACCCGCATACTTCCAAATGGCATTTCCTTTAGAAAGTCGGACTCCGAAGAATCGATCTATGACTAGAATCTCCATTCAAAGCCCAATCAAAATTTGTCATCCTGGATCTAAAATCTTCTTTGAGCCACAAACATCAGGATTTAGTTAGGATGAAGAATTAATAGAGAAACATATATGCTTATATACTGGAAATTTTCATTTTATTTTACTGTGAAAGAAGCTGAATTCATGCAACTGATTGCCTTCTTAGCATGTTTTTTTACCAAAATGGGTTCACTGTCAACTAGAGGATGCTGTATGTATACCAAAATCCTCCAAATCTGTACAAGAATTGGGTGAGAACAAACCTTGTGCAGGTTTCTTTTGTAGCCACAAACATCATGATTTAGTTGGGATGAAGAATTAATAGAGAAACATATATGCTTATATACTGGAAATTTTCATTTTCTTTTACTGTGAAAGAAGCTGAATTCATGCATCTGATTGCCTTCTTAGCATGATTTTTTTCCCAAAATGTGTTAACCGTCAACCAGAGGATGCTGTATGTATACCAAAATCCTCCAAATCTGTACAAGAATTGGGCTGAACAAACCTTGTGCAAGTTTCTTTTGGAGGCACAAACATCAATGGTTTAGTTGGGATGAAGAATTAATAGAGAAACATATATGCTTAGATACTGGAAATTTTCATTTTCTTTCACTATCAAAGATGCTGAATTCATGCATCTAATTGTCATCTTAGCATGATTTTTTTACCAAAATGGGTTGACTGTCGACTAAGGATGCTGGCTGTATACCAAAATCCTCCAAATCTGTACAAGAACTGGGTGAGAACAAACCTAGTGCCGTTTTCTTTTGTAGCAACAAACATCATGATTTAGTTGGGATGAAGAATTAATAGAGAAACATATATGCTTACATACTGGAAATTTTCATTTTCTTTCACTATCAAAGATGTTGAATTCATGCATCTGATTGTCATCTTAGCATGATTTTTTTACCAAAATGGGTTGACTGTCAACTAAGGATGCTGGCTGTTTACCAAAATCCTCCAAATCTGTACAAGAATTGGGTGAGAACAAACCTTGTGCAGTTTTCTTTTGTAGCCACAAACATCATGATTTAGTTGGGATGAAGAATTAATAGAGAAACATATATGCTTATATACTGGAAATTTTCATTTTCTTTTACTGTGAAAGAAGCTGAATTCATGCATCTGATTGCCTTCTTAGCATGTTTTTTTTACCAAAATGGGTTAACTGTCAACTAGAGGATGCTGGCTGTATACCAAAATCCTCCAAATCTGTACAAGAATTGGGTGAGAACAAACCTTGTGCAGGTTTCTTTTGTAGCCACAAACATCAGGATTTAGTTGGGATGAAGAATTAATAGAGAAACATATATGCTTATATACTGGAAATTTTTATTTTTTTTTTACTGTGAAAGAAGCTGAATTCATGCATCTGATTGCCTTCTTAGCATGATTTTTTTACCAAAATGTGTTAACTGTCAACTAAGGATGCTGGTTGTATACCAAAATCCTCCAAATCTGTACAAGAATTGGGTGAGAACAAACCTTGTGCAGGTTTCTTTTGTAGCCACAAACATCAACGGTTAGTTGGGATGAAGAATTAATAGAGAAACATATATGCTTATATACTGGAAATTTTCATTTTCTTTTACTGTTAAAGAATCTGAGTTCATGCATCTGACTGCCTTCTTAGCATGTTTTTTTTACCAAAATGGGTTAACTGTCAACTAGAGGATGCTGGCTGTATACCAAAATCCTCCAAATCTGTACAAGAATTGGGTGAGAACAAACCTTGTGTGGGTTTCTTTTGTAGCCACAAACATCATGATTTAGTTGGGATGAAGAATTAATAGAGAAACATATATGCTTATATACTGGAAATTTTCATTTTCTTTTACTGTGAAAGAAGCTGAATTCATGCATCTGATTGCCTTCTTAGCATGATTTTTTTACCAAAATGTGTTAACTGTCAACTAGAGGATGCTGTATGTATACCAAAATCCTCCAAATCTGTACAAGAATTGGGTGAGAACAAACCTTGTGCAGGTTTCTTTTGTAGCCACAAACATCATGATTTAGTTGGGATGAAGAATTAATAGAGAAACATATATGCTTATATACTGGAAATTGTCATTTTCTTTTACTGTGAAAGAAGCTGAATTCATGCATCTGATTGCCTTCTTAGCATGATTTTTTCCCAAAATGTGTTAACTGTCAACTAGAGGATGCTGTATGTATACCAAAATCCTCCAAATCTGTACAAGAATTGGGCTGAACAAACCTTGTGGAGGTTTCTTTTGGAGGCACAAACATCAATGGTTTAGTTGGGATGAAGAATTAATAGAGAAACATATATGCTTAGATACTGGAAATTTTCATTTTTTTTACTATGAAAGAAGCTGAATTCATGCATCTGATTGCCTTCTTAGCATGATTTTTTTACCAAATTGTGTTAACTGTCAACTAAGGATATACCAAAATCCTCCAAATCTGTACAAGAATTGGGTGAGAACAAACCTTGTGCAGTTTTCTTTTCTAGCAACAAACATCATGATTTAGTTTGGGATGAAGAATTAATAGAGAAACATATATGCTTACATACTGGAAATTTTCATTTTCTTTCACTATCAAAGATGCTGAATTCATTCATCTGATTGTCATCTTAGCATGATTTTTTTACCAAAATGGGTTGACTGTCAACTAAGGATGCTGGCTGTATACCAAAATCCTCCAAATCTGTACAAGAATTGGGTGAGAGCAAACCTTGTGCAGTTTTCTTTTGTAGCCACAAACATCATGGTTTTGTTGGGATGAAGAATTAATAGAGAAACATATATGCTTATATAATGGAAATTTTTATTTTCTTTTACTGTGAAAGAAGCTGAATTCATGCATCTGATTGCCTTCTTAGCATATTTTTTTTTACCAAAATGGGTTAACTGTCAACTAGAGGATGCTGGCTGTATACCAAAATCCTCCAAATCTGTACAAGAATTGGGCTGAACAAACCTTGTGCAGGTTTCTTTTGGAGCCACAAACATCATGATTTAGTTGGGATGATGAATTAATGGTGAAACATATATGCTTAGATACTGGAAATTTTCATTTTCTTTTATTGTGAAAGAAGCTGAATTCATGCATCTGATTGCCTTCTTAGCATGATTTTGATTGTCATTTTCATTATCTTTTACTGTTAAAGAAGTTGAATTCATGCATCTAAAGATTTAAGATCCAGGATGGCAAATTTTTATTGGGCTGTGATTGGATTGTTTAGTGGCTGTCATCTATGTTCTTAATTGGCCTGTGATTAGAAAGAGAGGGCTCGAGTGGAGATCTGGAAACCCATATAGAGACATCTCGTTTATAATAAATTATTATTATTGTTGTTCTTGTCGCTCTTGCTGTTGTTGCTGGTGTCTCTTTATGTGCGTTTGCTGAAGAGAAAGCAGGGATGAGAGAAAGATGAGGAAAATGCCGTTATGTTAGCCTGGTGTATCCTCATTCTCTACCATTGGATGAGAGAGATGAGGAAAATGCCGCTATGTTAGCCTGGTGTATCCTCATTCTCTACCATTCTCTGTTTCCATTTCTGGCTTCTATATTTGGTTTCCTTCCACGATGACAGTTCCTTAAAACTACACTTGATATGAGCCCCTTCTTATTTTACTTATTTTTCTTATATTTGGTTTACTGTTGAACTAAATTATTGTTTTTTTTTTCAAAGAGCGGTCACCCAGATCAAGGAAATTCTGATGATCAGCACTGAAGCTACTCGAGGGGTATGGATCTGTGGTCGGCGGCCTCTAGTTGTTGTTGTTATGTTGTTCTTGTTGTTGTTATGTTCTGCATTGTTGTTTTAAGTAGTTGTTGAGATATTTGGGATGTTAATTACTGTATTTGTTAATTATGATGTTAATTAAGCGATGAATTTGGACGATTAATGGACTATGTGTGAAACTTTATTATCTTAATTAATTCTTGTGTTTGGTTGTGATTTGCGCATTAATATGCCTGAAATTGGTTGATTCAGATGTGAATTAGTTTACAGGTTTTTTAAATGAAATTGTGAATTGAAATCGAATGAAAAATTAGAGCAGGAAAAACTAACGAGCATATACCGGCGTTTCATAGAATGCCGGTGTATTTAATTGTTTAGTTGAAAATTTCATTAGAGAGGCGTTTCCACACAGGCGGGTGTACCCGTAAGTTGCAGCACTCCTAAGATACACCGGCGTTTTATAAAACGCCGGTGAATATCTATATGGCGGCGTTTTATGACACGCCGGTGTTTGTAAGTAGGGAAAGAAGGGCACTTAGAAACAAGCATACACCGGCGCTCTATGACCGCCGGTAAATATTACACATTCCCCGGCGTTTGTACAATCGCCGGTGAAAAGATATATACCGGCGGTATGTGACCGCCGGTGAATGTATATTGGGGGAAAGAACGGCACCCAGAAATCGCCATATACCAGCGTTTGTCTGGCCGCCGGTGTATATTAAAGATATACCGGCGTCCAGTTAAAACGCCGGTGAATGTGCCTATCTTTCCGCGACGCTCGATTCGGCGGCATTTGCACCGGCATTTTTATAAACGCCGGTGAATGTTTCACCGGCGTAAAAAAACGCCGGTGAAGGTCTAAAAAAACGCCGGCGAATAGGTTCCGTGTTGTAGTGACTTCATTTCTAACTAGTCTCTTTTTAAACAAACACATGGTTAATTTAACTAGTTTTTCTTAGCAATTTCATCAATTTAATCCCTAGCATGATATCTACATTAGAAGCTTGAGAAATCACCCACTTTTTTGAAGGAAAACAATTGAAAAACTCCTAGAAATCTCCTTGAACACACGAATGGTTCCGTCTCCTCCTCGATTGTGCCACCAAAAGCGCCTTCTCCTCCTTGCTTGATGGAACCCGAGCACTTCCCTTGTCCTATAGATGTAGGCCGGCCTCCAATGGGTGCAAGAACACACAACAAAACACAACTCAATCTTTTACTCACAAATGCTCTCAATCTTTTTCTCATAACTAGTTTCTTTCTTTTTTTCTCTTGCAAATTTTTCTAGTGCTTTTCGTGAAGAGAATGAGGGGGGTATTTATACTTTTTTCAAAGCAAAATGGAGGGCTAAGATTGATCTAGATGGATGTAGATTAAGGGCTAGGATGTATTAGGGAATTAGAGCAACCACCCATGAACACAAAACTACCTCTCCACTACTCCATCTCTCCCATTCTTCATTATGCACACCCGGCCTACCCCATCTCTTGGTCTTGGCACGTGCAAGTGCAATGCACGTGTCACACAATGCACCCCTAGTTACTAGTTGTACAAGTTATTTTAATTAATTGTTACAAAAATAAGTCTACCCTATAAGTTGTCTCATTTAAATTAGAATTAAACTAGTGGGCTCAAATTAGTGGGCTTTAGAATCCATCGGCTTATTAGTTAAAATAATTAATTTAATTAGTGTGGGCTAGATTTAAACAATTGGGCCTAGGATTTAAAATAGGCTTTTGAATTAAAAGAAAAAAATTAAAATACTTTGTTCATGGTATAAAATAAATAATTTTTAAGAGAAGATGTACATAAATCTGCACGTACAAAATACGTAAAATCAAACAAACTATTATTTAATTATAATTGAAAATCCAGGATGTTACAAATTATCTCTTACTGGATTCTTTTTACCCTATTGGATACTACCTAGTTCACCCAAACCCATATTGTCCCTATATAAATACCCTAATTGTACCCCAACCCTAATTATCAAACCCTAATACAATATCTCTCTCTCTCTAACCGTCACCCTATCTCTCTCTATCCTACCCCCGACTTACTCTCGACCCTACCTCTTCGTTGTTGTCGTTCTTCTCCGACGCCGGCGACACCCCCCGACGACCCATCTCCCGATCACCCCTCTCCTCCCCTCTCCGCTGCACCTCCGTGCACCCCAACCCACAGCAGACCCCGATCCCCCGTGTGCCTGTCCCCGTCGAGCAGCAGCAGCGCCGCGCCTTTGCCGTCGTCATCTTCTCAGTGGTCGAGCAGCATTGCCCAGGCCGCCGCCCTGCGATTATTGTTGCTGTCCGCTCTTGCTGTCGTCAGATGCTGTCCCTTGTGTGTGAGCGTGCTTTTGTGTGAACGGATTTTGGTTGGGTATTCTCGGTTCTTGTTCGTGTTCGTTGTGTTTTTTGTTCGGAATTCATTCCCGTTATTCTATTCTTCATTTTCGTCATCGTAATCTGGCAAGTAGCTTGTATGTGTTCTTTTTGTCATACAAGTTAATACCGTAAGTAATCTAGTATGAAAATATTTGTACTCTCATGATGATCCATAATTTTTAGTTTAACCGTTGACATCATCTCTTGATCATAAGTAGTTACAATAATTGACATCTGTTGCATGAAAACAATTATATTATTGGACATCTTTGACTGTATGTTATTTGTGACACGCCGTATGTTGTAGATGACTATTGCATTGATATTTGTTGGATGTATTATCTCATTATAGACCATTTTATTCACATGCCATGCTGATTTGAGAAACCCACATATACCATGCGTTGTATGACATCTAGATTGGACCGTTTGTAGTCAACTTGTTTGATAAAATGCCTATAAGAACTTTTGTTTTGCTGCTGCCCTATTTTGTACAGTAATTTTGACCCTGTTAACATCAGTAAAATAAATAAGTTTGTGAATATGATTTGTAGAATTTTTTTTCTAGTTTCCAGAACTTTCGATGAATCTGAATTCCGATTTTTTATGCATGAGTTATTTCCGTTTTACTGCAGTCATATCGTATATTCCAGATTCTGAACTATATGTATTCTGTATGGAATTTTATTTTAAAACTGATATTAAAAATAAAATTTGAACTTTATATTTTGATGAGTATGTTTAGATATAACTGGAAACAATCCCTAATATTTGTAGAATTAATTAATGACTTTTGTATCTCATTTTATGCTTTTGAAACCAATGAAAATATTCCAAACTACATGTTGTTTAGTAAAAAATTATGTTTTCAACCTGATTCTATTCGTTTTTTATGAAAACTTTGTGAATAAGAACTGTAGAATTATTTGTCTATTTTATTACCCTTTTGACGGATCTGGATTTCAAATTATATTTTATGAATTATCTCTGTTTTGGTACTGCTGTGTCTGAACTTTCAGAATTGAGATTTTGTTGCATTACTCTGTTTTTCCAATTTTGTTGACTATACTATCTGCAATATAAATTCATGATATTTTATATTTTTGAGACTAAATATGTTAGGGAATCTTACAGATTTTTTTCAGATTTAATTATGATGATTTTAAACTCTTTTCATGGTTATAAACACAATTTTGCATTTTCTGGCTGAAAATAACTTCTGTATTAAACACTGTCTTCAACCATGTTTCGGAGGCTGATATGTGACTTATATATATGTGCTAGAATAGGCAGAGTGTCTAGTTTCTAGATTTTCTGATGGATCTGGATTTTCTATTCTGTAGCAACGAGACTCTCAGATTTGGTACAGTAGTGTCTTGCTGTTCAGAACTGAAAATGTCGTTGTTTTGACTATTATGAGTTATTTTATCAACCGTTGCAATCACTATTTCATCTTAGACTTATTTCCTATTCTTTCCATGTATTTATCTTATTGTATTCGTTCACACATGTTTATTGATAATAAAAGAAATCAAGCCGGGTTTTTTAAAGGAAAAGATCAAGTTATGGACAATATAGAAATACATATTCAGAATGGACTCGTTTCCCCACTGTTTACTGTGGTACCTATAGTTTTTCTCTGGATGCTTGACGGCATGATCCATGATACTGTTTTTTATTACTGTTACTGTAACTGTTTTTGAATATATTGTCCTATAGAAGTTCCACTACAAAATCATAAAGCAAAACTGTTTGTTGTAGCAACCATGTAGTAAAAATCTGGGACGCATGAAGTGGTACCTAGTTAGTAATTAACATCAGACATAAGAATAACTGTTTACACCGGCATATTCTGCTACGGTTAATGTGGACTTTACTATTACTGTTGATTTCTGCTACCGTTGACACACTGTTACTGTTGATCCTTACTATTACTGTTATGCTTCCCCTGTTATCACTATGCTGCTTATCGTCATCCGTAGAGTGTTATATTTGCTACCCTCCCCATGTTAGTATTAACTGTTTAGTTTAGTTTTCCCTTCATTTTTCCTACTTGTATTGCTTGCGGCCCGGACTTGCATCTAACGGGCGTTATCTGTCATGTTTTCCTATTCTTCCTTGTAATTGCCATATGAGCAGGTTTTGCTGATCAATTGCCTAATGGAGTTGGTGAGCAAAAGTTTTGAATTGCGCATTTGGAATTATTTGCTTAAAATATTTTGATGAACTATTTTATTTCATGAACTGTATTGAGACTTATATTTGGGCTTATTGTCCCAGGATTATTGTTTTGTTTTGGATCTACTATTTTTTGGAATATTTATCATTGATGCAATAAATACTGTTGAGTTATGATTGTTTTCACATGCCTGGTTGGAGTATACTGTTATATATACTCTTTTGATCAGTCAAGCAGATCCGTACACCTTATGGATGGTGAAAACTATCCGTTGGGCTTAGTCGCGTACCGTATTCCGTATTCTTTTGGGAAGCGGGGCGTGACAAGATTTTTAATGGTATCAGAGCTTCAAGTTTGGATAATGTGTTAGTTTGACTAATACATTAGGCAGACTTAACTCGATCGGATTTACTTGACACCCGACAAGCCATGCATTGCATAAATAATTATTAATCAACTTGATCTGGATACTTGTCTCATTCCATTCATTTTGATCCCTTCTTATTCAATTCCTTGATTCCCTGCTTCTTCCGTCTCTTGCAATTGTCCTCATTGCTTATTCCTTATTGGGTATGAATTGATTTCTTTTTGTACCCATATTCCTTAGATTTTGGTACTCTTTTGTGTTTTCTTTTGTTGTTCTGTTATTTGTTCCTTGTTTTATTTATTTCTTTTGCATGTTTTTTCATGTTGTGCTTCTTGCATCATTTTTTTCATATTCCTTGTTTATCTTTCATCTGTTCATCTTTTCTCTTATTTGGCTCTATCTTAGGTGTTATTCTTGTTCATTCTGTTCCTGCTCTTGTTCTTTTTGATTCAGGGGTAACCCATTCCTTCATCTCCTCCCGCTTCGTGGATCAGCATCAATTAGTGTATAGTGAGTTGCTGGTTGCATGGCATATCACTACAGATGGTGGTGGTGTCGTTTGTTCCCGGGAGTGCAAGCAGAGTCCCGTGGTGATTGGAAGTGCTGATTTCGGTACAGATATGATTGTGATTGGCAGTTCAGGGTTTGATTTGACTCTCGACATGGATTAGCTGGGTGAGACCCACGCGATCATCGATTGTCGAGCGAAGAAGGTTGTTTTCAGGATGCCAGGCTGTACGGAGTTTTGAGTTCCATGTTGGGGAGTTACCCCTTGGGCATGGTCAGGAAGTTGTTGTCGATGCTGGTTATGCAATGGAGTTGCATTCAGGCTGTGAGGCTGCGCCTCTTATTGTGCAGAACTTTCTGGATGTGTTTCCTAAGAAGTTACCTGGACTTCCCCCAGATAGGGATGTGGAATTCAGTATTGATGTTCAGCCTGGTACTGCATTGATATCGAAGAGTCCATGCCGGATGGCACCAGTTGAGCTAGCAGAGTTGAAGGTGCAGGTTCCCGGTTTGCTGGATTTGAGTTTCATCAGGCCCAGTGTATCCCCGTGGGGTGCTCCTGTCTTGTTTGTCAGCAAGAAGGATGGAAGTCGTCGTCTGTGCGTGGATTATCGTAAGCTGAATAGTGTTACAGTGAAGAATCGATATTCGCTACTCAGGATCGATGATTTGTTGATCAGTTAGGTGGATTTGCTGTCTTTCTGAAGTTGGACCTTCGCTCTGGTTATCATCAAGTAAAGGTGATGACAGATGATGTACAGAAGACTGCATTCAGGACCAGATACTAGCACTATAAGTTCCTTGTAATGCCTTTCGGAGTTACGAATGCGCCAGCAGTGTTCATGAGTCTGATGAACAGATTTTTCTCTCCATTTCTAGACAGATTTTTCGTGGTCTTCATAGACGACATTCTGTTGTATTCTCGGAATTGAAAGGATCATGTTGATCATCTGAGGTTGGTTCTGCAGACCTTGAGGGAGAATCAGCTCTATGGAAAAATTAGCAAGTGTGAGTTCTGGCTTGATCGAGTTATCTTTTTAGGGCACATTATCTCAGGCGATGGTATCTCTGTTGATCCGACCAAGATTTCTGCGGTCAAGGATTAACCTGTTCCTAACTCAGTTTTGGAAGTGAGAAGTTTCCTTGGTTTGGCTGGGTATTATCGGAAGTTCGTCTAAGACTTTTCGAAGATAGCTGGTTTGTTGCCTAAGCTGACTGGGAAAGATCAGAATTTCATCTGGGATGGAGCTTGTAGTGGAGCTTTTGTTGAGTTGAAGTGCCGGTTGATGTCAGCGCCAGTGTTGACTATTCCGAATGGTTCGAGTGGTTTTGTGGTTCACTGTGACAATTCTGGCAAGGGCCTAGGTACAGTGTTGATGTAGAAGGGTCGAGTTGTTGCTTATGCATCTCGACAGTTGAGGCCGCACAAGAAGAATTACCCTACCCATGATTTCGAACTGGCTGCCGTAATTTTTGCTTTGGAGTTATGGAGGCATTATCTTCTTGAAGACCGAATGGAGATCTTTACTGACCAAAAACGTCTCAAGTATGTGTTCACTCAGAAGGAGCTGAACATAAGGCATAGGCGATGGTTGGAGTTGATGGCTGACTATGACATCAGTTTGCAATACCATCCTAGAAGAGTGAACTTGGTGCCAGATAATTTGAGTATGAGACTAGTCGCCATGTTCCAAACTCAGCAGAGAGAGCTTGTTGAGCAGATGAGGAGGTTGGATTTGGATTTGATCTTGCCAGGTTCTATTCGGAGTTGCATGATACTTCAGTTGCAGTCGTCTCTTGTTGAGCATATTAAGGAGGCTCAGGTAGGTGATGAGCAATTGCAAGGGTTCAGAGCCAAAGTTGAAGCGGGTACGAGGACCGATATGGTTGTTCACTCAGATGGATCTCTTTGTTTTGGGTCCAGGTTGTGTGTTCCGAAGGGTGAGGTTCATCAGAAGTTGCTTGAGGAAGCCCACCAATCGTCGTACTCTATTCATCCTGGTGGTACGAAGATGTACCAGGACTTGAAGCTTCATTTTTGGTGGCATGGAATGAAGAGGGTCGTGGCAAGATTTGTGTCGTAGTGCTTGATCTGCTAGCAGGTGAAGGCAGAGCATCAGAGGACCGCCGGACTTCTTCAGCCTCTTTCCATTTCGGAGTGGAAGTGGGAGCATATCACCATGGGTTGCCGAGGAATCCTAAGGGTCACAACGCCATCTGAGTGATTGTGGACAGGTTAACGAAGAGTGCTCACTTCGTTCCCTTCAGAGTTGGACAGTCTACTGAAAGCTTAGCTAAGAAGTACATGCAACAGATTGTCAGACTTAATAGGGTTCCAGTCAGTATTGTATCCGACAGGGATATGAGGTTCAGGTCACAGTTTTGGGAGAGTTTTCAGAGTAGTTTGGGGACTAAGTTGAAGTACAGTACGACTTTTCACCCTCAGAGAACTGGACAGTCATAGAGGACCATCCAGACTCTAGTGGACATGTTAAGGTCATGTGTGCTGCAATTTGGAGGTTCTTGGGAGGACCACTTGCATCTCGTAGAGTTCTCGTACAACAACAGCTTTCAGGCCAGTCTTAAAGCTGCTCTTTTTGAGACACTCTAGGATCGTAAGTGTCGGTTTCTAGTGTGCTGGGTGACATTGGTCAGAGGAAATTGTTGGGCTGGAGTTGATTACCAAGACGATGGATGTTGTGAGTCAGATCAGGAATCGTCTTCAAGACGCGCAAGACAGACAGAAGCTATGGGCTGATGTTCATCGTAGAGCCTTGGAGTTTGAGGTAGGAGACCATGTTTTCCATAAGGTATCGCTGTGGCGAGGTATCATTCGTTTCGGTGGCAGAGGCAAGTTGAGCCCCAGGTTCATCGGACCATTTGATATCGTGGAACGAGTAGGCAAGGTGGCATATCATCTTGCATTGCCCCCAGCTTTATCTAGAGTGCACGACGTCTTCCATGTCTCGCAACTGAAGAAGTATTTCCGCGACGAGAGCCACATGATTAGTACTCGGAGTTATTAATGAGGCCGGATTTGTCTTGTGAAATTACTCCAGTTGCTATAATGGACCAGCGAGAGAAGGTTTTGAAGAACAAGGTGATCAAGCTTGTTCGTGTTTCTTGGAATCCTTACTCGCCGGGTGAGTCGACTTGGGAGCTGGAAGAGGATATCCAGCGAAGGTTTCCTCATTTGTTTGTGTAACTCTTGTTTGGCTTTTTTTGCTTCTGTTATTGTATTTTTCCATTCTCTTGGGGTTAACTGTCACGCCCTGTTTCCCAAAAACACGGAATACCAGTGCGTGCCGAAGCCCAGCAAATGATTTTCATCATTCATAAGCTGTAGGATCGACTCAGCATCATAACAAGAAATATAACAAAATATACACAACCACGCATGCATGAATAATTTATTAATCAATAGAAACAATTGAAACAAAATAATAATATCCCAAATAGTTTTCAAATCTGGATCAAAAGATTAAACTCGAGACTATAATCCTGTTACAAGATTCAAGTAGCAAAAGAAATAAATAACTCAAAAACAAAATATTTAAAGCAAGCCATTTCTCCAAGCAAAGCCCAGAACGTTTGCTCACCAATTCCAGCAGGCAATTCATCTCCAAAGTCTGTATATATAAATATAAAAAAGAAAAAAATGGAGAAAACAAGACAAACGCCCTTAGTGCAAGTTAGGGCCGCAAGTACTACAAGCAAGAGTATGAAAACAAGTGCAAGAAATGTGGAACAAAATTTGGAATCAAGAAAGTATAATAAATATAATAGGAATGCAACAAGTAGTGGGATTCAAGAAACTAGCTAGCAAGAAAGATAACTCAAGTGACAAGATTGGGTAACAAGTACTAGTAGTAGAGCAAGTGGCGAGTGAACATGTAATGGTATCAAATATCAAGTAACAAGTATCACGTACAAGTGTCAAGTGTCTAGTAACAAGTAACTAGTCTCAAGTAACAAGTCTCAAGTAACGAGCATCAAGTAGGGTATCAAGTGTGTACAAGTGACAAGTTAATCTTAAGTCTAATGTTTAATTCTATCTATGTAGCACTTCATGCATCCATACTTTTACTACATGGTTGCTACACACAACCAGTTACGTTTAGGCCTAGTGGTAGATTTTATAGGGTGGTGTATGCAGGTATCAAGTATCAAGCAAGCACGGTTCATGAATATGAAAATAAAGTAAAAAGTTCACGAACCAAGTACAATTTTGTGAATACACTAACAAGTTCAAGAACCACACAGTGGGTTCATGAATACAACAAGTTCATGAGCCAAGTAATGGTTTCGTGAATAAATCAAGATACAACAAGTTCATGAACTGAGCACTGGGAAACACGGGCCCCCTTCCGAGTACACTTACCTATATCGTCCACTACTATAGTCTTTCCCTTAAACCCCAGCTTGTTATTTATTATTATTATTAACCAAGCATGAAAGTGTGCGAAACAGGTCAAGTAACCATGGTCAAGAACATGGAACAAGTTTAAGATAACTATAAAGCATATTCGAGGGTCAACACAAATTAAGATTATCAAGAACTACCAGAATTGCAGTTCTGTACAGCATGACGTTGCTGCACCAAAACTGCGATTCCCGTTGCTAAAAAATAGAAAATATGGATCCGTCAAAAGGCCTAAAAACTAGACTCCTGCTCGATTCCAATGCATATAATTAAGACACATAAAAGTTATAGCAATTGATGTCAAAACAACAAACTATACAGCATTTGTGTTCAGCCAGAATTTGTAAAACTGAGTTTATACGTATGAAACAGCGTTGAAACATCATTAATTAATTCTGAGAAAATTAAGGAACATTCTCTAGGGTGTCCAGTATCAGCATGCAAAATTTCAAGTCATTTAATTACTATTAGCATAGTTAAAATAATATTTAACCAAAGTGGTGCAGCAGTTTTTATGAATCTGCGATTACAGACACAGCAGCAGTAAAACTGCGATATCTCTTAAATCATAACTCGGAATTTAAAAATTCCGGATGTTATAGGCAAATAGACACTTGGGGCTATATTTCATATTCAGGACTCAAGTTCAGATTCTGGTTTTATCGGGGTCGAAATAGCAAGCCAAGATAGGACAGAAACCAAATAAGACACTTTTTTCATGAAATGTATGAAAATTATACTAGTTGTGAACAAGTATATCAACGAAGGGTTGTGACTCTTAGATCATGTGATAGATAAGGTGAAACATGAGATCATCAACGATAAACAAAAAGGAGTCATATTTACAATCTACTTGCAGTATTTTCAAGGAAAAGATTGTACTAGAAAACAAAATGTACAAGAAGATACTTGCCTTGGGGTGACAATGAATCCGACGATGAATAAAGAGAATGGGTCCCGGGCGACAAGCACGACTGGCACGGATCTTGATGAGATGATCAAGATCAAGACGATCAACGATTAAGATTCGATCTGATAAAGATGATCATGATCGGATCGGACGGCTGAGATATGCTTGCCGATGGTGATGATAAGATCTGGTGATGAAGGCTACGATCTTGATCAGATTAGAGGGTCCAGACCGAGAGATCAAGATCAGATCAGATGGAGGGCTGAGATGCAATCGGATGGTGATGATCTTGATGATCAAATCAACGGCCAAAATTCAATACAACCTTTCTTCTCCCCCTTCTTCTCAGCGACAGAGAAAGAGAGAGAGAGAGAGTGACCGCGGCGGCGGTGGACAGCAGGGGGACGGCGCGACTGGGGATGGGTGGCTGTCGCGCTGTAGGCAAAAGATAGGGCGGTGCACATGCATGCATCGCTGGGTTGCTGCTGCTGTCGACTGGCTGATGGCAGCACAAGGTGGTCGGCACCGCGCATAGGAGGTGCACTCCAGTCGCTGCTGCCGTCGTCAAAGTCTGGCACCAGAGTAGGGCGGTGCTCGACTGCGGGTGACAGGGTGTGGTCACCGAGGTGGTCACGACAGGGGTCTATAGGGGCATCACCTGGTTGGGGTCGAGCAGGGAGTTGCCGTTGGGTGCAGCACAGGGAGAAGGTCGAGGGTAGGGGGAAAAGATGAAGCGGCTAAGGCTGAGGGTCGATGAACTGGCGGCTGTGGAAGGGAAAGCGAGCAGGTGCGGGATTGGGTTTCCGGAGCAGAGTGCGGGGAAGAAAGGGATGAACAGTGGTGAATAGGCGGCTGCTGTGTATTAGGTTAAAACAGTAGATTAGGTTAGGGTTAGGGTTAATTAGGTTAGGTTTATATAGTAGGGTTGCGGGCTGTGGGTTATTGGATAGCGGGTTTGAGTAGAATCCAACAGGAGATTGAGTCAAAATTCACTCTACTTAGGGAAAATGAAACAGATGAGGTGGAACAGTCAAATCTCCATAAAGAACAGCAAATCAGAGCTCATAAGAACAATGCAATTGCAACAAATATTGGCACAAAATTGAGGCGAAACAAAAGAAATAATTTTAATTAGAACTGGAACAAAAAAATACAGATATTGGATTGATAAAAGAATACAGGGAAATGAAATACAGCAGAAAATACAAATACAGGAAACAGGGGTTACAAATCCTACCCACCTTACAACAAAATTTCGTCCTCGAAATTTGTTTAGGCAGTACATAGGACAAGGCAAAAAGAAACTTGGTAAATAACAAAATTGAGAGTTAAAGGGAACGGACAAAGCAGTGGCAACACCATAAAAAGAAGGAAGTGGATAACAACGATGTCAAATGGAATGCGTGAAAGAGAATAAACGGTATCAAAAGGAAAGAACAGCGCGAGATAACAAAGCAAGGAGATGAAGAAATAGATAGAGCTGGAATCGAAGAAGGATGGACAAGGAAGAGTTGAACCAAGCAGTGGGTCAACGGATGGGGATGAATGCAAGGAATAGAGGAAAGCAAACAATACAAAGAACCAGAAGCAACAAGGGGATCCTGGGACCTGTGTGTTATGGGCCCACCATGCTTCTGTTGCGCTACTCCAATGATGATGTCCCAAGCAACATACATGTCGCTATAGGCCACATGACACCAATCGACGAACCGAGCAGGAGGACAAGACTAAGACACTAGGATCAAGGAGAGTATGGGCTCAAGATAGATATAAATAAATAATACAAAATGAATATAAAATTTGGCTTCAATTTAAATAATTAAAAGATATGCTATCGATCAAAACTAATGGGCTTTAACAAAAATAATAATAACAAAAAATATTAATAATAAAAAAAATAATATCAATAATAATAGAATAGTAATAACAATAATAAAATAATAATAACAATAATATCGAAAATAATAATAGCAATAATAATAACAGTAATAAAAATCACCATAATCATACTGGTAATAATAATAATAATAAAATTAAAAATGTTAAAAATACCGATATTGCCGCTAAATTTGGTGTGGGGGCAAACAGATTGTATTTGTGGATTCTTAGGAAAACTGAATAGCAAACCTGTATACCTGTTCCATCGGAGTTTGACGCTGACTCCTGCCGTACATCTGCAAAAAGTGCGAGACACCGGGGTTGTTCCTGGCGACGCACCCTCCGATGCTCAAGTCAGTAATCAGGGATGATTAAGAAAGAGCGTGAAAACTGGCAAAAGATTGATTACCTCTTAATGGAGATGGATGGGGGGTATTTATAGGCGCCGCTGGGGTTAGATTAGGAATGTAATCGCCGTAATATGATAAGGAATATAATCCCCGTAATCAGATAAGGAATGTAATGTAACGACCCGAAAAATAGTATATGGCTATTTTGCATCGAAATGTGTGCGCGATTGAGAATTTCGCGCGATTATGTATTTTCCGATAATAATTACTTTTAATTGAGAAATATAAGATAGATTGTCTATCTTATTTTATTATTATTTTCAAGATTAAATTATTTTTATACGGATTATCTACAAAGTAGTTTTAATGTATTTTGTATTGTTTGGAATTATTAGAATAGAGAGTTGGGTTTTATTTGAAATGTATTAAAGCTAAGGGGCTTATACGAAACATTCCCTTAGATATTTATCATCTATTATTGTTTAATTCTCTTTTTACAAAAAACCCCTTCTCTCTCTCTCCTTCCCTTCTCCTTCTTCTTCCTTCTCTTCTTCTTCCCAGTTTCAATCCCAAACCGATGGAAACCCACCCGACCTCCCTCCCTTCTCCTCCCGTTCGTCCATGCTGGCGATCGGAAGAAACCCAGACCCCCACTCCTGTTCCCTTCTCCTTCCTTCTCCCTTCTTGTTCGATGCCGAACCCAAAAGAAGCTCGACCTCCTCTTCCTCCTCCCTTCCTCCTCCCGTCCGTCCACGCCAGCGGTCGAATGAAACCCTGACCCGTTCCCTTCTTCCTCCTTCGTCCTTCTTCTTCTTCCCGATCAAAACGAACCCAAAAAGAACCCATCGCTGATCGTTTTCCCCACCTCAATCCCATCCGATTCTTCGACAAATCCAAATTAAAATGAGGGGTAGACTAAGTGAGGGATTCTCTACATCGTAGTAGCGTCGGATTTTCGATTGGATTTCGAAAGGTATAAACCCTAACTATTTTATTGTATAAATTTTAGTTGGGTTAATTTTATTGAGTAGGAATGTTAGGGTAGAGAGATTTTGAGATGTTGGAAATTGTAGATGGGAGGAATTAGTAGGTTATTAGAGGGATTGTGAGTTGTTAGTAAATTAGGGATTTGGTTTGTAAAAGAGAATTATATGAATATGGATTAATTCTCGGATAGTAGTAGAAATCATAGTTGAGCTACTAGAATATTTTAGAGGCGATTTGGTAATTATTTGGGGATGAAAATACCATAGGCATTAGATCATCACGTGCATCGCACGTGTATATCCCAAGCATTCAATAAGCGCTTGTGGGATATTTGGGATAGCGATTATTTACTCTTGTGATTAGTTGAATTATTTGAGTTTTAATTGCTTGAAATTTGGTGATAGGATATATTCACGACCTTGGACGCGAGGTGGCACGGCGCTTGGATCTTCGCAAAATATGTGAGTTAATATATATATATATATATATATATTTGTGTTTTAAGAAATTATAGCGAGTTAATTTATTGTGTGTTTTTGTGTGTTAAAAAATTATGTGAGTTGATTTATTATATATTTTTGTGGATTGATGGATGTGTGAATATTAATTTATTTAGATATATTGTTGTGATTATAAAAAATATAGTGAGTATGATTTATTATGTGTTTTTGTGTGCTAAGAAAGATGTGAGTTAAATTATTATGGGTTTTGTGTGTTAAAAATGATGTGAGTTATATTATTCATATATTTTCGTGGTTTAAAGATATATGTGAGTACTAATTTATTATATGTATTTTGTGATTATGAAAATATAGTGAGTTATATTCTTTATATATTCTCGTGATTTAAAGATATATGTGAGTTAAATTATTTGCGTACCTCTGTGAGTATAGAAATATGTGAGTTTAATTTATTTATATATATTTTCGTGATTTAAGAAATCATGTTAGTTAGTATATGGATATATTTTGTGGTTCGAGAAATATGTGAGTGTAATCTATTTACGTATTGATGTTAAAAGATGCTTGAATAACATATACGTGTATATGGGAGCGAGTTATATTCATATGATAGTACCAAAGTATGGTGGGCATGGTTCTATATACGTATTGGATAATTCAAGGAAATTTGGATAAACTGAAATGGTGATATGATTTATGGATGAGACGTATGGGGAAATTAACTACCCTTGAGTATATAAAACCTATTAATGGATGAAGGGATTAGTTAAGTATGTGAGGATTCTTTACTCCTAATTTAGTTGCTTGCTCCCTTTATCTATTTCCGTATGTGCAGAAAGAACCCATCTTTTGGGTATGGGTTGTTGTAGGTTGAGAAAGAACCCACTTTGAGGGTGGAGTAAATTGTGGATGCTAAAAGAACCCAACTTGATGATTATGTTAGTTGTAGTATGATAAAGAAACAATCTTTGGATGTTGTCAGTGGTAGGGGGGTTAAAAGATCACACCTTTCGTGGATTACGTGTTGTAGGTTGAGGAAGAACCCATTCCTAGGGCTATATTATTTGTGTATGCCAAAGAGAACCCATTTGAGTTGTTAATAGTAGCGAGTAAAAGAACCCACCCTATGGATTTAGATGGTTGTAGAGAAAGAACCCACCCTTGTGGTATAGTAAGAATCCATGCTCGAATTGTTATAGAAAGAAACCCATGGTTCAGTTGTAGTAGAACACCATGCTTGAGTTGTGTGAAGAACCCATTCATGCCTATGTGACGTTCCAGTAAAACCTATCATGTTTGAGTTGATTTTAGAAAGAAACTCATGTTGAGTTGATTATAATAGGTATGCCATGATGAGTTGATTTTAGAAGAAACCCATGCTAAGTTGATTTTAGTAGATTCTTCTGTTGCTTATAATTATAGAAGATAAAGTTTGCTAGTAAGCACGTTTGGTTGCTTCTAGGTTTGACTACCTTAATGGTTGTTTGTATGTGGTTTTGCTCATACGTGGCTCGACTGGCCCGTATGTAGCTGTGGGTCTCATTCGCAGCTTATTTGGCTCGTATGTATGTGGTTGTCTCATACACGGCTCGACTGGCCCGTATGTAGCTGTGGGTCTCATACGCAGCTTATTTGGCTCGTATGTATGTGGTTGTCTCATACACGGCTCGACTGGCCCGTATGTAGCTGTGGGTCTCATACGCAGCTTATTTGGCTCGTATGTATGTTGTTGTCTCATACGCGGCTCGACTGGCCCGTATGTAGCTGTGGGTCTCATACGCAGCTTATTTGGCTCGTATGTATGTTGTTGTCTCATACGTGGCTCGACTGGCCCGTATGTAGCTGTTGGTCTCATACGGGGCTTATTTGGCTCGTATGTATGTTGTTGTCTCATGCGCGGCTCGACTGGCCCGTATGTAGCTGTTCGTCCTATACGTAGCTGTTTAGCTCGTATGTGTTTTTGGTTACTCGTATGTAGCTTCTTAGCTAATACGCAGTTGTTGTGCTCATCTAGGGTGATGTTATTACCCTAAGGGTCATCGACCATCAAGACCACATCCTACCCCTTAGAGTGAAATGGATAGATCTCACCTCGGGCGTCGACGGATCTTAACCAATGTAGGTTGACCGTGGGCCGAGAGTGTTGGTAGAATCCGAGTTAGGGGTTGGGATGAGTGAGAGAGATATTATTACTAGAGTCTTGGATCGAGGGACCACGAGTTGGACCATGATTGGAAACTATGCAGGATTGCATAGGAATAATAACCTCATTAGGATAGTGACTTATAAAATCATTACATAGACCCTTGCCGGAAGAGAGGAGTCGGTTGTAGGGGGCAACTTATGACTAACTCGTCCCTAGAGGCAGACTAGGTGGTGTTATTGGGTTGCGCCTTCCTGTCAAAGGGATACGTACGGTGCCGTCTCACAGGTTGAGGACACGGGTTGCGTATCTCGCGCTGTTAATTCCTGAAGTACCGTGGCTAGGGGTGCCACAGGATGCATTGTGCAGTCCTGCGCTTGCGATACCCCAGAGGGTGCCACAGGGTAGGCTTTGCGCTACCCTGCGCTTGCGAAACCCTATAGTTTGATTTTGGAATGACGCCCGATATATTGGGTTCGTCTATTTTGAGTGAGGTCCGGTTAGCCGGGTCGCGGTGGCGAACATAGACACCACGGGCGAAATGCAACAGTGGCACATGACCACATCTGCAGCCTCGCGAGTCACGTGTAGGTGTCAGGAACAGGTTGTGTACAATTAGAGTTCATAATGCGGGTTCAAATCCCTATATATGGAGAAACGGCTTGAGATGGAGTCGCATGTAGTATGGGCTGCATGTTGCTTTCGGAGACTTGCTGGCATTAGAATAAGAGCATCATTGTGTTAGTAGTCTTGCATTAGAATAAAGAGCATCATTATATTGGTAATCTTGCATTAGAGTTAAGTCATAACATACACTGGCACATCAATTATATGTACACGTGTCTTTTCCATTCAAGTTGAATTGCGAGTGTGATATGTTATTGCCAAACCATGTTGGCGATGCGGAGTCTATTGTGATGGAATGCATATAAATGGTAATGAGACGTTAGATTGAACATGAATGAATGTGGTAGTATGCAAATGAATGCATATGCCTATGATGGGATATGTGATATAAGGCAATAGGATCAATATTGTATTATGAGAGGGGTTACTCAAATGATTACTAAAGATAAGTATGTTGTGAGTGGGTATGGATATACATACAGGTGATGGCTCAAAGAGTAGTGGATGTGAATTCCCATTTATGAGGTTACATGTTCGGATGTCAAGTAAGATTTGTTGATATTGACATTTGTGAGTTCGTTATGTTTTTATTTGTAAAGTTTAATTTATTTACTTATTTTAATAAATTATACTCACACCAGAAATGGCTAACCCCTTAGTATTTGGGGGTTAGGGAGTCCATGGACTACCCTAGGTCCCTACTGTTACAGGTCCAGCAGTGCAGAGGTGTAGGTACAGGTTTCCGTGGAGTGAAGCTTTAGTTATAAATTGTTGTTATGATTTAATTGTAAATAGTAATGATTTATGCTTAAATTGTATTTTTGATGTATAAGTATGTGGATGATGATGAAAAGTATAGCGTGAGGCGGCAGGATATGGTTTTGACTCGTAACCATTTCGTGTGGAGTGCCGGGCGCTGTGGTAAGTTTTTACAGGTTATTTTCTAAAAAACTTACTACGTTTTCAAAAGAATTTATGCTTTTTAATTGATATTTGTTAAACCGTTATGAGTTTGGCCCCCAGAGCATATATATATATTGCCTGTGTGATGATGCTCATTTTGGCCTGGGGAGCCCGTATTATTATTGCCTGTGATGTAAGCTACGGAATTTAGAGCAAAATTCCGTAAGCTTTTCTGTGTTTTGGGCAAAAAATACAAAGGAGACTCTGCTCAATTTTTCTTGGAAACATAACTATTTTAGTTTATGTTTAAAGTGATATAGAAATTGGAAGAATTGAGTTTGGAGTCAAAAAGGAAAAAGGGCAGGCGCCACAGTTGGTATTACAAACTGATATTTGTAATTACTGCGTGGTAACTCTGTGTTGAATAAAAAGTTTTAAATTTCCAGCATTTTTGTGTATCGTGACTAATTGAAGGAAAGATCTTGGCATGTGTCACGGTTTCCCGGTTACGTGGAAATCGGGGCGCTACATGTAATCCCTAATCCCCAGTGAAAAGATAGATGTGAATTAGGACCGTTGATTAGGATTAATCAGATACCTTGATTTTATCTTGCTGGACTGGGTGTGTTTCGGGTTGGAACCCATACCCAGTTGAGGTGGATCCGTTCGTGGGTTATTGGGTCGTGAAGAAAGACCCAGTTCCCATTTCAGACCCGTTAGTAGGTGAAATTACCGTTTTACCTCTGAGCTTTAAGATTCGTGTCCGATGTGAACGGTACCGATTTAATCCTATTTTTAGCCATATCACGAGTCCCCCACTCCTAGAGACTGAGTTTTTTCAGACTTTGAGGAGTAGTTTTGTTGTTCTAATGGCGTACGAGATTTTATCGGTGTTCTTAAGGGAGTTTGGATCTTGCTCGGGGGTGTAACGGTGTTATTCTGGGCTTGTAAAATACCCAAAAATATCCTCAGAATTTTCTGGATTTTTGGTGATTTTTCCAGATTATTCTGAATTTTTTCTCATTTTTTTTGAATTTTTTATTCATTTTCCGAATTAAATAATTAATTATCGAAAATATTAAATAATTATTCTAATTAAATAATTATATTTTCAGAATTTTAAAATAATTTTTCTGAATTTATAATTATTTTTAGAATTTTTATTTAATTTTTTTCGATTTTTAAATATTTTTTCGGATTTTTTTAAATAATTAAAACAAATAAATAAATAAATTAAATATTACCTGGACACGTGGCGCGATCGTATGTGTTGATCACGATCAAGCGAGCGCGCATCGGGAGGAGGGAGAGGATGCCATTTTTTTGGTGTAACATGCTCGGTGCCAAGAACTCTCGGCAAAAAGTGGCTGAAGTCCATGTGGACGCCACGTGGCAGTCAACCGTTGACTTTTTTTTTTTTGCCCAGTTGTTCTGTTCTTCTTCTTTGTTCTTCTTCATCTCGTCTCGTTCTCCTCTGCTTCGACCATTTCTTTTTCTCTTTTCTTCTTCGACTTCTTCGAGAGTCCCTTCCCGCCTTCTCCTGCTCTCTCTCGTCTCCCTCTCCGACCTCTTCTCCGTGCGTCGTGGAGCTTGATGCTTCGGGGTCGACGCTCGTGGAGGCGGGAGGAGCTATGGAGCTCGATGGAGCTCTTTGGCGAAGAGAGTGGGGCTCGGTTAAGAGTTTGGCACTGTGGAGAGTTGGGAATGGAACTCGGAGCTCGGAGTTGAGGGAAGCTCGGCGCGGGATCTCAATGGAGTTCGGCAAGTCGGCGAGGAGCTGTGGTCGAGCTCGGCGAGGGGAGCTCGTGAAGGAGTGGAGGTGGTCGGCCATGGAGGAGCTTCGAAGCTCGACGTTGACGAGGTGGTGCCGAGCTCGGGGATCGACGAAGGAGGAGCTCGAGATGCTCGTGCTCTTCATTGGAGCTGGCGATGGCGATGGGTTCGGCCATGGAGGAGCTTCGAAGCTCGACGTTGACGAGGTGGTGCCGAGCTCGGGGATCGACGAAGGAGGAGCTTGAGATGCTCGTGCTTTTTATTAGAGCTGGCGATGGCGTTGGGTTCGGCCATGGCGGAGCTCAGAGCTTGGTTGCGATCGGAGCTCGCGCCGTGGAGGAGCTCGCCGCTGGAGCTCGGCAGTGGAGGCAAGGAGGTGAAGCTCGGCCATGGAGGTGGCGAGCTCGACGTTGAGGAGGTTGACGATGTTGGTGCTCGAAGCGGTGGAGAACTCGGAATTTGGAGTTGGAGTGGAGCTCGGTGGAGGTGAGCTCGGTGAGGTTGACGAAGAGGCAGCTCGAGCGTGGGGGTCGGCGAGGTTGGAGCTCGGCGCAGTGGAGAACTCGGCATTTGGGTTTTTCTTTTTTTGTTTTCCTCTGGTTTTGGCGCCAAACGTAGGAGGAGAAGAAGGGGAAGTGGGTTTGGGTTTGGGACCCTAACGGGCCCGAACCCGACCCTCCTCTTTTTTTTTATTTGGCGTTGGTTTGGTTTCTTGTATCTGAGCCATCGATCGGATTTGAGCACGGATTCCGAGGTAAAGAATTTCTCTCATTTGAGCTCTGGTGGCAAGTTGCTTCGGCGACGTTGCCGACCCCCTCCAAATATGTGTTAAGAAGGAGGCCGAAGTCCAAGGGGATTCGGGGTCTCCTGCCGAGGTTCGGAGTGAGTTTTTTCCCTGTTTGAGGGTCGGTGTCAAGAGCGCCCGGCAGCTGGTGCCGAACCCCAATTTTCCATGTAACATGGTCGGTGTCAAGAGCACTCGGAAGCTGGTGCCGAACCCCAACTTTTCCATGTAACATGGTCGGTGTCAAGGGCGCTCGGCAGCTGGTGCCGAACCCTAACTTTCCATGTAACATGGTCGGTGTCAAGAGCGCTCGGCAGCTGGTGCCGAACCCCAACTTTTCATGTAACATGGTCGGTGTCAAGAGCGCTCGGCAGCTGGTGCCGAACCCCAACTTTCCATGTAACATGGTCGGTGTCAAGAGCGCTCGGCAGCTTGTGCCGAAGTCCAAATTTTCCATGCAGAGTTCTTTTCGATATTCCCGGTGCTACGAAGGTCGGCTCGGGGCGTGCGACCCCTTGTTTCGAAGCTAATTCGAAGATCTACAACTTCTCTTTAGGAGTGAGATGAATATTCACCCTCCTTCATGGTCAAAATAGCCAGGCAATATCCTTGTATTCATGAGGTTGAGGAGAGTTTTGGTCTTGGGGATTTTTGAAGAGGAGCTCCCCTCCTAGGGGCGGAGAAGATGTGCTGGGAAGACCCACGTAAGAGCCGTGGGAAGACCCATGCTTTGAGGTGAGCAGAGCGAAGAGCTTGGCTCTAGGAGAGAGCCATTTGTGAGACGAGTGTGAGGGGGAACTCTAGGAGAGAGTTGTGAGCTCCGAACTCGTTGAGAAGAGGTCCGCTTCGGAGAGAGCCATATGGGAGACGTGTGTGAGGAGGAACTCTAGGAGAGAGTTGTGAGCTCCGAACTCGTTGAGAAGAGGTCCACATCGAAGGCGAGCGAAGCAAAGAGCTTGGCTCTAGGAGAGAGCCATTTGTGAAACGAGTGTGAGGAGGAACTCTAGGAGAGAGTTGTGAGCTCCGAACTCGTTGAGAAGAGGTCCGCTTCGGAGACGAGCGGAGCGAAGAGCTTGACTCTAGGAGAGAGCCATTTGGGAGACGAGTGTGAGGAGGAACTCTAGGAGAGAGTTGTGAGCTCCGAACTCGTTGAGAAGAGGTCTGCTTCGGAGGCGAGCGAAGCGAAGAGCTTGGCTCTAGGAGAGAGCCATTTGGGAGATGAGTGTGAGGAGGAACTCTATAAGAGAGTTGTGAGCTCCGAACTCGTTGAGAAGAGGTCCGCTTCGGAGGCGAGCGGAGCGAAGAGCTTGGCTCTAGGAGAGAGCCGTTTAGGAGACGAGTGTGAGAAGGAACTCTAGGAGAGAGTTGTAAGCTCCGAACTCGATGAGAAGAGGTCCGCTTCGGAGGCGAGCGGAGTGAAGAGCTCAGCTCTGGGGGAGAGCCATTTGGGAGACAAGTTTGAGGAGCAACTCTAGGAGAGAGTTGTGAGCTCCGAACTTGCTTTTTTAGTGAGAGAATCAACGGTTGTAGGATCAGTTCCGAATGGCGAACCACTTCTGACTCGCTTAAGAACAAGTTATTTGAAGCGGAATCGAGCCAAGTGTTGGACTCCGAACTCATCGTTCGAGGGATTCAACGGTTGTGGGAGCAATTCCGAATGGCGAACCACTTCTAACTCGCTTAAGAGCAAGTTATTTGAAGCGGAATCGAGCCAAGTGTTAGACTCCGAACTCGTCGTTTAAGAGAGATTCAAGGTTGTGGGAGCAATTCCGAATGGCGAACCACTTCTAACTCGCTTAAGAGCAAGTTATTTGAAGTGGAATCGAGCCAAGTGTTGGACTCCGAACTCGTTGTTTAAGAGAGATTCAACGGTTGTGGGAGCAATTCCGAATGGCGAACCACTTCTAACTCGCTTAAGAGCAAGTTATTTGAAGCGGAATCGAGCCAAGTGTTGGACTCCGAACTCGTCGTTTAAGAGAGATTCAACGATTGTGGGGGCAATTCTGAATGGCGAACCACTTCTAACTCGCTTAAGAGCAAGTTATTTGAAGCGGAATCGAGCCAAGTGTTGGACTCCGAACTCATTGTTAGAGCTTAGTGAGTTGTGGGAGCAGCCATGTAGAAGAAGCTGGACTCCGAACTCACCATTTAACGAGTCGTAAATGTGACTCGAAGAGATAGAGAATAAGCAAGAGCAATGATTTTTAATGAAAAATATAAAGTTTTATTGAGATAAACTAAGTGGCTGCTTCAATAGGACGAGCCATTATTACATGCTGTTGGCCGAGTTACAAGCATCGGCCTTATTGAAAATCAAGATCCTACTTCTAGAATAAGGTGAAGACCTCTTGGGAGGAGTTGGGAGATTCTGAGTCTTGAGGCTCGGCCGGCTTTTTTGTTCGCCTGTTTGCTCCTCAGGGGAGATGCTCGGCCCCCTCTTTTTGGACGAACTTGGTCAGGTGCCCCCGCTGTATGAGTTCTTCGATCTCCTTCTTCAGAGCCCAACAATCATCTGTATCGTGGACGTGGTCACTGTGAAAGCGGCACCACTTATCTTTGTTCCTCTTCTTGCCAGGGGTATTCATTCTAGGGGGAGCGCGGAGTAGTCCATCCTTGTCCACCTCTATAAGAACTTCTGATATATTAGCAATGAGGGGGGTGAACTTCTCAAAGCGTGGAGTCGAACGGCACTGGCCATTACTGTCCTTCTGGGATTTTTGGGACCCTCTTCACTTGTGTTCTTCCGTTTGTTCCCGGAAGATGTCTCCTCAAGGGCAAGGGGGTTGAGGGCCTCTTCCGCCCGTATGTACTTCTCCACCCTAAGTAGGAGCTCTGAGAAGTCCCGAGGAGGCTTCTTGGCAAGGGATGCCCTGAGGTTGGCATTAGTGACGTTGCGCTCGAATGCGGTAGAGGCTACTGACTAGTTGAGGGAGGGAATGGATCGGGCTTCGGCGGTGAAGCGTCGAACGTAATCTCTTAGGCGTTCACCCTTTTCTTGGTTGAGGGTCACCAGAGATACACTTGTTTTCTCAGCTCGGCGGCTACTCACGAAATGAGTAAGGAAGAGCCCTTCGAACTGATCGAATGAGAAGATGGAGGTCGGGGCAAGTCGAGAGTACCATTCTTGCGCAGACCCCTTCAGCGTGGCAGGGAAGATCTTGCAGAGGAGGGCATCTGAAGCATGGTGGATCATCATGAGAGTTTTGAAACTCTCTATGTGATCTGCGGGGTCCGACTCCCCGGTATACATCTCGAGGTGAGGCGGCTTGAAGTTTTCTGGGATGGGGGCCTCCATGATGGTGTGGGAGAATGGAGGTCTGCTCGGACGGAGGTTTGTTGCCCGTTGCTCTTCTTCCCTGTTAATTCGTCCGAAGCGCCTCTCCATCTCGTAGAGACGGCGGTAGACCGAGTCTTCTCTTTGATCATACCTTGCCGAGCCCCAGGACTCATCTTCGTACGAGGGTGGACTGGGGCTGCGGCGATGGTAGCATGGAGATGGAGGAGGACTGAGAGTTTGAAGGCGATGGCTCCTAGTTGGCACATGAGTAGGTGGCCTCTGGTCGTTCTTTGGGGCAATATTGAGGGCCCTTAATACTGTCGCTTGGAAGTCTTGAAGATCTGCCCTTGTGACTAGTGCCTCTCCAGCTGGCGGTCCCTATGTGTGGCTCGGCTTACTAGAGAATGAGTTCTCCACCGATGACGCTGAGGGGACTCTCTTTGCCTCCTCGGGGGAGGGGATCTTCTAGTCCTCGGTCGGGGGGGGGGGGGTTCGGATTCTTGAAGCCCCTGAGTTCTCGGGTTGATGGACTCCACCAAGGGCTCGCCATCCATTCAGGCGAGTTCTGAGGTCAACCCCCTTTTGACGGTTGGCAATCACTTGACGAAGATCCCGCTCGGGAGGGCTTTGAGAGGCCACAGATCCAACTGAAGGATTGGGACCCGCGACTTGATCATGAGGAGGATGTTGCTTCGGACGACTCTGACGGGAGCGCCCCTGGGCAGCCCCCCGAGACCCTGGAGGGGCCTGTTGAGTTGGAGCACCTTGAACTGGAGGAGGGAGAGGAGGAAGAGAAGTGGTTCTTCGGTTGGAGACCGCTGCCTTCCCCTTCTGTTTTGGATGCATGGCTGGAGAAGATCTGACCAACAAGAAGAGGGGAGGCCTCTATTCGTTTGTTTCCCACAGACGGCGCCAATCTGTTGCCGCTAAATTTGGTGTGGGGGCAAACAGATAGTATTTGTGGATTCTTAGGAAAATCGAATAGCAAACCTGTATACCTGTTCCGTCAGAGTTTGACGCTAACTCCTGCCGTACACCTGCAAAAAGTGCGAGACACCGGGGTTGTTCCCAACGATGCACCCTCCGACGCTCAAGTCAGTAAGCAGGGATGATTAAGAAAGAGCGTGAAAACTGGCAAAAGATTGATTACCTCTTAATGGAGATGGATGGGGGGTATTTATAGGTGCCGCTGGGATCAGATTAGGAATGTAATCCCCGTAATCTAATAAGGAATATAATCCCCGTAATCAGATAAGGAATGTAATCCCTAATCCCCAGTGAAAAGATAGATGTGAATCAGGGCCGTTGATTAGGATTAATCAGAGACCTTGATTTTATCTTGCTGGACTGGGTGCGTTTCGGGTTGGGACCCGTACCCAGTTGAGGTGGATCCGTTCGTGGGTTATTGGGTCATGAAGAAAGACCCAGTTCCCATTTCAGATCCGTTAGTAGGTGAAATTACCGTTTTACCCCTGAGCTTTAAGATTCGTGTCCGATGTGAACGGTCCCGATTTAATCCTATTTTTATCCATATCAACCGATAATAATGATAATACATAAATGACAGGATAGGATTCAACATATTCATGAAAATAATACAATAATAATAATAATAATAATAATAATAATAATAATAATAATAATAATAATAACAATAATAATAAAAAAAATAAAAATATATATATTACCAATACTGGTAAGAATAATAATGCAAGACAAAATATAATTTGGGTTCAACACTTTTTTTTTGTATGAAGGTAATTCAATATTAACAACAATAATAAAATAATGAAAACAACAATAATAATAGCAATGGTAATATCAATAATAATAATGATACCAATAACGAAAACCATAGCAATAATATTAATAGTAGTAATAATAACATTATAAAATAAAATAAGAATTTGGCTTATCAACTTTATAAATAAATCAAACAGGAATATATATAGTCGATCAATTATAAATGGAAAGTGAAGTCAAAATACACCATTAATCCCCAATCGTAAGAAACTAGGAAGACTGTTCACATAGAATAAGAAATCAAAAGTGAAGAGATAAAACTAAAATATAAAAAGGTTGATAACCATACAAATAATAAAGGAACACAAACTTTAAAGGTGATATAAAAAAATTAGTTTTGGGAAAATAACCAGTCAAGATACATAGAAATACGAACAAATTTAGCTAAGTAAAGAAAATATTAATAACAATGTATGTAAAAGACATATAATAATTAGTGAATGTTGACATTATAATCAATACCTGAAAAATACATTAAAGGGTAACGAGCAAAATAGACCATATATGCAAGAAGACTTAAAAGGAGTTCATTAAATATTACAAAAGTAAGCATCAAATTAATAATTACGACGCAGAAACAAAAGTAAGTGAGAAATCTAAAATGTTAAAGAATTGGAAAACGGTGGCAATAAATAGAAATTCACAAAAGAACGAAAACCTAGACCATAGTTTATGTACTCAATCTTACATAAATGTAAAAAAATGTAAACACAAAATAGAGTAAAATCAAGTATACTAGTTCAAATTGTATGGAAATATAAAGTGTAACTGTATAAACAAAACGTCATAAAGAAAATATTTCTTTACCATTAGTTCCATTATATAAGTGAAAAGTCTTGAAATACCAATTAGCAAATAGATAGAAAATCTTGCCTCCTTAACATTAAGTTGCATGTTTGCCTTCACGACATCAGGTTGTAGGTCTGGATATTCGGTTGCTCATTTTGCCTCCTCGACATCCAGTTGTAATTTGCCCCCATTGACATCAAGTTGCATATTTGCCATCTCGACATTAGGTTGCACCAAAATGGTGAAATGAAAGATGTAACCTTCCATATGCACAGGGATATGGGACATTTAATTTAAGTATGATGTTATGTTTTGAAATTCGTGATATGAAAATAGTAGAAAAGTAAGAAATGGAGTTGAAAGTCACACAATGGAATATCAAGATAGATGTATAGATTATAAATATCAAACACAATAGTAAAAAATAGTAGTAGTAAAAATGATTTATAAAAGTAAGGAGAAAAACAGAATGCAATACATGCATAAGCACAATGCAAATGTGAATGAAAAAATAAATGTGCAGTGTAGCAAATTTACACAATAAATATATCATAAATATATGCAGTAACGTAGGAATTAAAGAATCCTCTACCATGTCGTTGAAGATCCACTGATGCCGATCGACGAGCCAAGCGGGAAGAAAAGAATGGATAGCACAGTAATTTAAGGAGAACAAGATAGGGGAGAAACAACTGTATGATACACAATATGAATCAACAAATGAAGATGAATACAAGATACGGAAAGCAATGAATGACACACGAGCTGAAATAAGAATGGATCAACGAGGCAAGCAAAAATAAGAGATTGCTTGCACCGGAATCAAAAGAACATGGGTACGGAAGGAATAAATTTATACCCAATATGGAGTCAACAAATCAGGACGACTGTAAGAGATGGAAGGAAACAAGGAATCAAAGAAATGAATATGAAGGAATCAAAATGAATGGGATAAGACTGGTTACCAGATCAAGTTGATTATAAAATTGTTCATGTGATTACATGGCCTGTTTAATGTTGAGTTAATCCTGACTGAGTCAGCCCTGTCTAATGTATTAGTCAAACTAACACATTAGCCAAACCTAATTCTGATACCACTAAAAACCTAGTCACGCCCCGCTTCCTAAAAACATAGAATACGAGCACGTGATGAAGGCCAGTGAATGATTTTCATCATTCAAAAGCTGTAGGATCAACTCAGCATCATAACAAGAAATATAACAAGATATACACAACCACGCATGCATGAATAATTTATTAATCAATAGAAACAATTGAAATAAAATAATAATATCTTAAATAGTTTTCAAATTTGGATCAAAAGATAAAACTCAGGACTATAAGCCCGTTACAAGATTCAAGTAGCAAAAGAAATAAATAACTCAAAAACAAAATATTTAAAGCAAGCCTTTTCTCCAAGCAAAGCCCAGAACGTCTGCTCACCAATTCCAGCAGGAAAGTCGTCTCCAAAGCCTGTATATATAAATATAAAAAAGGAAAAACATAGAGAAAACAAGACAAACACCATTACTGCAAGTTAGGACCGCAAGTAGTACAAGCAAAAGTATGAAAACAAGTGCAAAAAATATGGAACATGATTTGGAATCAAGAATGTATAACATAATATAATTGGGATGCAATAAGTAGTGGGATTCAAGAAACTAGCTAGCAAGAAAGACAACTCAAGTGACAAGATTGGGTAACAAGTACTACTAGTAGAGCAAGTGGCAAGTAAACATGTAATGGTATCAAGCATCAAGTAACAAGTATCACGTACAAGTGTCAAGTAACAAGTAACAAGTAACTAGTCTCAAGTCACAAGTCTCAAGTTACAAGTCTCAAGTAGGGTATCAAGTGTGTAGAAATGACAAGTTAATCTTAAGTCTAATGTTTAATTCTATCTAGGTAGCACTTCATGCATCCATACTTTTACTACATGGTTGCTACATACAATCAGTTACGTTTAGGCCTAGTGGTGGATTTTATAGGGTGGTGTACTCAGGTATCAAGTATCAAGTAAGTACGGTTCATGAATACAAAAATAAAGTAACAAGTTAACGAACCAAGTACAAGTTCGTGAATACACTAACAAGTTCAAGAACCACACAGTGGGTTCATGAATACAACAAGTTAATGAGCCAAGTAATGGCTTCATGAATAGATCAAGATACAACAAGTTCATGAACCGAGTACTGGAAAACACGGCCCCCCTTCCGAGTACGCTTACCTATATCGTCCACTACTAGTCTTTCCCTTAAACCTCGGCTTGTTATTTATTATTACTATTAACCAGGAATGAAAGTGTGCGAAAAAGGTCAAGTAACCATGGTCAAGAACATGGAACAAGTTTAAGATAATTATAAAGCATATTCGAGGGTCAACACAAATTAAGATTATCAAGAACTACGAGAATTGCAGTTTTGGACAGCATGACATTGCTGCACCAAAACTGCGATTCCCGTTGCTACAAGATAGAAAATGTGGATCCGTCAGAAGGCCTAGAAACTAGACTCCTGCCCAATTCCAATGCATATAATTAAAACACATAAAAGTTGTAGAAATCGATGTCAAAATAGCAAACTATACAGCATTTGTGTTCAGCCAGAATTTGTAAAACTGAGTTTATACGTATGAAATAGGGTTGAAACATTATTAATTAATTCTGAGAAAATTAGGAAATGTTCTCTAGGGTGTCCAGTATCAGCATGCAAAATTTCAAGTCATTTACTTACTGGTAGCATAGTTAAAATAATTGTAAACCAAAGTGGTGCAGTAGTTTTTTATGAATCTACGATTACAGACACAGCAGTAGTAAAACTACGATATCTCCTAAACTATAACTCGAAATTCAAAAATTCTGGATGTTATAGGCAACTAGACACTTGGGGATACATTTCATGTTCAGGACTCAAGTTCAGATTCTGATTTTATCGGGGTCGAAACAGCAAGCCAAGACAGGACAGAAACCAAATAAGACACTTTTTGCATGAAATGTATCAAAATTATGCTAGTTGTGAACAAGCGCATCAACGAAGGGTTGTGACTCTTAGATCATGTGATAGATAAGGCGAAACGTGAGAACATCAACGATGAACAAAGAGGAGTCACATTTATAATCTACTTGCAGTATTTCAAGGAAAAGCTTGTACTAGAAAACAAAATGTTCAAGAAGATACTTGCCTTAGGGTGACGATGAATCCGACAAAGAATAATGGGAATGGATCCCGGGAGACGAGCACGATCGGCACGGATCTTGATGAGATGATCAAGATCAAGACGATCAACGGTTGAGATTCGATCTGATGAAGATGATCACGATCGGATCGGACAGCTGAGATCTACTTGGCGATGGTGATGATCAGATCTGGTGATGAAGGCTCCGATTTTGATCAGATAAGAGGGTCCAGACCGAGAGATCAAGATCAGATCAGATGGAGGGCTGAGATGTGATCGGATGGTGATGATCTTGATGATCAAATCAATGGCCAAAATTGAATACAACCCTTCTTCTCCTTCCTTCTCCCCCTTCTTCTCAGCGATAGAGAGAGAGAGAACGTGACTGTGGTGGCGGTGGACAGCAGGGGGACGACGCGACTGGGGATGGGTGGCTACCGCACTGCAGGTGTTAGACTTGGTGGCGCACAGGCATGCATCGCTGGGTTACTGCTGCTGTCGACTGGCTGATGGCGGCACAAGGCGGTAGCACAGCCCCAGGAGGTGCACTTCGGTCACTGCTGCCATCGTTGGAGTCTGGCACAGAGTAGGGCAGCGCTCGATTACGAGTGACAGGGTGTGGTCGCCGAGGTGGTCACGACAGGGGTCTGCAAGGGCATCCCCTGGTCGGGGTCGAGCAGGGAGCAGCCGCTGGGCACAGCATAGGGAGAGGGTCGGGAGTAGGGGAAGAAGATGAAGTGGCTAGGGTTGAGGGTAGATGAACATGTGGATGTGGAAGGGAAGGCGAGAAGGTGCGGGATTGGTTTTTCGGCGCAGAGTGCGGGGAAGAAGGAGATGAACAGTGGTCAATAGGCGGCTACTGTGTATTAAGTTAAAATAGTAGATTAGGTTAGGGTTAGGGTTAATTAGGTTAGGTTTATATAGTAGGGTTGCGGGTTGTGGGTTATTGGATAGTGGGTTTGAGTAGAATCCAACAGGAGATTGAGTCAAAATTCACTCTACTTAGGGAAAATGAAATAGATGAGGCGGAACAGTCAAATCCCCATGAAGAACAGCAAATCAGAGTTGATAAGAACAATGCAATTGCAACAAATATTAACACAAAATTGAGTCGAAACAAAAGAAATGATTTTTATTAGAACTGGAACAAAAAAATACAGATATTGGATTGATAAAAGAGTACATGGAAATGAAATACAGTAGAAAATACAAATACAGGAAACAGGGGTTACATTAACCTATGTACTTCTGGTTGAATTTCGAGGACGAAATTGTTCTTATTAGGTGGGTAGGATTTGTAACCCCTATTGCACATATTTGTATTTTTAATTATATTTAATAAAATTCTTGATTATTTATTTTTATTTCTGGGTGTATTTAATTTCTTTTCATTGTATGGTGTGTTGTTCTTCTCTTTCTTGTATTTCATTTTGCTTTGATTCAGCTTTTTATTCTCATTTATTTGGCCTACAATCTGTTCTTGATCTTGTCTATTGTTTAAATCTATTTCATGGCCTAATTGTCTCTTACTGGATTCTTTTTACCCTATTGGATACTACCCAGTTCACCCAAACCCATATTGTCCCTATATAAACGCCCTAATTGTACCCTAACCCTAATTATCAAACCCTAATAAAATATCTCTCTCTCTAGTCGTCACACTCACTCTTTCTCTCCTACCTCCGACCTACTCCCGACCCTGCCTCTTGGCTGTTTTCGTTCTTCTCCGATGCCGGCGACACCCTCCGACCACCCATCTCCTGATCACCCCTCTCCTACCCTCTCTGCTGCACCCCCATGCACCCAAACCCACAGAAGACCCCGATCCCCCGTGTGCCTTCCCCTTTCAAGCAGCAGCAGCGACGTGCCTTTGCCTTCGTCATCTTCTCGATGGTCGAGCAGCGTTGCCCAGGCTGCCGCCCTGCGATTGTTGCTGCCGTCCGCTCTTACTGTCATCGGCTGATGTCCCTTGTGTGTGCGTGTGCTTTTGTGTCCACATGTTTCGATTGGGTATTCTCGGTTCTTGTTCTTGTTCGTTGTGTTCATTTTTCGGGATCCGTTCCCGTTATTCTGTTCTTCATCTTCGTCGTCGTAATCAGGCAAGTACTTGTATGTGTTCTTTTTGTCATACAAGTTAATACCGTAAGTAATCTAGTATGAAAATATTTGTACTCTGATGATGATCCATAATTTTTTGTTTAACCATTGACATCATCTCTTGATCATGAGTAGTTACAATAATTGACACCCGTTGCATGCAAACAATTAGATTAGTGGACATTTTTGACTGTATATTGTTTGTGACACACCATATATCGTAGATGACTATTGCATAGATATTTGTTGGATATATTATCTCATTATAGACCATTTTATTCACATGCCATGCTGATTTGAGTAACCCACATATACCCGCTTTGTATGACATCTAGATTGGACCGTTTGTAGTCAACTTGTTTGATAAAATGCCTAAAAGAACTTTTCTTTTGTTGTTGCCCTATTTTGTACAGTAATTTCGACATTGTTAACATCAGTAAAATAAATAAGTTTGTGAACATGATTTGTAGACTTTGTTTTCTAGTTTCCAGAACTTTTGACAGATCTGAATTCCGATTTTTGATGCATGAGTTATTCCCGTTTTACTGCAGTCATATCGTATATTCCAAATTCTGAACTATTTGTATTCTGTATGGAATTTTATTTTAAAACTGGTATAAAAAATAAAATTTGAACTCTATATTTTGATGAGTATGTTTAGATATGACTGGGAACAATTCCTAATCTTTGTGGAATTAATTAATGACTTTTGTATCTCATTTTATGCCTTTAAAACCTATGGAAATATTCCAAACTGCATGTTGTTTCGTAAAGAACTATGTTTTCAACCTGATTCTATTCGTATTTGATAAAACTTTGTGAATAAGAACTGTAGCCTTATTTTACTATTTTATCAACCTTTTGACAGATCTGAATTTAGAAATATATTATATGAATTGTCTCTGTTTTGGTACTGTTGTGTCTGAACTTTCAGAATTGAGATTTTGTTGCATTACTCTGTTTTTCCAATTTTGTTGACTATACTATATGTAATATAAATTCTTGAAATTTTATATTTTGAGACTAGATATGTTAGGGAATCTTCCAGATTTTTCTCAGATTTAATTATGATGATTATAAACTCTTTTCATGCTTATAAACACGATTTTGCATTTTCTGGCTAAACATAACTTCTGTATTAAACATTGTTTTCAACCCTGTTTCGGTGGCTGATATATGACTTATATATATGTGCTGGAATCGGCAGAGAGTCTATTTTCTACATTTTCTGACGGATCTGGATTTTCGATTCTGTAGCAACGAGAATCTCAGATTTGGTACAGTAGTGTCTTGCTGTCCAGAACTGAAAATGTCGTTGTTTTGACTATTATGAGTTATTTTATCAACCGTTGCAATCACTATTTCATCTTAGACTTATTTCCTATTCTTACCATGTCTTTATCCTGTTGTATTCATTCACACATGTTTATTAATAATAAAAGAAATCAAACCGGTGTTTTTAAGGGAAAAGATCGAGTTGTGGACAATATAGAAATACATATTCAGAAGGGACTCGTTTTCCTGCTGTTTACTGTGATACCTACTGTTTATCTCTGCATACATGAGGGCATGATCCATGACACTATTTTTTATTACTGTTACTGCTACTGTTTGTCTGAATATATTGCCCTATAGAAGTTCCACTACAAAATATTAAAGCGAAACTGTTTGCTGTAGCAACCATGTGGTAAAATCTGGAACGCATAAAGTGCTACCTAGTTAGTAATTAACATCAGACATAAGAATAATTGTTTACACTGGCATATTCTTCTACGGTTACTGTGGACTTTACTGTTACTGTTGATTTCTGCTACCGTTGCCACACTGTTATTGTTGATCCTTACTATTACTGTTATGCTTCCCCTGTTATCACTACACTGCTTACCGTCATCCGTAAACTGTTATATTTGCTACCCTCTCCATGTTAGTATTATCTATTAAGTTTTGTTTTCCCTTCATTTTTCCTACTTGTATTGTCTGCGGTCCGGACTTGCATCTAACGGGCGTTATGTTTTCCTGTTTTCCTATTCTTCCTTGTAATTGCCATATAAGTAGGTTTTGCTGATCAATTGCCTATTGGAGTTGGTGAGCAAAAGTTATGAGCTGCGCAATTGGAATTATTTGTTTAAAATATTTTGATGAACTATTTTATTTCATGAACAGTATTGAGACTTGTATTTGGGCTTATTGTCCCAGGATTATTGTTTTGTTTCGGATCTACTATTTGTTGGAACATTTATCATTGATGTAATAAATACTATTGAGTTATGAATGTTTTCGCATGCCTGGTTGGAGTATACTATTATATCTACTGTTTTGATGAGACAAGCAGATCCGTACAGCTTATGGATGGTGAAAACTATCCGTTGGGCTTAGTCGCGTACCGTATTCTGTATTATTTTGGGAAGCGAGGCATGACAGATGCCGTTAAGGAGTTTCGACGAGAAATTCTCAAATCGTTCAAGTCAACACATGAGAAGGTTGGTGAGGGTGTCAAACTAGATGCTATGTAGTCATCTCTAGTCCATCGAACATGTAGATATAAGAAGGTCGTTAGGAGGCACAGGTTATGGACACAAGAAAAGGATCAAGCACAAGAGCAATCACAAGAAGAGGAGAAGCAACAAGAAGCCCAATAAGTTGATGACGATAATATTCTTATCTCACAGCTAATACAAGCATGAGCAAGTCCGTCAAAGCCAGCTCGAAAGAGGAAAACTACCTGCTTTTATACAACTAGTTAATTTTGTGTATTTATTTGTGTAACTTTTTATGTAAATATTTGTGTTTAGCAACTTGAGATATTTTTCTTGCTTATTTCTTACTTTTCGTGATTTGAAGTGGATATTTTGAAGTTTAAATGTGGTTGAATATGTTTCATTTATAGTGTGAGCTAGCGGCAGCCACTTGTTTATGTTTGATTTTAATGTGTGAGCTCGCTGCCGCTTTTTTGGATTATAAACAAGGAAACAGTGATAGGTGTATTACAGCTTAGGCCATAATTCCCAACTACGACCAATATATAATCGAACTCTGTTTTAAATGCGGCTGCAGTTAGGAATTGCCACATCTCTTTAACACATTTTTACTTAGAAAATTTGACTTTAAGTCTCCAAATCTTGGCTCCCCACCTCAAATATTTGAGACACAATTGTAGTAGCCAACTGTGGCCTACATTTGATTGAAGCACAATTCCCAACTGCGGCCACAACTATTCATAAAATGAGCCAAGACTGCACTTGGGAATAACGACCTCAAAAGAAAAAATTTAAGAAAAGGTCGCAGTTCCCAGTTGCGGCCTATGCTGACATGGCAAGATTTAGACCACTTGTAGAAGAAATTTTGCCACTATTACCCTATGGGATATACTTTCAAAAACTGGCTTGTTTTGGGGGGAAATTCTTTACTTTGCGATTTGTAAATGCCTCAGTCATAACCTCAATTACAACAGCAATCATCTGCTAATAACATATTTTTTACTGCTGATTGGCGTGCTTGGTTAGGGCTTTGAGAGAGGCCTCAGACATGACTACAGGGAGGGGGTGGGAATTCATGGGTTGAGTACAAGAGCTCTTGGAACTAAGTGTATTTAGTAGAGGAATTTAGGCATGTTTCTGTAACTCCCCAAATTCCAAACACACATAATTCGTAGCAAAACAGGATCTTTTACTTCAAATTCATACAAATTTACAAGAAATTTAAAACTTTTATTTACAACATATTCTTTACACCAATACAGCAGAATTTAAATGAATATAACATGATATACAATAATGAAAATTCTTCAATCTTGTAATAGCTCATCATAGTGACTTCCAGTCCATGCCAAGTCCAATCCTGCAACTGCGAAACTGTGGGCACGTCAGTTGCATACAACTTACACAATGCTATAATACAGCGATCTCATTAACTTAGCAATCACACACTTGAATGCAGAAAGAGAAAAATTGACTATCCTAAATATGTCAGTGTATAAAATGCCCTAATACCTAATGTAAATTTTACACTACGATGACACTAATGCATACTTGTTTGGATTCTTTGCATCCCATTTACATAGGTCCGAGGGCAAGCCCTTATGTACTCCACATTATAGGGTTCAATCCCCCACCATGAAATCCTACTACGGTCACAATAACAAGATTTAGACATTCCACAAGTACAAGTTCCAGTCCCGAAGACATCCGCCTGACCATATAGAACCCTCATCGTGCAAACATCCCGTAAGCGTCGCTTTAGCTCAGAACACTGGAGAGTCATTGTAATATCCCGGTTGGATATTATATTTGTGTTATTATTATTTTTAAAATTAAAATATTTTTATGGAAATTTCTTGGTTTTACTAATAAAAAGTTATCTGGATATATATACTAGTAAGTATATACATGTATTGTATCAGTTTTGTGCACTTATACAAAAACTTAAAAAATGCGTTTTTAAGAAAATGTCTGGAAAATCCCGGGCAGATATTAAAAATTATTATTTTATTATTATTTTATTTTTATTTTCAGAATTGAAATATTTTTTGTGGATATCACCCAATTTTGTTAATAAGCATATATATATATATATATATACCAGTCTGTATACATCTGTTTTGTATCAAATTTCTACTGAAATCTTCCGAGCCGGTAATAAAACTATATACAGACTGGTATATATATATATATATGCAGACTGGTATATATATATATGTACCAGTCTGTATATATATATATATATATATATATATATATATACAGACTGGTACATATATATATACCAGTCTGCATATATATATATATATATACCAGTCTGTATACATCTGTTTTGTATCAAATTGATACTAAAATCTTTCGAGCCGGTAATAAAACTATTTTTTTATTATTTTATTTTATTTCACGGAATTAAATTATTTTTGTACTGATTAATGGGTTTTGATGAATAAAAATTTTCTGTATACACAGATACATGTACGTATATAAACTGTGTCAATTTCGTACGTTCGTACGAAATCATGTAGTATGTGATTTGGGAAAATATCTTTTATTTTTTATCAATCATGATCAAAATGAAGGGTTAGAGATGAGTTTGGGTGTTGATTGTAATATAAAATTGTAAATCAATTTCCAATTGATTAACCATGAAATGGAGAGACAAGTGGCTTCATTCTCCACCACAAAACCCCAACCCTTCTCCTATAAAACCCCTCCCCAACCCCATAGGCCGGCCACTTTCCAAAGAGGGCAAGAAACCCTCTCTCATTTGTGTTTTCTCCATTTCTTCTCATCTCATCCTCCTTCTTTTTTACTTGCTTTTATTTAGAAAAAAATTGAGAAGAAAGAAAAGAAAGAGAGATCAAATCAAATCAAAAGAGGGGTTCGGGTTTCATGGGTTCTCTTTGAAGGGGAGCAAGAACAAGGAGCAAGGAGGAGAAGGGCAAGGCTAGTTCTTCCAACCGATTTTGGGCGGGGGTTCGTAACTCTTGAGTTTGTTTTATTTTTGTTTGTTTATTTTGTTGTATGTTGTTAAAAACTTGGACTAAATCATGTGCATATGAATTTCTATGGACTAGAAAAAAAGGCATATAATGGTTGAAGTGATAGAACACAAAAATAAACCCTAAAGATTCAACCTTATAGGTTTGATGGTTAGGATTAATTTGTTATGCTAAAGTTAAAATCTTGAGCCCAAATTAATTGGAGAGGTTCTTATATGTGTTATTATCATTCTCTAATTTTTGTATATTGTTTGGGGTTAATTTGATAGGTTAAATAGACATTTCCCCCAAAATAGCGAGTTTTCAAGCAAAATCAGCACACCGCTGTTTTGGGGTTAACATCGACATGTGTTCAAGGGGTTGTATTTTGATTTCTATAAGAAATTTGGAAAAGTGTTCAACTGGAGAGTTGTTGTAGAGTCTCTCACCTTTCCAAAATGTCCTATTTGGTTAGATTCCGATAAGCAGATCAAAAGGTATGACCGTTCCAAAATAGAGCAGTCAGCTTTTGGCTGAAAGCTCACTGTTTTGATTGCTTGATGTTTTGTGCCCTCTTACTTACTGAATTTGGAAAAGTGATAAACTAGAGAGTTGTAGTAGATGTTCCCACCTTTCCAAAATATCCTATTTGGTTAGATTCTGATAATCTGAGTAGGAGTTATGTCTTTTACAAACGATAGCAGTCAGCCTTTGGGCTGAGAACACGCTGTTTTGATTGCTTGATATTTTGTACCCTCTTACTTACTGAATTTGGGAAAGTGTTCAACTAGAAAGTTGTAGTAGATGTTCCCACCTTTCTATAATATCTTATTTGGTTTGATTCCGACAAGCGGAGTAGGAGTTATGGCTTTTACAAACCACAGCAGCCAGCTTTTGGGCTGAGTGCTCGCTGTTTTGATTGCTCGATGTTTTGTACCCTTTTAGTTACTTAATTTGGAAGAGTGATCAACTAGGAAGTTTTAGTAGATTTTCCCAACTTTTTAAATTGGCCTATTTCATTAAATTTTGACAAGTAGAGCAAAAGTTAAAAGCTTTAGAAGTTTCAGCTTTGTTGAAATTCTGCAGTTTGGTTAACTGTTTGCGTGTGTTCGACGAATTGGATTTTGAATTCTTTATAGAATCTGAAAAAGTAATCAACTAGAGAGTTGTAGGAGATGTTCTCACCTTTCTAAAAAGTCTAATTTTGTCGAATTCCGATAAGCGCATCACTGTTTGCTTCTAGGTCGTTAGAAGGCTTTTTTGTCGCTTTTGTGTACTCATTAGTAGTATGCTTATATTAGGATGTTAGAAGATTCTTCTGTTGCTTCTAATTATAAAAGATCAAGGTTTGTTAGTGAGCTTATACACGAAATTCTAGTTCATGTTAACTAGAGTTGTCGTGAATCGTTAGTAGTTTGAATCATGCACTTGATTATGAGTAATAAGTATTCCTTGTGCTCATAAGTCATGTAATAAGTATTGGTTTGTCTCATACGTAGCTCACCTGACTCGTATGTAGTTGTTTGTTCAAGCGTAGCTCATTGGGCTCGTATGGAGTAATTATCTTGAATAAATAGGCGTTGAGTGGATCTGAGGAGTTCTTGTGAAGTCTAGGTTGAGTCATGGTAGATTGTGTCAACATTGTTACACTCTCTTGAAGAGGGACACGTGTGGTGCTTTTTTATGATAAGTTGGAAGCACAGTGACATGTCTCGCTTGTTTGAATCTTTCGGTGCCGTCTCATGGCAAGTTGAGAGTACGAATCTAGGTTGAAAGTACCTTGTAGCTCGTACGGTCCCATTTGATTGGTTAGGGTTAGTGACATTGTTAGGGTAGTAACTGTTAACCATTTTTATCTATAAATTGCCGAAGGATGAGAGTTGGTGTTAGGGGTGATACCTTATAATCCGACTTCTCCTATAGGCCGACACTAGGCGGTGTTATTGGGATGTATTCTCCTGTCAAAGGAATAGGGGCGGTGCTTTTTCATGACGAGTTGGGAGCACGGGATCCGTATCTCGATTGTTAATTCCTGAAGTGCCATGATAAGAACGGGAGGTTTTCCTAGGGAAATAGAACCTACGATTTCGTCACGTTCTATGCCTTCTCATGACGAGTTGAGGGCACGGAAGAAGGTTGACTAGTATCTTGTGGTTCGTGTTAGCTTTTGAGCGAGGTCCGGTTTGTTGGGCAATAGTGAAAAACAGGGACACCACTATTGTACTGCAGCGGAATTAGACCGTACCTGCAACCTCATCAGTCATGTAGTATTGTTTCAGGAACAGGATGGGTACAAAAGTAGAATTCATGATGCGGGTTCAAATCCCTATATATGAATACACGTCTTGATATGGGTCATATGTAGTATGGGCTGCATACTGTTCCAGAGTCTCGCTTGCATTAGAATAAAAGCATCCTTGCATTAGTTTATCTTGCATTAGAGTCTAAGTCATAGCATAAACTAACACATCAATTATATATACATGTTTCTCTTTTCATCAATCTGTTTGTTTAAAGTTGAGAATCGCTGCTAGTCATCAGCCTTAAAGCGTCAGTATATGTACTGACGTCCCCACTTCAATAGGTATTTGATTCCAGAGCTACAGGTACAGGATTCAGGAGGACTCAAGGTAAAAGAAGCAAAGTGTTGATTCATTTCAATTGTAATATATGTTGTAATTTATTTATGTTGAGGAGCATCCAAGTGAAAGTACCAAGTGTTATATATTATTCATTGTACTCTGATGTAATTTTCATTGAAAGTTTGTAACACTTGGCTTGTATGGCATTATTGTAACACTAATGTAATGTATTGTAGTTTTATAACATTCAGACTTGTAATACATTTGTGTTGAATAAAAAGTTTAAAATTTTCTTATTTTTCTATGTATTGTGGCTGATTGAAGGAAAAGATTCTGTCTTATGTCACGATTCCCCAGTGTATGGAAATCAGGGCGTTACACTCGTCTCCCTTCAGCCCGACTATTCATAATCCAGGAGTACATCCGCCCGATTATTCACAATCCCGGAAGTAATTGAGTCCATCTCTCATAAAACTCGCAGTCCCGGAATACATCTGCCCGACTGTAACTGTAACACCCCGAATTACATTTACATGTAATTCGTAGTACAACAGGATCTTTTACTTCAACTTCATACAATTTTACAAGGAAGTTAAATCTTTTCATTATACACATTCTTTGTTACAGAATACACAGCGGAAATTAAATGAATACAACATGATAATACAACTTTAACATCAACAGCTTAAATCATGAAAATTATCTTTAGCATCAATTCATCTTCATGCCCTTTTGCTAATCCAAGTCCTGCACTGGAAAACTGAGGGCATGTCAGTTGCATACAACTGGCGCAATGCTATAAAACAGTAATTCTCTTACTTTAGCAAACACAAACTTGAAAGCACAATAAAGTGTAAAAATGACTATCCTAAACATATCAGTGTATGATATGACTTAATGCCTAATGCAGATTTACACTATGATGACACTAATGCATACTTGTTAGGATTCTATGTATCTCATTCTACATAGGTCCGAGGACAAGCACCTACGTACTCCTCATTATACGCTAAATCCCTTGTCATAAATTACTATTGCGGTGACTAATGTAAGGTTTAGATATCCTGTGAGTATCTAGTACCACCCTGATAATTCTTGAGTATCGCTATCCCACCACTAGTCGTAACCCCGATAATTCTGAAGGCGAATACCCACACTACGAGCAATGACCTAGATAATTCTTGAGAGTCATCCTCCCATTGCTAGTGATTTTCGGCCATCACACCTCATACCTCGATAATTCTGGAGATGAAACCCACACCGCACTATCATCGGTACTTCATCACAAAAATACCCCATGAGCGTCGCCTCGATCCCGGTAATTCTGAAGGAATATCTCTCACCGCGAGCCGCAACCCCAATAATTTTGAAGATAACCTCCCACCACGCTATCAAGGCCCTCATACTCATGTTTGTCCAGACTTCATCACATCTCCCCTTAGTGCCTAACCTTAAGTTTTCATTTAAAATCATCAAAACCTAGAGCTAGCTTACCCTACCGGACTTTAATCAACATGAGAGGGAGTTATCCCAAATTGGCTACTTCTCAAGAGATACTTAACCCACACTAGTTAGTTCTCAAATTTTAGTTTTTCACAATTGCAAGTTACCAAGGGTCTTGCCTAGCCTTTAGATTCCAACAACTATCTCACTCTGGAGATCAAATAGGTTATAAAGAACCTCAACATAAACATTTCATCTTTTATTCAACAATTCTCTTTATCCACTTTATATTTATAATTCACGAAGTATTCAACTTGTATAACTCACTCAATAACAATTTCTCCAATCAAAATTTCTTATAAACAACTTCTAGGTTAGCCAACCAACTAATCACTTTCAAAGTTCTCTCGATTAATACAACATCTTTCATATTTATCTATACTTCAACCAAACTCATTTCTTTAATTAGATCACTTTTTTTAATACCAATCTTCTTTAAAAATCATCACTAGAACTACTTTATTTCAAAATTTAGCTTTACTTCGGTATAAACCAACTCTTAATATCTTTAATCTTAGGGGAAAAGGGGTATGAGCAACTTGCTCATTTAGTAAATAAGCAATTGATGATGTGGCATACATGTGATTGGACAATCTTTAAAAGAGTTAGTTGTCCAATGTATCACATGCATGCCACATAATCAATTGCTCATTTACTAAATGAGCAAGTTGCTCATATCCCTTTTACCCTTAATCTTATGCATCCTCTTTATTTTATTCTTGAATTCAAACTCAACAAATATATGAAACATGACCTTTAAATTCTCAAAAATATCCTTTGAATACTATGAAATAAATCCCCTAATTGTTCTAATAATATTATATAAATTATCTATGAAGTTTTCCCCATTTTTGAAACTCAAAAACATATAAAAAAAATTAAAAGTTAAAAACCATTATGCATGCCCGAGCTCGAACTAGAGCCGACAGCAACCAAAGCCAACGCCCAAACCACTAAGCTATCTCACATTTCGGGTACAAAGCTCTCTAGGTTATTTAAATGCCCATATTGCTCTTTTGATTGAATTTCAAAAATAGAATTTCTATAAAATAACAGAACCACACCCAATCGAACCCACGACCTCAGAGAACCCCAGATCGCCATCTGGCAGCGCAACGCGCTAGCCACCATGGCCAAGCATCATATCTGATATCTAAGGGGTTAAATTTCATGTAACTCAACTTTCTGATAAATCTCATTTTTTACTCTTTCAACTATTTTCGATTTCTATTCTTTTCTTTTAAATTAATCTTTTATATAATAAATTCTTAAACTTCCAAAGATGATTATCACTGACATTATTCATATTAGATTTTTTTTTTTACACAAATAATTCTAAGTGGAAAAATTTTAAGAGTTTACATAAACATACATTTTTATTTAGCACCAAAACAACTAACATGAATATTTTTATTTCTTCCTAGAAATTATAATCTCCCAGTTGACTTTCTAATTCACCCCAAATATTCACACAATTTCTTGTACCAAGTTTAACAATTTTTTATATAAATACACAATTCCTATAACCCAGTCATGGCATATTATTTGTGCCTAACCACTTCAACATACTATTGAAATAGAATTTTGATTCCATAATCTGATTATATCATGATTGAACTTTCATTTAACATGCAACAATTTACAAGTTTTATTTCTACCAAACATCCTAAAAAAAAACACCCTATGCATCACAAAAATCAACCAAAAACTCGTACAAAATTTCCATTTTTCATACTCATGCATACGACAATACTTTAGAAGGCAAAAGAAACACCCACCTTATTGATGAAATTGAAATTAGGAACTCTTAGAAGATTGCTCAAAGTTCCAACACAAGTGCCCTTCTCCTCAGCAAAATCCTGAAGACTTCTTCCCCTCTTGAACAAAATACGAAAGCCTCTCTTTCTTTTCCTATATTTTCTTTTCTTTTGATCTAGTGTATTGTTCCTGCAACAGGAGGGGGTATTTGTAGGGTTATTTGGTGAATGAAAAGACACCCATTACCCAATTAATTACCCACTCCAAAATCCACTCACAATCCACTACCTCTTCCTCTTCTTGGCTGACCAACCTCTTGGGTGCACACACGTGCACGTGCACCCAACGTGCACACACTTCTCAATCTTTTAATTATTTGTTATTAATCTATTTGTATGTGTTTATTACATGACAAGTGTGTAGGATTAAAAGTGTACATTTAAAATGTAGAATAAAATCATGGGCTTCTCTTTTTAATAAATTTTCTAGTGGGCTTTAAAATAGACTTAAGCCTATGGGTTTCAATTTAAAAAAATAAATAATACAATTGTGACAAATAAAATGAGAATAAAAATGTACATCAATTTGGAAAATTTTAGGGACTAAAATACGTAAAATTTTACGTGCAATGCACGTGCGAAAATATAAAATTTTATTTTATTTTTCTGGGATGTTACATTACTCCCTCCTTAGAATAGTTTTGTACTCGGAACTATGCTTAAAGAGTGAGAAAACAAAAGAAAAAGAATGTTTACAAGTTTTAGTCAAAAAGCTCACAATGTTCTCTCAACATCCTCTCCTCAGATTCCCAGGTGGCTTCCTCAACCAGTTGATTCCTCTACATGACCTTGACCATGTGTATAGTTTTGTTCCTCAAATTTTTTTCCCGACGATCCACAATCTCTATTGGGCCCTTCTTGTAGCTCAGATCTAACTGCAGGCCCTCTAGCACTTCTGGCAAGTGATAACTCGGATCAGGATTGTAACCTCGTAGTATAGACACTCTGAAAGACATTATGTACTTGGGCTAGATCTTCCAGCAATTCCAACCGATAAGTCATCTTCCCAATCCTCTTCAATATCTTGTAGGGTTTTATGTATCTAGGGGCTAACTTTCCTCCTCTCCCAAACTAAATCATACCCTTGGTTGGAGATACTTTCAGGAAGACATAGTCACCTTCTTCGAACTCCAGATCTCTTCTTCGGTTGTCAGCATAACTCTTCTGTCTGCTCTGTGCATCAACCACCCTCTTTCTGATCAGCTCAATCTTCTCTAAAGTCTGTTGCACTATTTTCAGCCCATACATTTGTCTTTTCCCTACTTCATACCAGCACACCGGTGTTCTACACTTCCTCCCATACAAATCTTCATACGGTACCATACCGATGCTAGTCTGGAAGCTGTTGTTGGAAGAAAATTCCACCAGAGATAAGTTCCTCTCCTAGTTGCCTCCGAAGTCCAATACACAACACCTCAACATATCCTCCAACACCCGATTGACCCTTTCATTCTACCCATCGGTTTGAGGATGAAAGGCAATACTGAAGTCAGTCTTGGTCCCCAAGGCTGCCAGAAGACTTCTCCAAAAATGCGATGTGAATCGCGCATCCCGATCTGATACAATTGATACAGGAACTCCATGTAGCCTCACAATCTCCCCAAAATACAATTCTGCCAGCTTCTCCATTGAACAAGTAATCTTCATTGCCAAAAAGTAAGCAGATTTGGTGAGTCGTTCCACTATCACCCAAATCGCATCATTCTCCTTAGGACTTCTAGGTAACCCTGTAATGAAGTCCATGCTGATGTTATCCCATTTCCATTCTGGAATGGGTAACGGTTGCAACAATCCGTCAGGCATCTGATTTTCTGTCTTGATCTATTGACAAGTTACACACCTTGCAATAAACTCTGCTACATCCCGCTTCATTACTGACCACTAGAAATAGTGCTTGATATCGTTGTACATCTTGATACTCTCTGGATGTACTGATAAAAGAGCGGTGTGTGCCTCATGTACAATGCTCTCTCTTAGTTCTACTTGATCGGGTACACACAACCTCTCTCCAATCCACAGCACCTCATCCTTCACTTGGAATTCTGCCAATTTTCCTGTGCCGACCTGCTCTTTCATTTCCTGGATCTCTGGATCAGACTTCTGATTGTCAACACTCTTCTCTCTTAGTGTGGGCTGAAGTCTCAACTTTGCTAAAGACGCTCCCAGCCCTTGCAACACAACTTCAATTCCAGCTTGATCGAGCTCCTCAGCTAGTTTTTCCTGAGTCGTGATCAAACATGGCAATCTGTTCTTCCAACTGAGCACATCTACCATCACATTTGCTTTTCCTGGATGGTACTTTATCTCAGGACGGATGTCTTCTAGCACTTCCAACCACCGTCTCTGCCTCAAATTAAGATCTCTCTGCTGGTAGATATACTTCAAACTCTTATGATCAGTGTACATATTGACCTTTTCTCCGTACATATAGTGCCTTCATTGCTTCAAAGCAAAAATAATCGCTGCCAACTCCAGATCATGGGTTAGGTAATTTCTCTCATGAAGTCTCAATTGCCTAGACCCATAAGCTATTACCTTCCCCTCTTGCATTAACACACACCCCAGTCCACAATGTGAAGCATCGTTGTAGACATTATAGTCGATCCCTGCTCTCGGCAAAGCCATTATTGGAACGGTAGTCAACTTCTCCTTCAGCTCCTGAAAACTTGCTTCGCACTGCTCCGTCCACTTAAAACTCACATTCTTCCTTATAAGTCCAGTGAGTGGCACAGCTATCTGAGCATAGACCTGAATAAACCTCCGGTAGTACCCAGTTAAACCCAAGAAGCTTCTGATCTCTTTCACTGTAGTTGGTCTCGGCCAATCCTTTACTGCCTTTATCTTTTGCGAATCAGTGGTCATTCACTCCTTAGAAAGGATATGACCTAGGAATGCAATTTTGGACTTCCAAAAGTCACACTTGATGACCTGGCATACAGCTTATGTTCCTGCAGCTTCTTTAGTACCTCTGTTAAATGCCCAACATGCTCTTCCTCTAACTTGGAGTAGACCAAAATATTGTCGATGAACACCACGACGAAGGAATCGATGAATGGTCGCAAGACCCTGTTCATCATGTCCATGAATATAGCCAGTGCATTTGTTACTCCAAATGGCATAACCAAGAACTCGTAATGCCCATGCCGAGTTCAAAATACAGTCTTGTGCACATCCTCTTTCTTCACACGAACTTGGTGATAACCCGACCGAAGATCTATCTTGGAGAAAACAGCTTCTCCCTGTAGTCGGTCGAACAAATCATCGATCCGTGGAATCGGATACTTATTCTAGATGGTCACCTTGTTCAACTCCCTGTAATCGATGCACATTCTCATCGATCCGTCCTTTTTCTTCACCAATAATACTGGCGCTCTCCAAGGCGACGCACTTGGTCTAATAAAACCCTTTTCAATAGTTCTTCAATCTGTTTCTTGACCTCATCCTATTCCACTGGTGCCATTCTGTACGGTGCCTTAGAAATCGGTGCACTTCCTCGCTGAATGGTAATGCTGAACTTTACATCCCGATGAGGTGGTAGCCTAGGTAGATCTTCCAAGAACACTGTCAGAAAGTTCCAGACTATGGGAATCTGCTTAACTTTCTCAGGAATCTTCTTCTTATTTATAGCTGCCATCAACTACTTACATTTCCTCTTCCCTTGAAATGTAACTGCAAGTCCTCCCGGTGCCTTCACCATAACCTCCTTACTCTTGCACTCGATACTGGTACTGTAGATCGACATCCAGTTTATGCCAATGATCACATTGACTCCTAAGACTGCCAACTCGTTGAGATCGATTCCAAAGAATCTTCCTCCGATCTCGAGGTCACACCCAGCATAGTACTGATCGTTAGTCAATGTTTCTCCAAATGGTGTAGCCACTGCTAGAACCTTACCTGGGAAAATCTTCGGCTCAACTCCCAACCGTTTTGCAAAAGTAGATGACACAAAAGTATGAGACGATCCAGTATCAAACTAAATAGTTTTCTTTATTCCATTAATTAGAAGTTCTCCTGTTACATAATGAATACTCTCAGTACATAACACTTCTTCTATTACAAAACAAGAAAATAACAGCAGAAAACTCTATTCAATTGCTCTTATACCAGTAATGACATTGTCAGCATCATCCGCATCAGCTTCAGTCAGAGCAAATACTCGCCCCTGCCGGTATGGCTTCTTCCCCTACTCAGCCTGCTTCTGCCTCTACCTTGCCTGCTGGAGCTGTGGGCAACAGGACTTGGTATGGCCTTCCTTCCCACAATTGAAGCGTGTTATGGGGTTCCGAAGCTTGGTGTAATCGGTCCTGAAATGACCAGCTTCCCCACAATTGCAACAAGTCACTCTTGGTGCCCCGGTACCCCCGTTGCTTGGCCTCCCCATCACAGATATGGCATTAGCCCCACTTGGTTGGAACCTCTGCATTGGGGGATGCCCCTTGAAGTTGCTTGATGGTGCGGGCCTCTTGCCAGTACTCCAATTGTTCTTCTTGGTCTGGGTCAACTTATACTGCTCCATGTCGGCTTCTGTGGCCGCAGCCCTTCTGACCAACCTGTCGAACCTCCTAATACCGAAGGGAATCATCCGAGACTTCAAACTTGGCCTCAATCCCTACTCGAACTTTCGTGCCTTTTTGGCTTCATCAATTACCAACTCTGGCGCATACCTCGAGAGGTGAGTGAATTTTGTCTCATACTCCCTAACTGACACGCTCCCCTGTTGCAGGCCCATAAACTCCATAGCCTTTTTCTCTTGTACATCCATCGGAAAATAGTGGCTGCAGAACTCCTCTCAAAATTCCTCCCAAGTGATCAGTTTATTCCCCAGGGTTCTCTTCAAAGATTGCCACAAGACCCCGACATCTTTCTCTAGCTAAATAGTGGCCAGCTTCACCTTACTTGCCTCTGGAGTCTCCAAGACCTCAAATACTATTTCTATCTGCCTGATCCAATCAGCTGTTGCATCTAGATCTGCCTTGCCCTCGAACACGGGCGATTTCATCCACTTGAATGATTCCACAAATTTGATTGCCTCCGGGACTTGTACTGCCTGTCCCACCCTGGTGTTTTTGGTCACATTGGTGGCAAACATGTTGAGAGTTTGGTACACCCATGCTAGTTCTGTCTTCAGATCAAGCATGTTGCCCTTCACCATTTCGGGTTCTTCATCCAGCCATTTCTGGGTCATAAAATTTCATAAATCACCACAAATAGCAACAATATAGGTTTTTCTTCCAACATAATTCATTTATTTCCAAAATTTAAACTTTATACATTCAAAAATAAAAACTTGTTCATACATACAATACATGAAACACCAGAAAACTCAACATAAAACAGTCTAGATCCTACGGTTCCTCTTGGCTTCACTGAGCTCTCCCCGTAGTTCATCTATTTCCTTCCTCATTTTCTCGCATCTTTGACGACATTCTTGTTTTCCCCCACTGAGTTTTGTTGTCTAGCTTGGTGAAATGCCGAGCAGTCCTGTGTCGAATCTTCTCTAGCTCCCACACTCGGTGACTCAGAGCTACAATGTTCTGCTTGTCCTCCGCATGATGAGTTTCCAATTGGTTTACTCTCCACTTATGAATGATCAATTGCCTCTGGAGAGAAGTGATAAGGTGTTCCTTCTGGTCTCGAACTGGTTCTTCATCTGAGGATTCATCTGGGGAATCAGGTGGAGGTGGAGTAATTTTTCGAGATTCAGGCATTTCTCCTTGTTCTTCTTCTGGAGCTTCGTCTTCTTCAGGATCTTCTTCTTATTCTTCTTCTTCTTCTTCTTCTTCTTCTTCTTCTTCTTCTTTGGGGTCTTCTTCAAATAACCATTCTACTTCATCCACTGGGTCCTTGTTATCATCCATCTTATATGGAAAGGGAGGAGAAAACGTCAGCGTATAGAGTAATACAAATATAAATTAACTTACACTTAAATCTCTATAAACTGAACTCACACTTCTAATGCCCACCCTAATGTGTCGTGCTTGTAATTTTGTACCACTTATTGAAGTCGACTCTGATACGACTATGTAACACCCTGAATTCCATTTACATGTAATTCATAGCACAAAAGGATCGTTTACTTCAACTTCGTACAATTTTATAAGTAAATTAAAACTTTTCATTATACACATTCTTTGTTACAGAATATACAGTATAAATTAAATGAATACAACATGATATATACAACTTTAACATCAACAGCTTAAATCATGAAAATAATCTTTAGCATCAATTCATCTTTATGCCCTTTTGTTAATCGAAGTCCTACACTGGAAAACTGTGGGCATGTCAGTTGCATACAACTAGCACAATGCTATAAAACAGCAATTCTTTTAATTTAGCAAACACAAACTTAAATGCACAATAAAGTATAAAAATGACTATCCTAAACATGTCAGTGTATGATATGACTTAATGCCTAATGCAGATTTACACTACGATAACACTAATGCATACTTGTTAGGATTCTATGTATCTCATTCTACATAGGTCCAAGGTCAAGCACCTACGTACTCCACATTATAGGGATAAATCCCTCGCCATAAATTATAACTACAGTAACTAATGTAAGGTTTAGATATCCTGTGAATATCTAGTACCACCTCGATAATTCTTGAGTATCGCTCTCTCACCGCGAGTCGTAGCCCCGATAATTCTGAAGGCGAATACCCACACCGCGAGCTATGACCCCAATAATTCTTGAAAGTCACCTTCCCATTGCGAGTGATTTTCGGCCATCACGCCTCACAACCCGATAATTCTGGAGACGAAACTCACACCACGCTCATTGGTACCTCATCACAAAAATACCCCATGAGCGTCGCCACGATCCTATAGTAATTCTGAAGGAATATCTCCCACCGCAAGCGGAAACCCCTATAATTCTGAAGATAACCTCCCACCACGCTATCAAGGCCTTCATACTCATGTTTGCCCAGACTTCATCACATCTCCCCTTAGTGCATGTCCTTAAGTTTTAATTTAAAATCATCACAACCTAGAGTTAGCTTACCCTATAACAACAACAACAACAAAGACTTTTTCCCAACTAGTTGGGTTCGGCTACATGAATCCTGGCTTTTCATTCTGCTCGGTTTAGTGCAATATCTTCTGTAAAGTCACAAGTTATCATATTATTTTCACCGTTTTCATCCAAGTTAGTTTAGGACTTCCTCTACCCCTAACTCTACCCTCAGTACTTATCAAATCACTCTTTCTAACGGGGGAACTACTAGGTCTACGTGTGACATGTCCAAACCACCTAAGGCGATTCTATCTTAACTTATCTTGGATTGGAGCTACCTTTATCAGGTCTAGTATATGCTCGTTTCTAATTCTATTCTTCCTTGTTTTACCACACATCCATCTTAGCATCCTCATCTCCGCTACACTCATTTTTTGGACATATTGTTTCTTTGTTGTCCAACACTCTGCTCCATACATCATTGTTGGTCTAACAGTCATCCTATAAAATTTTTCCTTCAACTTCAAAGGTATACATTTGTCATACAAAACACCACTGGCACTTCTCCACTTAAGCCACCATGCTTGGATCCTATGTGTAACATCTTTAAAAATCTCCCCATATCTTTATATAATCGAGCCTAAATATCAAAAACGGTCTCTCTTAGGTATCTCTTGGCCATCAAGTTTCACTACTTTCTCAGTTGAGTTCCGAGTATCACTAAAATTACACTCCATATGCGTTGTTTTAGTTCTGCTTATTTTAAAGCCTCTAGCTTCCAAAGTTTCTCTCCACAATTCTAATTTAGTATTGACTCCTGCTCTAGTCTCATTAACTAAGACGATGTCATCGGCAAAAAACATATACCAAGGCACCTAATCTTGTATTCCTCTCGTCAGTTCATCCATAACCAAAGTAAAGAGGTAGGGTCTTAAAGCCGAACCTTGGTGTAAACCTACTGTAATAGAAAAATCGCTGGTCTCTCATGTAGTTGTTCTAATTGTGGCTGTTGCACCTTCATACATATCCTTAATTACCTCGAAATACCGAATAGTTACTCTTTTATTATTAAACACCCACCATACTATGTCTCTAGGGATTTTATCATATGCTTTTTCTAGATCTATAAAAACCATATGTAGATCTTTCTTATTATCCCTATATTTTTTCATAAGTCTCCTCAGTACATAAATTGCTTCCATTGTTGACCTCCCCGGCATAAATCCAAACTGATTCTCAGATACTGTAGTTTCTAGTCTCAGTCTATGTTCGATCACTCTCTCCCACATTTTCATCGTATGACTCATTAATTTAATTCCTCGGTAGTTTGAGCAACTTTTTATATCTCCTTTATTTTTATATATAGCTACTAAAATACACTTTCTCCATTCATCGGGCATCTTCCTAGAGTTAGCTTACTTTACCAGACTTAAATTAACACGAGAGAGAGTTAGCCCAAACCCAAACTGGCTACTTCTCAAGAGATATTTAACCCACACTGGTTAGTTCTCAAATTTTCATTTTTCACAAATGCCGATGACCAAGGGTCTTGCCTAGCATCTAGATTCCAACAAGTATCTCACATTAGATATCAAATAGGTTAAAAAGAACCTCAATATAAACACTTCATCTTTTATTCAACAATTCTCTTTATCCACTTTATGTTTATAATTCACAAAGTATTCAACTTGTGTAACTCATTCAATAACAATTTCTCCAATCAAAATTTCTTATAAACAACTTCTTAGTTAACCAACCAACTAATCACTTTCAAAGTTCTTTCGATTAATACAACCTCCTTCATATTTATCTGTATTTCAACCAAACTCATTTCTTTAATTAGATCACTATTTTTAATATCAATCTTCTTTAAGAATCATCACTAGAACTTCTTTATTTCAAAATTTAGCTTTACTTCATTATAAACCAACCCTTAATATCTTTAATCTTATGCATCCTCTTTATTTTAATCGTGAATTTAAACTAAACAAATATATGAAACATGACCTTTAAATTCTCAAAAATATCTTTTGAATACTATGAAATAACCCCCAAATTGTTATAATAATTTTATATAAATTTTCTATGAAGTTTTCCCCATTTTTGAAACTCGAAAACATATAAAAAAATAAAATTTGAAAACCATTGTGCATGCCCGGGCTTGAACTAGAGCCGACAGCAACCAAAGCCAACACCCAAACCACTAAGCTATCTCACATTTCGTGTACAAAGCTCTCTAGGTTATTTAAATAGCCAAATTTCTCTTTTGATTGAATTTCAAAAAAAGAATTTTTATAAAAGAACAGAACCACACCCAGGCTCGAACCCGCGACCTCGGAGAATCCCAGAGCGCCATGTGGCAGCGCATCGCGTAGCGAGCTAGCCACCAAGGCCAAGCATCATATCTAATATCTTAGGGGTTAAATTTTATATAACTCAACTTTCTGGTAAATCTCATTTTTTACTCTTTTAACTATTTTCGATTTTTATTCTTTTCTTTTAATTTAATCTTTTATATAATAAATTCTTGAACTTCCAAAGATGATTATCACTGATTTTATTCATATTAGAATTATTATTTTTTACACAAATAATTCTATGTGGTAAATTTTAATAGTTTCCATAAACATACATTTTTATTTAGCACCAAAGCAACTAACATGAATATTTTTATTTCTTCTTAGCAATTCTAATCTCCCAGTTGACTTCATAATTCACCCCAAATATTCACACAATTTCTTGTACCAAGTTTAACAATTTTTTATATAAATGCACAATTCCTATAACCCAATCATGGCATATTATTTGTGCCTAACCACTTCAACATACTATTGAAATAGAATTTTGATTCCACAATCTGATTATATCATGATTGAACTTTCATTTAGCATGCAACAATTTACAAGTTTCATTTTTACCAAACATCCTAAATAACAACACCATATGCATCACAAAAATCAACTAAAAACTCGTACAAAATTTCCATTTTTCGTACTCATGCATACTACATTACTTTAGAAGGCTAAAGAACACCCTCCTTATTGATTCAATTGAAATTAGGAACTCGTAGAAGATTGCTCCAAGCTCCAACACAAGTGCCCATCTCCTCCTTAGCAAAATCCCGAAGACTTCTTCCCCTCTTGAACAAAATCCGAAAGCCTCTCTTTCTTTTCCTCTCTTTTCTTTTCTTTTGATCTAATATATTGTTCATGCAATAGGAGGTGGTATTTATAGAGTTATTTGGTGAATGAAAAGACACCCACTACCCAATTAATTGCCCACTCCAAAATCCACTTTCATAATCCACTACCTCTTCCTCTTCTTGGCCGGCCAAATCTTGGGTGCATACACGTGCACGTGAACCCAACATGCACACACTTCTCATTCTTTTAATTATTTGTTATTAATCTATTTTTATGTATTTGTTACATGACAAGTGTGTAGGATTAAAAGTGTACATTTAAAATGTAGAATAAAATCATGGGCTTCTCTTTTGAAATTTTCTAGTGGGCTTTAAAATAGACTTTAGGCCTATGGGTTTCAATTAAAAAAAATAAATAATACAATTGTGACAAATAAAATGAGAATAAAAATGTACATCACTTTGGAAAATTTTGAGGACTAAAATACATAAAATTTTACGTGCAATGCACTTGCAAAAATATAAAAATTTATTTTATTTTTCTTGGATGTTACAGTAACCATAGTCCTGGAATACATCCGCCCGACCATGTTGAGCCCAGTCCCAAAATATATCTGCCCAACTGTAACCATAGTCCCGGAATACATCCGCCCGACCATGTTGAGCCTAGTCCCGGAATACATGCAACTTTTGTATCCCCTTTTCTGTATTTTTGTACTATATTTATCTTTCCAGTGTATTCAATCTGATTGTATTCTTTCATTCTTTTGTACCGTGTATTTGTTCCTCGTTCTCAATAAAATTCATCTATTGTTTTTGTCATCTGTGATTTCAATCTTATTGATTCAATTTTTCTGCCAATTATTTATCTCTGGATGATTTGTTGATTCTAATTTATTTCATTCATGGCCTAATTATTTATCTATTTGTTTCTGGTCGATTGGATTTGGTTTCTAACCCAGTTTACCATGTTTAAACCCTATTACCCGCCCTATTGGATCCTAATACCCGCTACCCAGTACTCTCCTTGACCCAGTCCCCATCAATTTCTCCTTCACGTTCTCCATATCTGCCTAACAGACAGATCATGTTCCCCATTATCTTCCCCTGATTCCTCAAAATCCCAACTTACTCCAAATCTCATTATTAAACCCCAACCTAATTTGTTATTCTCCTCTACAGTCATTATCTCCTAAACCCTATACTACAAACCCTAATCTCATCTCTCTCTTCAACTCATCTCTCTCTCTCCTTGTGCTCACTCAACCCCCACCTTCCCGCCATTGCGTTGACCACCGCGCTGCCCTCCGACTGTCGTGACCCCCATCGCGATCACCCAGGCGACCCCCCAATGTCGCACCGCCCAATGTGCCCACGCCAGCAGCCCCCTTCTCAGCCTTCCCCTCGCCTCGCAAGCAACCCCGACGCCACCTTCCATCTGCCATCCCTCGCCGTCGTCTTCCACCGCCGAGACCCCCACTGCCGACCCCGCATCTCGTCGCCATCCTTCCGCCTGCCACCGCCCACTGCCCGTGTTCTGCCATCGACATCTCAATTCCACAAGCCCTCATGTTCGTGAGTCGTATGTTGTGTTCGGCCCGAAAACCGTTCCCGTTAATCTATTCTTCCCATCGGATTTGTCTACACCCCTAAGGCAAGTAACTTGTATAATTTTTGTTTGTATACAAGTACAAAATACCGCATGTATTATCGCTCTCGTATTGTGTTTGTTCTCATGAAGATCTCTTGATAAATCTTGATTTCATTTGTTGATCCATTCGTAGTCTTGATCCATCATCCTAAGTTGTCGCACACACTACGTGAAAATAAACTAGATCTAGATAGACTCTTGATGGATGTATATATGTTCTTTGTGATCTATGATATGTTGTGTATTTGTTGCATGCTTGGTGTATTAGATGTGTTATCTTGTAGTAGACTTGTTAAATACCCATACCATGTTGATTTGATTATCTAATATATCATGTTTTACATTATAATCTAATTTGGATCTATTTGCATATGAGTTTTTGGTTAAATGCAAGAGAAGAAATTTCGTTTTGCTGCTACCCTATTTTAGTTCAGTATTTTAGACCCTGTTAAGGTCAGTAAAACAAATTATTTTGTAAATATAATTTGTAGGCCTCGTTGTCTATTTTTCAGAACTTTTGAATTATCTCAATTTCGATTTGTGATGTGTGAGTTATTACTATTTTACTGCACCTGTATTGAAATTTCAAGATTCAGTTTCATGAGATTGTTGCATGTCGAATTATTTTAAAACTTGTGTTAAAAGTAAAATTTGGATTCAATATTTTTCTGGGAAAGACTAGACATGACTAGGATCAACTCCTTGTGGATTTATTTCATGCTTATGAAACAGACCAATATATTTCCAAACTGCATGCTGTTTAGTAAAGAACTCTATTTTCCACCTGATTCTATTCGCTGTTGATTAAAACTTTGTGAATAAGAAATATAGCCTGATATGTCTATTTTACGACCCTTTTGATGGATTTAAATTTCGAGCTATATTTTGTGATCTATCACTGTTTTAGAAATGTTGTGTCAAAAATTTCAGATTCATAAACTTGCTGTATCTTTCTGTTTTCCGAATTTATTGGACTATGCTATCTGTGATAAAATTTTATGAAATTGTATTTTCTGATACTAGACATGCTGGGGAACCTTCCAGATTTTTCCTGAATTTAATTATAGTGTTTTCATACCTTTTTCATGCTTACAAATAAAAGTTTGCAATTTCTGACTGAACATAAATTCTGTATAAAACGCTATTTTGAGCCCTGTTTTTGTAGTTGTTATATGACTTGTGTATGTGCATTGGATTCGGCTGAGAGTCTAGTTTCTAGATTTTTTTGACCGATCCAGGTTTGCATTCTTGTGGCAACAGAAATCTCAGATTTGGTGCAGTAGTGTCTTATTGTCCAGAATTGAAAGTCTCGTTGTCTTAGTTTATTATGAGGTGTTTGTCATTCGTTCATATCTTCTATCCAACTTGAACTTGTCCCTTGTTTCTTGCCATATTTTCTTGCCTTGTTCGTGCACGCCCATACTTGCTTTAATAATAAAAACAAGAAATCAAGTCGGGGTTAAGGGGAAAGATCTAGTAGTGGAAAATATAGAAATGTGTACTTGGAAGGGGGCCCGTGTTTTCCACTTGCTTACCAGACTACATGTTTTCTCACAAGAGAGGTGTACTCGGAGGGGATCCACGGATCCTACTTGATACTTGATACTTGATACTTGACACGTGATTACTGGACATATGATACTTGATACTTGACACGTGATTACTTGATGTCACTCCCCGCTTCCCAAAAATATGGAATATGAGTACATCACATTAGCCCAGCGAATGACTAATGTCACCTATAAGCTGTTTTTCAATCAACTCAATAATATAATCAATACAAACTAATTGCACAGGCAATAATAATAATCTCATAACAATAACACTTGAAATGAAGCAATACATAATATCCAAGTACGATAATCCAACGTCTGGAAATAATAATAAAAATTTAGGACATAAGCCCAATACAATTATAAATCTCAAACACAATAGTAACAAGTCTCAATACAATAAGTTCATTAAAAATAACATTCAATTATAAAGCAGTAGTTCTTTAGAAAGTTTACTCTCCAATTCCAACAGGCAATTCTCCATGATCACCTGTGAACATTTCATCTAAAAAGAGAAGAAAAATTATCCTTAAAGCAAATCATGGACAGCAAGTATAGAAAGCAAGGAACAATGGAATAATGCTATAATAATGAATCAATGGATCAATAGGAATCAACAACATGGGACAATAATCAATAATCAATATCATGATAATCGATGCAATGGCTATAAATAATGATTCAATATTTGATAATATTCAATGAAAAATAACAATAACATTTAGCCAATATTCGATATCAATAGAACAATGATGAACAATATGCAGTGTCGATGTTGTGTCAATCCTTATGTCTATTAATCATTTTAATCCTAACTAATGCACGTACTACTGCATCTCATACTACAGGTTCGATGCATACAATCAATTTTGTTTTAAACTTAAGTGGTGGATTTTATAGTTTATGTACTCGGCAACGATAATCAATATTCAATAATCACGATTTAATATTTAATGCACGATACGGTCTTCGACAACGATACAATACTCGATAGATTGAGCTACTACCGTAATCCACAATCACACGATTAAACAATAGCCGGAACAATATTTAGGGAAACACGGGTCCCTCCTCCGAGTACAGTCACTATATTATCAACTACGCTATTCAATCCCTTAAACCCCAGCTTATTAATTATTTTATTAATGCAACAATACAATATGCAATTTGAGACATGGGGTGAATAATAGTAACAATAAAAGAACGATAAGATGGTAACATACAGTAGGATAATTGGAATGATGACAATAAGACATTAGGGTCATGCAATGCAACATAAACACTTCAATTCATGCAATACTACAGTGTAGAATTAATTAAACTATTAAGAACTAGAATATAAAATTCTGGACAGTAAAAGTGGTCTATACAAAAATATTGTTTCCCGCTGTTTCAAAAATCGAAAACAGAATCTGTTGGAAGTTCTAGAAACTAGACTTCCACATGGTTCCAACTCATATTTAAAGTTCAAAATCCGACAACTGTAGCTAGGTCAAACACATTGTTCTTTACAGATTTCATGTTCATGCAGAATTTTGATATCATATTATTTTATTTTTAGAATCAGCAAAAATTTAATAATAAATTCCAAAAATATTTTCTAGATTCCTAAACATGTTAAGAAGCAATCTGGAAATTTTCAGAGTAAAATTTTATCATTTGATCATCATTTTTACTGTTTAAGCATGCAAGATACAAGAATCTGAAAATCTGAAACTAAAAACACAGTTGTAGTAAAACGGGCATAACTAGAAATATAAGGTTACAATTCATATTCAGAAAATTATTCATTTTAAGATCATTTACTGGTTCAAAAATAGTAGTCAACATACAGGCCAGCAAGCAAGATACAGGTTTTAGGATATTTTAATAAAATAATTTAATTAGACATGATGGGTATCAATTCTACTAGTCAATAAATTTCTCAATCAGCATGAAGGGTATGAAAACATGGTAAATAAGATTAAGAACACATACATACAACAATTTATCATCAATCAACCATCAACAATCAATCAACAAAAATACAACCTAACAATTCTCTCTAAAATAATTTATTTGTGTAACAATTATATGAACAATCATATTATCAATTCTATATGCACACATGAAAGATTCAATCCTTAGAGTCAAAAGTGGCACGATGTCAAGTAAATTGGGATTAGCTCGTGTAAACCCTCAATATACCCAACAAAAGAGATGAACAATGTATAATACGATAAACGAAGGGATCTACTTGCAAGAGTTTCAACAAAACTTGAATTTGATACAATTAACAATTCAAGAGAAAGTGGCTTGCCTTATAAATGACGAAAATGAATATCAAGAATAACGGGATAAGAATCCCGAAGTAACGAACCCACGAACACACAAATCACACGTGCGAACTACGTGTAATAGAGAATCAAGCAGAGACAGCAACAGCAATGTAAAGGGACACAGCAACAGTAGCAGAGGTCAAGGGTCTGGGCTGGCGGCGAGCGGACGACACTGACGGTCGACGTCGAGGTGGTGGTTGAGCAGTGTCGAGCAGGCGTCGGGGGTGGCTGACGTCGATGGAGAAGGGGAACAGTGGGGGCATCGGGTTGGGGTCGCGGCTGTGCTGGGCAGGGGGGCGGGAGGTGGAAGGGGGTTGTGACACTGGAGGTTCAATGGGTCACCGGAGGTTGGTCGGAGATGGAGGCCGACAAAGTGGTCGGGGATTGGGATGGGTTTAGATCGGGAGAAAGGAAAGGTCAGGAGAGAGAAAGAGGAGAGAGGAGAGAGAATGTGACGGCTTCAAATTGTATTTTTTGAGTTTTTAGGGTTTGTATTAGGGTTGTATTTATAGAATACAAGTAGATTATTGGGTTAATGGGTTAGGATCCAATAATAGTGGGTTTGGGTTGAGAACAAACTGCAATTGGATTTTAGGGTTCAATAAGAGATGGGTTTGAAGACAATAGGGTTCAAATAAAATAGCCGCAATCCAATAAAATAAAATTCACAAGATAGATAGCCCAACAAAAAGAGAAAATAGTTCATGAACGAAAATTTAAATCCAAATAGATAAATAAATAATACAAATGAATAAAATATAAATTGGGGCTTGAAAATAAATTTGGAATTCGCCAATAAAATCAGATCCAGTAGAATAATAAAATAATTCAATAGATGAATTTTAATTAAATAATCAAGAAATAACAATTAATAATTATAATCATAATAATAATAAAATGATACAACAAAATAGTATCCAGGTTTAACAATTCGATATCCTAATTCACCGTGACTTTGGTCCTAAATGGATCGCCTGGATTAAATCCTGCTTGTTCGCTAGTACCTCATTCATCATCATCAATGGCGCGGAAGGTCACAAATTCAAGTGTAAGTGTGGCCTTCGCCAGGGTGATTCTATCTCATCCCTCTTATTTTCTCTTGTCATCAATGTGTTCAGTAAGTTGCTCCGCAATGCTTGGGATGCGGGTGTCATCGAAGGCCTTGGGGGTTCCCATAGTTATCGGGGAGTGCTGAACCTCTAATACGCCGATGATACCATCATCTTTGCCAAACCAAGCGGGAGCACTTTAAGCAATCTAAAGCTTCTGCTCTATATTTTTGAGAGCGCATCCGGGTTATCCATTAACTTTCAAAAATCTTCAGTCATATGGCTGGGAGGATCTCCCAACCGGCAGGTGAAAATTGCAAATTTTTTTAATTGCACCTCTACCTCTTTCCCCATTCAATACCTTGGTATTCCCTTGCACTGGGGGAAGCTTCTTAAATCTGATTGGATGCATATGATTGATAAAGTGGAATCAAGACTTAACCTTTGGTTTGGCAAGCACCTCTCTCACGGAGGCAGACTTGTTCTGGTTAACTCAGTACTCTCTTCTTTCCCCTTATATATGATGTCTTTCTTTTACGTCCCGGCTTGGGTGTTCAAAAGGATTGACCAAATCAGAAGGAATTTCTTCTGGTCTGGCATTGACTTTTATAAAGCTGGTACCAACCTCTGCAGTTGGAAGAGGATATGTACTTCCAAGGCCGCGGGTGGCTTAGGGGTTCTCAATCTTAGGCACCAAAATTTAGCTCTCCTGGGTAAATGGTTATGGAGAATTCTGACTAAGGATGATTTGTCCTGGGCTCGTCTCGTTGCCCTCAAATGTTCTTCTCGACGAAAGATATGGGATTTTTCTCCCTCTCTTTCTCGTAAGGCCTCCCCATTTTGGAAAGGGGTATGGAAAGCAGCCGGCCCGTTCGGCTCTGGCATTTACCACACTTGTGCTGATGGCTCTAAGACCAAGTTCTGGGACGACTTATGGATCGAAAATACTAAGCTGGCTGTGGCATTTCCATCCCTCTACCATTTGACTTTCATCCCCACCGCCACGGTGGCTGAGTCTGTCACTATTCTCAATAACCAAAAGTTCTGGTCTTTACAGTTCAGTATTGCGATGCCTCCCTCGCTGGAGCTTAAGCTTCAGGAGCTTTTCACCAGCCTCAACCGTTACTCCTGGCATCCATCCGACAATTTTATTTGGTGTTGGACCAACTTGGGTCTTTACTCGGTCAAACCTTTCTACAACTTCCTTAACTTCGGGGGAACCCTCTCCCAGCTTGCTAAACCTTTATAGAGTAATTGCGCTCCACTCAAATCAAAAATTCTCACTTGGCTTGCTCATAACAACAAACTTCTAACTATTGAGAAGCTAAATAATATGAATCTGGCTTTAGGCCAACTTTGTTCATTGTGTTCTACGGAGTATGAGGATGCTGATCATCTTTTTCTCCAATGCAGCTTTATCCAGCCTTTATGGTTGATCACCACTCTAGCTTGGCAAGCTCCTTCGATCCGAAACACTTTTTCTTCTTACTGGATGTCACATTCGATCAAGAAAGAGTTTCGTAAATCCTGGTTCCTTTCGATTTCGGCCATTATTTGGGTCATTTGGGCGGAAAGGAACAATTGTATTTTCAAACTCAAGTCCTCCTCGATTGATACCATCATAGATGATTTTATTTTCTTCGCTAAATTCTGGTCTTCCAGTTTATCGTGTGATAAAATAGCTGGATCGCCTGCAATTCGCGATCTGTTATTTTTGTTCTAACTTCTCTAATGCCTCTTAACTTTTGCTCATTCAAACATTGTTCCTTTCTCCATTTTTTCTTTGCATATCTGAAGAGCAGGCTCCCATTCCCCCTCCATCTTAGGAGGCTTTTTGGATGTCCTTGGGGCTATGTTGCCTCTGCGTTTTGTTGGGCTCTGGGCCTCTCTTTGTTCTGGTTTTAGCATGTTTTTGATTGAGGCCTTCTCCTCGTCCTTGGCCTTCCAGGCTCTCGTGCTGCTTTGGATTAGGCTGTTTTTAGACTGGTTGGCCTTGGTTTTTTATTCACTTGTACTGTTATTATGGTTTGCTTTTGTTGTTTACAGGGGTTATCCCTGGTTGTAGCCCTATCTGTGTATCCTTTTGATGTTCTTGCATGCAGTGGTGTGGCTCTTTGTGGTTTTTTAGTGTTACTGGTTTGGGTTGTTGACCGGTAGTTTTTTATCAAAATCGACCATATAGGCTGGGGGGTGACTGTTGTTTATTGCCCCTCGCCGCTTTAGTTTAGCCTGCAGGTTTTTCCTACTCTATGGGTGGTCTCTTCAGTCACGAGGTAACTGATCTTTTTTCTTTCTTTTGTTAGTTGTGTTTCCCATTTCGGAGCGAGGTCTCCTTCCCCATTTGGGTGTCTTGTTGTGATCGACGGTGATGGTCTTCTTTGGTTGTCCACTTGGTTGTGGAGTTTCTGGGCAGGCTTGGTAGTGCTCAGGTGGTTGTGTTTGGTTGTGGTGGTGTTCTTCTTTAAAGTGGTCTGATTGGTTTTTGTGGTTGTTTTGGATCTGTGTGGTGTTCTCGGGTGTTAGCCGAGTTGTTAGGTGGCCCTGAGGCTGATCCCAGACAAGCATCTGTTAGCTGGCCTCTTCCTGTTTTTTGGCTGTTCATTTTGTTCATCTGAGTTCGGTGCTCATTCATTGTTTTGAGTCGGTTGGTTCCCGCTCAGGCTCTTAAGCCCTTTTCTTCTCCCCTACTATTCTTATTCTCTCTCTCTTGCGCTCTCGGGTTTACCCGAAGCTTTGTGTCCACGCGGTGTTTCATTGTCTTAGTGCTCCTTTGTCTGTATTTTGTTGGGTGCTGCGGCTCATTTCATAGGAGGTTTTATCTGTGTCGTGTAGCATCAGAGGGTGTCTTCGGCTCTTTCCTTCTTGCCGATGCCTTCCTTTACTCCGTGGCGATTCTCGATCCCTGCCTAGGGGCAGGGGTGCCGCTCCAGTTGTTGGTGCTGGCTAGGCGCGGTTGAGCTTTATGGCGGTCGGTTGGTGTGTGTTCTTCGGTCTGGTCCTTCGCGCCGGTTTAGTCGTTGTTAGTTTAGATCTTTTGTTTGTGTTATTTGTATCTCCTTGCAACGTTCTCCTTTGCTAGTGTCTATGTTTGTTATGCTCTTGTGTTGTATGTACTTTGTTTTACTTCTGGTAAAATTGTTGCTTTCGTTGTACCTTTTCTTATTTATATATTGTTGGCTGAAATCTTACGTATCTATCTGCGTTATCAAAAAAAATAATCCAATAATAATATATTTTATTTAGGCTCAAATATAAATAATCAATCAATAAGAAATAGGAAGTAAGATTAAAATACCCTATTATTCAAAATGAATAAAGATTTTCGATTAGAAAACACTGTAATAAAATATCCTAAATGAATTTAGCAAAAAATAAATTTATAAAAATTAAATTATAGAAAATACACGAAAAATACTTATTGTCGGGAATGGGGGTTACACTTGACTACTTGATACTTGATACTTGATACCTGAGTACACTGCCCTCTATAATCCACTACGAAATCTAAACGCAACTTGTTTGATCGTAGCAACCATGTGGTAAAAATTTGGGACGCATGAAGTGCTACCTAGATAGGACTATATACAATACTTGAAAATAACATGATCACTTGCTCATCCTTGTTACTTGCTTGAACATGTTACTTGACACTTGTTACTTGTTACTTATTTGCATGCTCCTTGATACTTGATACTTGTTACATGCCACTTGCACCATGTTATCTGATCATGTTACTTGATTCTATTCCTTAATTTAGAGTTAGTTGCTCTATTTTGCTGTCACATTTCCTCCATGCTTACTTCAGTACTTGCTTTTTATTGTCACTCTGTATATTCTTTATCTGTTTTAGTACTTGTTGCATGCACTACATGCGGCTCATAACTTGCATTGACAGGCGTTTTGTTTCTTTTTCCCTTTTCCTGCAATTTGTCAAACTTGCAGACTTTGGTGACCAGCTGCCTGAAGGAGTAAGTGACCAAGTGTTCTAGGCTTGGCTAGAGTTCTTGCTTGAGTTTATTTCCTATTTTTGAATAAATTGTATATGTTGCTACTTGAATCTTGTATTGGGCACTTTGTCCCATGATATATAACTTGTTGTTTCCAGATTTAATTATTTGAGAATTATGTATCTTGTTTTCAAGTAATTCCGTTGGTTATATAAACTTGTTCATGCATGCGTGGATGATTCCTTTTTGTTACTTCTTGTTATTTCTTGTATATTGTTGCCAAGATCCTTACAGTTCATGAATGGTGAAAGTCATTTGCTGGACTTGTGTCACGTATCTGAATTCTGTATTCTTTTTTGGGAAGCGGGGCGTGACAATACATCCGCCCGACTGTAACTATAGTCTCGGAATACATCCGCCCGACTATATAGAGCCATCCCACTCACGTTTGCTCAAGCTACATCACATCTCCTTTTTCTAGTGCCTGTCCTTTGGTTTAATTATTAAGACCTAGAGTTCGCTTACCCATTGGACTTAAACAAACACTAAAAAAGTTAGCCCACACTGACTACTCCTCAAGAGAGAAGTCAACCCATACTGGTTACTTCTCAAATTCTATATATCTCAACTGCCGGTATACTGAGCCTCGCTCACTCCAGAACAAACAACCGTCTCAACAGCGATCACATAGGTTACATCTAACCTCGTCATGAATAACTCATTCATTATTCATAATTTTTTCTTTATTCATCTTCCTTAGGTTTATCAACCTTGAACCAACTTTAAATGACGATTCAATCAATTAGAATCCTTGTAGACAACCTCAAAATATTCATTTCAACAATATTCAATGCCTTTTTTAATTAATAAAACTTTGTCGTGCATTTCTATGTTCCAAATATATTTCTTAATGCAAAAATTATCTTTAATCAGGCAAAAACCCATTTTTATTTGAATTCCACGGTTCTTCTAATACATTATTTAATGTGAATATCACTTATAATTCCCAAAATATATCTTTAAAATGATGTTGAATTATTTCTAAAGTATAATGATTTTTAAAATATTATCACATTTTTTCCCAATTTTATAACATTAAAAACCCCCAAAAAATAATTAAAAAGGAATTGGGTATGGTCGGGATCTAACCCGAGACCAGTCAGCCAACCCGCAAGCCCCCAACCACTAGGCCACTCGCGGCTGTTGAAAAGAAAGCCCCTCAGTACTGTATGTACTGCTCCTACTGTTACCCTATAAAAATCGAATTTGGAAAAGAAGGCAGAGCCTCCCAAGCTCGAACCCATGACCTAGAGGTATTGTTCACAACGCTCAAAAGCCATGCCAAGACCAGTACTCCCAAACCTATTCTCTAATTATATATGGATTAAAACCCTTTTCTTTCAATTCTCTGTTTCCAATTTTTTTTAACAAAAATTTATTGATTTCTAATTTGCTTTGTAGTAATAATTCTAATCACTTCCAGAATTTAATTTTCCCAAAATTATGTATGTTAGCACAAAATAAAATCTTATAATTATATATCCACTAAATATAATGAAATTTATCTCTCAATTTGTATGAATTGCTCATAATTCTACAATTTGAATTGTATCAATTTTTACCCCTTATCCAATTAGAATTTTGGGAAATGTTGCACTATTATAATGCATTTAATACAATGGATTCCTTCTATAAATTTCCATCATTTAAGAATTTATAAAAACTACTATACCTACTGTTACCGCTAAATCTGGTGTGGGAGCAAACAGATGAATTTGTGGACTCTTGGAAAACTTAAATAGCAAACCTGAAACCTGTACCGCCGGAGCTTGGCCGTTGACTCCCACCGTACACCTGCAAAAAGTGCGAGACACCGGGGTTGATCCCGGCGACGCACCCTCCGACGCTCAAGTCAATAACGAGAAGAGATTATGAGAGAGCGTAAATTGGCAAAAGATTGATTACCTCATAATGGTGGTGGATGGGGGGTATTTATAGTCGCCTTAGGGATCAGATTAGGAAAGAAATTCCTATGATCAGATAAGGAATGTAATCCCTAATCCCCAGTGAAAGGATAGATGTGAATCAGGGCCGTTGATTAGTATTAATCAGAAACCCTAATTCTATCCTGCTGGACCGGGTTTATTTCGGGTTGGGACCCGTACCCAGTTGAGGCAGATCCGTTCGTGGGTTATTGGGTCTTTGGGGAAAAGACCCAGAACCCACTTCAGACCCGTTTGTGGAGTGAAATTACCATTTTACGCCTAGGCTTTAAGATTCGCGCCCGATTTGGACGGTTTCGATTTAATCCCAATTTTTAGCCATATCACGAGCCCCCCACTCCTAAAGGCTGAGAAGGTTCAGTCTTTGAGGAGTAGTTTTACTGTTTCAATGGCTTTTGGAGTTGTATCGGAGTCCGAACGAGGGGTGACGATTCTTTGTATGGGGCAGTATAGTGATTTTTCAGGTTAGTTGCGTGCTCTAAGCTTTTTTTGAGCTCCTCCGGTTTGCTGGCATTTTTCCTTAATTTTTATCTATCTTTCGGATTACTTATTTAATTTTGCAAAGTGTTGATTCGTCGTCCGGGGGTTTTAATCAATCATTCTAGGCAATAATTACTTACTTCAGGGTCTCAAAATATTTCTCCGAATTTATAATTATTTCCTAAAATTTTTAACTAATTTTTCCAAATTTTTAATCATTTTGCACAATTTTTAAATAAATAAAACGGTTTTAATAAATAAAAATTTATTTATAATACAGAATTATGACGTGGCGCGATCTAGACCCTTAATCGTCGTCGAGCATGATCTTCTGGGGGATCGGACGATCTGTATGGGTCGGCTAGTATTTTTCCCGTGTGTGGAGGTCGGTACCTTGGCACCTCGGCTCGACTCCTCGGCAGCTCGGCTCGGAGCGCTGGGATCTGCCAAGCTACGTGGCATGATCCTGAGCATCCATCACGGCACGAATCACAAGGACGGGGTTCAGATCACGAGAAAACGTTATTTTATCGTTTTGTGGGCGTGGCACGATCTGAGCCGTCCATCAAATTTTGACACAAATTTTGGAACGATCCGACGGTGATTCTGGCTCGACAGAATTTTTCTCCATATGTGGAGGTCGGTACCTCGGCACCTTGGCTCGGCTCCTTGGCAGCTCAGCTCGGAGCGCTGGGATCTGCCGAGTTACGTGGCACGATCCTGAGCGTCCATCACGGCGCGAATCACGAGGACAGGATTCAAATCACGAGAAAACGTTATCTTGTCGTTTTGTGGACGTGGCGCGATCTGAGCAGTCCATCAAGTTTTGACACGAATTTTGGAACGATCCGACGGTGATTCTGACTCGGCAGAATTTTTCTCCATATGTGGAGGTCGGTACCTCGGCACCTCGGCTCAGTAGATCGGCGGAACAGTGGCACGTCAAGGCGTTGATTGCAAAGTGATGGAGTTAAGCATTTTGACGAGTTCTTGTCTTGAAACGTCGCCACCCGCCGACCCAGTAGCTCGGTTGCTTAGCCAAGCTGTTCGGTAGCTCGGCTATGCACTCCGGTGGCCGGCAGCTCGGAAGGAACGCGTGGCTTGATCTGGAGCGTTCATCACGGTGTGAATCACGAGGACGAGGTTCAGATCACGAGAAAACGTTATCTTGTCATTTTGTGGGCGTGTCGCTATCTGAGCCGTCCATCAGGTTTTGACACGAAATTTGGAACGATCCGATGGTGATTCTGGCTCGGCAGAATTTTTCTCCATATGTGGAGGTCGGTACCTCGGCACCTCGGCTCGGTAGCTAAGTGAGGCCCACCATGGGTTCGCCGGATCGCTCTTCCACCCAGTAGCTCGGTTGCTTAGCCAAGCTGTTCAGTATCTCGGCTATGCACCCTAGTGGCCGAGTGATGGAGTTAAGCATTTTGACGAGTTCTTGTCTTGAAACGTCGCTACCCTCCGTTTTGTCGTTTTGCCTTCCTTTTGTGGGCCTTTAACCGCCTAGGGAGCCCAAACGTCGCTCTCTTGGCTATAAGTCCCCACTCTCCTCACCCCCTAGCTCATTTCTCTCTTTCACTTTGAATTTTTACTTTTACTCTCAGTTTCTCTCTGCTAGCGGTGGTTTGTGCTCCAAGGTGGTGGTGCTAGCTGTCGGGTGGGCCAGGCGATTTCCGGCGAAGAAATTCCGACCGTGCACGTCACTTCCAAGTTTACGTCACATCATGGTCAGTGTTTTTGCCTTAGATATTTTTTAGAGATGTCAAGGGTAAACTCGGGAAGTGAGGCATCGTCCTCTGGAGATAGTGATGCCGAGGAGAGAGTTCAAGTAGCGAGTCGAAGGAAGGGGAAGAAAGTGGTAGGGTCGTCCATAGTCGAGGAGATTGTGGAGCCAGAGAGGCGAGCCCCTGAGTCGGGTCAGTACCCTGGTGTGCTATCCGGTCGCGCCGGCATCAGGCAGTACGAGGGCGATCTGCTGAAGAAGGCGATTGTTGGCCGGTCGGCAGTTTACGAGGAGAATGCTCCGAGGGTGGTCACCGAGGTGGACGACCTTGCTTCGGTATTATCCGAGAGGGACCTCCTCCGGATCAGAAAGGGGTTCGCCATCCCTCCGGAGTACAGTCTGATCCTCCCCGGCCCTGGGATGTGAGCGAACACTGTGCTGCCACCGACCACGTGCGTGTTCGACTTCGACTCTTTGTGCGCCGGCTTGCGCTTTCCTCTGCATCCCTTCGTGCTGAAGGTTCTCCACTGGTACTGTCTGGCACCGGTGCAATTTATGCCGAACACCTGGAGCCATGTGCTAGCTTTCTTGCTGCAGTGCCGCATCGCCGAGGTCGAGCCAGACATGACAATCCTTCAGAGTCTGTATCGGATCAACCGGATGTCGAAGGCTGAGCCTCGCTACAACTTGTCACCCCGGAGAGGCGTTAAGCTCATAGAGAATCCGGATTCGATAAAAGGTTGGAAGGAGAAGTTTTTTCTGCTGAAGGGGCCCTCGCCGTTGGGCTTCCTGACTCGATGGAAGGAAGAGGTGCCGAAGTTCTCAAGGGCCGACCCAGTGCTGAGTCCGGACGAGGAGAAGGTGGCGGCGAAGCTCATTGCTCTCCCAATGTTAAGCTGGAGAGGAATGACTGAGGAAGTGCTACACGGGTCGGGCCTTAGTCCGATCGACCCGAGTATGCCCTTGACATCTCGCTGCATTTTTTTCCTTCTTTCTTTCTTGTGCGATCTTCTAACTTGTTGTTTTTTGGTTTTCGTTGTTTGGAACAGGGACGCCGAAGATGGACTTCACGGCAATGATGTCCGAGCGAGGCAAGGTCGCCGATGGTAGGAAAAGGAAGAAGCCGAGCACCGGGCTCACATCCGGACGACCTTCCAAGGCCCCCTCGGTAGTCGCCGACCCTACCCTTGTTTTTCAGGCGCCATCTCTGTCGGTGGTTGCCCTTATAGACCCGCCTGCTCTGGCCTCTTCTGCCCCGACCAGTGAGGCCCTTTCGGTTTCAGCGGCGCTGGCTCTGCAGGCTCAACCTCTAACACCTCTGGCCGAGCAGATCTTGACTGAGGCCCACAAGAAGCTGTTTGTCCCTGACTAGCGGGTGAAGAACCATGACGGCTTTCTTGGAGATTCGCATATGTGTATGCAGGCAGTCAAGCATCTCGCGACCCCAAAGGACTGAGCCGCTCTAAAGGCGGGGACGACCGGGGATGACACCTACGAGATTGCTTGGTCGCTCATGTCGGTAAGCATCTTTCTTTAAAAATTTCTTTAAGTCCATAGCTCGGATTTTACAACCACCTAACACTCATTCATTGCAGGCCACTTGCCACTTCAGCCACCTCGTTCAAGAGTTCGCCGAGCAGGAAAAGGAGCTGAAGGCCCTTTGTGACAAGGACAGCGCAGAGAAGGCGAAGGCGGTGAAGCACCTCGAGGCGGAGCGGCGCCGCTCGGAGGACTTGGAGGTTTGGGTCGCCAATCTTGAGACGGCCTTGGAGCGAGCTAATGAGCAGCTCACCGCAGAGGTCGCCAAGGTTGCTAAATCTGCCGAGGAGCTGGCCGCATCTACGAAGGCCTTGGAGGCGGCGAAGGCGGAGTGGGACTCCGCGGCGGAGGTGGCTAGGAAGGAGGTCGAAGCCGAGGCGAAGAAGCATATGGCCAAGAACATGGAGCTATCCTATGCGAGAGCGCTTGACCACGTCGAGGCTCGTGTCCCCGGTTTTGAAAGAGTGGGATATCGCCTATGGCCCGGCGAGGAGGTGGAGGGCGAAGGAGAGGAAGGAGAAGGGGAGGAGGGCGACCAGCGGGACGAGAAGGTGCCTGCCGACCCCGTGACCGTGGCTGTCGACCCCCTAGCCGGGGCGACGGGGGCCAAGGGACCATCTAGCGAGGCGCCTGTGACCGACCCGTCGCCTCAGGTGGATCCTTGATCTCCCCGTCCTTTGCATGAATCTCTTTTTCTTCTTTTTTGTAAAGCCTTATAGCGGACTGGCCACCGCTTCTTTTCGACATGAATGAAAGATTTTTTTTTCTTTGAATTTGTCTAAGTGTTTGGCTCGAAACTCGTCTCCCAATAGAATGCTTTGGTTTTTCAGATTGTCAAACTCGGTTCGGACACCCCAGCGGCTCGGCGGCAAACGGAATTATTCAAGTGATCACGTGAAGCTCGTCTCGAGGGCAAGGTTGAGCTAATCAGGAGGGTGCTATTCAACGTGGAGAAGACGAACAGCGAGTTATTGGCTGAGATTCGTCACTTGCAGATAGTCGAAGGAGAACTCTCGGCGAAGGAGGACGAGTTAACCTCGGCACTGGCCGAGCGCGACGTGCTAGCTTCGAAGGTTGAGCAGCTAAAGAGGGTTACGGTCGACAAGAGCATCGAAGTGACCAACCTTCGCCGAATCATAAGTGACTGTGCCGGGGACGCGAGCTCGGCAAAACTTCCTCGGTTCAAGATGTCAGTGAAAGATGATACTTTGAAGGATAGAATCGTAGAACTTGAAGAGGAAGTCGCTCGCCTTAAACCTCAGCCCGTGAGGATTAACGTCTGAAGCACTTCGTGCACCCGCGAGGAGAGTGATAGGGGGATCTCTTTCTACGAACTCACGACTCGTCCACCTATCGTTCGTCGGAGCCCAGCCGACGCCCAGAGTGGCATGGCCATCTCGTCTAGCGGAGCCTCGATTGGAGCCACTGTCAGAGGCAGCGCCGAGGAAGCGTCTCGGTTCGTGGGTGTAGAGACAAGCTCGGAGGTGAAGCGACGCCGCCCTCGCGTCTCTTTAAACCGGAACGTCCCTGTCCCGAAGAGGCATTGAAAGAGTTGTATTATACTTTAGAATTTTTGTAGCACCATGTTGTAAAAGCTTGGGCTTGTAACTCGGATTTTTTGTCCGTTGTAATAACTTGGATGTTTTTGTCCTTAATAAAAGTTCTTTTATTTTTTTGTGGTGTTGGTGTGTTGCTTCCTATTCGGCAATTCTGAGCATGGATTTTGAGGTGCATTTTTTCTCCACTTTGTAGTTCGGTAGATCGATAGTACGGATTCCAGATCCGAGCTGCGTGGCTCCATCTGAACGATTGATCACGATCGTGGCGCGAATCACGAGACAATAGGCTCAAATTTCGAGAAAACATTATCTTGTCGTTTTGTAGAGACGCGGCACGACCTGAGCCATTCATCATGTTCTAGCACGTTTTTTGAGACAATCTGACGGTGAAACTGGATCGGCAGCATTTTTCTCCATATGTGGAGGTCGGTTCCTCGGCACCTCGGCTCGGTAGAACGGCCATGGCGGAGCTCAACGAGGTGGGTTTATTGATATGAGTTTTGATGAACGGTTGTGGGAGCAATTCCGAATAGCGAACCACTTCTAGCTCGCTTCAGAGCGAGCCCACGAAGCGGAGTCGAGCCAAGTGTTGGGCTCCGAACTCGTCGTTAGAGTTTGTTTCAACAGTTGTGGGAGCAATTCCGAATGGCGAACCACTTCTAGCTCGCTTCAGAGCGAACCTACGAAGCGGAGTCGAGCCAAGTGTTGGACTCCGAACTCGTCGTTAGAGTTTGTTTCAACGGTTGTAGGAGCAATTCCGAATGGCAAACCACTTCTAGCTCGCTTCAGAGCGAACCTACGAAGCGGAGTCGAGCCAAGTGTTGGACTCTGAACTCGTCGTTAGAGTTTGTTTCAACGGTTGTGGGAGCAATTCCGAATGGCAATCCACTTCTAGCTCGCTTCAGAGCGAACCTACGAAGCAGAGTCGATCCAAGTGTTGGACTCCGAACTCGTTGTTAGAGTTTGTTTCAACGGTTGTGGGAGCAATTCTGAATGGCGAACCACTTCTAGCTCACTTCAGAGCGAACCTACGAAGCGGAGTCGAGCCAAGTGTTGGACTCCAAACTCGTTGTTAGAGTTTAAAGAAGGTAATAACAGAGGGATACAAGCCATTCACAAGTAAGATATGAAGGAAAATGTTCTTTATTGAAAACTAATACTCGGCTGCTTCTAAGTTGCGAACCGTTATTACATGGGAGAAATAAAAAAGCAAAAGTAAAATACAAGTGAAGGAAAAGAACGGTTCGACATCTGATGGTACTTGGAGAGGCGTTCATGCGCTCTCTTGGTACTTCAAGAGATGGTCGGCATTCCAAGTCCTGGGAATCTCTCTACCTTCAAGGTCTTCTAGACGGTAGGATCCTGACCGAACTACTTTTGTGATCTTGTAGGGTCCTTCCCAATTTGGAGCTAGCTTACTCTTCTGACTGGGGAAGGAGATAGCTAACTTTCTGAGGACTAAGTCCCCTTCTTTGAGGTCGGTGGGACAGACTCTCTTATTATAGGCCAGCTCGATCCTTCTCCGATAGCTTTGTTGACGAATGGCAGCTCTTTCACGGAGCTCATCAATCAAGTCCAGATTTGCTCGGAGCTCTCTGGCATTCTGCTCTTCTTCATAAGCAATAAGACGAGGAGAGGGTACACCGACCTCCAGGGGATTACAGCCTCGACCCCGTAGGTGAGGTTGAATGGCGACTCTCCTGTGGGGGTCCGTTTGGTAGTGCGGTAATTCCACAGTACGTTCAGGAGCTGATCAACCCATAAACCCTTAGCGGACTTATCCAACCTCTTCTTGATTCCGGAGAGGATCTGTCAATTGGCATTTTCCACTTGGTCGTTTGATTGAGGGTGGGAGACAGAGGAGAAGCGTTGTTGGATGGCGAGGTCTTCACACAGAGCTCGGAAGGAGGCCCCTGTAAACTGTGTTCCATTGTCGCTTATGAGGACTCGAGGAACACCGAACCTGCAGATGACGTTCTTCCAAAAGAACTGGAGTACTTTGTTCTCAGTGATTGCGACCAAAGGCTCGGCCTCTATCCACTTCGAGAAGTAGTCGATTGCCACGACTAAAAATTTGAGTTGGTCGGGAGCTGGCGGGAACGGTCCTAGTAAATCCATCTCCTACATTGCGCAAGGGATAGGACTTGATAGGGTGGCAAGCCGAGCTTGTGGGAGGCGACGGATGTTGGAGTGCTTTTGACAAGAGCTGCATTGCCGAACATGTCGCTCGGCGTCTTGTAAGAGGGTAGGCCAGAAATATCCATAATTCAACACCTTTCGAGAAAGGGACGTGGACCATGAATGTGCTCCGCCTATGCCTTCGTGAAGCTCTTGCAAGGCATATGTGGCTTGTTCGGGGGAGAGGCACCTCAGATAAGGTCTGCCGTCAATTTGTGTGAAGGAGAGTTTGTACAAGACCCCCTCTACAATGGTGTATCGCTCCGCTCTGGTTCTGACTCGGCGAGCTTCCTTAGAGTCTTCGGGGAGGAGCCCATCCCTTAGGAATTCTACCAGGGGTTTCATCCAATTATCTTGAAGTTGGACCGGCAGCGACTCCATGGAGTCGGGAGTTTCTTCTTCTATGCTCGGCTTCAGGAGCACTTCAATTAAAACGGTCTGCTCGAGACCTTGGAGGGAGGAAGAGGCTAACTTGGAGAGAGCATCTGCTTGGGCATTTTCTTCCCTCGGGATTCGCCGAATAAGCGCCTCTTCGAAGAGAGCCATGAGATTTCGGACCTTAGCTAGATACTTAGCCATTCGGTCATCTCGCGCTTCATACTCGCCCAAGACTTGATTCACAACTAGCTGAGAGTCACTAAATATGCGGAGGCATTGTGCCCCTGCCTTGCAAGCCATTCCAAGACCGGCTATGAGGGCTTCATATTCCGCTTCATTGTTGGAGGCCTTGAAGTTGATGCGGAGGGAGTATTGGAGGACGAAGTCATCTGGGCCTGCCAGAATAACCCCGGCTCCGTTCCCTTCGGTACAAGAGGATCCATCAACATATACTATCCAAATAGGAGGTCCGTTTGATGCTTGACTGACCTCGGAAATGGTACTTTCAACTATGAATTCAGCTAAGGCCTGAGCCTTGATCGCGGTCCGAGGCTGATATGTTATATCATGCTGGCTCAGCTCGATAGACCATTTCATGAGACGACCGAAAGTCTCCGGCTTATGAAGGACTTGCTTCAACAGTTGGTTGGTAAGAACGACCACCGAGTGGGACTGGAAATATGGGCGAAGCTTTCTTGGGGCCATAACTAAGGCGTATGCCATCTTCTCTATCCTTGGGTAGCGGAGCTCGGCATCCTGAAGTACCTTACTCACGTAATAGATGGGCTTTTGAGTCTTATCTTCTTCCCTTACGAGGATAGCGCTGAGGGTCTGTTCGGAGGCGGCTAAGTAGAGGTAGAGGGCTTCCCCGGGAACAGGTTTGCTGAGAAGAGGAGGATTGACTAGGTAAGCCTTCAGCTGGTCGAATGAGTCTTGTTGCTGCTGTCCCCACTCGAAGCATTTTGCCCCTCTGAGAGCTTTGAAGAAGGGGAGACACTTTTCCCCTGACTTAGAAAGGAATCGCCCTATGGCAGCAAGGCGACCTGTTGCCTCTGAACCTCTTTAACATTCTCTGGGGGAGCCATGTCCAATATGGCCTTGATCTTCTCGGGGTTCGCTTCGATTCCTCTTTGGCTAACCAAAAAGCCTAGGAATTTTCCCGACGAGACTCCGAACGCACACTTGTTCGGATTGAGCCTCATTTCGTGCTTCCTGAGTACATCGAACGCCTCTTGCAGATCGGCCACATGATCGGCCTCATGGATGCTCTTCACAAGCATATCGTCAACATATACCTCCATATTTCGGCCGATCTGTGCTTGAAAAAACTTGTTAACGAGGCGTTGATATGTGGCACCTGCATTCTTCAATCCGAAAGGTATTACTCTGTAGCCGTAGAGGCCCTGATCGGTTACAAAGGAGGTCTTCGGGATATCCGGGGGAAACATACGAATCTGATTGTAGCCGAAGAAGGCGTCCATGAAGCTGAGGAGTTCATGGCCCAAAGTTGCATCGATCAGGGTGTCGATACTTGGGAGAGGAAATGGATCTTTGGGACATGCATTATTGAGGTCGGTGAAGTCGATACATATTCTCCAACTCCCGTTGGCCTTCTTTACCATTACAACATTTGAGAGTCATTCAGGATAATTGACCTCCTGTATGAACCGAGCCTTGAGGAGCTTGTCCACCTCTTCTTTTATAGCATGTTGGCGCTCGGGAGCAAATTTGCACCTCTTCTGTTGAACCGGTCTAGACCCCGGTGCAACACTCAGATGGTGGACGAGAAGCTCTTCCGAAATTCCAGGCATGTCGGCGGCTGACCAGGCAAAGAGGTCGCGGTTCTTTCTAATACATTGAACTATGTCCGAGCTTAGGGCTGATGGGAGGGTCTTGCTGATAAATAACTTGTGGCTCGGATCTTGCTCAGAGAAGAGCACTTCCTCCAATTCATCCACTGGCTAAAACGTTGGTCGGACACCGACTTGGGGGATTTCAAGAGTTTCGAGAGAGAGGACTGGACCCTCAGTAGAGGTCATGTAGCATTTGTGCACCATTTCCTGACTGCCTCTTACTTCCCCTACCCCTGCCCGGGTGGAGAACTTCATCTTGAGGTGATAATTGAAAGAGACGGCCTCGAGGGCAGCTAGGCCAGGTCGGCCCAGTATCACATTATAAGCAGCAGGGACATCGACGACCATGAAGTCCATCGGCTCCGTTTGGGTAGTAGGAGTTTTGCCAGCGGTTACGTCCAGGGTGATCACCCCTTCAATAGTCATTGGCACTCCCGTGAACCCATGGAGTGTGTAGCCGGCGAGCTTAAGCCTGTCTCGGGATAGTTTGAGACCTTTGAAAGCGGCGAGGAAGAGGATGTTAACGGAGCTGCCATTGTCCACCAGGATCCTCTCTACTTTAAAGTTTGCCATATGGAGGTTGATGACAAGTGCATCACAATGGGGGGTTCGGACACCCTCAAGGTCTTCATCTGAGAATGTGACAGGTACTCCGAGGCCTTTAGGAGGAGGTGTGCCGCGAACCGAATTAACTTCTCTTATAAACGTCTTTCGAGAGGAGTTGGAGGGGCCCCCCATTGGGCCCCCGTGAATGAGGTGCAGGACACGCTCCTCTTCGAATTCGGGCATCTCATTGCGTTGTTCGGTATGCTTGTTAGCCCCCCGAGGAGGAGGCAGAAGGTCGGTTCGGTCCTTTCTCACAAATTTAGCCAGTTGCCCCCTCTGAGTGAGGGCTTCTATCTCATTCTTCAGGGCCCTTCAATCATTGGTGTCGTGGCCATGGTCCCGATGATAGTGGCACCATTTTTCTTTGTCCTTCTTTTTGCTGGGGGTGTTCATTTTCGGGGCAGGGGTAGCACCCCTTCCTTCTCAACTTCCATGAGAATTGTGGAAATGTTGGCATTAAGAGGAGTGAACTTTTCGAATCTGGGGGGAGGTCGGCGCTGTCCGCCATTGTCCTTCTGGAGCTTCTTGGCTCCTTCTTCTTCTGTTCCCCTTCTCTTGGACCCGGAGGAAGGCCCTTCAAAGTTGGGGCGGTGCTCAGCTTCCTCGGCCCAAATATACTTCTGGCTTCGGAGAAGGAGATCGGAGAAGTTCTGCGGGGGCTTCTTGGCAAGGGAGGAGCGGAGGCTGGAATTAAGGACGTTTGATTGGAAAGCTGTTGCAGCGACCGACTGGTCGAGGTAAGCGATAGACCTAGCTTCCGTGGTGAACCTTTTCACATAGTCTCTTAGCTTTTCACCCTTCTTCCGGTTGAGGTAGAGTAGCGAAATGCTGGTCTTCTCAGTTCTGCGGCTACTCACGAAGTGGGTGATGAAGAGGGTCTCGAATTGCTCGAAGGAGAATATGGAGGATGGGGCGAGGCGAGGGTACCATTCCCGAGCTGGACCCCTTGAGAGTAGCGGGGAAGGTCTTACACAGCAGGGCATCGGAAGCTTGGTGGATTAGCATGAGGATCTTAAAGCTTTCGATGTGGTCTACGGGGTCGGTCTCCCCGGAATAGGTCTCGAACTGTGGAGGCTTGAAGCCTATTGGAATGGGTGCCTCCGTGATGGTACGAGAGAAAGGAGGTCGGCTCGGACGGAGGGTCCTTCCTCTTAGCTGTTCTTCTCTGTCTAGCTGACCCAAGCGCCTCTCCATCTCGTGGAGACGACGGTAGACAGTGTCATCCCTTCGATGGTATTCAAACGAGACTCTAGACTCATCTTCGTACGAGGGAGAGCAGGGGCTATGACGACGGTAGCCCCGGGAGTGGCGAGGACTTGGAATGTGCTGGGAGTTGCTAGGAGCTGGCGGAGGAGTCAGGGAACGTCGGCGAGGACTTTGGATCGGAGGAGGAGTGGGGACCCTTCGAGCATCATTATTGTTGGCTCGGTCATGGAGGGCTTGCAAAATGGTTGCTTGGAATTGCTGGAATTCGGCTCGGGTGATAGGAGCATTATCATCCCTCGGTGAGCGAGGCCTTCTTCTATAGTGCTCGGGGGACTCTCTCCGTCTTCGGTGAGGGGGGGACCTCCTATGTTCTCGGCGATGAGGAGATCACTCATTTGGACATTGTTGGCGGGAGACTCCCTCTCGGGCACGCCTTTCATCCAAACAGCGGCGAAGATCCTCTTCCTTGTGTCGATTGTTAAGGGTGTTGCGGAGGTCATCAGAGGCCCGGGGATTGTGAGATGCCATGGAATCAGTTGAGGGGTTGTGCACGGAGACATGATCATGTTGGAGAGGTTGCCTCGGGTGATCGGGACGACAGCTCCCCGCACCGGCATTCTGGGGACCGGTTTGTCCACGAGGGGGTTGAAGATTCTGAGGAGGGAGTTGGTCCTGCGGCGGGGCTTGGTCGGATTGAGGAGAAGTCCCTGTGGCTGGACTGTTTGGAAAGGGACCTCCTGTTGTGGTTGAGGGGGGTGGGTCCGCGGTTGGACCCTCGGGATCTCTGCCTTCGGGGAGGCATGGCTGGGTAGGTCTAAAACCTGACGGGAAGAGGAAGGGCTGCTATTAGTGTTTCCCACAGACGGCGCCAATCTGTTACCGCTAAATCTGATGTGGGGGCAAACAGATGAATTTGTGGACTCTTGGAAAACTTAAATAGCAAACCTGAAACCTGTACCGCCGGAGCTTGGCCGTTCTCCCGCCATACACCTGCAAAAAGTGCGAGGCACTGGGGTTGATCCCGGCGACGCACCCTCCGACGCTCAAGTCAATTGCCAGAAGAGATTATGAGAGAGCATAAATTGGCAAAAGATTGATTACCTCTTAATGGTGGTGGATGGGGGGTATTTATAGTCGCCTTAGGGATCAGATTAGGAAAGTAATTCCTGTGACCAGATAAGGAATTTAATCTCTAATCCCCAGTGAAAGGATAGATGTGAATCAGGGCCGTTGATTAGTATTAATCAGAAACCCTAATTCTATCCTGCTGGACTGGGTTTATTTCGGGTTGGGATCCGTACCCAGTTGAGCTGGATCCGTTCATGGGTTATTGGGTCTTTGGGGAAAATACCCAGAACCCACTTCAAACCCGTTTGTGGAGTGAAATTACCATTTTGCCCCTAGGCTTTAAGATTCGCGCCCGATTTGGACGGTTCCGATTTAATCCCATTTTTTAGCCATATCACCTACATTAATCAAGTTTACTACAACATGATCAATTTTGCATGCACTAATTATATTTCTAGAGGATATCTCCCCACATAAAACTCATTAACTTCTACTTCCACATCTAACATGAACATTAATTACTATATTGGAAGTCAAAAGCATCTACTAAATCACACAATAATTATACTACTAATGCACAATCTACATTTTAGATTACTTGAACATTCAACACATCAAACTAAATTTAGCAACTATTCATGATGAAATTAAGCACACACAAATCTACAAAATTAGAAGGTAATAATAACACCCACCTCTTTCTTGATGCAAAAGTAAGTAGAACTCCTAAAAAAATGCTCCAAAGCTCCAACACAAGATTGACCTTCTCCTCCTCTTAGCAAAAATTGAATCCTCTTCTACTCTTCTCTTTTAATTTTTTTGTTTGATCTTGTGTGTTGTTCATGGTAGAGGAGGGGTGTATTTATAGGATAATTGTGTGGTACAAAAAGCTCCCCTCTACCCAAAATAACTCCTCACTCACTCACAACCTCCCCCACTTTCCCATCTTCTCAAGTAGGTCGGCCAACCACATGTGCACACAACGTGTGCACGTGCACCATATGTGCACACTCTTCTCATACAATTTAATTTTTTTTATTAGTTTATTATTAGGCTAAGTGTATGTTACACATGACAAGTGTACTAGAATTCAAAATATTTATTTAAGTGTAGAAATAATCATGGCCCGCATTTTGTAATTAATTTTTAAGTGGGCTAAAAAATAGATTTAGGCCTATTGGATTTAATTAAAAATAAACCATACATTGTGACAAAATGAGAAGAAAATAAATGTTCATGACTCTAGAAAATTTTGGAAAATGAAAATGTGCATAAAATTTTATGTGCAATGCACGTATCAATACAAAATAAATTTGAAAGAACGAAAAACAGTCAAAATACAAAATACGTAGAACAATAATGTTATGGATATTTCACGTAACGAAAATATACGTAATCGACACGTGTACTGAAAGCACGTGCAATGTATGTAAAAACACAAAAATTAAAATAAATCTCTGAGTTGGCTCAAAATATGATGAAAATGAGTTTTGAGAAAACCGAAAATGTATAAATAGTCGAAATGCAAAATACAAAGGATATTTATATACAAATATGTTACGAATATTAGTCGTAACGGTACAAAATATACGTGTGCAACACACGATGGACAAAATTGTCATCACTCAATTTTGTTGGGTATTACACAGGCATTTTATTTTGGTAGATATGTTTGAGGGTTATGTCGCTTGCCCAAAGGAGGGGTAACAACCTTTTTTGTAGGTGGGTGACGGGAAGGGCGGGGGAAAAGGGATATCATCATTTTTGTTCATCATTCAGTAACATAATTACAACAAGCAAACGGTCGTTCTAAAATATAAGCTTCATTTCTTAACCCGTGCAAATAAAGAGCGCCTGTTGCATACACATAGCAAGAGTGTGTCGATTACAAAATCTAAGAACATGAATCTATATAATAAATTACAAAGAAAGCTATCAAATGGCTCACAATCAATCCCCTCCAAAATCAAAGGTTCATATCAAACCTCACAAAACACATTTTCCCTCCAAAATTTCAAACCCCAAAATCAAATTTTTTCCCCCTACAAACTCATTACTTTATTACTATCTCTCTCTTCTCTTTTTATTTTTTCATATTTCTCTCTTTCTCTCTCTCTCTCTCTTTATCTCTCTCTTCCATTCTTTCTTTATTTACTTAGAAATTTAGATTTTAAGATTTTGGTTTTGTAAATTTTCAAAATTTTTAGCAAATATCTCTTCAACAATTAAATTTCATTATTTTCCATATTTAAAGTTCTAAGAAGTTAGATTTTATACCCCCATTTATAATTATTTTCAACATATACTAATGGAAACATAGACTTTTATTTATAACTAATTAGTGTCATACTATTCAAACTTGAGCTACATAATTATTGTTTTATTGTTTACATGGCTTTTCGTATTTTGTATCATTCCGAAGACGTGCTGTAGGCACGTGCCCACGGGCAAATCTAGTAATGATATAAAAATGAAAATTACCTAGCAGCATTTTTCCTTCAATGATAATATGTGTAAACCTCTGCATAGATCTACTATCTTAAAGGCCATAGAACCAACCAATTACTAAGAATGAATCACATCTAACCATCCCACACCATTAATAGTTGTTGATGTTAAACATATTGCTTCTAGCACGCCTTTAGCTTCTACCCATGGAACATCATCAGTGGCCAAGGAAACTGCTGCTATAGAAAGAATTAAGTCACACACATCCTGAAGAAAGGAACCCCATGTTGCCATTGAACCTCAAATATATGCATGGGATGATAGAGTATATGTGGGTAGAGATGTGGTACGGAAAGGTGGAGAATGATTGGTCAGTGGTGGCGGTGATGGGGGAGGAATGATGAGGCTCTTAGCCAATGGTGACGATGGAAGTAATTCAAGTGTGTATTTCAAAAGAGAAAATTTTGCCGTACTGCCCCACTTGTACTGTCCCACTTTTTGAAAATATTTAACGTCTTGCTCTACTTTTCAAAACAATTAGCGATATGTCCTTATTTAAAACACATCAGCAAGAAACGTTATTGGAAAAAATGCATAGATTATTTCGATACCGTTATTCCCAATAACGGCATCTGTTTGAAAAAAAGTATCATGCCGTTATTTGGAATACGGCATAGGTTATTTTGTTTTTCGACAACTTGTAATTTCCACTTAGAGAAAAAATTGCAAGTGTAAAAATTTTATAATAGATGTCGTTATTTCAAATAACGGCATTCTCTACTGATGTCGTTATTTGAAATAACGGCATCAGTGCACGATGTTAAATACATGGAGGCATGGAGGCATGGAGGCATGATAAATACAGTCAAGATGTTAAAACCAAATCCACGTGGGTGTATTTATCATGGAGGCATGATAAAGAAGTTGGTTTGACTAAAACGAGATGACAGGCAAAGGGGGTGTATTTATCATGCATGCATGCATGTCTGAATCTCTCTTTAAGTAGCAATCAAAGTTATATTTTTTTAATGAAATTTTTTATAAATGATGCCGTTATTCCAAATAACGGTATCAGTTATAATTTTTTTTTTAAAAAAATTAACTTCATTATATATAACTGAGGCTGTTATCTCCAATAACGGCATCAGTCATTCGAATGCCGTTATTCAGGATAACGGCATTATTTATAAGTTATTTTTACACTTAGAATTTTTTAAAATTAGAAGATTCACACTTGTAAGAAAAATATACTAATGCCGTTATTCCAAATAACGGCATGAAAAAAAATATAAAATAGATGTCGTTATTGAAAATAACGGCACGTAAATAACCTATGCAGTTATTTTCAATAACGGTTTATGCTGACGTGTTCTAAACAGGGATAGATGGCTTATGCGTTTGGTAACGTTTTTTGGAAATATTTTGAGAAATATTTTTTCTCAAAACGCGTTTGGTTATACTTTCCAAACGGCATCTTTTCTCAAAAGATGCTTTGAGCTGTTTTCCCCTTTTGACCGCTTCCCCTTCTTCCATCCCCATCTGACTGTTGAAAAAAAAACCCTATCACCATCTTCTCCTCTCTCGTCACTCCCAGGTCGTCACCTCTCTTCGCCACCCTTCCTCTATCGTTGCTTTCCCCCTTCCTCTTTCTTCGCTGACGACGTTAGATCAAGAGATCTATTAAGCCCCTCGCCAGATCTGGAAAACCCTAACGCCCTCTTTCACCCCTTCTCACCCCGCACGATCATTCGTTGCTCTCTTCGGGCCCCTCCTCACCCCGCACGGAGCTCGATTCATGGTCTGCGAGACCAGATCTGCTTTTGCTAGAAGGTGTCTTCGAAATCGTAGCTCACGAATCCGACGCCGGTCGAGGGAATCCGTCGGAGACAACTTCTTCAGGTTTGGTAAGCAGCAATCCAGGGTATGTTTCATATCTATGCCCAATTTTTTAATACTGTTATGGTATTTGGTCTATATTTCCACACTTGCTTCATAAAAAATCCCTTTTTTAAGGTTAATTTAACGCACGTAGTGAAGAATTGAGGGTCGGAAATTGTTATTTTTTTTGGGTTTGCTGTGATTTCGAAATCTTGAGTACTGATCTGTTTATGGAGATTTTGAATACTGATTTGGAGATCTTGAGTACTGATCTTGAGTACTGATTTGTTTATGGATAGTACACATCATCTACAATTTCTATAGTAACCTCAAATTAACACTGTTCACTGTTAATGCTCACCAATTAATGACTGTTATTTAATACTGATCGTTAAGGGAAAGGAGATTGAGATGGAGAGTGATATTGGGCTTTGGCCAGCAATTAATGTGCGTACATTTATTGAGTTGATGGAGGCCGAGGTTGATCGGAATAGTTTGAAAAGTGCAAAATTCGATGCAAGACAATGGACTCAATTGATGACTTTATTGAACCAACAATGTAATCGTTCATACTCTCTTAAACAAATAAAAGACAAATATGGACGACTTAAGATGCAGTGGAAAGCTTTTCACGATTTGAAGAATCAAAGCGGTTTTGGTTGGGATGAAGAGAATCAGACAGTGACTTGCGATCCCGATATTTGGCAGTCATATGTCAAGGTTCTCATCTGAAAAAAAATTTTATGCTAATGTGGGATTATGATCGTAATATACTTTTTATTGACTTTTATAGTTGTAAACTAACAACACAATAACTTATAAATAGGCACACCCTAAAGCTTCCGAATTCAAATCGAAGGGTTTGGCCAACTATGATGTGTTGACCAAAATTTTTGCTGATTCTACCGCCGAGGGTCTGCTATCTAGGGCTTCATCCCAAAGGGTGTATGACCTCGACGAGGAACAAAGGGTCATGTTTGAGTTCGCCCACCCCACTCCCCCCAATACACCACATATAAATTTGGATGATGATGATGATTACGAACCAATGTTTACGGGGTCGGGGTCTCACAAGAGACGCTCTAGTGGTGGGTCCAGTGGCCGAGCAACAAAAAGCTCAAGAATGGATGTTGCTGTTCATGCCAACGCTGAAAAGTCCATTGCTAAAGCTGAATACTATAAGAAGAAGGCCAGCATGGTTGATCGCTCCGTCCCAGACGATCAGTCGTCCATTGACAATGCCATGTTAATACTAAATGGTTTGGATGGGCTTGAAGAACCTATGATCGATTTGGCACTGGAGAACATAATTCATAACCCAAATTGGCGTAGAACCTTTGTTCTAATGAAACCGGAGTGGAGAGTATGGTGGTTAAGCAGACTTGTGAAAAAATAAATGTAATTTATTAAATTCCATAAAAATTCATTATCTATTATTTAAATGTAGCAGTTTTTTTACATATTTCTGTATTAGTAGTTGGGTGATTATATGGGTTGGTACGATGAGTTCGCTTTGCTAATATATCGGTTTTAATTTCATCTGCACTCGTTTTCCTACATTCTTGCTGTTTGTTATGACTACTTATGTTTCAATTCTATGGGTTGCTGTTATTATTTATATGACATCCATTATGGTCGTAGAGTATTTAAAATTAGAAGTATTCTTTATGCAAATGTAATCTAATTGTTACAGTGTTCTGTACTACTGCACTTGCCACCATACTGATGGACTCTTCAAGTAACACGTCGTCAAGTTCTGATGAATCCGATCTTGAGGACTTGTTCTTTCTTCAAGAGATGGAACAGTTTTATAATAGTAAAAGTCCCAATTCAACATCCAAACTATCAGGACGTGAATACCTACAAGAACTCTTAGACGGTCCAGATGCCAAATTCTTTTGGGTGTTTCGCATGAATAAGGACTGTTTTATGGCTTTGTGCCAATTTATAATAAATGGCAACTACCTTCAGGAAACGCCCGAGGAAATACAAAGAATGCGTATATCTCATTATGAAAGTGTTGCTATTTTTTTGTTCATTGTCGCTCATAGTAATAGGATGAGGCTTGCCTGTGGTCGGTTTGATCATTCGTTGGAAACAATTGATAGACATTTCACTGATGTGTTGAAAGGTTTGGTAAGAACATCAGCAGTTCTTATTAAACACCCAGACCCGGAACATGTACATAATAAGATCAGGGGTTCCCCAAATTTCTATCCATGGTTTAAGGTAATTTGTGCATTTCATGTTTAAAACCGTTTATTCTAATGATTCAAATGTGTTCAATAAAGTAGTAGCTTTCTACCTCAATAATGTAGGGAGCAATTGGTGTTGCCGATGGTACTTTAATACCTGCTACCGTACCCGCTAGTCGACAAAACAGTTGTCGTGGTCGAAAAGGTGATATATGTCAAAATGTGCTGGCAATTTGTGATTTTGACATGAATTTCACTTTTGTTTATGCGGGTTGGGAAGGAAGCGCTAATGACTCCCGCGTAATACATAGTGCAATAACAAAAAGATTGTTGCCAATCCCGCCCGAAGATAAGTACTACTTAGTAGACTGTGGGTATACAAACAAGCCAGGGTTTTTAGCTCCCTACCGCGGGGAGCCATATCATTTGCAGGATTTCCAGGGTCCTAACCATGCACCCACCCAATATAAGCAACTCTTCAACAAACAGCATGCTAGGCTACGAAATGTAATAGAGCGAACCTTTGGTGTATTCAAAAAAAGGTTTGCCATATTCAAGTCTATGCCCAATTACTTCTACACAAGACAAGTTATGATGGTACCAGCATGTTGTGCAGTCCATAATTTTATACGTAAGTATTCTGCCGATGATTTATTGTTTTCAGACATAGAAGAAGGACAAAATAATCACCTACACAATGAAAAGAATGCTTCCACATCTCAGTCGTTGGATATGTCATCTTCTCAGTTGAATCGCATGAATAATAAAAGAGATCAAATAGCCCTGGCAATGTGGAATGCCAGACATTGATGTAAGCATTAGCATGTACTTGTTCGTGGTTACTTTCTATTCTTGTAATATATGGTTGTAAGTTCTTTCCTTTCATTTGTAGCCCATCTATTTGATGATCATGTATGTTAATGTATTAAGCAGGCGATATATGATGATGATATTTGTATGCATGCAGGTTGGGGGACCATCATGTGTCACTGAGTTTCTAGAAATGATGGATATGGTATATTCTGATCCAGAATTTATTATAATTTTTTTACGTTAGAAGACAACAATCTAATGATCTTATATTCTCATTATACTGACTCAATGAATGATGTATTCAACTATGGGTGATGGATGGGGTGGGTACAAGACATTAGTAGTAGATGGCATGGCAATTTTAAAAATTGCAGCTCTACACTAATCATGATGATTTGCTTGAACAATTGTTCTATGACAATATGTTTTGAGGATACGGCCAATTAGGGATGTGATGATGATTTATTCTGATCCTATATAACATTATTTGGGGGACTTTTGTGATTGATTACTAGTATTCAAAACATGGATATGATGATGTTATATTCTGATCCTATATAATATAATTTGTGAGACCTTTCTGATTGGTTACTAGAATTCAACATATGGATATGATGAAGATATATTCTGATCCTATATAACATTATTGTTGAGGCATTAGTGATTGGTAACTAGAATTCAAAATATGGAAATGATGATGATATATTCTAATCCTATATAACATTATTTGTGAGGCTTTCGTAATTGATTACTAGTATTCAAAATATGGATATGACGATATTATATTCTGATCCTGCAGTTCTTATTTTGGATAATGACAACCTTGTCGATTCGTTGTTCTGGACCTACACATGTTATCTTACATTTGGAGTGTCTGACAACTTTCAACATGGTTATCATTGTTACTAATATATATGATATAACACCTTTGGAATTCAAATTATGATGGGATATAACACCTTTGGTGATACCTTTGTGATTGACTACTAGAATTTATCATTATGGATATGATGATATTACTTTCTGATCCTACAGTTCTTATTTGGGATAATGACAACCTTGTTGATGTTGTCCTGAACCTACAACAGTTGTTATCTTATATTTGGAGTAATGGCAACTTTCAAAATAACCATGTCGTTACTAATATATAAATTGAAATAAAGTTTCAAAGAATACAACCCAGTTAGGATTATCTCTCATGGTCTCAAAATAACCAATACAATGGTTTCAAAATAACTATTTTGTTACTAATATATAGCAGCTGATAATCTCCCACCATGGTGGGCATCAATACTGATCACATCATTGTACTGGCTTGTGTACACAGTATAGAAATTACAACCCAGTTAAACTGAAACCTTCCTCAAAAAAAGAAGAAGTCATCACAATTTTGAGGTAGACAACAGAATATGTTGGAATTTGATAAATAAGGCAATCAATGGATATGATGAATTTTGTAATGGATACTACACTTTCAAAATTTGAAAGTGATGATGCTTTATTCTGATCCTTTAATACTCTTTGGAGTAATTATTGTTGTTTGCTTTAAAAGAAGATAATAACTGGGTTGTATCAGTTTGTGATGACATTTTCTGTTCTTTGAGGAAGGTTTCAGTTTAACTGGGTTGTAATATCCATACTGTGTACACAAGCCAGTACAATGCTATGATCAGCATTGATGCCCATCATGGTGGGAGATTATCAGCTGCTGAGATGGTTTCTGTTTTAGTAACAACATGATTTATTCTGAAACCATTGTACTGGTTGTTTTGAAACCATAGGAGATTATCCTAACTGGGTTGTATTCTTTGATACTCTATTTCAGTGTAACTGGGTTGTAATTTCCATACTGTGTACACAAACCAGTACAATGATGTGATCAGTATTGATGCCCTAAATGGTTGGAGATTATCACCTGCTATATATTGGTAACGGTCCATGGTTATTCTGAAGAGAGAGGTGACGAGTATGGGTGACGAGAGAGGAGAAGATGGTGATAGGGTTTTTTTTTTCGACAGTAATATGGGGATGGAAGAAGGGGAAGCGGCCAAAAGGGGAAAACAGCTCAAAGCCAATTTTGCTGAAAAGATGCCGTTTCGAAAACGTAACCAAACGCGTTTTGAGAAAAAATATTTCTGAAAATATTTCCAAAAAAATTAAACCAAGACGGTTATTTTGAAACCAATGTATTGGTTATTTTGAAACCATGAGAGATAATCCTAACTAGGTTGTATTCTTTGAAACTTTATTTTCAGTTTAACTGGGTTCTAATTTCCATACTGTGTACACAAACTAGTACAATGCTGTGATCAGCATTGATGCCCATCATGGTGGGAGATTATCACCTGCTGAGATGGTTTATATATTAGTAACAACATGGTTATTTTTTGAATCGCATGTATTGCTTATTTTCAAACCATGAGAGAATAACCATAACTGGGTTGCATTCTTTGAGGAAGGTTTCAGTTTAACTGGGTTGTATTCTTTGAGGAAGCTTTCAGTTTAACTGGGTTGTATTCTTTGAGGAAGGTTTCAGTTTAACTGGGTTCTAATTTCCATACTGTGTACACAAACCAGTACAATGCTGTGATCAGCATTGCTGCCCATCATGGTGGGAGATTATCAGCGGCTGAGATGGTTTATATAGTAGTAACAACATGGTTTCTTTTTGAATCGCATGTATTGGTTGTTTTGAAACCATATAGGAGATTATCCTAACTGGGTTGTGTTCTTTGAGGAAGGTTTCAGTTTAGCTGGGTTGTAATTTCCATACTGTGTACACAAACCAGTACAATGCTGTGATCAGCATGGATGGCTATCATGGTGGGAGTTTATCAGCAACTGACGGCTGCTGGTGTTGGCTTCTGATACTTGTGAAGGATGTCATGGCTGCTGATGGTCTTATGTAATGTCTGCTTCGGACTTCGCAATTTTCCTGTCAGTTTTAATATGTAAAATATTGATAGAGTGTACAATTACCTTCCTATGATGAGTTCTGATGCTGCTAATGGCATATGATGGACACTGATGGATTGGAATTGATTTTTTTTTTTTTGCTTTGTAAGAGGTTCAGTTGTAATTTTCTTTATTAGAAAGTTCTAATTCTTGTTACTATGTTAGAAATTTTGAAGGATTCTCATGCTTGTAATGCGAAATTGATGGTTGGGCTATCCCAGTTTGTGAAATAAATGTAACCAAACAGAAATTTGTAATGGATATTTTGTACATTTATTGAAAATTTGCATATTGAGTCCAATTGCTGTATTAGCCGACTCTACCACAATTCAAATAAAATTTTACATGGTCGAAAGCTTTCCATTGTTGGGAAGCTACCAAGAAGGGGAAAAAAAAATCCTAGCGGAGAAAAATTCCATATTGTCGCACGTTGCTTGTTCGTATATTGGCCTGAACTTGGGTCTGTATCTGCAAAAAAATTTACAAAAAAGTCATAAGAAAACTCATGCGAATTCATTAAACATACACCCTAGATAAGCTCATTATAAGGAAATTTGAAAAAAAAAAATTTGTTGCCAAACTGGAAAAAAATGGAAGAAAAAAAAGGATTTCAAAATAAATTATTACAAAACAGCATTTTACAGTCTAGTTTTAAGAAAACAGCATTCAGATTTATTTTTTTACTCAAACAGGTTTAGAAAACAGTTTTCAGAAAACTATACCAGACAGCTTTTACACTCTCATTTTCAGAAAACAGTTTTCACAAAATAGCTTTCACAAAATATTTTCACAAAACTATTTTCAAAACAACAAACCAAACGCACTCTAATTGTTTTCGAAAATAGGACAGAGTGCCAAATATTTTCAAAAGTGGGGACAGTAAGGCAAAATTTTCTTCAAAAGACAATGTTGCCACGCACTTTCCAAAGAGCCACAACCAAATATCTACTGAGCCACCACTAAACTCTTCATATGGTGTTCAATATAATTTGGAGGTAACATAGACCAACCACATCGAATTTTTTTTTACCAAAGAGGTATGTGAATAATATGTGCATAGCTGGAACCTTATCTTCACCACACGAAGCAATGAGTGTCTAGGTTCGGAATATACAAAGCTCCTTGAGTGTTACAGACTTTCAGTTTATAGCGTTGGAAATGACACATCATATGATGTGTTTGACTCATGGTTGAACTGTAGAGAATTTCTAAATTCGAGCAAGACACAAATAGATATTAGAACCTACAGTTGGTTGTTACGTTTGAGCATGAATTTCATGGTAACATGACTTGGAAGTTGATATTAGCAAAAATCGCAACGAATCAGGTTCTTACGATTCAGACACGTATCGTAAAGCTTCTCAGAGACATAACGGCAATTTTGACTACAGGCCCGTAAGAGGAAGTTGGGCCACTTTCAGGCCTATCAACTCAACCAAGCTTACAAAATAGGGTTGCTATACAGCACAACAAGGGGAGTCCCAGCTAATTAAAACTATTAACCAAATTCTCTATCTATAATAGGGTTATCAACTAACTCTCGCATGAGAATCTGAAGTTTAATCCCAAAAGATAGTCTTTTAAGTCTATCATGTGGAACTAACTCATAGGCTATAAATGCCCTCCATAGATACTCTTTTGAGTCTTTCTTGTGGAACTAACTCCTAGGCTATAAATACCCTCCATCTTAATCAAATTCAGGTACTTAAATCTTTTGCCACCAAAACTCATATCCTTTTCTGAGTTACTAACTTGATCGTTGGAGGGTTTTTCGCTGGGGCCGACCCCAGTGTTCAGAATTTGGGCAGTTTTTCTTGGGACATCTCAGCCATCCAATCCAGATCTAAACTCTCTCAATGATTCAGATTCAGATCAAGTATACTTCAGCCATCACAATTCAAATATGATCGATGGTCCAGATTGTAAGTTTGCTCCGAAGAAAAAAATCATCAGCTGATTGCTCCAACGCCAGAAAAAAGCAGCAACAGATTGACACCTTCTGTGGGAAACCACATATGAACCTCTCCGATCAGATCTCTCCAGTAAAAAACCACATTTTCCAACCATGCCTCCCAGGGGAAAGAAGGCAACAACAACCAGTCGTCAACTCGAACTTCCTTTTCCTCCTCCTCCTCTAGGATAACCTCCAAGCCCATCTTTGCAGACCCCTCATCCGCCATTGTGGCCTCCCCTCAGCAAGGCTGCATTGGCAAGCTTGCAATGACGTCGCTCCGATCACCACTCTAAATCACGCCCCGGTCCTCGCCCGATTGAGGATCGGTTCTCCATCCATGCAACCTCCTCTCCCATAGTGCCCGCTGTGGTGCTGCTGACTCCAACTAATCTCTGTGTCGTCATCAATAACCAGCAACAAGAGAAGGACCTCCGTCAATAATTAGAAAAAAGCGTACCCTGGATGAGGTCCCCCACTCAGAACACCAAGTAAGCAGGAAAAGTCATTCCCCTCGCCGACAGAAGTCCGGAAGACCCCCCTCACCACGAGGGCAAAGAAACCATAGGAGCCCAACTCTATTCATTCGGCATGCTTTCAAGCATAATAGAGAAGAGGAAGCATCCATTACTATTGCTGAGTTCCAAAACTTCCAAGACCAAATCCTCAAAGCCCTCTAGGCTACCCCAGATAGGAACCATCAAGGCAGCAGTCACCATCCTAGAATGGTGCAAGGAAATGAGTCTCACAGGTTGGCCCAATCTGAGGGACGAGAAGGTCCCATCCTCGGTCACCTCTAAGACATGGAAAGCCGCCTCGCCAGGATTTTCGAACCCTACAACAGTGAATCTAACTAGGTGGATCATATCGAGAGTTGTAAAACTCTTATGATGATTCATCAAGCTTACGATGCGCTCCTCTGCAGAACATTTTCGGCAACCATGATGGGATCAACATGGGAATAGTACTCCCGCCTCTCTCCAGAGTCCATTTTCTCCTTTGATCAACTCGAGGAGCCCTTCCTCACACTTTGTCACTAGTCTCAAAGTCGAGAAATCGAGTGTCTTTCTTCTCGAGTTAAAACAAAAGGGAGGAGAGCCACACAAGGAATTCATCAGGCACTTCATGGCAGATACCCGATCCATACTCGCCCTCGACTCGGCGGTGGCAACCACTGCTTTTTAGCACAATGTCACCCACAAAGCCCTCAAAGCATCCCTTGCGAAGAAGCCTCCTAGGGATAACTCCGAAGTCCTGCTAAGGAGTGAGAAGTACATCAGGGTTAAAAATTTCATCCATCCATCGAAAGGGCCGTGGGCAGTCTTCATCCGGGAACAAACAAAAATGCACCAATGCTGAGGGACCCAAGAAGTCCCAGAAGGATAGTTTTGGTCAGTGTCGCCCTCCTTCTGCTCCTCGCTTTGAAAAATTCAATCCCCTTAATGTAAGCATATCAGTTAATCTTATATAGATAGAGGGAAAGGGTCTATTGCGCCCTCCTCCTAGGATGAACATGCCCGGCAAGAAGAAGGACATGTACCAATGGTTTCAGTTTCACATAGATCATGGCCACAACACAAATGGCTGCCACACCCTCAAAGAGGAGATCGAAGCTCTGATTCAGCAGAGCTGCCTCTCCAAGTATGTCAAGAAGGATCAGTCAGAGTCTCCTCATACTCAGGGGGCCAGCAAGCATGTCGAGAAAGAACTTGAGTCCCAAGACTAGGAGCATATGGCTATTTCCCCCTCATTCCACTGGGGACCAATGGTAGGAAGAATGAAACTCTTCCCAGAAAGCATTTGAGAAGTAAACTCAGTGCATAACCTCCTCCCTACCAAGGGCTTGGGGATTATAGAAACCTTCTCCGACCAAGATCTTGAAGGTGTCCAAATGCCTCAATGCGATGTACTAGTAATTTCTCTTTGCATAGCAAATCACGAAGTGCGCCTCATCTTGGTGGACAATGATAGCTCGGTGAGCATCCTCTTTTTGGAAGTCTTTGAGAGCCTCAATCTAACCAAGGATTATCTCAAGCCCGCAGGATATACACTCCATGGGTTCTCTAGAGTCTCAGTCCAAATCTAAGGAATAGTCACCCTGGATGTGAATGCAAGAAAAGCTCAACTACCCGAACTGAGCCCATGGACTTCATGGTCGTCAATATGAAAGCTACTTACAACGCTATTGTAAGTCCCGTTTTCATTTTTTTCCCTTTTATTATTGATCCCTATTGTAATCTCTTTTGTAATCCTATAACATTTCATTTTGTTCATTATTGTATCAAATAATATCAATTCTAATATTATTCATGTTTATTCTTAATCTTAGTTTGATTATTTGTATCTTACTTTTCCTTTTTCTAATTCAAATTTAATTTCATGAAATTGTCTTTTGTCTTGTTGGGTTGAGAATTGTTCTCCTATTTGACCCATATTGTACCCAAACCCTATAATCCACCTCCTATTGGATCTTGTACTCAAACCCACTAACCCAAAACTACTCTATATCTCCACTAACAGAACCCCCCCAGATATTTACTCCTTATGATCCCAACTCCCCGTATCTCTCTCTCTCTTCTTTATACAGCCAAACCCTTCATCTTCTCCTAAACTCCACTACTGTGCAACCCTAGCCTCTACTTTACCCCGATCCACTGTTGAACCCCCTGCACAACCGTCCTTAACCGCTCACCCTTTCGTCTTCCTCCTTCGCTCGACCCATCCGCCGAGCCCCTTAGCCGCTCCGATCCCATCTCCAACCACTTTCATCCTCTCATCTCCATCCTCGTCACCATCAACCCATCGTCTTCAACTCCGCTCGAACCCAACTCCACCGCACCCATTACCATCATCACCATCGTCTTCCACCATCGTTCCCATCACCGCTCCTCACCATTGCCTTCGCCGACCCTCTCCGCTCACCCTCCTCATCCACAGCAGATCCCCCTAGCCGTCGTCGTCGCCGTCCAAGCCTGAACACCACCTGTTCCATTGCCTCTGTTTTTAAGCGAAACAAAGTTTGCTCGTGTCGCCCTTGATCGCTTCCATCACTCTTCGACGATAGTGCGTCGCCGTCGTCCAGAGCGCCGTCAGTCGCCAGCCGTCACCACGACCGCTGCAGTCGCCGTCCCCTTTCCCGCCTCTCTCCCTCTCTCTGTCACGTTGGGGAAGACGAACAGGAGTGGGTAGACTTGTCTGTTTGCTATTCTGATCGGGTGTGCAAAGGGTTGCTAATCGGTGTTCTGAAGGAGAGGAAGGATTGTTTGTGTATGGTGTTTGGTATTTTGTGAAGGAGGGATCTTGATCTTGTGTTTGGTGTTTGAATCTCAGTGTTTGGCATTTTGATCTGATCGAGTGTTGCCGTCTTGTGTGTATTGCACATAGCTCGCACGTGTTCATGCTTCATGTTCGTGATTTGTCGCCCGGGATCCTAATCCCGTTATTCCCTAAATCGGACCTAATCATCATCTAAAGACAAGTCATTTCTCCTCGAATAGTTATTGTAACATATTCGAGATTGTTTATTGAATCCCACAAGTAGATCCAAATTGATTATCGTATATTGTTTATTGTTGTCCATCTTGGGATGCTATGGATTTACACGAGCGAATCCAAGTAGTAGTCTTGACTTCGTACCGTCTTTGCCTCCAATGTATAGAGATCTTGCATGCATTCATGTAGTTAATTATTGAATATAGGAATAGAGATTATTATTGTATTTCCTGTCATGACATCACACAACAATTGTAGATTGTATACAAGTATTGATTGTTTATATGATTGATGTTGGTGTGCTAGTCGATGGTGACTAGTAGGGTTATGGACATTATACATCTTAATACCATATTCACATAAATGAAACTTGCTGTGAATTTAGGGTTGTTAACCTCTAACTCATCGTTCATAACATTCTAATCATTTTATTCATGAAGAATATATTGAGACCCTGAAATTTATTGCCAACCGGAACATTGTCATGCTGTTTCGACCTAGATAATGCCATCAAAATCAATAACTTACAAAATATGAAATGTAGCCCCATGTTTCTAGTTTTCAGAACATCCGAAATTTTCGAATTCTGACTATAGTGTATGAGTTATGACCTTTTTACTGCTGTTGCGCTGTATTTTAAGATTTATACACATACCATGTTAAGCTGATGAATTAGGTGAATTAATGATCAAATATTACCATGATAATTTCCAGATAGTTAGCCAACATGCTTAGGGTAATGAAAATTATTTTTACTGATTTTTACAATGAATAATTACTGCTGTTACAACTGAAACTAGTTAATACTGATAACCGGCCAGAAACAGTAACCAGTAAAGAACACTAGAATTCACTTAGCTACGGTTCTCAGAATTTGGACTTTAAATATATGTTGGAACCGGACAGGAGTCTAGTTTCTAGACCTTCTGACGGATCCACGTTTGGTATCCTGTAGCAGCGAAAATTCTGATTTTGGTACAACAACCTACTGCTGTTCAGAATTGTGTTTCTATGTTTAATAATATATAGTTGAATCTATATTGTTGAATTTAGTGTATTTAATTATATGGAGTACATTGCATGATCTTAGGGTTGTGTTGTCATCATTCTAGTACCCTTTATTAATCGCCTTATCGTTTCCCATTAATATCTCTGTCCCTATTGTTCCCTATTAGTATTGCATGTTAATTAAATAAAGAATGTTAATCAAGCCGGGGTTAAGAGTTGACCATAGTAGTGGACCATATAGGTAAGTGTACTCAGAAGGGGGCCCGTGTTTTCCATGTTTTTAAAGTTAAATAGAAATAAGTGCCACGTAGAACTAAGTGGCACGTCAGGGGTTGATGGGGGCCACCTCTAGAACCCATTACAAGATTACACGATTCATGAACGTATTTACCGGTTGTTCTGTTTACAAGTTAAATGGAACTAAGTGACACGTCAAGGGTTGACGGGGGCCACCTCTAGAATTTACAGGGGCCACCTCTAGAACCCATTACCTGATTACAGGACATGATATAATGATGTATGAGTATGCGGCCCTATAAAATCCACCACTAAGTCTAAACGTAACCTGTTTGTATGTAGCAACCATGCGGTAAATAGATGGGATGCATGAAGTGCTACATTAGTTAGGATTAAAATGAATAATAGACTTAAGGTTTTCATCGCATCGTCATTGCATATTGTCATCGTTATTGGATATTGTTATCATTATTGTTTATCGTTATCGCTATTGTTATTGCACATTGCATTGTTACCATTTTGCCATTGTTCATTGCCATCGACTCTATTGTTATGGAATTCATTGTTATACCGTAAATATCATTGTTCTCTGTTTCTCTACGTGTTGTCCACGACTTGCTCTAAGGACATATTTTCATCTCTTCTAGATAAACAGCTTATCGGTAATCAAGGAGATTTGCCTGACGGACTAGGAGAGCAACAATGGTGAAAGAATTGTTTTGCTGCGCCGCCTAATAATTATTGTTTCATTTTGAGAACTTTAATAATGGAACAATGTTGTTTCCCTTGTACTGTGGGCTTTTGACCCGAATAATGTTATTTTTAATTCCAGATGTTGGATTGTTATTTTGTTGGTTATTTCATGCTTAAAATTCAAGTATTATTATTCACGTGTTTACTCCTTTATTTCATGCGTGGTTGTACTACTTCCTGTTTATATTTTTGAGTTGAATCGATAATAGCTCATGGGTGACACAAGTCATTCGCTATGCCATGTTACGTGCTTGTATTCCGTATTTTTGAGAAGTGAGGCGTGATAAGATTTTTAGTGGTATCAGATCCAGGTTTGACTCTAACTAGCTTGGGATTGGATCCTGGTTAGTTTGGATTTAACCGATTTGACTCAATAATATGTACAGTCCGTGAATCACATGGATAATTGATAACCAACTTATACTTTGGATGCTAGCTGTTTGATTCTCATTCAGGCCATGGCTAGAAAGGGTTCTTCGTCCTCCCGAGCTAGGGATGATCAGTCAGAAGAGCCCATTATTGCTCAAGTGATGCAAATACAGCATGAGCAGAGTAAGGTGCTGATGCAACAGATGATGCAGATGCAGCAAGAGCATGGTAATTTGATGAGGGTGACTTTGGGAGCTGCCAACAGGGAGCCCGTTGTACCTACAGTCGGGATACTGCCACCGAGACCTGGCAATGTAGCGGACTTCACGAGGCTACACCCAGACAAATTCTTGGGCACTGAAGGTCCGCTGGAAGATAAGCAATGGCTTATCAGGAATGAGCAGCTATTAATTACAGCACGAATAACAGATATTGATCGCGTGGATGTCGTGAGCATTCAGCTTGTTGACCTCGCTCACATCTGGTGGCGAGCTGAGATGGAACGGCTAGGGCACCCAATCGCCTGGGCCATCTTCAGAGAGAGCTTTCTCACGAAGTTCTTTTCCAATGTCACCAGAAAGAAAATGGAGCAGCAATTTGTTGAACTTATTCAGGAGAGTCAGACCGTAGACGAGTATGCTGCGGAATTCTCCTGACTGAGTCGCTTTGCCACATCCATGGTGGCGAATATGAAGATAAGGGCCGCTGTTTCTTTTTGGGCATGGACATTTAGATCTAGGATCGCCTGACTACCTTGCGACTCCGATCCTATGCTGACATCCTGGAGTTGCGAGAATCCAGGAGCAGACTAGTATGTGAAAGCGCGCCATTCAGTGGTCCGCTCCGCATTCGATTTCTGCCAGGCCATCTGGAGGGCCTATCAGGAGGCCAGTTCCGACCTTTTTTGCCAGGGCACTGCCGTATCCACCTGCCGCTTAGAGGACAAACTCGGTCTGTGTGCACAATCACAAGGCTGGGCACTTGGCAAGAACTGTAGGATAGTCAACCGCCAATGCATCCTGTGTGGTAGTAGCGACCACACGGTTCGTGATTGCCCGAGGTCCAGGGCCCTTGCACCGGTCGGAGGTTCCGCTCCGTAAGGAGCGCTTGCTCGTGGTCAGGACAGACCACCACTCCCACCTCAGAGGCAGGTTTTTGGTCAGAGGAGAGCCGCTCCTCAGGGAGGTCCTTCTGGAGGTCGTGATCAAGCCTACAACCTGACTGCTGAGGACGCTGAGACCACTTTGGGAGTTGTTGTAGGTATATCTTTAGTTGTTTTATTTTGATATTTTTCTTACTATCTTGTTATTTTATTCTGTTGCTCTATCATGTTATTCTTTCACCCATATCTATTCTTGCATTTTGCCTTCTACATCTTGTGTTCTCATCCTTGAATTCTTGCTAGAAATTATTCTTATTCACTCCTTTCCCACCCATGTTCTCTTTGATTCTGGAGCAACTCATTCTTTTGTTTCCTCCCGCTTCGGCAGCTTGCACAATTTGGTCTGTAATGAGATGTCGGTAGCCTGGAACATCACTACAGGTGGAGGTACCAGTGTGTGATCTCAGATCTGTGAGCAGAGCCCTTTGGTTATTGGAGGAGTTGATTTTGTAGCTAACCTTATTGTCACCAACAATTCGGGTTTTGATGTGTTCTAGGGCATGGACTGGCAAGGTATTACTCATGCTATGATTGACTGCTGTAAGAAGAAGATGGTGTTCCAAATACCAGACTGTTAGGAATTTGAATTTCACGCTGGTGAAATTTTGCTTGGCCGTGTTGAGAAGTCGGCAGGTCTTGAAACTAGAGTAATGCAAGAAGTGGATGTTGATGGTGTTGTCGCACCTTTGATTGTGCGAGAGTTTCTTGATGTGTTTCCAGATGATTTGCCAGGGCTGCCGCCAAACCGAGAAGTTGTGTTTGGGATTGATGTACAGCCGGGTACAGCTCCTATTTCTAAGAGCCCGTACCGGATGGCGCTAGTTGAGTTGGCAAAGTTGGAGGGGCAGATTCAGGAGTTACTGAATAAGGGTTTTATCAGGCCGAGTGTCTTGCCTTGGGGAGCTCCTGTACTGTTCGTCAACAAGAAGGATGGTAGTCACAGGTTGTGCATCGACTACCGTGAGCTGAACAATGTCACAGTGAAGAACCGGTATCCATTGTCGAGAATTGATGACTTGTTCGACCAATTGGGAGGTGCTTCTGTGTTTTCGAAGCTGGATCTTCGTTTTGGGTACCATCAGGTCAAGGTGAAGGCTGAGGATGTACAGAACACTACTTTCCATACTCGATATGGTCACTATGAGTTCTTGGTATTGCCTTTAGGGGTTACGAATGCTCCAGCCGTGTTCATGAGCTTGATGAATCGAGTCTTCTCTCCCTTCTATAACGCCCCGAATCCCAAATACACTGAATTCGAGATGTTCTACAGGATCTTTTCGCTTTCTTTAGTACAATTTTATAAGGAAATTTAAACTTTTCACTTTACATCAGAGTTTACATCAATATTACACTTTTCATTTGCACAGCGGAAGTAAAATTTACAACAATTAAATAAATGTACAACAACATGGTATAATCTTTAAGCATCCATTCCTCTTTAATCTTTAACATGTCATTTACCTGCATATAAGACTGTGGGTACGTCAGTTTATTTAACCGACGATCATTATACATGGCCATCCTCTCTATGCCGGAAATAGTATAACATAATTTTCCATATTTAGCAAACACAAACTTGTCACATTTCAATTAAAGGGACTACCCTATTGATGACGTGTTGTGATTGTGCACTTAGTCCTTAATGCATTTATTTATATTAAATGACACTAATGCGCACTTGTTCGGATTCTATGCATCCCATACTACATAGGTCCGAGGGCAAGCCCTTATTCGTTCTTCATCTTTGTAGGGTTCAATCCCTCGTTATGTCTTAATCTACTACTGTAATTACGGTAGTGTCTTAGATGTCCTATGATCTACGAGCCCATGCCCAGGCAGCCTGGAGGGGAATCCCACGCACTGACACGACGCATCGAGCAGGCAGACTATGGACAATTCAGCCTCCGCCATGGAACAATGGCACCACCCATAGCCACTCGAACATCCCACGAGCGTCGCCACCGGGACGATAATTCTGGACTAGCGCCCACGCCATGTCTTGATGCATCAAGCAGGCAGCCTGTGGATCGCTCTCACACCGCTTATCCGATGGCCCCTATGCTCGTGTTTTTCTTCTACTTTCATCACGTCTCCACTATGTACTAATCCTTAGTTTTATTAAAAATCATGAACAAAAATTTAATCTCTAGAGTTAGCCTCCCCACTAAACCGGACTTATTCATTCTTTTCAACATGACCAACCTTGGTCTAATTTCATTTCATTTCATTTCATTTCTCAATGCCGGGGGAGACTTAGCTACTCTATTTCAATTTTCATTTCACAATTTTCAACTCATAAATTCTCCATGTTGAGTTCTCATACTCACATGTATATTCTCTTTTCAATTCATGACTTCTAATTTGTTTACAAGTCCATAACTGTGCATAAATTTCATGCACTTTATCAATTATCACATCATATCAATTTCACATTACTAAACAATATGCATACTTCACATTGTTCTACCGATGAGAATTAAATTGCATTATATCACACAACAAGGTTCTTTTTGCCAAATCAACTTCTAATCCTTCATATCACTTTATTCTTATAAACTATAATTTTTCACAAGTGTATACTCTAGAACCATAGTTCCAATTGTATACTTTATTCACAAACCATAGTTTAGCTCTTTCAAATAATGCCCAAATCATCTTTATAAAATCCCTTACATTTTTATGAGAATAACCATATTTTTTTCACAATTTTTGGACACCTAGAAACCCCAAAAAAAATATTTTTTCAAAGATGCCGAGGGTAGGATTCGAACCCAGGCACACGGAGAAAACAGCCCAAAGCACCCGCCGATAGGCCAAGTGTGCCAGCGGTTTATAAAAGGGCAAAATGGTATTTATTATCATCGGTCAGTGTATTAATTGTTTACACAAAAGTGGGGATATATATATGCAGCTAAGGTGATTCGAACCATTCAACACAGGGAAACCAACCGAACCGCAAGACCACTTGAGCTACACGCTCAGTTGTCTAATGTATAGTTCTAACTTTATTTAAATCTTATCCTCTGTTATTGAGAACATTTCGATGTTCAACTAGCTTTTATATCACTTTGCTCTCATCAAAAATACTGTATAAATCCAGAATAATTCTCCCTCACATAATTCACATGTCAGTGTGAGCAAAATAATTTTTGTGATAATAAAAACATATTTTTACACATTTAACTCAAAATATACATTCTAACACTCTCTTTTTGATGTTTCTTTGCCCCATAGTGTTCTAATTTTTTTTGACAATACACTTCATATCAATCTACTGATTTTGATAATTTATCTATATACAACTCTTATTGAATTTATTCATATCCATATTAACATAAGGGGTCCATTTGACACAAACTCAACTACTAACTTTGTGGGTAGTTTCTTTGATAGTAACAAAATGTAGTTTCATTAAATCAACATATGCTTCTAGTCAAATCGTGTACATCACAAAATATATAACCACCTATCAATTAGCATGCTCACAACTCAAACATTCAAGAAAGTTACTCTTTTCAAAAAGTGTGCTCTTTCTTAATCAATTATATGTTTCAATTTTTCAATTTAAACTAACATTCTTATTAGTATTTTCCATGCATCATGTCTCAATATCATACTAGCATCATTCTTAAGGAAATTTAACCACTATCATTCATTCATTCTAACAAGCATGGAGAATTTTACCCACAACTTAATTTAACAATAGAAGCACATGCAAGTTGTTCATTAATATTCCAATTAATTTATGAACTAACTTTCCCATTAAAATGTATTCTTATTAATATTTTCCATGCATCATTTCTAATTAGAAATAAGGAAAATCAAACCCACCTTGTATGGAGAGAAACAAACACAAAAGCAACAAATCCTTGCAACAAGATGCACCTCCTCCTAGACGATGCGTGCACCCACTCCACAAGCACCAATCCCGAGCTCCTCCTAGTTATGGCCGGCCTCTCCTTCTTCTCCTTGATTGAAAGCAAGCACAATTACACACAATTCTCTCAATCTTTTGACTCACAACTTACTACTAAATTAGACTATAGGTTTGGAAGGATATAATTGCATATGAATACTAGCCATGGGAGTGGGTATTTATACTAGAAATCAAGTGGAATGGAGGGCTAGGATTGACTAGTTGGTTGTAGGATGGAGGGCCAAGATTAGAGTAGGAGTTATAAAAACTACCCACATCTAAATAACCACCCCCATGATCACCACTCAAATTTTGAGTTTCCCTCCCAAAAAGAATGCAACCGACCTCCATGGAGAAGTGTGCATTGCACGTGTACGTGTAGTGCACGTGTATGCAACTAGGACCAAAATTGTACATTTAATTTGTACAAAAAATAAAATAGTATTAAAATAGTCTTCTACATGACAAGTTAAATAAAATATATTAATCCATGGGCTTTAGTTTGGGCCAAAATAGTTATTTAAAAATAAAATATATTTTGGGCTTTAAGAAAAAGGCTTTTAAAATAAGGCTTTCTATTTATTTAAAGAAAAAGGCTTTTGTATAAAATAACTTGAGAACACATATTTAAATATTTATACACCTCATGGAATAATTATAAGATTTAATTCAATCAAAATATTGCACGTGCACACTACGTGCAAAATAAATAATTTTTCATTAATTGAAAAAATCAGGGTATTACAACACTCCCTCCTTAGAATAGTTCCGTCCCCGGAACTACAACCAAGAGCGAGAAAAATAAAATAAAAACATACAACACTCACACAAGAACAAAAGATACAAAGATACAATAGTCCTTCAACATCCTCTCCTCAGATTCCCAAGTAGCCTCTTCAACCAAGTGGTTTCTCCAGACTACCTTGACCATCGGTATCGTCTTATTCCTCAAGACTTTTTCTCGACGATCAACAATCTCAACAGGAGACTCGATGTAATTCAGGTCTAACTGCAAAACCTTCCGGCACTTCAGGCAAATGATGACTCGGATCTGGAATATAACCTCTCAGCATAGACACATGAAAGACATTGTGCACCTGAGACAACTCTTCCGGTAATTCAAGCCGGTAAGCAGTTTTCCCGATCCTTTTCAATATCTTGTACGGGCCTATAAACCTCGGGGCTAACTTCCCGCCTTTGCCAAATCGGACCACACCTTTACTGGGTGATACCTTCAGGAAGTCGAAGTCACCAACCTCAAACTCAAGGTCCCTTCTCCGATTGTCTGCATAGCTTTTCTGCCTGCTCTGAGCTTCCACCAACCTTTTCCTGATCAGAACAATCTTCTCAGAAGTTTGCTGTACAAGCTCAGGACCAAACAACTGACGCTCCCCAACTTCAAACCAACAAACAGGAGTCCTGCACTTCCTGCCATACAAAGCTTCGTACGGCGCCATCCCGATGCTAGCCTGAAAACTGTTGTTGTAGGCAAACTCTACCAAAGGTAAATGCCTTTCCCAACTACCTCCAAAGTCTAGTATACAACACCGAAGCATATCCTCAAGAATACGGTTGACTCTCTCGGTCTGCCCATTGGTTTGCGGATGAAAAGCAGTGCTGAAATCCGTCTTGGTACCCAAAGCTGTCTGAAGACTCCTCCAGAAATGCGAAGTAAACCGTGCATCTCGATCAGACACAATAGTTGAAGGAACACCATGAAGCCTGACAATCTCGCCAACATACATCTCAGCCAACTTGTCCATCGAAGCAGTGAGTTTCATCGCCAAAAAGTGAGCGAACTTGGTTAGTCGATCGACTATAACCCAAATAGCATTGTTGCCTTTAGAACTCTTAGGCAATCCCATGATGAAATCCATACTGATGTTATCCCACTTCCATTCCGGAATAGGTAACGGCTGTAATAGACCTCCGGGTCTCTGATTTTCGGCTTTGACTTGCTGACAAACCTCACACTTCGCCACAAATTCAGCCACATCCCGCTTCAAACCTGACCACCAGAAATGCTGTTTGATGTCCTTGTACATATTAGTACTCCCAGGATGTACCGACAAAAGAGTAGCATGCGCCTCCTGAAGAATACTCTCTTTCAGGTCCGCCTGATTTGGAATGCACAGTCTATCTCCGAACCACAGCACTCCATCCTTGATTTGAAATCTGGGCAACCTGCCAGCCCCAACCTGCTCCTTCATCTCCAAGATATCAGCATCAACCTCCTGACTTGCAATGATCCTTGCATTCAAAGTAGGCTGAAGCCTCAACTGAGCCAAAGATGCTCCCAATCCTTGCAAGACAACCTCAATACCTACCCGATCCAATTCCTCAATCAGATGCTTCTGAGTTGTAATCAAACTGGCTAAACTGCTCTTGCGACTAAGTGCATCAGCCACAACATTAGCTTTTCCAGGATGATACTTGATCTCAGGTCGCATGTCCTCGAGTACTTCCAACCATCTTCGCTGCCTCAGATTCAGATCCCTCTGCTGATATATATACTTCAAACTCTTGTGGTCCGTGTACATGTTCAATTTCTCACCGTACACGTAGTGCCTCCATTGCTTCAGGGCAAAGATAATCGCAGCCAACTCCAGATCATGAGTCGGGTAATTCTTCTCATGTGGTCGTAGTTGCCTAGACCCATAAGCGATTACTCTTCCTTCTTGCATTAAGACACAACCAAGCCCACGATGTGAAGCATCGCTATAAACATCATACTCAACACCTGCTCTAGGCAAAGCCAAAATAGGTGCAGTAGTCAGCTTCTCTTTCAACTCCTGAAAGCTCGCCTCACATTGCTCAGTCCACTTGAAGCTCACATTCTTCTTGGTCAAACCAGTAAGCGGTACAGCTAACTGAGCATAACCTTGAATGAATCTCCTGTAGTATCCAGTCATTCCAAGGAAACTTCTGACTTCCTTTACTGTAGTAGGCCTTGCCCAATCTCTCACTGCCTCTATCTTCTGAGGGTCAGTTGCCACTCCCTCCTTAGAAAGGATGTGACCTAGGAATGCCACTTCAGATTTCCAGAAATCACACTTGGATAACTTGGCGTACAACTTCTGCTCTTCCAGCTTCTTCAAAACTGCTGCCAGATGCTCGGTGTGCTCCTTCTCTGACTTGGAGTACACGAGAATATCGTCGATAAACACCACGACAAAAGAATCAATGAACAACCTCAGAACTCTGTTCATCAAATCCATGAAGATTGCGGGTGCATTCGTCACTCCGAATGGCATAACTAAGAATTCGTAATGCCCATGTCGAGTTCTAAATGCAGTTTTGTGCACATCTTCAGCTTTCACTCGAACTTGATGGTAACCTGATCGAAGATCTATTTTGGAGAAAACAACTGCCCCTTGTAGACGATCGAACAAGTCATCAATTCGAGGAATAGGATATTTATTCTGAACAGTGACCTTATTCAGCTCCCAGTAATCGATACACATTCTCATCGATCCATCCTTCTTCTTTACCAAAAGCACTGGTGCTCCCCAAGGTGACGCACTAGGTTGAATAAAGCCTTTCTCCAATAGTTCCTCAATCTGCCGTTTCACCTCATCCTGTTCCACTAGAGTCATCCTATACGGTGCCTTAGAAATGGGTGCACTTTCCGGTTGGACAGTGATGCTGAACTCTACATCACGATGCGGAGGTAACCTAGGAAAATCTTCCAAGAACACAGTCGGATAGTCCCGAACCACAGGAATCCCTTGCACTTCCACAGGAGTCTCTTCCTTGCGGATAGTTGCCACCAGCCTAGAACACTTCTTCTTCCCTTGGAAAGTGACTTCAGGTCCACCTGGAGCCTTCACTGTTACCGTCTTGGTCTTACACTCGATGCTTGCACTATACACCGACATCCAATCAATGCCAATGATAACATCGACTCCCAAGATAGTCAGCTCGATCAGATCAATGCCAAAGATTCTATCCCCAATCACAATTTCGCAATCAGCATAATACCGATCAGCGGTTAAAGTTTTCCCTGACGGAGTAGCTACTGCTAAGATCTTGCCTGGAAAAATCTTCGGTTCAACTCCCAACACTTTAGCAAATTTAGGAGACACAAAAGTATGAGAGGATCCAGTATCGAACAACACAACAGCTTTCATTCCATATTCTGATGTAAAAGGTCCATTGAATTCGAAGTATAAGACATGAATTTTCAAGTCAATATTTCCATTTCATTGAATTCCAAACTTTATACATTCGAATTGAAAAACATTTCTTAACATCAGAATGAAAGATAGTAGAAGCTACAACATTCTAACTCCTACAAGTTCTCCTCGTAGTTCATCAACTTCATCCTTCAGCACATCAGTCAGGTTCTTCCTCTTCTCGAGTTCCCATACCTGATGACTAAGAACAGAAAAGTCGTCCTTCCGTTTCGCCAGCTGAGCCTCCAACAATCCGACTCTCTCTCGTAGTGTCTCTACCTACCTCTGAAGAGAAGTCACAAGACCATTTGGAACTGGCTCTTCTTCTTCGTCAGAAGAAGAGTCATCAGATGAATCCGGAGGTGAGGTGATCTCTCGGGATTCAGGCCATTCTTCACCGTCAGAATCTGCTTGCCCTGGATAGTACTCGTCCTCGGAATCAACTTGTCTAGGATGGTACTCTTCCTCAATGATATGCCAGTCGTCATCTCCAGCAGGGTCGAAGTGATCAGCCATCTTAGAAATAGAGAGGAAGAAGCATAAATCTTAGAGCAACACAAATGTAAGTCACTTACATTTAAATATCTAGACTCAAACACACACTCTAATGTCCACTTCTAGGGTGTCGTTCCCTATAAATTTGTACAAGTGTGGAAAGCGTAGAAAACGTAGCTCTGATACCACTCTGTAATGCCCCGAATCCCAAATACACTGAATTCGAGATGTTCCACAGGATCTTTTCGCTTTCTTTAGTACAATTTTACAAGGAAATTTAAACTTTTCACTTTACATCAGAGTTTACATCAATATTACACTTTTTATTTGCACAGCAGAAGTAAAATTTACAACAATTAAATAAATGTACAACAACATGGTATAATCTTTAAGCATCCATTCCTCTTTAATCTTTAACATGTCATTTACCTGCATATAAGACTGTGGGTACGTCAGTTTATTCAACCGACGATCATTATACACGGCCGTCCTCTCTATGCCGGAAATAGTATAACATAATTTTCCATATTTAGCAAACACAAACTTGTCACATTTCAATTAAAGGGACTACCTTATTGATGACGTATTGTGATTGTGCACTTAGTCCTTAATGCATTTATTTATATTACATGACACTAATGCGCACTTGTTCGGATTCTATACATTCCATACTACATAGGTCCGAGGGCAAGCCCTTATTCGTTCTTCATCTTTGTAGGGTTCAATCCCTCGTTATGTCTTAATCTACTACTGTAATTACGGTAGTGTCTTAGATGTCCTATGATCTACGAGCTCATGCCCAGGCAGCCTGGAGGGAAATCCCACGCACTGACACGACGCATCGAGCAGGCAGACTATGGACAATTCAGCCTCCGCCATGGAACAATGGCACCACCCATAGCCACTCGAACATCCCACGAGCGTCGCCACCGGGACGATAATTCTGGAGTAGCGCCCACGCCATGTCTTGACGCATCAAGCAGGCAGCCTGTGGATCGCTCTCACACCGCTAATCCGATGGCCCCCATACTCGTGTTTTTCTTCTACTTTCATCACGTCTCCACTATGTACTAATCCTTAGTTTTATTAAAAATCATGAACAAAAATTTAATCTCTAGAGTTAGCCTCTCCACTAAACCGGACTTATTCATTCTTTTCAACATGACCAACCTTGGTCTAATTTCATTTCATTTCATTTCATTTCTCAATGCCGGGGGAGACTTAGCTACTCTATTTCAATTTTCATTTCACAATTTTCAACTCATAAATTCTCCATGTTGAGTTCTCATACTCACATGTATATTCTCTTTTCAATTCATGACTTCTAATTTGTTTACAAGTCCATAACTGTGCATAAATTTCATGCACTTTATCAATTATCACATCATATCAATTTCACATTACTAAACAATATGCATACTTCACATTGTTCCACCGATGAGAATTAAATTGCATTATATCACACAACAAGGTTCTTTTTGCCATATCAACTTCTAATCTTTCATATCACTTTATTCTTAAAGACTATAATTTTTCACAAGTGTATACTCTAGAACCATAGTTCCAATTGTATACTTTATTCACAAACCATAGTTTAGCTCTTTCAAATAATGCCCAAATCATCTTTATAAAATCCCTTACATTTTTATGAGAATAACCATATTTTTTTCACAATTTTTGGACACCTAGAAACCCCAAAAAAAATATTTTTTCAAAGATGCCGAGGGTAGGATTCGAACCCAGGCACACGGAGAAAACAGCCCAGAGCACCCGCCGATAGGCCAAGTGTGCCAGCGGTTTATAAAAGGGCAAAATGGTATTTATTATCATCGGTCAGTGTATTAATTGTTTACACAAAAGTGGGGATATATATATGCGGCTAAGGAGTTTTGAACCATTCAACACAGGGAAACCAACCGAACCGCAAGACCACTTGAGCTACGCGCTCAGTTGTCTAATGTATAGTTCTAACTTTATTTAAATCGTATCTCTGTTACTGAGAACATTTCGATGTTCAACTAGCTTTTGTTTCACTTTGCTCTCATCAAAAATACTGTATAATTCCAGAATAATTCTCCCTCACATAATTCACATGTCAGTGTGAGCAAAATAATTTTTGTGATAATAAAAACATATTTTTACACATTTAACTCAAAATATACATTCTAACACTCTCTTTTTTATGTTTCTTTGCCCCATAGTGTTCTAATTTTTTTTTGACAATACACTTCATATCAATCTACTGATTTTGATAATTTATCTATATACAATTCTTATTGAATTTATTCATATCCATATTAACATAAGGGGTCCATTTGACACAAACTCAACTACTAACTTTGTGGGTAGTTTCTTTGATAGTAACAAAATGTAGTTTCATTAAATCAACATATGCTTCTAGTCAAATCGTGTACATCACAAAATATATAACCACCTATCAATTAGCATGCTCACAACTCAAACATTCAAGAAAGTTACTCTTTTCAAAAAGTGTGCTCTTTCTTAATCAATTATATGTTTCAATTTTTCAATTTAAACTAACATTCTTATTAGTATTTTCCATGCATCATGTCTCAATATCATACTAGCATCATTCTTAAGGAAATTTAACCACTATCATTCATTCAATCTAACAAGCATGGAGAATTTTACCCACAACTTAATTTAACAATAGAAGCACATGCAAGTTGTTCATTAATATTCCAATTAATTTATGAACTAACTTTCCCATTAAAATGTATTCTTATTAATATTTTCCATGCATCATTTCTAATTAGAAATATGGAAAATCAAACCCACCTTGTATGGAGAGAAACAAACACAAAAGCAACAAATCCTTGCAACAAGATGCACCTCCTCCTAGACGATGCGCGCACCCACTCCACAAGCACCAATCCCGAGCTCCTCCTAGTGATGGCCGGCCTCTCCTTCTTCTCCTTGATTGAAAGCAAGCACAATTCCACACAATTCTCTCAATCTTTTGACTCACAACTTACTACTAAATTAGACTATAGGTTTGGAAGGATATAATTGCATATGAATACTAGCCATGGGAGGGGGTATTTATACTAGAAATCAAGTGGAATGGAGGGCTAGGATTGACTAGTTGGTTGTAGGATGGAGGGCCAAGATTAGAGTAGGAGTTATAAAAACTACCCACATCTAAATAACCACCCCCATGATCACCACTCAAATTTTGAGTTTCCCTCCCAAAAAGAATGCAACCGGCCTCCATGGAGAAGTGTGCATTGCACGTGTACGTGTAGTGCACGTGCATACAACTAGGACCAAAATTGTACATTTAATTTGTACAAAAAATAAAATAGTATTAAAATAGTCTTCTACATGACAAGTTAAATAAAATATATTAATCCATGGGCTTTAGTTTGGGCCAAAATAGTTATTTAAAAATAAAATAAATAAAATATATTTTGGGCTTTAAGAAAAAGGCTTTTAAAATAAGGCTTTCTATTTATTTAAAGAAAAAGGCTTTTGTATAAAATAACTTGAGAACACATATTTAAATATTTATACACCTCATGGAATAATTATAAGATTTAATTCAATCAAAATATTGCACGTGCACACTACGTGCAAAATAAATAATTTTTCATTAATTGAAAAAATCATGGTATTACACCTTCCTGGACAAGTTCGTTGTGGTGTTCATCGACGATATCCTCGTCTATTCTCGGAGTCGTGGTGAGCATGCTGAGCACTTGCGAGTTGTCTTGCATACGTTGAGAGAATATCAGCTGTATGGAAAACTTAGCAAGTGCGAATTTTGGTTGGACCAGCTTGCCTTCCTGGGGCATATTATTTCTGGCGATGGAGTTTCTGTCAATCCTTCTAAGATCTCTGTTGTTAAGGATTGGCCAACGTCGAAATCTGTATCTGAAGTTCATAGTTTCCTTGGGCTAGCAGGTTACTACAGGAAGTTTGTTCGAGATTTCTCGAAGATTGTCGGATCGTTGACCAAATTGACTGGGAAGGAGTAGAAATTCATGTGGGATGAATCATGTAATGAAGCCTTCGTTGAGCTGAAAAATCAGTTGACATCAGCACCTGCGTTGACGATACTGGATGGATCAGGAGGTTTCATCATTCACTGTGATGCCTTAAGCAGAGGTTTGGGTGTTTTTCTGATGCAACGAGGCAAGGTTGTCGCCTATGCTTCTAGGCAATTGAGGCCGCATGAGAAGAATTATCCTACACACGACTTGGAGTTTACTGCTGTAATTTTTGCCCTGAAGCTTTGGAGGCACTACCTACTTGGAGACCGAGTGGAGATTTTCACTGACCACAAAAGTCTCAAGTACGTGTTTACTCGGAAGGAGCTAAATATGAGGCAAAGACGATGGCTGGAACTGATGGCAGATTTCGATATTAATTTGCAGTACCATCTGGGTAAGATCAACTTCGTACCTAATGCTCTGAGCAGAAGACCGACTGCTATGGTTCTTACTAAGCAGAAAGAGCTTTTCGAAGAGATGAGAAGATTGGAGTTGGAAGTGATTTTGCCTGGTACCGAGCAGAGTTGTATGATGCTTCAGCTGCAGTCATCGTTGGTGGAACAGATTAAAGAAGCACGGTCAGGTGATGAGCAGTTGCAGGAGTTTCGAGCTGAAGTTGAAGCAGGTTCGAGGACTGACATGGTTATTCTTGAGGATGGATCTTTCCGTTTTGGGAACCGTCTATGTGTTCCGAAGGGGGAAGTCAGGCAGAAGTTGCTCAAAGAGGCTCACCGTTCGCCGTATTCTATCCATCCCGGTGGTACAAAGATGGATCAGGATCTGAAATTGCACTTTTGGTGGCATAGTACGAAAAGAGCCATGGCGAGATATGTTTTGCAGTGTTTGATCTACTAGCAGGTGAAGGCAGAACATCAAAGGACTGCTGGACTTCTTCAACCTCTTCCTATTCCGGAGTGGAAATGGGAGAACATTACCATGGACTTTGTGACTACTTTGCCAAGATGTTCCAAAGATCACAACGCCATCTGGGTAATTGCGGATTGTTTGACAAACAGTGCCCATTTTATTCCCTTCAGGGTGGGCCAGTCTACAGAGAGCCCTGTAGAGAAGTACATGCAGGAGATTGTCAGATTGCATGGGGTCCTTGTCAGCATTGTATCAAACAGAGACACTAGATTCCGATCGCAGTTCTGGGAGAGTCTCCAAGGCAGTCCTGGGAGCAAGCTGAACTATAGTACTGCGTTCCATCCGCAGACAGAATGGCAATCGGAGAGGACCATTCAGACATTGGAAGAAATGTTGAGATCCTATGTTCTGCAGTTTGGAGGATCTTGGAAGGATCATCTACACTTGGTGGAGTTCTCGTACAACAATAGCTACCAAGCAAGTATTAAGGCAGCTCCGTATGAAGCCTTGTTTGGTCGGAAGTGTAGATTGCCAGTGTGCTAGGATGACATTGGTGAGAGGAAGCTTTAGGGCCTAATTTGATCACAAAGACTGTTGATGCAGTGGCCCAGATCAAGGAAGCACCTACAGGCAGATCAGGACAGACAGAGAAAATGGGCAGATGTTCATAGGAGACCATTAGAGTATGAAGTGGGTAATCATGTGTTCCTCAAAGTATCACCGTGGAAGGGAGTTATCCAGTTTGGAGGCGGGGACAAGCTAAGCCCTAGATTTGTTGGGCCGTTTGATGTTGTGGAGCGAGTAGGCAAGGTGACCTATAGACTGGCGTTGCCGCCTACTCTATCGGGAGTGCATGATGTCTTTCAGGTCTTCCAACTCAGGAAGTACATAAAGGATGATAGTCATGTCATCAACTACTCAGAATTGTCTGTTCAGCCAGATTTGTCCCATGAGATCCGTCCGGTTTCGATCTTGGACCAACGGGAGAAGATTTTGAAGAACAAGGTCATCAGGTTGGTTCGGGTTGCTTGGAATCCTCACTCGCCGAGTGAGTTGACTTGGGAGCTTGAGTATGAGATCTAGAAGAAGTTTCCCCACCTTTTTGTGTGATTCTTTTTCTGTTCTTCGGGGTTCTCCTATCGCCACTTGAATAAATTTCGAGGAAGAAATTTTATTGTAAGGTGGGTAGGATTGTAACTCCCATTTTTATTTTTTTCTCTTTTATTATTGATCCCTATTGTAATCTCTTTTGTAATCCTATAACATTTCTTTTTGTTTATTATTGTATCGAATAATATCAATTCTAATATTATTCATGTTTATCCTTAATCTCAGTTTGATTATTTGAATCTTACTTTTCCTTTTCCTAATTCAAATTTAATTTCATAAAATTGTCTATTGTCTTGTTGGGTTGAGAATTGTCCTCCTATTTGACCCATATTGTACCCAAACCCTATATCCCAACTCCTATTGGATCTTGTACTCAAACCCAGTAACCCAAAACTACTCTATATCTCCACTAAAAGAACCCCCCCAGATATTTACTCCTCACGATCCCAACTCCCCATAACTCTCTCTCTCTCTCTCTCTCTCTCTCTCTCTCTCTCTCTCTTCTTTATACAGCCAAATCCTTCATCTTCTCCCAAACTCCACTACTGTGCAACCCTAGCCTCTACCCTACCCTGATCCACTGTTGAACCCCCTGCACAACCCTCCTTTTCCGCTCACCCTTTCATCTTCCTCCTACGCTCGACCCATTCGCCGAGCCCCTTAGCCGCTCCGATCCCGTCTCTGACCACCTTCATCCTCTCATCTCCATCCTCATCGCCATCAACCCATCGTCTTCAACTCTGCTCAAACCCAACTCCACCGCACCCATTACCATCGTCGCCATCGTCTTCCACTGTCGTTCCCATCACTGCTCCTCGCCATTGCCTTCGTCGACCCTCTCTGCTCACCCTCCTCATCCACCGCAGATCCCCCTAGCCGTCGTCGTCGCCGTACAAGCCTGAACACCCCCTGTCCCGTTGCCAATATTTTCGAGCGAAATAGAGTTCGCTCATGTGCCCTTGATCGTTGTCGTCACTTCTCGACCGCAGTGCATCGTCGTCGTCCCGAGCACCGCTAGTCGCTAGCCGTCGCCACGACTGCCGCACTCATCATCCCCTCTCCCGCCTCTCTCCTTCTCTCTGTCGCGTTGGGGAAGACGAACAGGAGTGGGTAGACTTGGCTGTTTGCTATTCTGATTGGGTGTGCAGAGGGTTGTTGTTCAGTGTTCTGAAGGATAGGAAGGATTGTTTGTGTGTGGTCTTTGGTATTTTGTGAAGGAGGGATCTTGATCTTGTGTATGGGGTTTGGATCTCGGTGTTTGGCATTTTGATCTAATCAAGTGTTGTCGACTTGTGTGTATTGAACATAGCTCGCACTTGTTCGTGCTTCGTGTTCGTGATTTATCGCCCGGGATCCTAAGCCCGTTATTCCCTAAATCGGATCTAATCGTCATCTAAAGGCAAGTCATTTTTCTCGAATAGTTATTGTATCATATTCGAGATTGTTTATTGAATCCCGCAAGTAGATCCATATTGATTATCGTATATTGTTTATTGTTGCCCATCGTTGGGATGATATGGATTTACACGAGCGAATCCAAGTAGTAGTCTTGACTTCGTGCCGTCTTTGCCTCCAATGTATAGAGATCTTGCATGCATTCATGTAGTTAATTATTGAATATAGGAATAGGGATTATTATTGTATTTCATGTCATGACATCACACAACAATTGTAGATTGTATACTAGTATTGATTGTTTATATAATTGATGTTGGTGTGCTAGTCGATGGTGACTAGTAAGGTTATGGACATTATACATCTTAATACCATGTTCACATAAATATAACTTGCTGTGATTTAGGATTGTTAACCCCTAACTCATCATTCATAACATTCAAATCATTTTATTCATGAGGAATATATTGAGACCCTGAAATTTATTCCCAACCTGAACATTGTCATGCTATTTCGACGTAGATAATATCATCAAAATCAATAACTTCCTGAATATGAAATGTAGCCCCATGTTTCTAGTTTCCAGAACATTCGGAATTTTCGAATTCCGACTTATAGTGCATGAGTTATGACCTTTTAACTGTTGTTGCGCTGTATTTTTAGATTTATACACATACCATGTTAAGCTGATGAATTAGGTGAATTAATGAGCAAATACTACCATGATAATTTTCAGATTGATAGCCAACATGCTTAAGTTAATAAAAATTATTTTTACTGATTTTTACAATGAATAATTACTGCTGTTACAACTGAAACTAGTTAATGCTGATAACCAGCCAGAAACAGTAACCTGTAAAGAACACTGAAATTCACCTAACTACGATTGTCGAAATTTGGACTTTAAATATGCGTTGGAACCGGGCAGGAGTATAGTTTTTAGACCTTCTAACGGATCCACGTTTTCTATCCTGTAGCAGTGGGAATTCTGATTTTGGTACAACCTACTGCTGTCCAGAATTGGGTTTCTATATTTAATAATATATAGTTGAATCTATATTATTGAATTTGGTGTATTTAATTGTATGGAGTGCATTGCATGATCTTAGGATTGTGTTGTCATCATTCTAGTGCCCCTTATTAATCGCCTTATCGTTTTCCATTAATATCTCTGTCCCTATTATTCCCTATTAGTATTGCATGTTATTAAATAAAGAATGTTAATCAAGCCGGAGTTAAGGGTTGACCATAGTAGTGGACCATATAAATAAGTGCACTCGGAAGGGGGCCCATGTTTTCCTTGTTTTAAAGTTAAATGGAACTAAGTGCCACATCAGGGGTTGATGGGGGGCCACCTCTAGAACCCATTACATGATTACACGATTCATGAACGTGTTTATCGGTTTTCCTGTTTACAAGTTAAATGGAACTAAGTGCCACGTCAAGGGTTGACGGGGGCCAATTCTAGAATTTACGGGGGATACCTCTATAACCCATTACCTGATTACAGGACATGATATAATGATGCTTGAGTATGTGGCCCTATAAAATCCACCACTAAGTCTAAACGTAACTTGTTTTCATGTAGCAACCATGCGGTAAATAGATGGGACGCATGAAGTGCTACATTAGTTAGGATTAAAATGAATAATAGACTTTAGGTTTTCATCGCATCGTCATTGCATATTGTCATCGTTATTGGATATTGTTATCATTATTATTTATCGTTATCGCTATTGTTATTGCACATTGCATTGTTACCATTTTGCCATTGTTCATTGCCATCGACTCTATTGTTATGAAATTCATTGCTATACCGTAAATATCATTGTTCTCTGTTTCTCTACGTGCTATCCACGACTTGCTCTAAGGACATATTTTCATCTCTTCTAGATGAATAGCTTATAGGTAATCAAGGAGATTTGCCTGACGGACTAGGAGAGCAACAATGGTGAAAGAATTGTTTTGCTGTGCCGCCTAATAATTATTGTTTCATTTTGAGAACTTTAATAATTGAACAATGTTGTTTCCCTTGTACTGTGGGCTTTTGACCCGAATAATGTTATTGTTGATTCCAGATGTTGGATTATTGTTTTGTTGGTTATTTCATGCTTAAAATTCAAGTATTATTATTCATGTGTTTACTCCTTCATTTCATGCGTGGTTGTATTACTTCCTATTTATATTGTTGAGTTGAATGATAACAGCTCATGGGTGACGCAAGTCATTCGCTAGGCCATGTCACGCGCTTACATTCCGTATTTTTGGGTAGCGGGGCGTGACAGCAATCCTTGGCCGTCCAGGCCTAGCAGCACTTCATGTTTTAGCCTCAATCTTCCATATGAAGATGAAGTTCCCTACATCAATAGGAGTAGGGGAAATTAAGGGAAGCCGAGAAGCAGCTCGCGCATGTTACACTATCACAATGGAAGGTTCATTCTACCCACTTGATGCCTTAGAACTCCTTCAGGAGAGGAGCCTTGACTCCGAGCCCGTAGATGAACTAGAAGAAATCCCCTCTCCAAAGAAGATCAGATCAAGTATTTTTGGGTTAGACAAGCTCTATCCCACCGGATCAAAAAAAGCTTGTCAATTTCATTAGGGAGAACCGAGACTTGTTCGCTTGGATCGCTGACGACATGTCTAGTGTCTCGGAAGACGTGATCATGCACTGCCTTAGTGTTAATCCAAATTACAAGCTGGTCTAACAGAAGTGCCACATGTTTTGCCCCGACAGGCAAAAAGTAGTCAAGGAAAAGGTTGACAAACTCCTAGCATCCCGCTTCATCCAGTAAGTTAGCTACTCCTAGTGGCTGGCGAATATAGTCATGGTAAAGAAAGTGAATGGCATGTGGAGAATTTGTATCTACTTCACCGACCTGAACAAAGCATGTCCAAATGACCCCTTCCCACTCCCCAACATAGATGCCTTATCGATACCACATTCGGGCACAAGCTCCTCAATTTCATGGATGCCTTCTTGGGATACAATCATATCTGGATGTTCCCCTTAATATCCCGAACACATCCTTCATCACTAACCCGGGCCTTTACTGCTATCGAGTCATGCCCTTCAGGCTGAAGAACGTTAGAGCCACTTACTAATGTCTAGTGAAAAAGTCTTTAAGGAACAAATTGGTTGAAACATGGAAGCATGCGAAGATGATATTCTTGTAAACATCCTTAAGAAGGTGACCATGTGACCGATCTCCAAGAAGCCTTTGATGTTCTCCAGAACCATAACATGAGACTCAACCCCTTGAAGTGATGATTCGGGGGTCTTATCAGGAAAATTCTTGGGATTCATAGTGAGCCAAAAAGGAATTGAAGCCAACCAGGAAAACATTCGGGCCATTCTCAACATGTCTCTCCCATCCAGCATCAAATAAGTCCAAAATCTCACAGAGCGTCGCACCGCCATTGGGCGTTTCCTCTCCAAGTCTAGAAAGAAGTGCCTTCCTTTTTTTCAAGGCTCTCTGTGGATCAAAGGGATTCGAATGGGGGAAAGCACAGCAAGAAGCTTTTGAACATCTTAAGGCATACCTCACCAACCCTCCACTCATTAGCAAGCTTGAGCCAGGAGAGGTGTTCTACCTCTATTTGGCCACTTAAAATCAGGCCTTCAGTGTTGTATTGGTAAGGAAGAAGACAAAGTCCCGAAGTCAATCTACTATGTGAGCAAAGTACATCACTATGCCGAGCTTTATTACTCTATGATGGAAAAGATGTCCTACGCTTTGAACAAGACCGCCCGTATGCTCTACCCTTATTTCCAGGCACACTCCATCATGGTCCTCACAAACCAACCTCTCAAGCAAGTACTTCACATGTAAAGCCCCGAGCTCTGCTCAGCTCCATATGGGGCTACACAGGCGTACATGTACTACCCGCCAAAAAAAAACATAACCACGGTCCCACAACAGGCACAGCGTTACCAAAATAGCTAGCTTAGTAGGTACTCTTGGATCATAGGCAATTCTACGTTAACCTATTCTTCACTCTATACCATTTGATGTGGGACTATTTTCCGTCATATTTCTCTCTCTCTCTCTCTCTCTCTCTCTCTCTCTCTCTCTCTCTCTCTTTCTCTCTCTCACGCGTGTTGTCCTATACAGCTCATTCATGCATGCATGCACTTCATGCAATTTTGAGGCCCCCTTTCGCATGCACGCCAACCATATATTGCACTTCAACCATATATTGTGTGTGTGTGTGTGTGTATTCCAATATTAGTTTCGGCCCACCGACAAATTCAAACCCATACTATATACCAATTTACAATCCAACATTTCCCTTGCATAATCCAACATTTCTTCATTCTAGGCACACTCTAATATTATAATATGTATGTATATCTCTTCCACTTTTTGAGGTCTTACATTCACCCCTCCTTAAGAATTAGCATCCTCGCTAAGCTCGAGACCCGTAATCTAATACAGGATCTCCTTTCTAGCCACTGATTTTGCTAGCGTACTTCCTCTTGTCTTCCTACCAGCGTACTGTCCTCAGCTTCTTCTCAGGTGTACAACTTACCCACTCTTGTCAAAAGTCGGGTTTGATACCATTTTATAATGCCCCAAGCTCTGCTCAGCTCCGTACGCACCTACGTGCGTGTACACGTAATACCCATCTAAAAACAAAACCTAACTATGGCCCCACCACATGGCACAACTCCAAAAGAGTTAACTTAGTAGGTACTCTTGGATCCGAAATAATTCTATATAAACCTATTATTCACTTTATATCATCCGATGTGGGACTATTTCCTATCATATTTCTCTCTTTCTCTCTCAGGCGATGTCCTATATAGCTCATGCATGCATGCATGCCCTTCATGCAATTCCGGGCACCCTTTCCCATGCACACCAACCATATATTGCACTCAGGCACATTATGCATATATATATATATATATATATATATATATATATATATATATATATATTCCAATATTAGTTTAGGCCCACCCAAAAATTCAAGCCCATAAGTTATACCGTTTATAATCCAACATTTCCATTGCATAATCCAACATTTCTTCATTCCAGGTCCACTCTAGTATTATAATATGTATATATAGCTCTTTCAAATTTAGGGGTCTTACATTCACCCCTTAAGACTTAGCATCCTCGCTTAACTTTGGACCTGTAATCTAATATAGTACCTCCTTTCTAGCCGATGTGGAGTTGAGTACCCTGACTCTACTAGCATATTGATTGCCCTTTGTCTTCCTACCAGCGTACTATCTGCAACTCATTCTCAGACGTTCATCTTACCCACTCTTACCCACTGTCGGTGTCGAAAGTCATCTCTGATATAATTTTGTAACGCCATGAGCCATGCTCAGCTAAGTATGCACCTACGCACGCGTGCGCATACTGCCCGCCTAAAAACAAATCCGAATCACAGCCCCACCACAAGGCACAGCCTAACCAAAAGAGCTAGCTTAGTAGGTACCCTTGGATCATAGGAAATTCTATATAAACATATTCATCACTTTATACCATCCAATGTGGGACTATTTACATTCATTTTTCACTCACTCACTCACTCACTCTCTCTCTCTCTCTTTCTCTCTCTCTCTCTCTCTCTCTCTCTCATGCGTTGTCCTATACAGCTCATGCAAGCATGCACTAATTCATTAGGTGCATTAGTCCAAGGTTTTTTTGATTGAATTGAGCAAGTAAATTAAAAGTGACATTTTCTAATATACTCTTACCCTTACCTCTAGAAGTTGAAGAAAAAGAAGTAACTATACTAGTTGTACTACTAGATGCAAAAGTTCTATCATAATAATCACACAAGTTATTCAATGTTGATTCAAAGCTAGCTAAAAATGTGTTGCAATCAATTTCAGATTCATCTCCAAGTAAAGTAAAATACATTTCAATCAAACTCTTTGTACCCACCAATTTGATACGAGGATCCATAACAATAGCAATACAATACAACATAGGAGTGGGATTAAAATACTTCAAAAAAAAATTATAAGTGGGAAGAACAATATGGCCAATGTATTCGTCCGAAATCATTTCTTGAAAAGTTTGCATCATAGTAATGATTGAAATAAAAAATACTACTGGAAGTAGAATCATAAGATGTAGAAAACTTCAAAGTTGCAGTTTTAAAAGGTTCCAAAAATCGTAATAAAGATTCGGCAAAATACCATGATTTGGGAGTCATTTGAAAAATTTTCATGTTTTTTGCAAGACAAAAATCGTTTATAATATCTTTGTATTGAGTAACAATATTTAGTAAATCAAAAGTAGAGTTCCATCGGTGTTTAACATCTTTAGGAAATTTTCTAAATTGTATTCCCCTAGCTTTACACCATACTTTAACTTCTTGAAGCATAGGACCACTCAAACCAAAAAAATGTACACAATTTCTAATTACAATTATATATGGATCGGCTACTTTCAATGTATGTTGTATACATAAATTTAAAATATGACATGCATACCTAACATGAAAATTTTCCTTACATGGAGTAGCTAATTGTGTTTCTAATGTACTAATCAAAGCATTGTTGTTAGATGCATTATCAAAACTAATAGTAAAAAAATTTTATCACGAACATAATATAAATTACAAACTTCTAAAATATGTGTTGCAATAACTAATCCACTATGGGAATATGGCAAAGCCGCAAGTGAAATGATTCTCTTTTGAATCATCCAATCACTATCTATCCAATGACAAGTTAAGCCCATCATCCGAATATCGTTACAACCTTTCCAACAATCGGAAGTTAACGATACTCAACAAATTAAAGAATACAAGACTGCAATTAAAGCGTCTCTTATTTTGTTGTAAAGTTTAAAATAATCAGACTTTAGTGTGCTTCTAGGAATTCTTCTAAAATGTGGATATAGTGCATTTTAGTTGAAAGACTCAACATTCTTACTCTCGGAATAGGAAAAAGGTAGTTCATCCTTAATAACTAATCGAGCCATTTTCCGACGAACAAGTTCGGGATCATAGGGTTGGCTATCTATTTGTCCGATCCTATGGTTGATTTTTTGTTGGCCTTGTTGGTCTTGTACTAAATCTTTGTGTACATTTAAAATATGTCATTTAAAAGTAGCCATTCTCTCACCCTTTTTCCATTTGTAACTCTTTCCACAATGTTTACAAATCTTATGTCCTACACCCAGATTATTCTCATCGGGGATATAGTCATAAAATCGGTGCCAATCACTTGTTTCTCCCCTAGTTTTTTTACTACTAGTGGGTTCAGTTTGTTGTGTTTGTGTGTCAACATCATGCATTTCTTCTTATATTTCGTGTGTAGGGATATGGTGAATTCCTACCATAAGATTATGTATAAATTCGGGTTCAATTTGTGGGACTATTGGAGGCCGTCGTGAAGTACCGGTGGAATCTTGTCCACTTTGGTTACGGCCGCTACCTCGTGATCTAGACATGGTAATAGTGTATGTGAAAAAAAAATCTAGTATATTTCTAGTGTATGTGAAATAATAGAAAACAATCTATGAGGTATATGTTAAAAAATAAAATCTAAAAAACAATATGAGGGTTGAGAGAGAGAAAAACAAAAAACTAATAAACAAATATGAAACAAAAATTTAAAACTAGAACAAAATTTAAGACAATAGGAGAGTTGTGAAATTTTGATACCGTACTTCGCGGATAATCGAATATACAAATGAGAGAGAAAATAAAATTTCAGAGTAGTCGATAATCCATAGTCGTTGAAACTTGAAAGAGAGATAGAGAGCTTCTTTGTTGGAGGAGTTGAAGTAGACGTAGTTGAGAGTTGAATCAACACAATTTGATACGATCGAAAATTTTTACTTCTTTGTTGCTTGCTAATTTGTTGAAAAACTTGATTGAATTAAGATTGAATTGGGTAGTAGTAATAGTAGAGATAGTAAGAGAGGAAGGTGTGGAAAATTTTAGATTGAATTAAGGGGGTATTTATAGGGGCGAATAATTTTTAAAAAATTTATAAAAAAAACAGCAGCCAACGGTCTCTGGACCGTTCGACCCGTGGGTCGAATGTTTGGCCCATTGTCGACCTGTTGACCGATTCAAACCTGCCCGCCAATCCGTGGGTTGACCCATGGGTTTGGATACGTTTGACCTGAACAGGTTTGACTCGGTCAACGGGTCGAGCGAGCCGGGTCCAACAGGGTTGGTTTGCAAATTTTCTGACCCGAGTCAACCCAGGTAGACCCACGGGTTCAACCCGGACCCGAACCGCATTGTGGCGGGCCGGGTTCGTGTGTGCGGGTCGCGGGCAGGTTGCAGGTCAACCCGACCAGGTTGCCATCCCTAGTTCCGGGCTACGGATGATAAAGAATTTGTTCTTCCAATATTTGATCATGTCAAGATTCTCAATCACTCCCATCTCGGGGCAAGGAGGAAGGTAGAACCGCTCATCCATCTTATTTTGCTGAATAAATATAAAGTGCCTCCTCCTGATAGTCAGACTTGGCTCAATGCCGAAACCCCGACATTTCAAGATAAAACTGAATGCATGTCTCCACCCATTCGGCATAAGCTGCATCGGGAGAACCTTATACCAATTTAGAATCTGTCTCAAGAAGGGATGAAGAGGTAGACGTAACCCGACATAAAAAGCATCAAAAGGGAAGAAACAGAACTCGGGAGGCATCCTGTAGCACGCGCTTACTCCACGGCCAGGAAGGAGTAACTCATACTCACAAGGAATCCCAAAGATGACCCTAACTTCATCACTTCTTTTGTCAAGATAGTCTTGGTCAAATCGGCATCGGTGGTGTGAATTTAATTCGGCTCCCCGTGTCGCATGCCATGGTGAATAAAATCTCTTAAGTCTTTGGGATACTGATGAATAAGCTCAGGCACACGAAGGGGATGAGGCTGATCAAACAAATTTCTCAAACACTCCCGCTTCGGCTTAATTATTGTCTCTACAACAACTGAACTCCTAACTATTCCCTTTACCTCCTGCTCTCTAATAAGGCACCCAGAAACCACCTCTTCTTTAGAAAGACTCGAGGAGGAGGAAGAATTTTCTGACAAAGTCCTCGACATAACTTATGAAATTGCAATAAGTTACCTGAATCAATGATGGTGAACTTCGGCGAAGCAAAGCCCAAAAAAGTCTCCGAAGACAAACTCTAAAGAGAGGAACACTCGCAAGAGAGAGAGATACCCGCTAGAGAGAGAAAGAAATTTAAGAAAATGAATGGGATTGAAGGGAGAAGGAAGAGATTGGAGGAACTTATAGGAGGAGTGTAACGGTCGGAAATTGCGTAGACACGCGGCAACTTCCACGCGATCTGATCCCAAGAGTCGACAAGCGGCACGCATCCACGCGGTCCGATCCCAAAAGTCAACATGCAGCGAGCATCCACGTGGTTGCAATGCGTAAACTAAAGGGGGCATGTGGCATCCAACTTAGCAACGCGTGATAGCCAGCTCAACATCAAGCACAGATGATACATCCCCAAGCTAGAAAGTAGCCCAAATTTTCTGTCATCCAAGCTACCCATCGATTTTCTCAAATGTTGACCATTTGATCACCTAGAATCACATGCAAACGTGATCTGGTTGTTCGATCTACTTTGAAAAGCGTGCGAACCAGCTCGGCCACAAAAAAACCAATTAATGTTAGCACACTAGCTTAGAGATGCCCCCGAGCTAGCGAATAGCTAAAATTTTCGTCATCCGAGCTACTCGCCCTTTTTGGCGAGTGTAGACCACCTGGTCTCCCTGAATTTCGTGTCCACTTGATCTAGGCACCAGTTCGCTCCAAATTTCATGACATGTATAGATTTTTTTATTAAAAAATTTATTTAATAATTATAAATACGGAACAATGAATTAAAAATTCCATAAAATAGTTTAAATTTTGAAAATTTTAATAAAATTTCTAAAAAATAATTATAAATTTGAAAAGTTAATTAAAAAATCTAAAAATAATCATAAAATTAGAAATTTTAATTAAAATTTTAATAAATTATGTAAAAAAATCGAATTAATTAATTAAATTTTTCAAAAAATAATTAAAATTTGAAAGAAAAAAAATTTAATTAAAATTATAAAAGTCTGGAAATATTCAGAAAAATCTGGGAAAATCTAGAAACATGGTTACTGCCCCCCAAAGTTCCGAACAAGGTTCTTGGAATCCCTAATAATCTTGGAAAATCAAACTAGCTCTTTAGAACATCCGGAATAGCAATACTGTTCCTTGAAGGCTAATAAATCTACCATCAGAAGTGGAGGGCTTGTGATGTTGGTAAAAAAACAACAAATTAAGGCCTTACAATTCAGGCACGCATTTTAAAGATAGATTGGTACATTTAGCAACTAAGAGCATCTGTAGTCGTTGTTAGCCAAAATTTGCATATTTGGCATATAGCCAATAGCTTTTTAACTTTCGTCTATAGTCGTTGTTAGCCAAATTTTGGTTTTTGGAAATTTGAATAGGAGGGACGGTGTATAATACACCGTCCGACGTTTTTTTTTATTTCTTAATAAAAAATTGCCCCTTCTCTTCTATTTTTTATGCATTTAAATTATTTGAAAAAGAAACAATTTGTCCTTGATAGTGATGTTTTGAAAACAAAACAAAAATATCAAAAAAAATCTCCTAAAAGGAAGGACGGGAGATCATTTCTCTTCTTTCAATTTTTTTTTAAGATTCAAATTATGGGACGGTGTATAATTCACCGTCCCGAATCTTTGTAAAAAAATGTAACCCCTATTTCTGATAATTAGTATTTTTTTATATATTCTACAATTTGATTTTTTTTTTAATTATTTTGTGCTAAATTAGTTCAGATTTGTATTAAAGTGTTTTCTAATCGAAAATTTATTCATTTCGAATAACGGTGTGTTTTAATCTTATTTTCTATTTCTTATTTATCGACTATTTATATTTAAGCCTAAAATCCAATATATCATTATTATTGGATTATTTTAATAAAATTGTTAAACCGGAATATTATTTTATTATATGATTTTATTATATGTATAATATGATAATTAATTGTTATTTTTTGATTATCTATTTTTAATCAATCTATTAAATTATTTTATTATTTTATTTGTTCTGATTTTCCTGGCAAATTTCAGTTTATTTGCAAGCCCAATTCATATTCTTTCAATTGTATTATTTATTTATTTAATTGGATTGAAATTTTCGTTCATGAACTATCCTTCTCTTCTCGTTGGGCTATCTATTTTGTGAATTTTATTGTATCGGATTGTGGGTATTTTTTTTATTTGAACCATATTGATTTAGATCTATCCCTTATTTGAACCCTATTGATTTATATATATCCCTTATTTGAACCCTAAAACCCAATTTCAGTTGTTCTTGACCCAAACCACTCTTATTGGATCCTAAACCACTAACCCAACATCCTAATTGTACCCTATAAATACAACCCTAATGCAAACCCTAAAAATGGCACAAATTGAAACCCTAGCCGCTTATTCTCTCTCTCCTATTCTCTCTCCTTCCTGTTTCTTTCTCCCTGTCAGCCATTTTCCCGCCCAAATAGCTAACCATCTTCTGTTCATCTTCTCCGGCGTTCCCCCGCCAACTCCGGCGACTCCCAACCCCGTCGCCATCCCCTTCAGTCACGACCCCCACCTCTGGCGCCGCCCAGCACACCAAAACCCCACACGAACCTCCTTCCTCTGTCCTCGACGTCAACGACAAACCCCAGGTCGCCTCCCTTCCCTGCTCGACCTCGCCGTCGAGCGCCACCCTGCTTCAATCCACTGCTGCCCTCGATGTCACCATCGACGTACCCCCCTGCCAGCGATGCCGCGGACCCGCCAGCCCCTGGCCATTGCTGTTGTTTCTCTTGATTATTGGGTTCTTTTGTGCACGTATTGTGCACGTAACTTGTGTGTGTTCGTGGGTTCGTTGCTCCGGGATCCTTATCCCGTTATTCTTGGTATTCAAATTTATCATCTAACAGGCAAGTCACTATGCTCTTGAATTGTTAATTGTATCAAATTCAAGTTTTGTTGAAACTCTTGCAAGTAGATCCCTTATTTATTGTATTATACTTTGTTCATCTCTTCATTGGGTCTATTGAGGGTTTACCGGAGCTAACCCCAATATTCTTGATATCGTGCCACTTTTGACTCTAAAGATTGAATCTTTCATGCATTTATGCAGAATTAATAATAGGATTAACCGTATAATCAGGACACAATTAATTATTGTAGAAACAACTACTAGGTTGTATGTTTGGTTGATTGTTTGTTGTTTGATCGATGATGATTTAGTGTATGCATATGATTTTATTCTTATTCATCATATTATTGCACCCATCATGTTGATTACATAATTTATTGACTAAAAAATTGATACCCATCATGTTTAATTAATTTATTTTCAAGAAAACTACACAAAACCTGTATATTGCTTGTTGTCCTGTATGTTGACTGCCATTTTTGAACTAGTAAACGATCTTAAAATAAATTACTTACTGAATATGAATTGTAGCCTTATCTTTCTAGTTTTCAGAACATCTTGAATTTCTAAATTTTGAGTTTTGTAGCAAAAGTTATATCCGTTTTACTACAGCTGTGTTTTTACTTTCAGATTTTTCGATTCTCTTATCTTCCATGTTTAAACAGTGAAGAGGCTGATCAAATGATAAAATTTTTCTCTGATAATTTTCAGATTGTAGTAATCATGTTTAGGAATCTATAAAATATTTTAAATGATTTTATTATTGATTTTTTGCTGATTCTAAAAATAAAATAACATGATGTCGAAATTATGTCGGAATATGAAATCTGTAAAGAACGATGTGATTGTCCTAGCTACTGTTGTCGAATTTTGAACTTTAAATATGCATTGGAACCGTGTAGAAGTCTAGTTTTTAGAATTTTGACAGATTCAGTTTTCGATTTCTGAAACAGCGGGAAACTATATTTTTGTACAGACTACTCTTCCTGTCTAGAATTTTATATTTCTGTTTTTAATAGATTAACTGTTTCTATATCGTACTATTGCATGAATTAATGTATGTATGTTGTATTGCATGACCCCAATAAGTTACCGTAATCTTTCTAATTATCCTACTTCATGTTACCATCCTATTGTTCCCCTATTGATTCTATTGTTCACCGAAATGCCCATTAATTGCATATTGTATTGTTACATTGATAAATAATTAACAAGCCAGAATTTAAGGGTTGACTTTAGTAGTGGACAATATAGAGACTACACTCGGTGGAGGGGCCCGTGTTTTCCTAAATATTGTTCCCGCTATTATTTTATTGTGTGATTGTGGCTTACGACGGTAACCCAATCTATCATGTATTGTATCGTTGCCGATGACCGTACCGTGCATTGAATATTGATTATCGTTGCCGAGTTCATGAACTATAAAATCTACCACTAAGTCTAAAACGTAACTTGTTTGTATGTAGCAACCATATGGTAAATAAATGGGCATGAAGTACTACATTAGTTAGGATTAAAATAATTAATAAACTTAAGGATCACACCACATCGACGCTACATATTGTTCCTCATTGTTCCTATTGATATCGAAAATTGGCTAAGTGTTATTGTTATTGATCATTAATTATTGTTACCGTTTATTGAATCATTGTTTATCGTCATTGCATCGATTACCGTGATATTGATTATCGTGTCATGTTATTGATTCCTATTGATCCATTGAATCATTGTTATACCGTTATTTTATTGTTCCCTACTTTCTCTACTTGCTATCCATGACTTGCTCTAAGGACAATTTTTCTCCTCTTTTTAGATGAAGTGTTTACAGATATTGATGGAGAATTTCCTGATGGATTGGGAGAACAACATTGGTGAAGAAATTGATAGCATCACCGCTTAATAAATTATTTCTTTGTCATAAAGACTTGATTATTGCACTATTGTTATTTCATTGTATTGTGGGATTTTGACCCGAATATTTTTTTTATTATTTCCAGACGTTGGTTTATTGTATTTGGATATTTTATATTGCTTCATTCCAAGTATTATTGTTCATGAGATTGTTATTATTGTCTGTGCAATTGTTCTGTATTGATTATATTGTTGAGTTGATCGAATAAACAGCTTATGGGTGACGTTAGTCATTCGCTGGGTCAATGTCATGTACTCGTATTCCATATTTTTGGAAAGTGGAGCATGACAAAAAAAATTCGAACGGTGTATAATTTCACGTCCGATTTTTTATTAATAAAAAAAAATCAGACGGTAAATTATACACTGTCCGTTTAACAAACGGAAAATAATATTTCGTCGGGCTATTTTATCCATTTAGCCAAATCGTCTGCCAAATATAGCTCGCTACTGTTCCCCAAAAGCCAAATTTTGGCAAAACAGCCAATGACTACAGCAAGCATTCGAGCCAAATTTTGCATATTTTGGCTAAATAGTCAACGACTACAGATGCTCTAAAGGCCCGTAAAAGAAACTTGAGCCACTTTCTGGCCTATCATCTCAACCAGACTTGCAATACTGCATTGCCATATAGCACAATAAGAGAAGTCTCGGCTAATTAAAAGTTGTAACCTAAATCATTTATCTTTAATAGGGTTGCCAGCTAACTCTATCCATTACCATGAGAATCTGGAGTATAATCCCAAAAGGATACTTTTGTAAGTCTGTCTTGTGGAACTAACTCCTATATTATAAATACCCTACACCTTTAACTAAATCGATTTTGCCACAAAAACTCTTTTTTTTTTAGTTACTAACTTGAATGTCGAATGGTTGTTTGTCAAGGCCAACCTCGGTGTTGAGACTTTGTGCAGGTTCGTCTCAGTCATCTAATCTAGATCCAAATGCTTTTAATGGTTCAGATTCAGATCAAGAAATCTTCAGCCATCACAATTTAGATCTGATCAACGGTCCAGATTGTAAGTTTTCTTCTAAAAAAGAACTTATCATCTGATTGCTCCAACACCCAAAAAAAACAGCAACAGAAGTAAATTGTCCATATTGTGAAGGGTTCATCATAAATTCATGACCGGTTAATTCGAAAATCAAGAATATGTGTCGCTGTCTCAAAATCAAAACACATGTAAATGAGAGTAAATTCCCATTGAAGTTTAACGTTCATCAGTTTCATCAGTTACCTTACAAACGACCATATTCCTGTTAGGCGGAATTAAAGCTTATCGTTTAATGTAGGGACTCCCCCATCTTTGAAAATATCCACTTGAATAGAAACAACAAAATACCAATGCAACCTAGTATTAATGAATAAAATAATGGCTTTCTCTCTGTCATATCTCTACTATTATAATGGGAGAAGGGCTTAGTGTCATCTGTCACCGGATGTCATTTTGTCAACACGTGCAGCGCACGTGTTGACAAAATGATTCACTTCGGTAAATATTTTCGAAAGTGGACCAGTTTGGTAAATATTTTCGAAAGTGGATCAGTTTGGAAATTATTTTCTTTTTATCCTTTTCATTATCTTTTTTTTTTCCTTTCCATTCGTTTTTTTAGGTCTTTTTCCTTCTTCCTCCACGTGCATCGCACGTGCATTTTTTTTAAATCCTTTTCATTCGGTTTTTTTTTTTTTGGTCTTTTTTCTTCTCCCTCCACGTGCATCGCACGTGCATGATACTAGTGTGAGAATAATTAGATCCGTGCCCATGGAATGAGATAATTGCTAACAACTTGTGTTTGAAGTGGAAAGATGGTTGGACACATAGTTGATGATGATATTTCATATGTAGTAATGTTAGGATTTTCTCAAGAAAACCTGACTGAGGATCTTGTTGAGTAATTCGATGCAATCAACACAAACTACCAAGCATATATGAGATCATACCAAATACACCAAAGCACACCCCAAGTTTGTCCCTGTAGAACCCCATATTTTCAAATATTATTTTAATTATTTGAAAATGAATTTAAATGATTTTTGGAGAAATAATTAGTATTTTCTAAGAAATTTATCTTTTGTACACGTGCAAATGACTTTTTAGAAGTTCGAAAAAAAATTAAGATTTCTTTATGAAAAATCATTATTTATTATTTAGAATTTATGTAGTATTTTTCCAGATTTTTCTGAAATTAATTAACACTATTTGTAATTTTTGAGAAAAGAAGGACTTATTTGCAAAATTGACATTTTCAAGGGTTGAAATGCAAAATTGGCATTCTGGACGTTTTGAGCAGTATTGGCTGAAGTTTAAAAGTATATTTTCTATTAGATCCTAATTTAAAGGAGTTTTATTGAATTTACAAGAATAATGGATATATATGAAAGTTGTGTTCTTGAAAGGATTGTTTTGCAAAATTGGGTAAAACCCTAATATTAATCCGGCATATATAAGGGATTTCTTTCCCCAGCCGTCATTTACAAGAATATTCAGATTTTTGAGATTTTGTTTGAGGAGCAAGAAGAGGTTTTTGGATCTAGCAAGGAAAAGAGCTTTTTGTGGATTTTCTTCAAGACAAGTGAGTGGTTTGTTTTTGTTTTGCTTGTTTTGTTTTGTTTGTTTTTATTGATGAATGACGTGAGATCTTTTGTTACACTTGTTTGGATCGGTATGATATTGTTTGTTTGTCTCATTGTATGCATGGTATGGATCTTTTATTTGATATGGATGATGAGAACACTTATTGATATTTGGACCATGTATGAGAAATTATCAAGATTTATTGAGGAAATATTGATCTATGGAATCGTATTGTTGGAAAGCATGTTAAGAATTGATTAGGTTGTGATCGGATGATAAACATCTAGATCTTATGATTTTTAAATCAGATTTGATTATGAGTTGAGGAAGAAATTTTGTTGAGAAACCCTAATGGAAGATTAGTGATTTAGATCTTGAGAAGTTGAGATTTGAGGAATTGATTGATGAGTAATGTATCCGTATTGGAGATTAATTGAGAGTTATCATTGGCTTGTGTACGAACTATTGTTTGATAAACAGTGAACCATGATTCTTTAGAAATCTTCAGTTTGATTTTGTATCCAGACTTATTTTTTTGAAAACGGTAGGCCGACAGTCGACTGGCCTACTGGGCAGTCGACTGGTACGACTCTACTGATTATCTTCAGTCCTTTGAGAATTGTTCGGGACAGTCGACCTAGGCTATTGTCAGTCGACTGGTCTGCTGATTGTGAGATTTGTTCAGTCCTTTCGGGACAGTCGACCTATGAACCTTTCAGTCGACTTAAATACTTAGAATATTTTCTTGAGAATTATTGAAATTCATCTCGGGGCAGTCGACTGATGACTTCCCAAGTCGACTGATATGCCTTAGATTGTTTTTGTGAAATTCTGGAGAATTGTCCTCTGGACAGTCGACTTACCTCAGCATAAGTCGACTGGCACTGAGGGATCTGTGTGTTTGATTTGAGATATTTTGTTCAGTAATTGATTTTGAGATCTTTGTTCAGTTTTTGATATTGAGGTAATTGTTCAGTATTTGATTTTGAGATATTTGTTCAGTATTTGATTTTGAGATGTTCAGTTAAGAACATGATTTTGAGGTATTCAGTTGAGCCACTTGTTTAGTGGGAATTTGTTTAGATATTTGATTTTGAGTCTCTAGAAGTACGTGACCCTAGTATACCGGTGTTGAGTTATTTGTTGAGGCCCATTGAGGCGAATTTTCAGTTATTCATATTTTTAGTCCGGTGGGGTACACTACTCTAGGAGATTTGTTCAGTAACCAAAAATAATAAGGACTTGCACTAGTAGTGTCATGACGAAGGGGACATGAGTTACGCACCTCAGTAAGGCTTTAGATGTGGGATTTAATCTCCTGAATTATCCAAGTGGTTAACTTGAGATGTGAGATTTATCTCCTGAATTATCCAGGTAGACAACCTGAGATGTGGGATATATCTCCTGAATTATCCAAGTAATTATCTTGAGATGCGGGGTTGACCTACGGAATGATCAGAGTCGAGGCGACGCTCTTGGGATATTATTGTGATGATGAGTCTATGTTTAGATGTGGGTTGATCTCCTGAATTATCCAGGGAAAACACCTGAGATGTGGGATCTATTCTCGGAATTATCAAGCATGGGCAAATTCTCATAGTTTATCTTCATCTCTTAGTAGTCATCGTTGTCAGCATTTAGCATTTGTGTTTTATTGACTCATCTTTATGCATTCGGATTTCCTGTTTTCACATTCGACATTTGGTTTTGGTATCACCTGTTGTTCTTTTGGTATTTTGGATATTACCTGTTGGACATTACAATTTAAGTTCATTTATGTTGTTGTTTGATTTTTATGCCACTCACACCATTTACGCTAGGCAGTTCCTCGACCCACAGCCCTTTGGGGGAACTGTCGAGGCGCTTTTTGAGGCCGTCGAGGATTTGCCTGTTCGCGTTCTCCGCTTGGCCGTTGGACTGAGGGTGGCAAATGGCGGAGAAACGCTGCTGGATGCCGATGTCCGCGCAGAAGGTTTGGAAGTTTTGACCTTGGAACTGGGTTCCGTTGTCTGTGACGAGGACTCGAGGGATTCCGAACTGGCAAATGATGTTCTTCCAAAAGAACTGTTGCACTTGGCGCTCGGTGATGCTGGACAGTGGTTCGGCTTCGATCCATTTGGTGAAGTAGTCGATGGCGACGATCAGGAATTTCTTTTGTCCCACCGCTGGGGGGAAGGGCCCCACATGGCGAAGGGCGTAGGGCTTGCCAGGGACCGGACATTGGCTTGAGGAAGCCTTTTGATAGGGGAGAATCTTTGGCAAGGGCCGCACCTCTTGACTAAGTCTTGTGAGTCTTGGAGCATGGTTGGCCAATAGTACCCCTGATTCAGGGCCTTCCGAGCAAGCGTCCTGCTCCCCATGTGGCATCCGCCGATCTCCTCGTGTAGGTCTCTGAGGGCGTAGCTGGCCTCGTCGCTGGTGAGGCAGCGGAGGTATGGTTTGCCGTCGGCCAAGGTGTACGAGCGTTTGAAGAGGATGTCATCGATCATGACAAACCTTTCAGCTCGGACTCTGACTCGTCTGGCCTCGGCTCGGTCTTCAGGAAGCTCGGCACTAATTAAGAATCTTCGGATGGGAGTGGTCCAGTCGTCCGGGCTGGTCCCATCTTGCACACACATCGCTTCCGGCTCTGGGTCACTGATACTCGGTTTCAGGAGGACTTCTATGAGCACCGTCTGATCGAGGCCCTCGAAGGAGGAAGAGGCAAGTTTGGATAACGCGTCTGCTTGAGCGTTCTGTTCCCTGGGGACTCTGATAATCGTGGCGCAGCTGAAGGACGCCAGGAGTCGCTTGACTGCCGCCAAATACCTCATCATGCGTTCATCACGGGCTTCGTATTCTCCGGTGATCTGATTGACCACGAGTTGAGAATCGCTAAAGGCCCGGATTTGCTTGGCTCCGGCTCGGTTGGCGAGGGTCAATCCGGCGATCATGGCCTCGTATTCTGCCTCGTTGTTGGAGGCTGAAAAGTTGAGGCGGAGGGAGTATTGAAGTAGGAATTGGTCGGGGCCACGAAGGATGATGCCAGCCCCACTCCCTGTTTCGCATGACGAGCCGTCAACAAAGACCTCCCAGGTCGGATCCGACCCTTCGAGGCTAGGCTGCTCAGAGACGGTGCACTCAGTTATGAATTCGGCAAGGGCCTGTCCTTTAATGGCCGCCCTTGGCTGATAGCTGATGTCGAACTGGCTCAGCTCGATTGACCACTTGACTAAGCGGCCGGAGTTTTCGGGCTTGTGAAGGACAGTCTTCAGTGGTTGGTCGGTCAGTACTTGGACGGAGTGGGCTTGGAAGTAAGGGCGAAGCTTCCGGGCTGCCATGACCAGCGCATAGGCCACCTTCTCTATCTTTGTGTATCTCGTCTCGGCTGGGAGGAGCACTTTGCTCACATAATACAGTGGCTTTTGAACCCCTTCCTCCTCTCGGACGAGGACGGCGCTGAGAGCGTTGTCCGAGGCGGACAGGTAGAGCCAAAGCGGCTCGCCCGGCTCGGGCTTGCTGAGGAGAGGCGGGTTGGCGAGGTATTGCTTTAGCTGTTCGAAGGCTTCTTGTTGATGGGTACCCCACTCGAAGCCCCCTTTTCCGCGCAAGGCCTTAAAGAAGGGGAGAGACTTCTCCCCTGACTTGGAGAGAAAACGGCCGATTGCCGCCAACCGACCTGTGAGCCTCTGAACCTCCTTGACATTCCGGGGCAGGGACATGTCAATAATGGCTTGGATTTTCTCGGGGTTTGCTTCAATGCCGCGTTGGCTGACGATGAACCCCAAGAACTTCCCCGTGGAGACGCCGAAGGCGCATTTAGCCGGGTTGAGTCTCATGTTGTGGCGTCGGAGGACACCGAAGGCTTCCTCGAGGTCGGCGATGTGGTCCGGCCCAGCCCGGCTTTTGATAAGCATGTCGTCGATGTACACTTCCACGTTGCGGCCGATCAGGTGTTTGAAGACTCTGTTGACGAGTCGCTGGTACGTGGCTCCAGCGTTTTTCAGCCCGAAGGGCATAACGCGGTAACAATAAAGACCCTGGTCGGTGACGAACGAGGTCTTGGAGATGTCTGGTGGAAACATCCGGATCTGATTGTGCCCCGAGAATGCGTCCATGAAGGACAGTAGCTCATGCCCCGAGGTTGCGTCGATTAAAGCGTCGATGCGGGGGAGGGGGAAAGGATCTTTCGGACATGCTTTGTTAAGGTCCGTGAAGTCGATGCAGATCCGCCAACCCCCTGTTGCCTTCTTCACCATGACGACATTAGCCAACCACTCGGGGTAGCTGGCTTCCTGGATGAATCGAGCGGACAAGAGTTTGTCCACTTCTGCCTTTACAATTTGTTGCCTCTCCGGGGCGACTTTGCACCTCTTTTGGACGATCGGTTTAGAGTCAGGGATGACGCTTAGTCGATGCATAATCAAGTCTTCGGAGATCCCGGGCATGTCAGAGGGCTTCCAAGCGAAGAGATCAACGTTGCGACGGATGCAGGCGATGATGCCTGACTTCAAGTCCTCGGAGAGCGAGCGGCTCACCCGGAACCATTTCGATTCATTCTTGGCATTGAACAGGACCTCTTCTAATTCGTCAACCAGCTCGGGAGCTGGGCCGTCCCTCTCGGGTTCGAGTTCAACGGCGTCGAGGGGGAATACACCCCCTCCGACGGCGGTTATGTAGCACGATCGTGCTGCTTCGTGGCTACCTCGGACGATGCCGACCCCTCGGGGGGTGGGAAATTTAAGTTTCAGATGGTAGGCCGAAGGTATCGCTTGGAGGGAGTTTAGTCCGGGTCGGCCAAGAATGGCGTTGTAAGCCCCCTTGACGTTGATGATCATGAAATCCATGGATTCGGTCCTCTTGACAGGAGCCGATCCCGCGGTGACGTCGAGGGTAATAATCCCCTCTATTACGATCGGGACGCCGGAGAATTCAAGCAACGTGTATCCGGCTGGTTTGAGCTTCCCTTTGGATAATTTGAGACTTTCGAAGGCTTTGAGAAAAAGGATATTTACCGAGCTGCCGTTGTCGACGAGGATTCGGCGAACCTCACAATTAGCTACGTGGAGGCTAATGACGAGGGCATCGCAGTAGGGTAGGTGAACTCCTTCGAGGTCCTCTCCTGAGAAGGAGATTGGCAGAGGTTGTTGCTTGGGTGAGGGGCTGTATTGGACAGTATTCACCTCTTGGATGAAGGCTTTTCGGGAAGTATCGGATTCTCCTCCCATTGGCCCCCCGTGGATATAGTGCAGGGTGAATGGCGTACCCACGGCTCCCTCGGACTCGGGATCCCGACCCTGGATGCGGTTTGGAGTAGGGTTCGGAGGTGAGAGTCTCCGGTTCCTAGTACCTCGCCGATCCTGTGGGTCTTCCTCCCTGGGGGTCCGTCGGAGAGCTTCAAGAATTTCTTCTTGAAAGTCCTGGAATCCCTTGTGAGTGACGGGGGCTCCCCCGACCTTGTTCGGTCGGTCTGAAGGTTGCCTTCCGACGTGGCTGAGCGCTGGCCTCCGTCCCTCGGGGCGGCGGTCTTGGATGGTTCGGGGCCGGGTTGGAAGCGGCCCTTCCCCTGCTGTGGGTGATCTGACCGTTGACGATTATTCCTCGTAGGTCGGGTTGGACTTGCCGGGTGACGCTCCTCTGGGACTCCTGATTGGGAGCCCTGTGTTTTGAAGTGTGTGGCCCGGCGTTAGCAGTTGGTGAGGGCGAGTCCCGTCGGTTGACGGAGGAAGCAGCCCCCTTGCCCTTGGAGGTCATGAGAGTTCGGCTGTCGAGGTCGCTCGATGGTCGGGCTCGGGTCGGCTTCTGAAGCAGTGTTCCCACAGACGGCGCCAACCTAATGCAGTTTATTTCTGGGAGACGTGTGGATGCACCAGGTGTGAGTTCGGACTCAATTTGTATTTGATGGAGAAAGCTGCTCGTCTGACGACCCTCGGCTGACCGGGCGGAACCTGCGGCGACCTCGGAATGAAGCGGGGATCTGGGCTCGGATTCGAGGTCTTGTGTACCTGCAGACGGTCCTGAAACACCGGGGTTTGTCCCGGTGGCGGACCCTCCGACGATCTAGTTAGTCTCTGTGAGAGAGTAGCAATAACTAGGTGAATTTAAGTGGAAAAAAATTGATTACCTCAAAAGGTGGATGAGGGTCTAGTATTTATAGAGAATCCCAACCGGGTTTGGTTCCGCTTGGGGGCCGGGTCTGGATCCGAAAGCCCATGGGCCTGACGTGGCAGAAGGCCCAGGGGGGTTAGGGCAGACGTGGCAATACCAGGAGCAGTATAGGGCTGACGTGGCAAAATCCTTGGTGGTATTTGGAGCTGACATGGCTGATCGTAGGTCTCCTGTGCTTCTGGGAGCATCGGAGGGCCTAGGCTGTGCCAGGTCATCCCCATGCTTCGCCAGAAAGGGGGGACGGCCCGTGGGGCTGTCACGGATCGGATGCCGAGGACCACTGAGGCTCGTCGGATACGAGGAGGCCAGTTCTGTGGGGGTGAACTTGAGGTTCGGCGCCGACCCTGCAATGGTTCGAAGGCGAACTAAATTGCTATATTTACCTTTCTTGAGTGAGAGTTGTATTGGGCCCAGGTTGGGCCCCCCAGGCCATTTTTACCCTACCACACTACGTATGCGAAAATCCTCCGGATATGCACAATAATTGGGTTTCTGATTTAGTTGGGCTCAAGAATTAGTAGAGCAACATTTAAGCTCAGATAATGGAAATTTTCATTTCAAGATACTTTTAAAGTAACCTGTTTGCCCTCTTTGGCATGATTTTTTAACCAAAAATGGGTTCACTTCCAAACTGAGTATGCTGCTAGCATCCCCATCAGGTTCTTTCACTGTTAATGAAGCTGATTTCATTAAGATCCAGGATGGCAAATTTTGATTGGGCTGTGATTGGATTGTTCAGTGGTTGTTGTCTATGTTCTTAATTGGGCTATGATTAGAACGAGAGGGCTCGAGTGGAGATCTGGAAATCCATATAGAGACATCTTGTTCATAATAATTTATTATTATTGTTGTTCTTGTCGCTCTTGCTGTTGTTGCTGATGTCTCTTTGTGTTCGTGTGCTGAAGGGAAACAAGGGATGAGAGAGAGATGAGGAAAATGCCGCTATGTTAGCCTGGTGTATCCAAAGTCTCTACCATTCTTCTTTCTGTTTCCATTTCTGGCTTCTATATTAGGTTTCCTTCCATGATGACAGTTCCCTAAAAATACACTTGATATGAGCCCTATCTTATTTTTCTTATTTTTCTTATATTTGGTTTCCGTCCACGATGACAGTTTCATGGATTGTCTGAACAATCCATGAAAGACATGCTTAGATACTGAATTTTCATTTGTTTTACTGTTTTAGATAGTGGATATTCCCAATCAGAGGAGAATATAAAGTTTTCAAGTTAGATACTGAATTTTCATTTGTTTTGTTATTTTAGATATATTTAAAAAACAAAATTAAGTACTAGATTTTTAGCATTGCAATGTAATTATTTTACCTCTCTATATATCATTAACAATTCCATTTGCAATTGGCACTTTGATCTTATAATTTAAGATACAGTTAGATTTTTTGCAAGTTCAAAAAATATGTATATTCTGTATTGTGGTCTACTGTTGAATTAAACTATTGTTTTTTTTCACAGAGCGGTCGCCCAGATGAAGAAAATTTTGATGATCAGAACTGAAGCTCCTCGAGGGGTATGAATCTGTGGTCCTCCTTACTGTTCTTGTGTCCTTGCTGTATGATTGTTGTTCTTATGTCCTCCTTGCTGTTATGTCAGACTGTTTTTTTTTTATGAGAGTTATGTCGGACTGTTAATTTGGGATATTTGAGATATTTGTCAGACTGGTTTGTTGAGATATTTGGAATGTTCGTCGCTATATTAATTTGTTAATTATGACACTGTTAATTTTGCGGTGAATTTGGTTGTGATTGGTTGTGATTATGACACTGTTAATTATGACACTGTTAATTAGTTTGTTGAGATATTTGGGATATGACACGTGTGAAACTTTATTATTCTTGTGTTTGGTTGTGATTTGCGCATTAATATGCAACGAAATTGGTTGAATCAGTTGTGAATTAGTTTACAGGTTTTGTAAATGAAACTGCGAATTGAAATCGAACGGAAAACCGAGGAAAGGAAAACAAACGGGCATAGCTAGACCGGCGTTTTATAAAACGCCGGTCTATCTATTGAATTAGTTGCAGTGTGCGATATACCGGCGTTCACACAAATGCCGGTGTATCCCGTTAAACACCGGTGTATACCGTCAGCTGTAACGGTACCAAGAAACACCGGCGTTGTATAAAACGCCGGTGAACCCAACTACACCAGCGTTTTTGATCACGCCGGTGCTTGTAAGTAGGAAAAACCGGACACTCATAAACGCACATACACCGGCGGTCGCCAACCGCTGGTATACGTTCATTATACACCGGCGTTTCTATAAACGCCGGTGAATTGAGAAACACCGGCGGTTTACGACCGCCGGTGAATGTATATTGGGGGTAAAAGAACGGCACTCAGAGCCTCCATACACCGGCGTTTTCTGGCCGCCGGTGTAGTTATCACATTTACCAGCGTCCACTAAAACCGCCGGTGTATACCCCTTCCTTTCCGCGACGCTCGCTTCGGCGGCATTTGGACCGGCGCTATTATAAACGCCGGTGAAAGTTTCACCGGCGTAAAAAAATGCCGGTAAAGACGTAAAAAAATGCCGGGAAATCGAGTTTCTTTTGTAGTGAACCAAACACACAAAGCACACAATATTTGTCTCGGTTCGTGGAATCGAGATATTATTCAACTAGATAATATACAAGAGTTACAATACTCTCATCAAGAAGCTATCTATCAAAATACTCTGCTATTTACAATAGCAAACTCTTAGATAAAATACTGACACGCCTCTCAATGGAGGTCATTATATAATTATATAGAGATCTAGAGAAACCCTATATTTGTAGTCTTGATCATTCACCATCCAATATATCCTGAAGAGAAGTCACATGATAGGAGTCATACGATCTAACTTGGACCACAAGTTGGCCAAAGACCAACCCAATACTGCTGTCGATTGCACTTGAAGCCGAGCCCCAATCTATTGCAACTCTACACTTGAAGTCGAGCCCTAATATATTGGTGGCAGTCGATTGCAATATACTGCAGTCGTCTGTCAACTTCCAAACATCCAAAAAACAACATCCTTCTTCGTCTCCCTTCTTCGCTTTGAACCTCTTCTCGTTTCGCTTTATTTTCTTCACATCAAACCTAATGCATAAGGCATACACCCAACACAATATAGGTATGAAAGTACGAAAGTGAAGAGAAAGCCACATACTTTCATCTTGCTACATCAACATTAATTATAAGGGGAAAATATTTTTTGGCTCAAAACTAGAGGTTGATTTATTTTTAAACCAGGCCAGTGAGTTTCATAAATACTAAAAGGGTTTTTAACATGTATGTCCCTAGCAAATATGTGAATATCACATATACCCCTCACAAATGTGTATTTTCACATTTACCCCTAACAATGTATATCCAACCTCCTAGTTACCCCTTAAGTTAAAACTACCTTTAAAACATAAAAATGTATGAAATATACAGTTATGTTTAATAGATTTTTTGTAAAATGACTGAAATACTCTTCCTCTACTAATTAAGCTTATTCTTATTACTTTTTATAAACTAAATCGTCTATAAAACCGATTGAAACACATCAATCCTTCTCAATTTTTCTTCAATTTTCTTAATAAATGGACAAATTTATAGTACATCTTTATAATTTCATCTTCTTCATCATGTTTTATATCCAAATTCGCCACTAATCTTATAAGTTTCAAATACACGTAGTTTGAGGTAACTTTTAGGGGTAAATAAGAAATGAACTCATATTATTAGGGACATATATGAAAATATGCATTTTTTAAGGGCATATATGATATTAGCATATTTGTTAGGGGTATACGTGTTAAAAACCCATACTAAAAACCCCAACATCCTCAAATATATTATTTTTAGACCTAAACCTCAATTTTGATTAATTTGTTTACTTATTTAAATATGTTTTTCTTGTATTTTCTATATTACCATTCTAAAAGGGAAATACGTTTTTCTTCACCAAATTATCAAATAAAAATAAACAAATTAAATTAGAAAAACTTTAAAATGTGTTGTAGAAGAATTTTCATCAAGTCAAACCGAAATGATACTTAAGAACGTTTCTATGGAAATCAGTACTGACTCTAAAATCTTCCAAAAAATAAAGAGATCCAAATTCATCAACAAAACAAAGAGTTATTTAATTAAGGTTTCATATAAGAATCAAGTCTTGCTAAAAGATTAAGATAGAGGGAGTGGAGGTATAAATCTAGGGTCTCATGTACTTCATCAAACACTATAATTTATCCTTCTAAGAGAACAAAAAAACATGGAGAAAGAGGATTAAATTATTTTAAGGATGGATATTACCACCACCACTTTCAATTTTCTTTAATTTTTCATATAAGACTTTGATTCTCATATGAAACATTAATTAAATAATTCTCTTTTTAATTGAGGATTTGTGATATATTTATTTTGTGCGAACGAGAATGGAAGAAGGAAAAATTAACTTAGCTCTTTTTAGAAAGGGTAATATAGAAAAGACAAGAAAACAATATTTAAATTCAGCAAATAATTTAATTTAAAAATGAGAATTGAGTCTAAAAATAATTGATTTAAAGGAGCAGGGTCTTTTAGCATTTATGAAATTTATTAAATTTAAAAACAAATCAAGATCCAGCTTTTGGTCTTGAAATAAGTTTCCCTGAATATAAAATAAGTAATTCTTTGGATGAACGTGGAAATTACAAGTGAAAATTAAAGTGTGGGATTATTCGAGGTAGAAGAAACAATTTTTTTTATTGATATGCTACATGAACAAGCTTTGTATACAAGCTATACTTCATATGCTGATGTGATCTTCATCCACCTAAAGTATCAACACTCATTTTTGCTATTTTGCCAATTTGGAAAATAACAAATGAAAAAATGAGTATTTCGCTGCACTCATAGATTGCTATAATTTAATAAAACAATAAAAAAATAGTTGTCGAACGAAGAGATAGTGTTTCTTTTAAGCTCTTTTTTTTTAGATGGAACATGATGTGTTGTTTGAGGGATTTTTCGTAATTTTTTCAACAATTAAAATACCATTTTAGTAAATAAATGGTAATTAGTTATTTAAAAATTATTAAACTAGTAATAAAGAGTGATTAAATTGGGATTAAAGAGTGATTAAAGTGGGATTTGGCTGGGCTTTGGTGGGACGGGACATGTTATGCCATCCAAGAACATTTTGTGTTCGGACGGGATAACATTTCCCGTCCGATACATCATTCATTTTTTTATAAAAAAAGGACGGAATATGTTGTTCCGTCCGATCATTAAAACTGCAAAAAATAAAAATAAAAATTATTGGACGAAACATGTTGTTTCGTCTAACGCGTTTAAATTTTTTTTTTAAAAATATAGACAGAACATAGTGCTCTGTCTTCTATATTTGGCAAGTGCCAAATTCGTTTCCAAAATTGGCAAGCGACTATTCCTCGTTTGCTAAAATTTGGCAAAATAGCAAATGAGTGTAGCACTCGTTTGCTATTTTTTTGCCATTTTGCCAAAATCACAAACAAGTGTGGATGGTCAACACATCTATTTATATCTATATCTCTAATATTATAATGGGAGAAGGTCTTAGTGTTATTTGTAAATCTACCAATGCGTGCATTGCACGTGCATAACTAATATGAAGGAGGTCTCAGGTTCGAGTCTTCGCTACGTCATATTTTTTACTTTAATTTTTTTTAATATATTAAATATGCATCGCACGTGTAAATTACTATCTATTTATCTATCTATCTATCTATCTATCTATAATATAGTATATAATAACTATTATAATGGAAGAGTTGGAGTTGTAAATCTACCTACTTACGTGCAACACACGTGCAACTCTAACTCTCCCATTATAGTTTTCTCATTTACTTTTAAAAATATATGATCTATTTATTAAGATATGCATCACATGTGTAAATCAGAGTTCTTATTTTAAAATTTTTAAATAAATTAATATGTGCATTGCACGTGTATATAACTAGTAACTAATATAATTAGAGAGTTGGAGTTCTAGTGTTGTAAATCTATCAACTTACGTGCATCACACGTGCAACTCCAATTCTTCCATTATACTCTTTATACTTTAAAAAACTAATATTAACTTATGTACATCACATGTGTAGCTCCAACTCTCTCATCATACATTTTATACTTTAAAATATATATATTTATTCATTGCACATGCCAATTATTAAAATACATAGCACATGCTAAACAGTAGTATTTCTTTATTGGAAGTCATGCATACAGTGGAGACTCTCCATGCCATATTAACTTGTGGAGTAGAATTGTAGAACTTATGCACACAACATTTTATCTTTCACTTTTTTAACTTTATTATTTCTACTTTTACGGCTTATATTTGAATGGATAAAATGCTTTGTGCAGGTAAAAATGATTAAGTTTCTTATCAAAACTTTTAAAAGATTATATTTTTGGGCAAAAACCAAAATTCCTCATAACGTTTGTGCTAAGTATAAAATGTTTATATAACGTTTGGAAAAAAATATTATACTCATTCATCCGTTAACTTAACACATTCTATTAAATCTAAATTATTAAATTATGTTTCTACTCATCCTTTCAAAATTAAATCCTTCTTTCATTCCCCCTTTTCATTTTTCTTCTTCTCATATTCCTGATTGTTCAACTCTAACTGTTTTCTTATGATTAACATGTCACTGTTCGTAGCTTACATACATCATTTTTTCCCATTCAGTTCCATTATGTGTCATATTCCCTAATACAGACAAAGTTGGACTGGAAGCCGAAGGCAAAGTTCTTGACCACTGGAATTTTAAAGAGAAGGTTAAATGTATTGGTTAGGCTGGGTTAACTGGAGTTCATTTTTGTGTGAATTTTGGAGTTTTTTTTCTCTTTTTTTTTAGGGTCCCTTTAGGGACTGTTTGGTTCAAAGAAGGAAAAGGGAGGGGAGGGATTTTAATCAAGACTCTGTTTGGTTCAAATGAGACAAGGGGAGGGAAAATAATTATCTTCTTGTTTAGTTCATGATATAGCTAAAAATAGGGTTAGATCGGAACCATTCAAATCGGACACGAATCTTAAAGTTCAGGGGTAAAATGGTAATTTCACCTATAAACGGGTCTGAAATGGAAACTGGGTCTTTCTTCAAAAGCCCAATAAATCATAAACGGATCTGTCTTACTGGGTACGGGTTCCAACCCGTAAGAAACCCAGTCTGACTGGATAGGAGATGATTTAGATTTATGATTATCCTTAAACAGCGGTCTTAACCACTTCTATCCATTTACATCGGGAAATAGGAATTTGATTTTATCCTGAAACTGACTCCTAAGGCGGCTATAAATACCCCTCTCCCCCCACTGTTACCAGGTAATCAATCTTTTACCAATTAAAGCTCTTTCTTAATCATTCAAATTACTGACAAGAGCGTTGGAGGGTGCGTCGCCGGGATCAACCCCGGTGTCTCGCACTTTTTGTAGGTAAACGGCAAAAGGATCTCGGTCAAACTCCGGTGAAGTCGTTCAGGTTTGACTATTTACATTCCCTCGAATCTACAAATCTATCTCTTTTCCCCCACACCGATTTCAGCGGCAACAGATTGGCGCCGTCTGTGGGAACATTGAATAGCAGTCCAACCTCTTCCACAGGTCAAGACCGCCTCTAGCCATGCCACCAAGAAAAGTAAGATCTAGAGGGTCTAACCATGGACCCACTCCCATTCCCCCCCAACCGCAACCGGAGGCTGCCCTCCAACCCACCCAGCAACAGGGATAGCTCCCTCCTCAACTTGATCCGCCGCTACAGCAGGGACAGCCTCCTCTTCAAAATCCTCAACCCCAGCAGGCTCAACTCGAGCCCCAGAATGCTGGTATAGGGACCTCTCGTCCTAATCCTCAGAAGCAACCTCTTCACCGCGATCATATCTCGGTACATAACCCTTCCACCGACTCCATAGCATCCTATAACCCTCGGCCTTCAAAAGATCTCTGCAACATCATAATCAATCGGCAGAAGGAGGAAGATCTCTACCGCCATTTGGATGAGAGGCGGGCCCGAGAGGGAGGCTCCGGCTCAGAACGTCCAAATGCACGATCTCCTCGCCGCCGCGACCGCAGGAGGTCCCTTCCTCCTAGGAGGCGGAGGGAGTCCCCCGAGTACCGTCGAAGGGGAAACCGTTCTCCCGCTAGTCGACAGGCCCAGAGGGACCAGAACGGACCCATCACCAGAGCAGAATTCTAAGACTTTCAGGTAACAGTCTTGCGGGCCCTCAATGTCCCGCCAAACAACAACAATAATATTCAGAGGGTCCCCACTCCTGAGCCAGTTCGAAGCCCTCGCCATCAATCCCAAAGTCCTCCTCAAGCTCTGAGCCACCGACCTCACATCTCCAGTCCTCACCAGTCTCCGAGCTACCGTCTTCGTAGCCTACGTTCCCCTTCGTATGAAGACGAGTCCAAAGGCCCATCAGGATACCGTCGAAGGGAGGATGCTGTCTACAGTCGTCTCCACAAGATGGAGAGGCACCTCGGTCAATTCGATAGGGACGAGGAACTAAGAGGGAGGACCCTTCGTCCAAGCAGACCTCGATTCTCTCGTACCATCATGGAGGCCCCCGTTCCGAAAAATTTCAAGCCTCCGCAATTAGAGACATACACGGGAGAATCAGACCCCACTGATCACATCGAGAGTTTCAAAACTCTCATGATGATCCATCAGGCCTCCGATGCCCTCCTATGCAAGACCTTTCCGGCCACTCTCAAAGGCCCGACTCGGGAATGGTACTCCCGCCTCGCCCCATCCTCCATCTTCTCTTTCAACCAGTTCGAGACCCTTTTCATAAACCATTCCGTGAGCAGCCGCCGCTCCGAAAGAACGAGTATTTCCCTACTCTTCCTTAATCAGAAGAAGGGCGAGAAACTAAGGAACTATGTCAAGCGGTTTACCGCGGAGGCCAGGTCCATCGCCTCCCTCGATCAGTCGGTCGCCGCGGCCGCCTTTCAATCCAATGTCTTCAACTCTGACCTCTGGTCGTCCCTAGCCAAGAAGCCCCCACGGGATTTCTTCGATCTTCTTCTCAGAAGCGAGAAGAACATCCGGGCGGAGGAAGCTGTGCACCGCCCTACATTCGAGGGATCCTCTTCTGGAAGTAAGAGGAAGGCCGCTGAAGACGAGGGAGCTAAAAAGCTCCAAAAGGACAACGGGGGTCAGCGTCGTCCACCTCCCAGATTTGAGAAATTCACCCCTCTCAACGCCAATGTCCCAGCCATTATGATGGAGGTTGAGAAAGAAGGAATTCTACCTCCTTCCCCAAAGATGAATACTCCTGGGAAGAAAAGGGATAAGGAGAAGTGGTGCCGGTACCATCGAGACCAAGGTCACGACACCAATGACTGTCGGGCTCTGAAAAATGAGATCGAAACTCTCATTCAGAGAGGACAACTCGCCAAATTTGTAAAGAAAGACCGAGCCGATCTTCCTCCACCCCCCAGGGGGGCTAACAAGCGGCCCGAAAGGCGCGAGGAGACTCCCGACTTTGAGGAAGAGCGTATCTTGCACCTCATCCACAGAGGTCCAATGGGAGGAACCTCTAACTCCTCCCGAAAGGCCTTCGTCAGGGAAGTCAATTCGGTGCACAGCCTCCCCCCTCCCAAAGGTCTTGGAGTCCTAGTTACTTTCTCGAATGACGATCTAGAGGGTGTCTGAACCCCCCACTGTGATGCACTGGTTATCAACCTCCACATGGCCAACTTCAAGGTAGAAAGGACTCTAGTGGATAATGGTAGTTATGTCAACATCCTCTTTCTAGAGGCCTTCCGAGGTCTCCAATTATCGAGGGATAGGCTCAAGCCCGCCGGTTACACTCTCCATGGGTTCACGGGAGTGCCAGTGACGATCGAGGGTGTTATAACCCTCGACATAACTACTGGCAAAGTTCCTACTACCCGAACAGAGCCAATGGACTTCATGGTTGTTGACGTCCCAGTCGCCTACAATGTGATCCTAGGTCGACCGGGCCTAACTGCTTTAGAAGCCGTCTCATCAGCTTACCATCTAAAGATGAAGTTTCCCACCAAGGTGGGCATGGGAGAAATAAGGGGAAGTCAGGAAACGGCTCGCAAATGCTATATGACCTCGACTGGAGGACCTGTCCTCTCCCTCGAGGCCTTTGAAATTTCCCAAGGGAATACCCAGCCTACGTCGGAACCGGTAGACGAGCTGGAGGAAGTGCTCTTCTCGGAGGAAGATCCGACCCGGAAATTCTTAATCAGCAAAACCCTCCCTTCTACCCTCTGCTCCGACATAGTCTAGTGCATAAAGAAAAACCGTGACCTCTTCGCATGGACAGCAGCCGACATGTCGGGGATTTTCGAAGAGCTTCTCGTCCACCATCTAAGTGTTGCTCCGGGGGCCAGACCGGTCCAGCAGAAGAGGTGTAAGTTTGCCCCCGAGCGCCAACAGGCCATTAAGGAGAAGGTGGAGAAGCTCCTCAAAGCCCGGTTCATACAGGAGGTCAACTATTCAGAGTGGCTCTCCAACGTTGTGATGGTCAAAAAGGCGAATGGAAGTTGGAGGATCTATATCGACTTCACAAATTTAAACAAGGCATGCCCCAAGGATCCCTTCCCACTCCCTAGCATCGACACCTTGATCAATGCCACTTCGGGCCATAAGCTGCTGAGCTTCATGGACGCATTCTCCGGATATAACCAAATCCGAATGTTCCCCCCAGATATCCTGAAGACGTCCTTCATCACGGATCAAGGCCTCTACTGCTATAGAGTGATGCCCTTCGAGCTTAAAAATGCTGGTGCCACCTACCAACGTCTCGTCAATAAGGTCTTCAAAAATCAGATCGAGCGGAACATGGAGGTTTACGTCGATGATATGTTGGTGAAAAGCATCAATGGGTTTGACTATGTCGCTGACCTCCAAGAGGCCTTTGACGTGCTAAGAAGGCATAGCATGAGACTAAACCCGAATAAATGTGCATTCGGGGTCTCATCGGGTAAATTCTTGGGTTTTATGGTCAGCCAGAGGGGGATTGAAGCCAACCCTGAGAAGATAAAGGCCATATTGAATATGGCTCCCCCCTCAAACATGAAAGAAGTGCAAAAGCTCACCGGACGCCTCGCGGCTATAGGGCACTTCCTCTCCAAGTTCGGGAAAAAGTGTCTCCCCTTCTTCAAAGCCCTCAGGGGGGCTAAGGGCTTCGAGTAGGGCCAGCAGCAGCAAGAGTCGTACGACCAACTCAAAGCCTACTTGGTCAACCCCCCACTCCTCAGCAAGCTGACACCTGGGGAAACCCTTTACCTCTTCCTCGCCACCTCCGAACAGACCCTCAGTGCTGTCCTAGTGAGGGAAGAAGACAAGGCACAAAAGCCTATCTACTACGTGAGCAAGGTCCCTAGAGATGCTGAGCTCTGTTATCCGAGGTTGGAGAAGATAGCCTACGCCCTGGTTATGACAGCCCGAAAGCTTCGTCCCTATTTCCAATCCCATTCGGTGGTCGTCCTTTCCGACCAACCGCTCAAGCAGGTCCTCTATAAGCCCGAGACCTCCGGACGTCTAATGAAGTGGTTAATTGAGCTGAGTCAACACGACATATCCTATCAGCCTCGGACCACTATTAAAGCTCAAGCGCTAGCCGAGTTCATAGTGGAAAGCACGATCCCTGAGGTCAGTCAAGCGGCAAATGGGCCACCCATCTAGATGGTGTATGTGGATGGGTCTTCTTGTGCTGAAGGAAGTGAAGTCGGAGTTATCCTGGCAGGCCCAGATGACTTCATCCTCCAATACTCCCTCCGCATCAATTTTAAGGCTTCCAACAACGAGGCCAAGTACGAAGCCTTAATAGCGGGCTTGGGCATGGCTCGTAAGGCAGGGGCGAAGCGTGTTCGAATATTTAATGACTCTCAGCTCGTAGTGAATCAGGTCTTGGGAGAATATGAGGCACGAGACGACCGTATGGCCAAGTACCTAACCAAGGTCAAAAGTCTCTTGGCTTCATTCGAGGAAGCACAACTCCAATGTATCCCCCGGGAGGAGAATGCCCAGGCAGATGCTCTCTCGAAACTAGCCTCCTCCTCCCTCCTAGGCCTCGAGCAAACTGTCTTGATCGAAATTCTACTAAGGCCCAGCATCGAAGAAGAAGCCTCCGACTCAATGGAGTCACTACCGGTCCAACTCGAAGATAACTGGATGAGGCCTTTAGTTGAGTTCCTCAGAAACGGGAGCCTTCCCCAAGATCCCAAAGAAGCTCGCCGAATCCGATCAAGAGCAGAGCAGTACACCTTCATTGAGGGATTCTTGTACAAATGCTCCTACACCCAAGTAGATGGTCGACCCTACTTGAGATGTCTCTCTCCAGAAGAAGCCATGTATGCTCTGAAAGAACTCCATGAAGGGATAGGCGGAGCCCATTCGGGATCAAGGTCCCTTGCCCGAAAAGTCTTGAATTATGGGTACTTCTGGCCTACCCTCCTTCGGGACGCCGAGCGACATGTCCGACAATGTAGTCCTTGTCAACAATTCTCCACTATCCGTCGCCTAATGCAAGCTCAACTCTCTTCCCTCTCAAGTCCAACCCTCTTCGCAATGTGGGGAATAGACCTGCTAGGTCCGTTCCCACCGGCTCCAGGCCAGCTCAAGTTCCTAGTCATGGCGATCGACTACTTCTCCAAATGGATTGAAGCTGAACCACTGGCAACTATTACTGAGAACATGGTGCAACAGTTCTTCTGGAAGAACGTGGTCTGCAGGTTTGGCATACCTTGAGTCTTAGTGACAGACAATGGAACACAATTCACGGGGACAACATTCCGCTCCTTTTGTGAAGACCTCAGCATTCAGCAGCGGTTCTCCTCCGTCTCCCACCCTCACTCCAATGGCCAAGTAGAGAACACCAACAGGCAAATCCTCTCGGGCATCAAGAAGAGACTAAGCAAGTCGGCTAAAAGATTGTGGGTAGAGCAGCTTCCTAACGTACTGTGGAACTACCGCACTACAAAGCGAACCCCCACAGGAGAGTCGCCCTTCAACCTCACCTACGGTTACGAGGTCGTAATCCCCTTAGAAGTTGGTTTGCCATCCCCCTGCCTAATTGCATATAATGAAGAGCAGAACGCTAGGGAACTCCGAGCCAACCTGGACCTTATCGACGAACTCCGCGAAAGAGCCTCGATTCGCCAAGAGAATTATCAAAGAAGGATCGAGCAATCCTACAACAGAAGAGTCCGTCCCACAGATCTTAAGGAGGGGGACTTAGTCCTTAAGAAGCTAGCCATCTCGTTCCCCAGCCAAAGGAGCAAGCTAGCCCCAAATTGGGAAGGACCATACAAGGTCTCCAGGGTAGTTCACCCCGGAGCGTACCAACTTGAAAACCTCGAAGGTAGGAAGATACCAAGAACATGGAACGCCGATCATTTACTGAAGTACCAAGAGGGTGTCTGAACACCTCTCCGAGCACCATCAGTTTTTAGGCTATTCTATTTGTTTTTCCATTGTAATAACGGCTAGCAACTTAGAAGCGGCCGATTAGCAATAATTAATAAAAAGTTTCTTTTGAATAATAATTCTCTTGCGATCAGTTTATCTCTGTTTAATACCCCAATTGTATTGTCTTAAACGACGAGTTCAGAGTCCAACACTTGGCTCGATTCCGCTTCGCCAACTTTGCTCTTAAGCGAGTTAGAAGTGGTTTGCCATTCGGAACTGCTCCCACAACCGTTGAATCTCTCTTAAACGACGAGTTCGGAGTCCAACACTTGGCTCGATTCTGCTTCGCCAACTTGCTCTTAAGCGAGTTAGAAGTGGTTTGTCATTCGGAACTGCTCTCACAACCGTTGAATCTCTCTTAAACAATGAGTTCGGAGTCCAACACTTGGCTCGATTCCGCTTCGCCAACTTGCTCTTAAGCGAGTTAGATGTGGTTCACCATTCGGAACTGCTCCCACAACCGTTGAATCTCTCTTAAACGACGAGTCTGGAGTCCAACACTTGGCTCGATTCCGCTTCGCCAACTTTCTCTTAAGCGAGTTAGAAGTGGTTCGCCATTCGAAACTGCTCCCAGAACCATTGAATCTTTCTTAAACAACGAGTTCGAAGTCCAACACTTGGCTTGATTTTGCTTCGCCAACTTGCTCTTAAGCGAGTTAGAAGTGGTTCGCCATTCGGAACTACTTCCACAACCGATGAATCTCTCTTAAACGACGAGTTCGGAGTCCAACACTTGGCTCGATTCTGCTTCGCCAACTTGCTCTTAAGCGAGTTAGAAGTGGTTCACCATTCGGAACTGCTCTCATAACCGTTGAATCTCTCTTAAACGATGAGTTCGGAGTCTAACACTTGGCTCGATTTCGCTTTGCCAACTTGCTCTTAAGCGAGTTAGAAGTGGTTCGCCGTTCGGAACTGCTCTCACAACCATTGAAACTCTCTTAAACGACGAGTTCGGAGACCAACACTTGGTTCGACTCTGCTTCTGCTACTCGCTTATAAGCGAGTAACAAGTGGTTCGCCATTCAGGGGTGCTCCTACAACTATCTACAACCATAGGTGCTAACAAAACACACAAGTGCTAAAAACAAATATCATTTCTGAAAAGTTTGAGGAACAAGTCGTTACAAAGCCAACTACTCATCTTTACAACGAGATACAAAACTTGAAGTACAAAAAGTACACAGAGCTACTTTAACGCCTCCTTGGGACAGGGATACTTCGGTTTAGAGACACCCAGGGATGATGAACGCTGTACTGCCGACGTCTCACCTCGGCGCTCGTCTCTAGGCCGGCAAGCTGAGACACATCTTCTACACTGCTTCTAACGGTAGCCCCAATGGATGCTCCGCTTGAAGAAGTAGCAACCCCACTTTGTGCGTCACCAGGGCTCCCACGAGTAACGGGCGAACGAGTCGCAAGCTCATAAAAAGAAATTCCTCTATCGCTCTCTTCCCGCATGCAAGAGGTGCTCCTAACGTTGACGCGCTCGGGTTAGGGCTTAAGACGAGCGACCTCCTCCTCAAGCTCAACTATTCGTTCCTTCAGTGAATCGTCCTTCATAGTTATCTTCAAACGAGGCAGCCGCATCGAGCCCGCACCACCAGAGTTGTCAGTAACAATCCGACGAAGATGAGTAACCTCAATGCTCTTGTCGATAGTCACCCTCTTCAACTCGTCTCTCTCCATCATCAGCTTGTCCATCGTTGCTGTCAGCTCGTCTCTTTCCGCCATAAGTTTGTTCCTCGCTGCCATCAGTTCATCTCTCTCAGCTGCCAGTTCATCTCTCTCCGCCGTCATCTTGGTCAGAGAATGACGGAGTCACTTAAGTCTCAGGCCTTAGTTAACGACTGTCGATGAACCATAATCATTACCTTCGGGGGTCATCTCTCTGAGCTTCTCTTCTAACCACCGAATTTTGAGGTCTCGACGGCCTAAGACTAGCCACAGATGATTCCGCTCACGTTCGGCTCTGGGAAGATCCCACTCAACTTCGTAAAGCTGCTCTTGGCTCCTAGCAAGGCACAACTTCATCGCCCCTAGCCCGGCCTCAGGATGAGTCACCTCGGTCATATAAGGCACTTCGGCAAGCTGCGTCACTTCGGCGATCTGAAAATTTCAAAGTGAAACCACGGTGAACACTTATCCAAAACTTCAAGCCAAGGCGACCTCAACACTTAGCCAAATTTCAAAAGTTTTTGCAAACTCATAGCCAAAATTTCGAGGCTCAAGGGTTAGATAACCAAGGAATTCAAAATAAGAAGTTTTCATTCATAAAAAAGGCGGTGGCCAGTCCGCTATAAGGCAGTACAGGAAAAAAGAAAACGAAAATACAAGATAATTAAAGTCAGGGGGCCACCTTGGGTGGTAGCTCGGTGACAGGCTCCTCGGTGGTCGCCTCCCCTTCCTCCGTTGCCCTGGCTTGGGGGTCGGCCATAGCCTCATCACCCCCTTTTTCCACCACCACGGCCTCGGGATCAGCCAGAGCATCGTCGCCTACTTGCTCCGCCCCTTCCTCGTCCTCGGCCTCCTGATCGGCTTCGGGGTCCTCCTCGTCCGCCGGACCCCACAGCCAGTATCCCTACCTGTCGAAGCCGAGGACTCGAGCCTTGATGTGCTCGAGCGCAGTGGCGTAGGACTTCTTCATATTGGCCATCATATGCTTCTTCGCCTCGGCCTCTATCTCCGCCCTCGCCGCCTCCACTGCCTCGTCCTTCTTTCGCATCACCTCCTCTAGAGCCTTCTTCGCCTTTGCCTTCTCCTCGTCTGCCCTGGCCGCCTCTGAGGCTACCTTCTCGTTCGCCTGTGCCAGGGCCGCCTCCAAGTCCGCGACCTGTGCTGCCAAAGAGTCCGAGCGGCGTTGCTCCGCCTCGTACAGCTTCGCGACCCTCGCCCTCTCCGCTCGGTCCCTGTCGCATATGAGCTTCAGCTCCTTCTCCTGCTCGGAATATTGCTCGAGGAGGTGACTAAAGTGGCACATGATCTAAACAAAAGAGGAAAAGAAGCGATGAAAACCGAGCAAAAGACTTAGAAAATTTTTGAGTTATCAAAATCGACTAAAAGACTTACCAACATGGTCGCCCGAGCTATCTTGAGAGTGTCATTGCCCATCGATCGTACCCGCCTTCATCGCTGCTCGGTCCTTCGGGGTCGAGAGATGGCGCAAGGCCTGCATGCTCATGGCCGAGTCCCCCAAGAAGCCATCGTGGTACATCACTCGTCAGTCGGGGACGAAGAGCTTCTTGTGCCCCTCGGTAAGAATTACCTCGGCCTGCTCGGTGAGGGGCGAGGCCTCGAGCGCCAACGCTGCCGAGACAGAGAAGCCTTCGACTGAAGGATCAGACGGGATCGGCTGAGGAAGAGCAACAGCCGAGGCAGATCACTAAGGAGACGCCAGGTCGATGGTTTTGACTACGGCGGAGGACATTTTGGCAAGTCGGCCAGACGAGGGTCCCGCGCTCGTCCTCATCCTCTTCTTGGCTTCAGAAGCCTTGTTTTGCTCGGCCATGATCGCCCTAAAATCCATGTTCGGAGCCTCTGTTAAATAAAGAAAACAAAGTTAAGACAAAAATACATAAGGTACAGAAAGTAAACAAAAGAACAAGATGTCCGGAGCGTACTCGGGTCGATCGGACTGAGGCCCGACCCGTGGAGCACCTCCTCGGTCATGGCCCTCCAGCTCAGGGTCGGGAGGTCAACTAGCTTCGCCACGACTTCTGCCTCAGCCGGAGTCAACACCGGCTCGGCCTTCGCCCACTTCGGCACATCCTCCTTCTACTGGGTCGGAAAGTCCCACGCCGATGGGGCTCGGATCAGAAAATACTTGCCCTTCCACGACTTGATAGAGTCCGGATTCTCTATCAACATGACGCCTTTCTGTGGCGACAAATAGTATCGGTGTTCGGTCTTGCTCATCTGGTTGATCCGATGCAGGCTTCGGAGAACGACAAGCTGAGGCTCCACCTTCACCGTTTGACACTGGAGTAGAAACCCGAGCACGTGTCGCCACATGTTCGACATGAACTGGATCGGGCTCAGTCCATACCACCGAAGCACATCAGTCATGAAGGAGTGAAAGGGAAGGCGCAGGCCTGCATTTAGTGCATCGTAGGCGAAGACGCATGTGTCAGGCATGAACGACATGCACGCTCGCACCCCGGGTCCGGGGAGGATTAGAGTGTACTCCGGGGGAATCACGAAGCTCTTCCGTATCCGAAGCAGGTCCCTCTCCGTCAGAACCGAGGCGATGTCGTCCACCTCGGTAACCTCCTTCGGCTCATTCTCCTCGTACGTCTCCGATCTCCCGTAAATGGCCTTTGTTAGCAGGTCACCGGTATACTACCTGATCCCCCCGTTGCCTGATATCTCCGTCGGCAGCCAACCCATTTCTCCTCATCGTCTGACGGGCTCTACCACCGTTTTGACAATCACAGACCGAGCCACCTCCTTCCCCTTTTCCTTGACGAGCGAAGCGACCGGCTTGACTACGGACGACCCTACTATATCCATCCCCCTCTCTCAGCTCAGCACTTCTGCCCCCTCCTCTTGAATGGTCAGAGCTACTAACCACTGCTCACTCTGCCCTCCCAAGGAAGAAGCCTCGCTACCCGAGGACGCTCTAGACATCTTGAACAGTATATATATAATTGAAAATATATATATATATACCTTGATGTGACATTCTCGGTCGGAATAGTTCGCCGGAAATCGCCTTGCCACGCCGCAACAGCTAGCACAACCACCCAAGAGAGAAAATCACCGCTAGCGGAGCGACTCGAAAGCAAAAAATTTCTGAGAGTGAAAAGTGAAAGAGTGGGAGAAATGGTGAGAGGGGGAGACTTACAGTAAAAAGAGGGGGACTCTTAGGCTTCTAACGTATTGGGCCCCACTCAAGCCCGTTAAGAAGGCTAAACGACAGAATACATGTAACTCCTGTTTCCCCGTATTTGTATTTTTATACTGTATTTTTCTCAATTGTACTCTTTTATCTGTTTGAGATCCCGTATTTTGTTTTTATTCGAATAAAATCGTCAATTTGTTTTCGACTCAATTTTTGGTCCTTTTATCGAATTCGTTTGTATACCCTTTGTGTCATTCTCCATGAAGAATTGATCGTTTCTTCTCATTTATCTCTTTAATCCCCATTTTGATATATTTTGACCAATTCTCCTGTTGGGTCCTATTCGAAATGGATACCCTAATACCCAAAACCCAAACCCACACTATATAAACCCTTAACACCCCTAACCCTAACCCCTACCCCGTATACTGTTAAACCCCCCCCCCCCAACAGTCCGCCGGTCTCTTCTCCTTCTCCTTCTCGCTTCCGTCTCCTTCTCCCTTCGTCCATGCCCAGACCCTACCATACCCATTTTGCCTCCTTCGATCATCGCCTCGCCATCGCCCCTGGCCTCCACTGTGTCCCAACACCATCGCCATCGTCCCTGTCCTTCCGTCCACACCCAAACCCATTTTGCCTTGCCTTCGCTCCATCGCACTTTGCCAACCCATTCTCCCTGCCTCCGATCGCCTCTTCACCTTTTCCCTGCCACCACGACCTTCGATCTCTTGCCCTCGTCAATCACTAATCCACCGCCATCATCCACCATCGATCACCTTCGCCATCACCAAACTCCCGAACCCAACTCTCGACAACCATTGCCCCCGCCATTAACCATCGCCAGACACCTCATCGCCCCCCCCCCCCCCGATCATCCCTTCACCCTCTCATCCGCCTCGCCTCGCGACCACCACCGTCGCCAGCACCCCCGAACCACTCCTCTACTGGCTCCCCTGTTCGAACCCAAGAAGCAGAGGATCGTCATCTTCTTCATGCGCGCCGCCCCATCATCACCGATGACCTCGCACTGCGTCGCTTCCCGACCAGTCGCCGCCGTCGACGTCGCCGCTCGCCAGTGCCGTCACCGTCACATTTTCTCTCTCTCTCGCTCGTTGTTTCGACGAAGAAGGAAGAAGACGCTCAGTTGGGCGGGATCGAATCTCAGCCCCTGGATCCATCAAGATTCGTGCCAAACAAATCTCTCCGATCGGTGTTTCGTGTTCGGTCGCATCGGATCAGACTTGAGTGTTCGCTGTTCTGGGCTTGGATCCGGTGTGCGGGGGAGTTTCGATTGGTCGTTTCGATGTTTTGCTATTTTGGCGCAGCAGATTCCAAGTCGCCGTATGCTGTTCTGGGCTGATCCGGTGTGGGGGAAAACTCGATCTACGGTTGATTTTTGCACGTGCTTTTGGGAGACTTCGCCCGGGATTTTTCGATCCCATTTCTTCAACAATCGGATCTTTTCGTCGTCAATCAAGGCAAGTATCCCTTGTACAATTTATTTGTTCTAGTACAAGCATCTCTTGGAAAATACTACAAATAATTAGAATTGTGACTCCTCCTTGACTATCGTTGTTGATCAATATTAAACCTCCAAAATTTTATGATTCTAAGAGTCACAAAAATTTCATTGTGTCAAATTATAATTACTTGGACTCTTTTACCCCTGAACATAGGGACACATGAATTAAGGAGCCCTAGATTTGTAGACACATGTTATATTTTGTATTTGATGATCTTGCAACCATTTGACTTGAAAAACAATTATTACTTGCTGTTTTGACCACCACTATCCTGTATTTATATCACACAATAACTTAGACGCCTAATGACAAATTTCCATGTAATCTATACTAGTAAGTTATTCCCACATGTTGTTGTCCTGAATCTTCTTTTGCTGTTTCGACCCATTTAACATTAGAATCTGAACCCAAGACCTGAATAGAAGATGTAGCCCTGGATATCTAGATGTCGTTAGACTCCGAAACTTTCGAATTCGGAGTTACGGTCTAGGAGTTATTACAGTTTTACTGCAGCTGTGTCGGTAGGCACAGATTCGCAAAAACTGCTGCACACATTTACTTTGCGAATTAATTTAGCTATGTAAACAACAAGCATTGGACATGAAATTTCATACGTAGTTGCTGGAAACCCTATAGGACATCCCCAAATTTTCTTAGAATTAATTAACATTATTTCAACACTGTTTTACATGTATAAACTCAAAAACACAAATTCTGCCTGAACACTTTAACTGTGTGATTCGCTGTTTTGACACGTGTTTCCCACCACTTTCTCGTATCTTGTTTCGCACATTTGCATGCTTGCTTGATAAGAAATTAATAAAAGTAACAAGCCAGGGTTATGGGAAAGACTATAGAGTGGACAATATAGGTAAGTGTACTCGGAAGGGGGCCCGTGTTTCCCAATTACTTGGTTCATGAACTTGTTGTATCTTGATCGATTCATGGAGTCAGTTACTTGGCTCATAAACTTGTTTGATTCATGAACCCATTGTGCGGTTCTTGAACTTGTTAGTGGATTCGCAAACTTGCTTTCATGAACTTGTTATTTATTTTCCGATTCATGAACCATGACTTGCTTGATACTTGATACCTGAGTACGCCGCCCTATAAATCCATTACTAGGTCTAAATGAAATTGCTCTGACTGTAGCAACCATGTAGTAAAAAGATGGATGCATGAAGTGCTACCTAGATAGTAATAACTATAAGACTTGAACATGAAACATGCTTACACGATTCTTGACTACTTGATACTTGGAACTTGACACATGAAACCCGATACATGAAACTTGAACTGGATACATGTTACTTGATACTTGATAACTTGTTACTTGGTACTTGATAACTTGTTACTTGACACTTGACAACTTGATACTTGAGACCTGACAACTTGACACTAGACTTGAGACTAGATACCTGACACTTGCTAGATGCCTGTCACTTGAGGTTAGATACCCCTACATGTACACTTGTCACTTGTTCCACTATTAGTGTTTGTTTAACCAATCAGCCTCTTGAGTTGTCCTTCCTACTAGTTAATTCTTGAATCTCCATTACTTGTTGTAAACCCTATTATATTCTTGATTCCAATTCTTGTTTCCCATTACTTGTACTCGTTTTTACTATTTGTGGTCCTAGCTTGCACTAAGGGCATTCTCTCTTGTTTTTCCCTGTTTTCCCTTTTATATTTATTAAGCAGACTTTGGAGACAAGCTATCCGCTGGAATTGGCGAGCAAACATTTCAGGTTTTGCTTGGAGTAAGGACTTGTTTAAATAATTGCTTCCCTTAAGGTATTTATTTCTTCTGCTGTATAAGACTTGTTCCCGAGTTTTAACTTGATCCAGACTTGAAACTTTGGATGTATTATTATATTTTCAATTGTTTCTGTTGCTTAATGAATTATTCATGCATGCTTGGTGATATATATATCTTGTTATATTCTTGTTGTGATGCTGAGTCGATCCTACAGCTTATGGATGATGTTAAAATCATTCGCTGGGCTTCGTCACGCGCTCGTATTCCATGTTTTTGGTAAGCGGGGCGTGACAATACAGAAGGGCGGGAACCCCCCAGGATCCTACCATATAGCTCGGCAGCCATAGAAGCGCTGAGATACCGAGGAAGAGCTACCTAGCTACTCTGCCCTACCGAGCCACTCTGCCCTACCGAGCCACTCTGCCGAGCTACCGGGGCACCGACCCCCACATTTGGAGAAAAATGCCGCCGAGCTCCTTGGCCGTCAGATTGTCCCAAGATTCGTGCCAAAAGCTGATGGACGGCTCAGATTTTGCCACGTCCACAAAATGACAAAAACACGTTTTCTCGTGATCTGAGCCTCGTACATCATGATCCGCGCTGTGATGGACGCTCCAGATCTCGCCACGTAGCTCGGCAGCCCACGAAGCACCGAGCCACCGAGACACTCTGCCGAACTACCGGGGCACCGACCTCCACATTTGGAGAAAAATACCGCTGAGCTCATTGGGTCGTCAGATTGTCCCAAGATTCGCGCCAAAAGCTAATGGACGGCTCAGATTTTGCCACGTCCACAAAACGATAAAAACACGTTTTCTCGTGATCTGAGCCTCGTACATCGTGATCCGCGCTGTGATGGACGCTCCAGATCTCACCACGTAGCTCGGCAGCCCACGAAGCGCCGAGCCACCAAGGCACTCTGCCGAGCTACCGGGGCACCGACCTCCACAATTGGAGAAAAATGCCGTTGAGCTCCTTGGGCCGTCAGATTGTTGCAAGATTCGCGCCAAAAGCTGATGGACGGCTCAGATTTTGCCACGTCCACAAAACGAAAAAAACACGTTTTCTCGTGATCTGAGCCCCGTGCATCGTGATTCGTGCCGTAATGGACGCTCCAGATTTAGCCACGTAGCTCAACATCCCACGAAACGCCGAGCTACCGGGGCACAGACCTCCACATTTGGAGAAAAATGTCGTCGAACTCCTTGGGCCGTCAGATTGTCCCATGATTCGCGCCAAAAGCTGATGAATGGCTCAAATTTCGCCACATCCACAAAACGACAAAAACATGTTTTCTCATGATCTGAGCTCGTACATCGTGATCCGTGCCGTGATGGACGCTCCAGATCTTGCCACGTAGCTCGGCAACCCATGAAGCGCCGAGCCACCGAGGCACTCTGCCGAGCTACCGGGGCACCGACTTCCACATTTGGAGAAAAATGCCGTCGAGCTCCTTGGGCCATCAGATTGTCCCAAGATTCGTGCCAAAAGTTGATGGACGGCTCGGATTTCGTCACGTCCACAAAACGATAAAAACACATTTTCTCGTGATCTGAGCCTCGTGCATCGTGATTCGCACTGTGATGGACGCTCCAGATTTAGCCACGTAGCTCGGCAGCCCACGAAGCGCCGAGCTACCGAGGCACTCTGCCGAGCTACTGGGGCACCGACCTCCACATTTGGAGGAAAATGCCGCTGAACTCCGTGGGCCGTCAGATTGTCCCAAGATTCGCGCCAAAAGCTGATGAACGGCTCAGATTCCGCCACATCCACAAAATGACAAAAACATGTTTTCTCGTGATCTGAGCTCGTACATCGTGATCCGCGCCATGATGGACGCTCCAGATCTCGCCACGTAGCTCGGCAGCCCACGAAGCGCCGAGCCACCGAGGCACTCTGCCGAACTACCGGGGCACCGACCTCCACATTTGGAGAAAAATGCTGCCGAGCTCCTTGGGCCGTCAGATTGTCCCAAGATTCATGCCAAAAGCTGATGGACGGCTCAGATTTCACCACGTCCATAAAATGACAAAAACACGTTTTCTCGTGATCTGAGCCTCATGCATCGTGATTCGCGTCGTGATGGATGCTCCAGATTAAGCCACGTAGCTCGGCAGCCGAAGCGCCGAGCTACCGAGGCACTCTACCGAGCTACCGGGGCATCGACATCCACATTTGGAGAAAAATATCGCCGAACTCCTTGGGCTGTTAGATTGTCCCAAGATTTGCGCCAAAAGCTGATGAACGGCTCAGATTCCGCTACATCCACAAAACGACAGAAACACATTTTCTCGTGATCTGAACCTCATGCATCGTGATTCGCACCCTGATGGACACTCCAGGTCTCACCACGTAGCTCGGCAGCCCACGAAGCGCTGAGCCACCGTTGCACTCTACCGAGCTACCGAGCTGCCCATACGGAGAAAAGCGCTTCCGAGCTATTCGGACCGTCAGATCGCGAGTGGACAGATAGGGGAGAGGGGGGAATATTTATAGGAGATAAAAGCGACTCCTCGATTTCCGCGAGTACTGTTCACCTATCTGACATGCAACTGCCGCCTAGGAATTCGCGCCACATCCTCAAAACGTGCGATGCTGACATCATCCATTGACAGGCTGGCAGCTAGACAAGGAGGTCAGCGCGGAAGAAGTATTCGGAGGAGGGAACATTTTTATTTTTAAGATTTAAGGCGCCATCCTCAGACAGACGCCCCGGGCTCCGAGACTGGGTCGGTTCCCCTTTCACCCGTGAGCAGCTCGGGGCTTACAGCGTCATCGGCCGAAGACCCGAACTGTTCCCGGGTGAGACAGAAACCACCTCAACCTGGAGCCCTATTGGGACGCAGAGTAGTCAGCCTCCAATCGGAGAACGACTCATCTACCCGGGGCCCAAAGCTTCAAGACGCCCCCCTCGGCAAGCACCCCGGTCGAAAGCAGATCAACACCCAGAGGTCGAAAGAAGTGCACCATTCCGAGCCAGTTGATGCAACTGCAAAAGTCCAGCCTACTCCAGCAACGGAACCTTCACAGTTGCAAACAACCGGCCCGGAACGCCCTTCATCTCTCTCGGAAGGATAGAACCTCCACAGTTGCAAACTGCTCACCCTTCGAAGTTCGGTCGTTGTCCCTCTCGCCCGGATCCCCCCTGGATCTGGCCGCCACATCAGGGCCATCAGATCCAAGAGAAGATCCGGGCGACAAAGAAACTACCTCTCCGACACAACCGGGGGTAAAAATTATCAAGAGACAGGCGTCCGCCGAAGCAGACACCTTTAAGGGCCAAACAGACCACCCTTGCTTTGATCTGAACCACTACGAGAAAGAGGGGGGGTACTTATAGCCTCCCCCAGGGGCCGGCCTTTATGACATGGGGAAAACCAAACGACGGAAGACCATGCGCCATACATTTATTAGGCGGCGCCATTAACGCACCTAGGAAATGGGAACCTTGCACAGATCCCAGGGCGCCCCCAAATGCTCCGCGAAAACAACAGACTACCCTACTCAAACAGCCCCAAGGCACAACGGTTCGTCCACAAACGGCCCGACCCATAATCCCCTCGCCAGCTCGAGGTCCGGTCTGGCACCAGGGCACCCCTCTTCGGAGGATCCACCGGCTGGCCATCACCCTTACCAGCCCATAATTCCCCCTCATCTCGAGGTTCGGTCTGGCACCAGGGTACTCTTCTCAGGAAGAAACAACGGCTCGCCTTCACCCTCACCGACCCGTAATCCCTCGCCAGCTCGAGGTCCGGTCTGGCACCTGGGTACTCTTCTTCGGAAGATCCACCGGCTGGCCATCACCCTTACCAGCCCATAATTCCCCCTCATCTCGAGGTTCGGTCTGGCACCAGGGTACTCTTCTCAGGAAGAAACAACAGCTCGCCTTCACCCTCACCGACCCGTAATCCCTCGCCAGCTCGAGGTCCGGTCTGGCACCTGGGTACTCTTCTTCGGAAGATCCACCGGCTGGCCATCACCCTTACCAGCCCATAATTCCCCCTCATCTCGAGGTTCGGTCTGGCACCAGGGTACTCTTCTCAGGAAGAAACAACGGCTCGCCTTCACCCTTACCGGCCCATAATCCCTCGCCAGCTCGAGGTCCGGTCTGGCACCCGGGTACTCTTCTTCGGAAGATCCACCGGCTGGCCATCACCCTTACCAGCCCATAATTCCCCCTCGTCTCGAGGTTCGGTCTGGCACCAGGGTACTCTTCTCAGGAAGAAACAACGGCTCGCCATCACCCTTGTCGACGCATAAACCCTCGTCCTCTCGAGGTTCTGTCAGGCACCAGGGTACTCTTCTCCGGAAGATACAACGGTTCGCCATCGCCTTCACCTACCCATAAACCCTCGACAAGCTCGAGGTCCGGTCAAAGCCTCAGGACAACCCCACCAAGAAGGCCCTGTGAGTCGTCCTCCCATTTTTTCCACAACCATGAACACTCCCCCAAGGCTTGCTCCCGCACCCCCGCAGGAGTGGGGGGCTTGTGTGGTAGGGTAAAAATGGCCTGAGGCCCAACCAGGGCCCAATACAATTCTCACTCGAAAAGATAAAAATAGCTATCTAGCTCGGCCCCGAAGCACTTCAGGGTCGGCGCCGAACCTCCTGTTTGCCCTCACAGTACTGGCCTCCTCGTACCGACGAGCCTCAGTAGCCCTCGGAGTCCGATTCGGGACAGTCCCACAGGCCGTCCCCCCTCTCTGGCGGGGCAGAAGGATGACCTGGCGCAGCCTAGGCCTTCCGATTCCCCCCCGAAGCACAGGAGACCCGCGATCAGCCACGTCAACTCCAAATACCGCCAAGGGTTTCGCCACGTCAGCCCTATACCACTCCTGGTATTGCCACGTCCGCCCTAAACCCCCTGGGCCTTCTGCCACGTCAGGCCCACGGGCTTTCGGATCCAGACCCGGCCCCCAAGTGGAACCAAACCCGGTTGGGATTCTCTATAAATACTAGACCCACACCCACCTTTTGAGGTAATGAATCTTTTGCCACTTAAATATACCTAGTTATTGCTACTCTCTCACAGAGACTGACTAGAGCGTCGGAGGGTCCGCCACCGGGATAAACCCCGGTGTTTCAGGACCGTCTGCAGGTACACAAGACCTCGGATCCGACCCTTCCGATCCGAGCCCAGCCTTCAACATCTTTCCGAGCTCATCATAGGTCCCAGAAGGTCAACCGAAGGTCGGCAGACGAGCGGCATTCTCCTTCAATACAAATTGAGTCCGAACTCACACCTGGTGCATCCACACGTCTCCCAGAAATAAACAGCATCAGGTTGGCGCCGTCTATGGGAACCAGCTGCTCCAGAAGCCGATCCGATCCAGACCCTCAAAGGCCATCGACAGCCGAACCCTCATGGCCTCCAAAGGCAAGGGGGCTGCTTCCTCCGTCAACCAACGGGACTCGCCCCCACCCACTGATAAAGCCAGGCCACGCACGTCGAAACACAAGACTCTCCCTCGGGAGTCCCAAAGGAGCGTCGGCCGGCCAGCCCAGCCCGACCTCCGGGGAATAATCCTCAACCGCAGGATTACCCGCAGCAGGGGAAGGGCCGCTTCCAACCCGGTCCCGAACCGTCCGAGACCGCCGCCCGAGGTACGAAGATCCGCGCTCAGCCGAGTCGGAAGACAACCCTCGGACCAACCAAACCAAGTCGAGGGAGCCCCCGTCACTCACAAGGAGTTCCAAGACTTCCGAAGAGAAATTCTGGGAGCCCTCCGACGGACCCCCAGGGAAGAAACCCCCATTCCCAAACAGGGTCGGACGCCGAAGCCAGCGCGTCCCGCCCTTCAATAATCCAGCCTGAGGACGATGGCGTTCTCCTAAGGCGCCTACAAGGGATGGAGGATCGCCTCGATCACATAGGGGACGGCGGCCAAAGAGCGGCTCAGGGGTACAGACCTGTCCGTCCTCCCTTCTCCGCCCCCATCCTCCAAGCGGAAATACCCAGGAATTTCCGATCCCCTCAGTTCGAGACCTACGACGGCGAAGGAGATCCTGCTGATCACATGGGGGGTTTCAAAACCCTCATGATGATTCACAGCGCCTCGGATCCCCTGCTATGCCGAGCCTTCCCTGCCACCCTTCGGGGTCCCGCTCGTGAGTGGTTCTCGAAGCTCGCCCCTGGCTCCGTTTACTCCTTCGACCAACTCGAGGGCAATTTTCTCGCCCACTTCGTCACCAGCCGGAAGACCGAAAGGACCAGCGCCTCGTTACTCGGACTCAAACAGTTAGAAGGGGAATCACTCAGAGTGTTCGTCCGGAGATTTACCGCTGAGGCAAGGTCGGTCTCCTCCCTCGACCCGGGCGTCGCTTCAGCGGCATTCCGACACAACGTCCGTCACGGACAGCTGAAGGCTTCTCTGGCGAAGAAACCCCCCGTCGACTTCCCCGACCTCCTCAGTAGGGTCGAGAAATACATTAGGGCAGAAGAGGCCCTTAACCCCGAAGATGCCAGGGATGCCACCGGGAAGGGAAAGCGGAAGACCGAAGAAGTCGAACCATCAAAGAAAGCTCCAAGGGACCCGGGGGCCATGAAGAAGGTCCCGCCGGTCCCCCGCTTCGAGAGATACACTCCCTTGACGCACAACGTATCCGCCATCCTCCTAGAAATCGAAGACAAAGGCATTGTTCGACTACCTCCCCGACCTAACAACGGCAAGAACCGAGATCAGCGCTTCTACTGCCGCTTCCACCAAGACCATGGACACGACACAGATCAATGCCGGGCCCTGAAAGACGAGATTGAGGAACTCATATCCAAAGGATACCTCTGAGAATTCACCCGAGAAGTCCCGCGGGGTCGACGAGATACTAGGAGCGGGATACACTCGCCCCCGAACCCCCCTCCGAGCCGCATACCGGGTCGGGATCCCGAGTCCGAGGGAGCCGCAGACACACCATTTATCTTACATTGAGTCCATGGAGGGCTAATAGGAGGGGAAGCGAATACTTTCCGAAAAGCCTTCATCCGAGAGATGAATGCTGTCCAAGGCGATCCCTCTCCCGAGCTACAACCCGCGCCAGTCTCATTCTCAGGGGAGGACCTCGAAGGCGTTCGCCTCCTCCACTGCGACGCCCTCGTCATTAGCCTCCGCATGGCTAAGTGTGAAGTTCGCCGAATCCTTGTCGACAACGGCAGCTCGGTGAACATTCTTTTCCTCGAAGCCTTCGAGAAACTGAAGTTACCTAGAGGCAAGCTCCAACCAGCCGGATACACCTTACATGGGTTCTACGGCGTCCCTGTCGTGCTAGAAGGGATTGTCACCCCCGATGTTACCGCGGGATCGGCTCCCGCCAAGAGGACCGAGCCTATGGACGTCATGGTGACCAACGCCAAGACGGCTTACAACGCCATACTCGGCCGATCCAGGTTATGCTCCCTCCAAACGGTGCCTTCGGCCTACCGTCCGGAGCTCGAATTTTCCACCCCACAAGGAGTCGGCGTCGTCCGAGGTAGCCAAGAAGCAGCGCGATCGTGCGCCCTCGTCATTAGCCTCCGCATGGCTAAGTGTGAAGTTCGCCGAATCCTTATCGACAACGGCAGCTCGGTGAACATTCTTTTCCTCGAAGCCTTCGAGAAACTGAAGTTACCTAGAGGCAAGCTCCAACCGGCCGGATACACCTTACATGGGTTCTACGGCGTCCCTGTCGTACTAGAAGGGATTGTCACCCCCGATGTTACCGCGGGATCGGCTCCCGCCAAGAGGACCGAGCCTATGGACTTCATGGTGACCAACGTCAAGACGGCTTACAATGCCATACTCGGCCGATCCAGGTTATGCTCCCTCCAAACGGTGCCTTCGGCCTACCATCTGGAGCTCGAATTTTCCACCCCACAAGGGGTCGGCGTCGTCCGAGGCAGCCAAGAAGCAGCGCGATCGTGCTACATGACCACCGTCGGAGGAGGAATGTTCCCCCTCAACGCCGTCATGTTCAAACCTAAGAAGGACGGCCCTACCCCCGGACCTACCGTCGAGCCAGAGAGGTTCCCCCTTGACGCCTAGCACCCAGTGAACTCCTGCAAAGAGCAAGCATAGACTTTAACTTAGCTAGAAGTAAACCTTTTGTAAAGCTTTCCTTTGTATAGGACCGCTTTAGCGGCCCCCCCCTATCTTATAATAAGAAAATCTCGTTGTATCATACTCCAAACACCTCGGCAGACCCGACCTAATACCAGGTTAGGGGGTCGACCCCCAAGGCGTCACCTTACCCCACTCCGATTCCTCGCGAAACAATAAGGCCGAGCCACATCCCCTTCATCACTTTGTATACTGTCAACCGGGGCAAAGGCCGTTACAGAAATACTCCCCTCGTCTCGAGCGGCACGCCACGACGGAACGACGGGGGCCCGCCTCGGGAAGGGAAGCCACAACCTACGAAGTGAGCCAACTCGAAGCACATAAGCGGGGAGATCCGGAAACGACCGGCGTCAAAACCATTGGCAAGTCCGAATTACTTTTTTATATATACACGAAAAGGCGGGGGCCAGTCCGCGGGAGGCAAATACAATCGAAAGGAGGAAAGAAGAAAGAAAGACAAAACTATACAACTCGATTTCCCTCCTCGGCGTCGATCGGGTTCACAGGAGGATCGACGGCCGGGTTGTCAACGAGCCCCTCTCCGGCAGGAATCTTCGGGGTCCCATCAATCTCCATGTCGTACTCGAAGTTCGACAGATCGAGGGTCGGATAGAAATGCCTCACATGACTGAGGGCCTTCGCGTAGCACTCATCCTGGGCGGCTATCACCATCCGCTGGCCCGCATCCATCAGCTCTTTCCTCTCATTGGCGAACGCAGCTGTCAACTCCCCCTTCTCCTTGGCAAACTTCCTCTTCAAGGAGGCCACCCTCTTCCCCCACTCGGTGTCCTTGGCCTCGAGCTCCAGCTTCATCTGCTGCTCCCTCTGATGCGAACCCTCGAGCTCGATCCGCATCTCCTTCGTCTCTCGTCCGCTCTTGTCCGCCCGAGCACGCTCTTGTAACAGGGACGCTTCGTAGAGATTCTTCACATTAGCTCCCTGCATACAAGCCTGCAACCGAAAGACGCAGATAAGAAGAAAACTCCTGAGGCAAGACTAAACAGAAGGAGGAGGTCGACAAGCTTACCGACACGGTGGCCTGCGCCAGGCGCGTGAATGCCACCTCCACGGGCTCGTTCTCCATCATCTGGCGATCACGAGGCGTTGCCAGCTTCTCCACCACCTCTACGGCCTGGGCTTCCTCGGTCAGACAGTCGCCCATCCGAACCGACCAGTCTGGCGCCCACCGCTGCCACAGCAACTCCACCACCGGGTCCTCCTCCTCGACCCCTACCAAGGGACCTTTCCCCTTATCAAGATCGGATGCCCTCGCCGGGCCCTTACCCCTCAAAGGGGCACCCCCCTTGCCCGTCTCCGAACGAGTCCTCTTAACCCTCGGCTCGAGCGGTACCTCCGAGATAACAAGGGGCGGCTCCCTCGGCCTCTTCGCCGCCTCCCCCTTCTTCTTCTCGGCATTTTCCTTCTTCATGGCGAGCCTCCTTGCTTTGATCGATGCCTCATCCATATCTACAGAAAAAACCATTAAGAGCAATGAGCAAGAATGTACGAAAGGATCGAGGGAAAAGAAACAACTACATACGGAGAACGGCTGGGCTCAGTCCAACGCTCGCCAGGCGAACCTCCGTCACCTTCGTCCAATCAATACTAGGGGACAAACGGAGACGCTCGACAAACCCCCACTCCTCGACCGTCAGATCCCCCTGCCCCGGTGCAGGATAACTCGGCTTGGAGTAGTTCCAACGAGTCGGAATGTCCCAGGGCTCTTCACTCCGGATCACCAGATATTTTTTCTTCCAATCCTTGATAGAGTCCGGGTGGCTATGAACAACCCTCCTCCTGCTCCGGGGGGAGATATAGTAAACCCCCTCGGCCGCCGAACTAATCATCAGCGTCGCTCGGAACACGTTCAAGCGCAGGGGTACCCATTGTTCCTCGCACATCAGTACAAAACTGATTATCTGCTTCCAAGAGTTCGGCCCATACTGCATCGGTGCCAAGGAGGCCCAGTTCAACACTTCCCGAACAAACGGATGGACCGGCAGCCTCAGTCCAGAAATAAACGCGTCCACGGGGAAGACACAATACCAAGCAGACAGGGGATCGGTTGGGCGAAGAGTAGAGCTCGGCAGCATCAATTCGTAACTAGGACCTACGTGGTACGCCAGCTGCAAAACCTCCAAGTCCCCGCCATCCAAGACGGTCAGAATCGCGTCCATCAACACTCTCGTCCGACTCGGCGAAGAGGCCTGCACACCAAAGAGCTCCTGGTCGGACAGGTCGTCAGGATATTGACGGAAATGCTTCGGCTGCACGGGCGAACCTGTCCCCTGGCCCGAACCACCAGTCCCCAACCCTACCTTCCTCGGAGCCTTCTTCCTCTTCTCGGTTCCCTCCGGCGAGGGAGTGAATAAGGGCCCCCGACCAGTCAACATGGAACTCGGACCTGCCCCCTGAACCGTGGATCTCCTTACAATGCCGCCCTCGCCTCTCTCTCCCTCGGTAGCCAACTCCAAAACACGGACGTCGTCCGAACCATCAGTCGCTTCCTCCGACTCGCTGCTCTCCACCACGAAGGGACGACGAGAGCGCGACAGCCTCGCACCATGTACCTCCTCCTCAACCACCGGTTCCTCCCACGAAACCGTGTCAGAAGACTCATCAACGTACACTGACTCCTCCTCGAGTACGGGCTCCTCCCAGGACGTCGAGTCAGAGATAGGCTCCACTTCCCCCCTAGACGTCGACGCTGATGAGCCAGACTGAGCCCTGTCCATCTATGCCTAAACTAAGTAGACCTGCCAACTCACCTGGGGTTACTTTGGAAGGGCGAGCCTGGTACAGCAAGATGCAAAGATGAGCGGTGAAGTGTTGAAAAATTTTTTTTTTTTGAAAAAGAAAGGAGTGGACAGATAGGGGAGAGGGGGGAATATTTATAGGAGATAAAAGCGACTCCTCGATTTCCGCGAGTACTGTTCACCTATCTGACATGCAACTGCCGCCTAGGAATTCGCGCCACATCCTCAAAACGTGCGATGCTGACATCATCCATTGACAGGCTGGCAGCCAGACAAGGAGGTCAGCGCGGAAGAAGTATTCGGAGGAGGGAACATTTTTATTTTTAAGATTTAAGGCGCCGTCCTCAGACAGACGCCCCGGGCTCCGAGACTGGGTCGGTTCCCCTTTCACCCGTGAGCAGCTCGGGGCTTACAGCGTCATCGGCCGAAGACCCGAACTGTTCCCGGGTGAGACAGAAACCACCTCAACCTGGAGCCCTATTGGGACGCAGAGTAGTCAGCCTCCAATCGGAGAACGACTCATCTACCCGGGGCCCAAAGCTTCAAGACGCCCCCCTCGGCAAGCACCCCGGTCGAAAGCAGATCAACACCCAGAGGTCGAAAGAAGTGCACCATTCCGAGCCAGTTGATGCAACTGCAAAAGTCCAGCCTACTCCAGCAACGGAACCTTCACAGTTGCAAACAACCGGCCCGGAACGCCCTTCATCTCTCTCGGAAGGATAGAACCTCCACAGTTGCAAACTGCTCACCCTTCGAAGTTCGGTCGTTGTCCCTCTCGCCCGGATCCCCCCTGGATCTGGCCGCCACATCAGGGCCATCAGATCCAAGAGAAGAACCGGGCGACAAAGAAACTACCTCTCCGACACAACCGGGGGTAAAAATTATCAAGAGACAGGCGTCCGCCGAAGCAGACACCTTTAAGGGCCAAACAGACCACCCTTGCTTTGATCTGAACCACTACGAGAAAGAGGGGGGGTACTTATAGCCTCCCCCAGGGGCCGGCCTTTATGACATGGGAAAAACCAAACGACGGAAGACCATGCGCCATACATTTATTAGGCGGCGCCATTAACGCACCTAGGAAATGGGAACCTTGCACAGATCCCAGGGCGCCCCCAAATGCTCCGCGAAAACAACAGACTACCCTACTCAAACAGCCCCAAGGCACAACGGTTCGTCCACAAATGGCCCGACCCATAATCCCCTCGCTAGCTCGAGGTCCGGTCTGGCACCAGGGCACCCCTCTTCGGAGGATCCACCGGCTGGCCATCACCCTTACCAGCCCATAATTCCCCCTCATTTCGAGGTTCGGTCTGGCACCAGGGTACTCTTCTCAGGAAGAAACAACGGCTCGCCTTCACCCTCACCGACCCGTAATCCCTCGCCAGCTCGAGGTCCGGTCTGGCACCTGGGTACTCTTCTTCGGAAGATCCACCGGCTGGCCATCACCCTTACCAGCCCATAATTCCCCCTCATCTCGAGGTTCAGTCTGGCACCAGGGTACTCTTCTCAGGAAGAAACAACGGCTCGCCTTCACCCTCACCGACCCGTAATCCCTCGCCAGCTCGAGGTCCGGTCTGGCACCTGGGTACTCTTCTTCGGAAGATCCACCGGCTGGCCATCACCCTTACCAGCCCATAATTCCCCCTCATCTCGAGGTTCGGTCTGGCACCAGGGTACTCTTCTCAGGAAGAAACAACGGCTCGCCTTCACCCTTACCGGCCCATAATTCCTCGCCAGCTCGAGGTCCGGTCTGGCACCCGGGTACTCTTCTTCGGAAGATCCACCGGCTGGCCATCACCCTTACCAGCCCATAATTCCCCCTCGTCTCGAGGTTCGGTCTGGCACCAGGGTACTCTTCTCAGGAAGAAACAACGGCTCGCCATCACCCTTGTCGACGCATAAACCCTCGTCCTCTCGAGGTTCTGTCAGGCACCAGGGTACTCTTCTCCGGAAGATACAACGGTTCGCCATCGCCTTCACCTACCCATAAACCCTCGACAAGCTCGAGGTCCGGTCAAAGCCTCAGGACAACCCCACCAAGAAGGCCCTGTGAGTCGTCCTCCCATTTTTTCCACAACCATGAACACTCCCCCAAGGCTTGCTCCCGCACCCCCGCAGGAGTGGGGGGCTTGTGTGGTAGGGTAAAAATGGCCTGAGGCCCAACCAGGGCCCAATACAATTCTCACTCGAAAAGATAAAAATAGCTATCTAGCTCGGCCCCGAAGCACTTCAGGGTCGGCGCCGAACCTCCTGTTTGCCCTCACAGTACTGGCCTCCTCGTACCGACGAGCCTCAGTAGCCCTCGGAGTCCGATCCGGGACAGTCCCACAGGCCGTCCCCCCTCTCTGGCGGGGCAGAAGGATGACCTGGCGCAGCCTAGGCCTTCCGATTCCCCCCCGAAGCACAGGAGACCCGCGATCAGCCACGTCAACTCCAAATACCGCCAAGGGTTTCGCCACGTCAGCCCTATACCACTCCTGGTATTGCCACGTCCGCCCTAAACCCCCTGGGCCTTCTGCCACGTCAGGCCCACGGGCTTTCGGATCCAGACCCGGCCCCCAAGTGGAACCAAACCCGGTTGGGATTCTCTATAAATACTAGACCCACACCCACCTTTTAAGGTAATGAATCTTTTGCCACTTAAATATACCTAGTTATTGCTACTCTCTCACAGAGACTGACTAGAGCGTCGGAGGGTCCGCCACCGGGATAAACCCCGGTGTTTCAGGACCGTCTGCAGGTACACAAGACCTCGGATCCGACCCTTCCGATCCGAGCCCAGCCTTCAACATCTTTCCGAGCTCATCATAGGTCCCAGAAGGTCAACCGAAGGTTGGCAGACGAGCGGCATTCTCCTTCAATACAAATTGAGTCCGAACTCACACCTGGTGCATCCACACGTCTCCCAGAAATAAACAGCATCAGGTACTATGTAAGTATTAAAGTTATAGATAGGTATATTGAGTAGTGAAGATACACTGGAATACTAAGAATGGTAATTTAGGCCTATACCTCGTTTTTGTCGAGATCATCTTAACAATATGATACACTTGATTTTCCTTATCTGAATGCAATGTGTTCGGAGGTGATTGCATTGGCTGGACCACTTCGAGTGCTTTAGTTTGAACTTTGAGAGAAGTAGAATTTCAAAGAATGATGCACAACAGAAGAATAATCTGGACTCCATTTGTAAGTCTAGTCGAGTTCATATTTAGTTAAGTACTGATGATAATTTTTCCAGTTTGAGACAATCTCAGTGTTAAAGTTGTAGGTAAGTATGCTTGAGACTAATTTGCTTGTTTGCTTGTTTTTTTCTTTTAAATTTTAAATTTAATTTTTTAAATTTAAAATAGAGTGATTACAAATTTTAATGGTGTGATTAAATAGATTTAGATCTAAAGGGCAATTTAGTCCAATCACTATAAAAAAAATTGACTCAATTTCTCTCCCCTCAAAATCCCTCCAATATTGGAGGGGAGCCAAAATTGACTCAAGAGGGATGCTGCACCCCTCCATTCCCCTCCCCTCCCCTCCTAAAAAATGAACCAAAAAAGAAATGTTTAAAAAAATGCCTCGCCTCCCCTCCCCTCCAACCAAATAGGCCCTAAGAATATGATGGACTTACTTGATCCATAGTGTATATTATCCATAATAACCTAGAAAATATGACAGACCAAACCCTATGGCAGCCCACTAGTAACATGCAAAAGGGAAACAAGCTTAAGCAATGGAAAAGATAAAAACATCTTTCAGTTCATGAATAGATGCGTAACAGAATCTAAAATGAAGAAAAAAGAAAAAAGAGTTGAACAATCATGAATGAAGAAAGGGGGTGAAACAAAGATTTAATTTTGAAAGGGTAATGATAAAAACGTAATTTAATAATTTAGATTTAACAGAATGAGTTAAGTTAACAGAAGATTGAGTATAATGTATTTTTTAAAATATTATATGGACATTTTGTTCTCAGCACATTGGGGATATTGCAATTGGTTTTTAGGAATATTGTTGTTGGAAATCTAGCTACCTAATTTAATAGAATAACTAGACACAAATTATAAAAACCTCGCAAGTGCACGAATCGTTTATAGAATCGTAGTAATAGCAAGGGTCGATCCCACAGAGATTGTAGACTTCAACTTACTAATCAATAAAACTAATAATAAAAATGAATAAGAGTTTTTATAATATTCTAAAAGAACTGAAAGATTAAAACTAAGATGAGAGGTGTTGAATCGCAAATATCTCTTGAATAGTTGGGTTGTTGATCTCCACCAATAGTTAATAATGCCAAGTTACCTTCTGAACTTACTTCTAATTACTCATGTTTATTCACTTCAAGGGCATGGTATCTACTCCTTAAAGTAATGTTTCCCTAAGCCAAGAATTAGGCATGGTATCTACTCTAATTCGTTTCTTTCCGTAAGTATCTAGCATGGTATCTACTAAGTTATACTTAGAGAAAACATAAGAACAGTGGAAACGAACAAACACTTAAAGTTCTAGAAATTGGTATCAGATCTAGATCCTCTAAGTTGATTGAACCAAGAACCCCTAAAGATTCCTGTGTTACAAATTATGAGCACGAGATTCGGTCGTCTCAATATGCTCATATAACAGATTCAGATAAATGATATCCAAACTTGAGCTTCCCAAGTTCTGTACGTCAGTCGACTGGCTCTCACCTCAGTCGACTGCTCTCAGTCTTGAAAACTAGTTTGACTATCATAAACCTATACCAATTCAATTAGATTCAATCAATAAGTAACATAGAAGAGTTCAGAAGAAAATAGCATTACATAACTACGGTTTCGATCTACCCAACTATGAAATTAGTTCCATATAATAATAACTTTATTGCTTAACAAGTTTGAATACATGATCAACATAAAAGAATAAAGAGAGAAGAAGAAATAAACTAATGGATTCCGGCAATATGGTCGACTGACTGTCACACAGTCGACTGCCTTCTGGTTGCTGGATCTTCTCTCTCCCTTTTCGATGTTGATGGAGTGATGCTCTCGATGTTGTTCAGGAACTTGGTGATTGAGTCGCTTCCCAGAGATATATGATCGTCCTGGATGAAGTCGTGGCCCTCTGATATTTATAGAGTACGGCTGAGAATTAGGGTTTCCACTTTTTCAGCCAAATCCTTCTTTATTTTATTTGATGATTTATATCTTTCTCTTTTCTTCTTTCTTTCCTTATCTGTTCACCACGTGCTCTTGCCAATTCCCAGTTTCTAGATTTGATTCGTTGCATAAGATCTGGTTTCAAATAGATTCGGAATTAGATTTGGGTGAATCTTCGAATATCTTATCTGTTTACTCCACCGCAGACCAGTCGACTTATCTCTGACCAGTCGACTGAGTCGAGACTTCTGTAGATTTTATCTTTGATCAGGCCAGTCGACTGCTCTTGGGAATAAGTCGACTGTTCCTCTGCATTTTTCTGTGTATCATCTTTGAAGTTCTGAATCTGCTTCGTTTTGCTGTTATAAGCTGTTTCCTGTGGAAAAGAGAAAATAAGAGTTAAATACCATATATAGAGCTTTTAAATGTCTAATTATATTAAGATTATTGCTCTATAAAGTGAATAATAATGTGTTCATCAAATACCCCCACACTTAGCTTTTGCTTGTCCTCAAGCAAAAAGTGAATTTATGAACAAGGGAGTAATAATCAGAATAAACTCAACCATCAAGATTTCTTATTATGTGGACATCAAAATGAAAAATATAAAACTACAAACAATTTCAGATAAAGTAAAATTGAACATACCCACTTTCTCTAGTGCAATTGTTCAGTCATAATCCCCAAACTTAATCATATTTGTCATGCGATTAATGTAGTTATAGTATGCAACTACTCAGTCTGTGATTATCCCTTTTCTCTACTACAAATCCAGTAGCAAACTAGAGGTTTTTTTTTTTTTTATTTTTTTTTTTAGTTTCTTCTTTAAAGTTGTCACTTGTCTTTTGACGCGAATGCGAAACATTTGTGATGTATCCACCCGGTTACTCAACAAGTCACAAACATTAAAGTGCTTTGCATACTCATATTTCAAGTTGCCGTTTGACGTAAAGGTAAACATTGGTGATGAATACCCCTAGTTACTAAGCGCTCAAAACATTGGAGTAGACTGACTTTATTCAAATATATACATATATTGTATCACTCTATTTACTTAAACTCGATTTAGGACTAGATCTAAAGGGAATAATTATCAGAAAAAGCATCACATTTGTTTATTATGTATAATCGCATGACGCAGAATTTTGTAGAGAATTATGAAACTCAACAATCCTAAAGTAAATAAGTATCCTTACTCTTACTTTATAACAAATTGTTTACCCTAAAAAAAATATTCAAAAGACTCTAAAAATAACCCTAATACCCCTAATACCCCCAAACTTAGATGGAACATTGTCCTCAATGTTCGAAAGGAAATTTAAAATTCGGCATGTGTCACCATCTAGTAAGGAGAGACTAGAAATAAAAATAACTAAAACAAAAATAATAATGAATAACTGAAAGGAAATAAAGGAAAGTGTAAATACTCCCCTGAACAATTGGGTTGCCTCCCAATAAGCGCTGTGTTTCTTGTCTTCAGCTAGACTTGATGAGTTGTGCCATGTATTGAATGTCTCGCGGCTCACAACTCATCTTATTATAAGGTTTCCCCTCTCTGCCCATTCACCTAGAACGTTTGATTTGTCGTCAATGCTCCATGTGGGGGAAACCTGTGCAACATTTTATGGACCGTACCATCTTGACATTAGTTTATCAGCAATGGTCCATCTTAAAGCACCATTGTGATTTTGCAAGACTCCCTGCAGCCTTGCTTCTTTGTTCATCCTGAATTTTGCAGCAACTGTCATAGGTACTGTCTGGTTGTTCCCCAAATAATCAAGTAGTGGCCTCAGGTGTTCATGTAGTGGCTTTAGCTCCTCATCAGGTGTCCTAGGAGCAGTCGACTTGTCATGATCTTCAGTCGACTTGTATGTTTCATCAGTCGACTTGTCCTCTTCATAAGTCGACTTAACCTGTAGAACACAAGTGTTATCAGATACTAACTCTTCAAATACAGATGCAAGCTTACCTGGATAGGACTCTGGAGTTCCATGGTGAAGTACTGTCTCTGCAATCTTCCAGTCGTCGTATTCCATTTCAACTTGAGATAGTAGTGGAGGGTGCGCAATTGTTGCTTGTAATGGATCAACGCTATTTTCTTGAAATGTTTGGTCACAAATTTCCGGAACCACGTCAACTTTATAACATTCATGATCATCGTGTGGAAATTGTGGTGCATCAAACATTGTAAACTCAGTCTCTTCTTCTAGTGTTGTCCTTGATTGGAGCTGTTCTTGTCCTCTAGGGTTAGGTATGGTTTGTGATGGAAATTCTCCTGCCTTTCTTTCACTTAATTCCGTAGCAATTTGGCCAATTTGAAATTCCAATTTTTGAATGGCCTGTCTTTGTTGATCACTGGTTTGTTGTTGCTGTTGGAGTAGTTGAAGAATGGTGGATTCGAAATTTAACTTCTCCTGTTCTTGTGCTGGCTCATCATACCCATTCCCGCCTTGGAATTGCTGCGTATGCCTTGGTGTAAATTGATTGTCTTGATGGTTTTGCCACCCGGGGTTATACGTGTTTGAAAAAAATTGTTCTGGTGCGGGTACATTCCCCGTTCTACATAGTTTGTGTGCTCCTGATCTGTGAAAGAAAACATGGGACATGAATTAGTTGTATGGTTAGATTGAAAACAAATTGCACAAATTTCTTTTGGTTGGTTTTTTACACCACCCATCGTTGAATTCCCAAGCATATCAATCTTTTTGTTCATGGTTTCCATTTCGAATTGCATGTTATTATTATGAGAAATTTCGAATACTCCCTGTTTTCTTGAGATGCTCCTCCTTGTTGAGAATTGTTGTGAGTTCTCGCTGAGTTCTTCAAATAGCTCTAAGGCCTCCTCAGCACTCTTCCTCATCAACATTCCATTGCATGCTGAATCAACAATTGCTTTGTTAATGTAATTTAAACCCTCATAGAATGATTGTACCTGATCATCCTTAGGTATGTTGTGCAAAGGACACTTGAAAAGCTTGTTTTTGAAGTCCTTCCACGCCTCGAAAAACAAATCGCCATCTTTTTGTTGGAAAAGTAGAATCTCCCTTTTTAGTTGTCTGGTTTTCTGGGCTGGAAAGAACTCTTTCAAGAATTTTGTTGCCAATTGCTCCCATGAATTAATTGATCCTGGTTCCAAAGAATTATACCATAACTTAGCATTAAGTTTTAGAGAAAAAGGAAACAAGATTAACCTGATTTGTTCAGAGGTAAGCCCTTGGATGCTTTGTGTCCTGCAAAGATCAAATAAGTCTTGTAAATGTAGATGCGGATCTTCGTCTGTTCTACCAAAGAAGTGGGGCACCATGCTGAGTAACTGAGGTGATAGATGCATATTCCCTGTGACTTTGGGTTGAAAAGCTATGCAAGAAGGATTCTCAATATTCTTAGGAATGAATTTGTCTTGCATTGGTACTCGGTTTAAAAAAATTTCACCCATTGTTGCTTTTTGGAAAAATCCTCTGGACAGTCGACTGATCCTCGGGACAGTCGACTAGTCTGCACCTGTACAATAGCTTCTGTACAGTCGACTTGTCTGTGAGACAGTCGACTGATCTGGTTCTGTGCAAAGTTTAACCTGAAAGAAAGTTCAAAAAAAGAAAAAGAAAAAATAGAATAAAAAAAAAAAAAAAGATTTTACTGATTTGTAAGTCAAAATACTAAACAATCCCCGGCAACGGCGCCAAAAACTTGTTGTTGGAAATCTAGCTACCTAATTTAATAGAATAACTAGACACAAATTATAAAAACCTCGCAAGTGCACGAATCGTTTATAGAATCGTAGTAATAGCAAGGGTCGATCCCACAGAGATTGTAGACTTCAACTTACTAATCAATAAAACTAATAATAAAAATGAATAAGAGTTTTTATAATATTCTAAAAGAACTGAAAGATTAAAACTAAGATGAGAGGTGTTGAATCGCAAATATCTCTTGAATAGTTGGGTTGTTGATCTCCACCAATAGTTAATAATGCCAAGTTACCTTCTGAACTTACTTCTAATTACTCATGTTTGTTCACTTCAAGGGCATGGTATCTACTCCTTAAAGTAATGTTTCCCTAAGCCAAGAATTAGGCATGGTATCTACTCTAATTCGTTTCTTTCCGTAAGTATCTAGCATGGTATCTACTAAGTTATACTTAGAGAAAACATAAGAACAGTGGAAACGAACAAACACTTAAAGTTTTAGAAATTGGTATCAGATCTAGATCCTCTAAGTTGATTGAACCAAGAACCCCTAAAGATTCCTGTGTTACAAATTATGAGCACGAGATTCGGTCGTCTCAATATGCTCATATAACAGATTCAGATAAATGATATCCAAACTTGAGCTTCCCAAGTTCTGTACGTCAGTCGACTGGCTCTCACCTCAGTCGACTGCTCTCAGTCTTGAAAACTAGTTTGACTATTGATGCTGTTTATTTCTGGGAAACGTGTGGAAGCACCAGGTGTGAGTTCGGACTCAATTTGTATTGAAGGAGATTGCCGCTCGTCTGCCGACCTTCAGTTGACCTTCTGGGACCTACGATGAGCTCGGAAAGATGTTGAAGGCTGGGCTCGGATCGGAAGGGTCGGATCCGAGGTCTTGTGTACCTGCAGACGGTCCTGAAACACCGGGGTTTGTCCCGGTGGCGGACCCTCCGACGCTCTAGTCAGTCTCTGTGAGAGAGTAGCAATAACTAGGTATATTTAAGTGGCAAAAGATTGATTACCTCAAAAGGTGGGTGTGGGTCTAGTATTTATAGAGAATCCCAACCGGGTTTGGTTCCACTTGGGGGCCGGGTCTGGATCCGAAAGCCCGTGGGCCTGACGTGGCAGAAGGCCCAGGGGGTTTAGGGCGGACGTGGCAATACTAGGAGTGGTATAGGGCTGACGTGGCGAAACCCTTGGCGGTATTTGGAGTTGACGTGGCTGATCGTGAACCTCCTGTGCTTCTGGGGGGAATCTGAGGGCCTAGGCTGCGCCAGGTCCTCCTTCTGCCCCGCCAGAGAGGGGGGACGGCCTGTGGGACTGCCCCGGATCGGACTCCGAGGGCTACTGAGGCTCGTCGGTACGAGGAGGCCAGCACCGTGAGGGCAAACACGAGGTTCGGCGCCGACCCTGAAGTGGTCCGGAGCCGAACCAGGTTGCCATCTTTACCTTTCTGAGTGGGAATTGTATTGGGCCCTGGTTGGGCCTCAGGCCATTTTTACCCTGTCACACAAGCCCCCCACTCCTGCGGGGGGTGCGGGAGCTAGCCGTGGAGGAGTGCTTATGATTGTAAAAAATGGGAGGGCGAATCACAGGGCCTTCCTGGTGGTGCTGCCCTGAGGCTTGGATAGGACCTCGAGCTAGTCGAGGGTCTACGTGTAGGTGAAGGCGATGGCGAACCGTTGTCTCTTCCGGAGAAGAGTACCCTGGTGTTCGACTGAACCTCGAGAGGTCGAGGGATTATGTGTCGACAAGGGTGATGGCGAGCCGTTGCTTCTTCCTGAGAAGAGTACCCGGGTGCCAGACCGAACCTCGAGATGAGGGGGAATTATGGGCTGGTAAGGGTGATGGCCAGCCGATGGATCTTCCGAAGAAGAGTACCCGGGTGCCAGACCGGACCTCGAGCTGGCGAGGGATTATGGGTCGGTAAGGGTGAAGGCGAGCCGTTGTTTCTTCCTGAGAAGAGTACCCTGGTGCCAGGCCGAACCTCGAGACGAGGGGGAATTACGGGCTGGTAAGGGTGATGGCCCGCCGGTGGATCTTCCGAAGAAGAGTACCCCGGTGCCAGACCGGACCTCGAGCTGGCGAGGGATTATGGGTCGGTAAGGGTGAAGGCGAGCCATTGTTTCTTCCTGAGAAGAGTACCCGGGTGCCAGACCTAACCTCGAGACGAGGGGGAATTACGGGCTGGTAAGGGTGATGGCCAGCCGGTGGATCTTCCAAAGAAGAGTACCCGGGTGCCGGACCGGACCTCGAGCTGGCGAGGGATTATGGGCCGGTAAGGGTGAAGGCGAGCCGTTGTTTCTTCCTGGGAAGAGTACCCCGGTGCCAAGCCGAACCTCGAGACGAGGGGGAATTACGGGCTGGTAAGGGTGATGGCCAGCCGGTGGATCTTCCGAAGAAGAGTACTTTAGTGCCGGCGAAGGCGAGCCGTTATTTTGCCCGAACCGACCCCCGTACCGGGCGGCCAGTCTGGCACTGGGTGACGTCAGCAGCACATGTTTCGAGGACGTGGCGTGATTTCCTAGGCGGCAGTTGCACGTCAATCGGTGAATAGTGACTGCGAAAATCGAGGAGTTGTTCCTATCCCCTATAAATGTTCCCCCCTCTCCTCCCATCGCCCATTTCTTTCTTGCTTCTTACTTTTCAAAAAATCCTTCAACTCTTCAGCGCTCGTCCCTTCAGCTTCCTGCAGCAAGGTCGTTTTTCCGAGGTGATCCCAGGTTAGTTGGTAACCCCGTTTAGCTTAGGCACAGATGGATAGGGCTCAGTCCGGCTCGTCGGCGTCGACCTCTGGGGAGGGGCCGGTAGGCGAGGAGGAGGTCGTACACAATGTGAAGCCATTGCGATCTCGGAGGCATTTCGTGGTAGAAAGCAGCGACTCTGAGGAGGGGGGCGGTAGCTCAGACGAAGTCCGGACCCTAGGGTTGGCTTCCGGAGAGGAGGGTGGCTCCGAGGGAGATGGCTCCGCAGGGTCTCTGAATCCGCCTGTTCTGGGGCGTTTGTCTACACCTTCGCCGGAACGGACTAAGAGGAGGAGGGCTCCGAAGAAGAAGGGATCGAGGATCGGCGGCCCGAGCGACTTGGTGATAGGGTCGTCTGCACAACCCCAGTCTTTCCGTCGCTACCCCGACGATCTCTCAGATAAGGAGTCCTCGGGGGTCCAGCCGTCGTCGTCAAGTCGGAAGAGGTTGAAGGTGGACGCATCCCCGACCGTTCTGGAGGCAAGCGACTTGGGGGCTCTGCAGTTGGCCTACCACATAGGGCCCAGTTATGAGCTTATGCTGCCGAGTTCTACTCTTCGGCCGACCGATCCCCTGCCGGATAGGTATTGTATCTTCCCTGTGGACGCCTTTATCTCCGGCCTGAGGCTGCCCATCCACCCATTCGTTCGGGAGGTGTTAAATTGGTCGTCCCTGGCGCCGATGAAGTTTGGGCCGAACTCCTGGAAGCAGATCATCTGCTTCGTGCTGTTGTGCGAGGAGCAGAGGGTACCCCTGCGGCTGAGCGTGTTCCGAGCGATGTTGTTGATCGGCTCATCGGCAGAAGGAGTATACTACATCTCGCCTCGAGGTAAGGCGAAGGTTGTCCACGGTCATCCAGATTCCATCAAGTTCTGGAAGAAAAAGTATCTGGTGATCCGGAGTGAGGATCCTTGGGCTATCCCTACTCGGTGGAACCATTCTAAGCCGAGCTACGCAGCACCGGGGCCGGGGGACTTGACGGCGGAGGAGTGGAGACTCGTTGAGCGTCTCCGTCTGTCGTATAGCATCAATTGGGGGAAGGTGACGGAGGCCCATCTGGCGAGCGTCGGACTGAGCCCTAGCCCGGCCGTGCCTCGTACGTGGTTGTTTCTTTCCTCTCACTCTTCTTGTACTTTCTTGCTCATTTGTTCTTAATGGATCTTTTTACAGAAATGGATGAAGAGTCGATTAAGGCGCTGAGGCTCGCCATGAAGAAGAAGAAGGCCGAGAAGAAGGATGTCGTGGCGAAGACGACCGAGTTGTCCCAGGTGGTCTCCGAGGCCCCCATTCAGCCGAGGATAAAAAGGACTCGGTCGGAGACGGGTGGGGACGCGGTGGTCCAGGGGGGTTCGGATCAGGGTACGGCCGCCGACCTTGATAAGGGGAAGGGTCCCCTGGTGGATCCCGGACTAGAGGAGAGACTTCGGCGAAGGTGGGTGCCGGATTGGTCGATCCGCGAGGGTGATTGCCTGTTCCGGGGGCGCCAGGCCGTGGAGGTTGCAGATAAGCTGGCGACCCCTCGGGACCGTTCGGATATGAAGTCCCAGACCCTGGACGAGGCGTACGTGCGTCTTGCGCAGGCCACTGTGCTGGTAAGTCAATCGAACCCCCTAGCTTTCGGGTTATGTTGTTTAAGGAAGATTTCTTAGTAGTGTCTGGTTATGGCAGGCGACCGTGCAGGGGGCCCATGTGAGGGGCCTCTACGAGGCGGCATTGCAGCGAGAGCGAGACCGGGCTAACAAGGCCGAGCAGGAGGTGACGGAATTGAAGGGAGAGCTCGAAGGCTCTCGTAAGAAGGAGGCGGAGACGAAGGCGGCTTTTGACAAGGAGAAGGAGGAATGGGCGAAGGCGAGGGTGGCTCAGGAGGAGATGTCGGAGAAGGAGAAGAAAGAGGTGACTGAGTCGTGTCAGATCCTGGTGATCAACGCCCAGGATAGCAGTTATGCAAAGGCCCTCAGCCATGTGAGGCACTTTTATCCGACTATCGACCTGTCCAACCTCGAGTATGATATGGAGATTGAGGGGACACCGAAGACCCCTGGCGGACAAGGGTCAGATGATAAACCGGTTGCCGACCCCCCAACGGATCCGGTTGACATTGAGGTGGGAAAACCAGCTGTATAATTTTTGTCCTTCTTTTTCCTTCTCTCGATTGTATTTGCCTTCCGCGGACTGGCCACCGCATTTTTTGTATGGGGAAACTGAATTTATAAAAAGAGGGTTTTTTGGCTGGCTAAGTGTTCCAACTTCGAAGAATTTCTGAACCTCTTTGCTTATATGTCTTGAGTGGGCTGGTTCTCTTGTAGGTCACGGCTCCCCTTCCTGAGGTGGACCCCCTTCGTTCCGACGTGGCATGGCTTCGGGGCAAGGTTGAGGCCTTAGAGGCCACTTTGGTTCGGTATCGAAAGAGGGCTCGCGACACTGATGCGGCCTTCCATTATTACAGGAACAAATCTGAAGCCCTAAGTTAGGAGGCGAGCCGGCTGAGGAGGGCGATGGTGGATCGGGAGCTAGGGGGCGTTGGTCTTGGATACACCATGTCAAGTTCCTCGGTGTAGAGGCCTTCCTCCGAGAAGCTACTTCGCGATGTGATAGTGGAGAAGGAGATGGAGATACACCGCTATAGGACTATGTTGGGTGTTTCGACATCTTCCTCGAGGGGTCGGCGAGCAGAGGGGGCTCCCTCGGCGTTGCAACTGATGGAACGCATGCGATCCGTGGATGCCCAGAGCTCTGTGGCCGGGGTGTCGACTGTGGCAGAACCGAAGGACCGTCATGACGAAGAGAGAGTTCCAAGTCGTTTGGTCGGAGTGATTCCGCCCTTCGCCGGGTCCGAGGGGCCCTAAGTCGGCGATTCCCTTTAGTTTGAGATGAGTGGAGTGGTCCTGTAACGGTATTTGCTTGTTTTCTCCGCACAAAATAAAAGAGTATGAATAAAGCTTTCTTTTCCTTCTTTGCTCTGGCTAGCGGGGTGGTGAAGGGCGGTGTAGGCGAGGTCGGGCTCCGCCGATTCGTGAGGGATCGACGCGGGGCGACAGGGAGACCTCCGGTCCGGAGTTGGGTCGAACCTGCCGAGGCGTTTGGGGATGAGACCCGAGTGAGAACCCAGGTGCCGCCCCCATTGCCCGGTACCGGGTCGGAGTTGCCGAGGTATTTAACTTTTGACAAAAAGAGACTTCTTTTATACCAGACCGGGGGGGGGGGGGTCGCTGAAGCGGCCCTTTACACACGAATGTTTACAAAAGTTTTAATTTACTTAAGCCATGCTAGAACCTAAGCTTGCTCTCCCCGGAATTTCATGAGGTGCTCAGCGTTCCAGGGTCGGCTGATGGGTCGGTCGTTCATATCCGTCAGTCGGTATGTACCAGGGCGTACAGCCTCGACTACGCGGTATGGGCCTTCCCAGTTGGGAGCCAGTTTCCTCTTCTTGGTTGGATCAGAGACAGATAGCTTTCGCAAAACCAAGTCCCCTGCCTGGATGCTGGTGGGGCGGACTTTCTTGTTGTAAAATCTCTCGATCCGTTGCTGATAAATGCTCCTTCAGACCGCGGACTTCTCTCGTACTTCGGCGACGAGGTCCAGGTTAGCCCTCAGGGCGGACGCATTGTCGTCTTCATCGAAGGCTATGATCCGGGAAGAAGGCAATCCGACCTCGACGGGGATGACTGCCTCGGTCCCATAGGTCAGATTGAATGGCGTCTCCCCCGTGGGGATCCTCTGTGTGGTTCGGTGTGCCCATAGTACGCTGGGCAGCTCCTCAACCCATAGCCCTTTGGGGGAATTGTCAAGGCGCTTTTTGAGGCCGTCGAGGATTTGCCTGTTCGCATTCTCCGCTTGGCCGTTAGACTGAGGGTGGCAAATGGCGGAGAAATGCTGCTGGATGCCGATGTCCTTACAGAAAGATTGGAAGTTCTGCCCTTGGAACTGGGTTCCGTTGTCCGTGACGAGGATTCGGGGGATCCCGAATCGACAAATGATGTTCTTCCAAAAGAACTGTTGCACTTGGCGCTCGGTGATGCTGGATAGTGGTTCAGCTTCGATCCACTTGGTGAAGTAGTCGATGGCGACAATCAGGAATTTCTTTTGCCCTACCGCTGGGGGGAAGGGCCCCACAAGGTCCATACCCCACTTGGCGAAGGGCGTAGGGCTCGCCAGGGATCGGAGGTTGGCTTGAGGAAGCCTTTTGATGGGGGAGAATCTTTGGCAGGGGCCGCACCTCTTGACTAAGTCTTGTGAGTCTTGGAGCATGGTGGGCCAATAGTACCCTTGATTCAGGGCCTTTCGGGCAAGTGTCCTACTCCCCATGTGGCATCCGCCGATCCCCTCGTGCAGGTCTTTGAGGGCGTAGCTGGCCTCGTCCCTGGCGAGGCAGCGGAGGTATGGTTTGCCGTCGGCCAAGGTGTACGAGCGTTTGAAGAGGATGTTATCGATCATGACGAACCTTTCAGCTCGGATTCTGATTCGTCTGGCCTCGGCTTTGTCTTCAGGAAGCTCGGCCCTGTTTAAGAATTTTCGGATGGGAGTGGTCCAGTCGTCCGGGCTGGTCCCCTCTTGCACACACATCGCTTCCGGCTCTGGGCTACTGATGCTTGGCTCCAAGAGGACCTCGACGAGCACCGTACGATCGAGACCCTCGAAGGAAGAAGAGGCAAGTTTGGATAGCGCGTCGGCTTGGGCGTTCTGTTCCCTGGGGACTCTGACAACCGTAGCGCCGTCGAAGAACGCCAAGAGTCGTCTGACCGCCGCCAAATACCTCATCATTCGGTCGTCACGGGCTTCGTACTCTCCGGTGATTTGATGGACCACGAGCTGAGAGTCGCTAAATGCCCGGATTTGCTTGGCACCGGCTCGGTGGGCGAGGGTCAATCCGGCGATCATGGCCTCGTATTCTGCCTCGTTGTTGGAGGCTGGAAAGTTGAGGCGCAGGGAGTATTGAAGTAGGAATTGGTCGGGGCCACGAAGGATGACGCCCGCCCCACTCCCCGTTTCGCAGGATGAGCCGTCAACAAAGACCTCCCAGGTCAGATCCGATTCTTCTATGTCAGGTTGCTCGGAGACAGTGCATTCAGTTATGAACTCGGCGAGGGCCTGCCCTTTAATGGCCGCCCTGGGATGATAGCTAATGTCGAACTGGCTCAGCTCGATCGACCATTTGACTAATCGGCCGGAGTTTTCGGGCTTGTGGAGGACGGTCTTCAGTGGTTGGTCGGTCAGTACTTGGACGGAGTGGGCCTGGAAGTAAGGTCGGAGTTTTCGGGCTGCCATAACCAGGGCATAGGCCATCTTCTCTATCTTCGCGTATCTCGTCTCGGCCGGGTGCAGCACTTTGCTTACATAGTACAGTGGTTTCTGAACTCCTTCCTCCTCTCGGACGAGGACGGCGCTGAGGGTGCAGTCCGAGGCGGACAGGTAGAGCCAAAGCGGCTCGCCCGGTTCGGGCTTGCTGAGGAGAGGCGGGTTGGCGAGGTACTGTTTCAGCTGTTCGAAGGCTTCTTGTTGATGGGTACCCCACTCGAAGCCCCCTTTCCCGCGCAAGGCTTTGAAGAAGGGAAGAGATTTCTCCCCTGACTTGGAGAGAAAACGGCCGATCGCCGCCAACCGACCTGTGAGCCTCTGAACCTCTTTGACATTCCGGGGCGGGGACATGTTAATGATGGCCTGTATTTTTCGGGGTTTGCCTCAATGCCGCGCTGGCTGACGATGAATCCTAAGAACTTCCCCGTGGAGACGCCGAAGGCGCATTTAGCCGGGTTGAGCCTCATGTTGTGGCGTCGGAGGACACCGAAGGCTTCCTCGAGGTCGGCGACGTGGTCCGGCCCAGCCCGGCTCTTGACAAGCATGTCGTCGACATAAACTTCTACGTTGCGGCCGATCAGGTCCTTGAAGACTCTGTTGACGAGTCGCTGGTACGTGGCTCCGGCGTTTTTCAGCCCGAAAGGCATGACACGATAACAATAAAGACCTTGGTCGGTGACGAACGAGGTCTTGGAGATGTCTGGTGGAAACATCCGGATCTGATTGTACCCCGAGAACGCGTCCATGAAGGACAGCAGCTCGTGCCCTGAGGTCGCGTCTATTAAAGCGTCGATGCACGGGAGGGGGAAAGGATCTTTCGGACACGCTTTGTTAAGGTCCGTGAAGTCAATGCAGATTCGCCAACCCCCTGTCGCTTTCTTCACCATGACGACATTGGCCAACCACTCGGGGTAGCTGACTTCTTGGATGAATCGAGCGGACAAGAGCTTGTCCACTTCTGTTTTTACAATTTGTTGCCTCTCCGGGGCGACTTTGCGCCTCTTTTGGACGATCGGTTTAGAGTCAGGGAGGACGCTCAGTCGGTGCATGATCAAGTCTTCGGAGATCCCGGGCATATCGGAGGGCTTCCAAGCGAAGAGATCAACGTTGCGGCGGACGCAAGCGATGATGCCCGTCTTAAGGTCTTCGGCGAGTGAGCAGCTCACCCAGAACCATTTTGACTCATCCTCGGTGTCGAATAGGACCTCCTCCAGTTCGTCAACGGGCTCGGGGGCAGGGCCGTCTTTCTCGGGTTCGAGTTCAACGGCGCTGAGGGGGAGCACGCCCCCTCCCCTGGTGGTAACGCAACATGACCGTGCTGCTTCGACGCTGTCTCGGACGATGCTGACCCCTTGGGGGGGGAATTTGAGTTTCAGATGGTGGGCCGAAGGTATCGCCTGGAGGGAGTTTAGCCCGGGCCGGCCGAGGATGGCGTTGTAGGCCGCCTTGACGTGGATGACCATGAAATCCAAGGACTCGGTCCTCTTGTCAGGGGCCGATCCAGCGGTGACGTCGAGGGTAATAATTCCCTCCACTACGACCGGGACGCCCGAAAGTTTGAGCAACGTGCATCCTGCTGGTTTGAGTTTCCCTCTGGATAATCTGAGACTTTCGAAGGTTCTGAGGAAGAGAATATTTACCGGGTTGCCGTTGTCAACAAGGATTCGGCGAACCTCACAATTGGCCATGCGGAGGCTAACGACGAGGGCCTCGCAGTGGGGGAGGTGAACTCCTTCGGGGCCCTCTCCTGAGAAGGAGACTGGCCGCGGTTGTAGCTCGGGAGAGGGGCTGTACTGAATAGCGTTCGTCTCCTGGGTGAAGGTTCTTTGGGAAGTATCGGATTCTCCCCCCACCGGTCCCCCGTGGATGTAGTGTAAGGTGAATGGCGTATCCATGGATACCTCGGATTCGGGATCCTGACCCTGGGTGCGGTTTGGGTTAGGATTCGGGGTTGATGATCCCCGGTTCCTATCACCTTGCCGACCCCGTGGGCCGTCATCCCTGTGGGTCTGCCTCGGATGGTTCGGGGCCGAGTTGGAAGCGGCCCTTCCCCAGCTGTGGGTAATCTTGCGGTTGAGGATTACTCTCCGGAGGTCGGGCTGGGCTGTCCAGCCGACGCTCCTTTGGGACTCCCGAGGGGGAGCCTTGTGTTTCGACGTGCGTGGCCTGGCTTTATCAGTAGGTGGGGGCGAGTCCCGTTGGTTGACGGGGGAAGCAGCCCCCTTGCCTTTGGAGGCCATGAGGATTCGGCTGTCGATGGCCTTTGAGGGTCTGGGTCGGATCGGCTTCTGGAGCAGCTGTTCCCACGGACGGCGCCAACCTGATGCTGTTTATTTCTGGGAAACGTGTGGAAGCACCAGGTGTGAGTTCGGACTCAATTTGTATTGAAGGAGATTGCCGCTCGGCTGCCGACCTTCAGTTGACCTTCTGGGACCTACGATGAGCTCGGAAAGATGTTGAAGGCTGGGCTCGGATCGGAAGGGTCGGATCCGAGGTCTTGTGTACCTGCAGACGGTCCTGAAACACCGGGGTTTGTCCCGGTGGCGGACCCTCCGACGCTCTAGTCAGTCTCTGTGAGAGAGTAGCAATAACTAGGTATATTTAAGTGGCAAAAGATTGATTACCTCAAAAGGTGGGTGTGGGTCTAGTATTTATAGAGAATCCCAACCGGGTTTGGTTCCACTTGGGGGCCGGGTCTGGATCTGAAAGCCCGTGGGCCTGACGTGGCAGAAGGCCCAGGGGGTTTAGGGCGGACGTGGCAATACTAGGAGTGGTATAGGGCTGACGTGGCGAAACCCTTGGCGGTATTTGGAGTTGACGTGGCTGATCGTGAACCTCCTGTGCCTCTGGGGGGAATCTGAGGGCCTAGGCTGCGCCAGGTCCTCCTTCTGCCCCGCCAGAGAGGGGGGACGGCCTGTGGGACTGCCCCGGATCGGACTCCGAGGGCTACTGAGGCTCGTCGGTACGAGGAGGCCAGCACCGTGAGGGCAAACACGAGGTTCGGCGCCGACCCTGAAGTGGTCCGGAGCCGAACCAGGTTGCCATCTTTACCTTTCTGAGTGGGAATTGTATTGGGCCCTGGTTGGGCCTCAGGCCATTTTTACCCTGTCACAACTATCATAAACCTATACCAATTCAATTAGATTCAATCAATAAGTAACATAGAAGAGTTCAGAAGAAAATAGCATTACATAACTACGGTTTCGATCTACCCAACTATGAAATTAGTTCCATATAATAATAACTTTATTGCTTAACAAGTTTGAATACATGATCAACATAAAAGAATAAAGAGAGAAGAAGAAATAAACTAATGGATTCCGGCAATATGGTCGACTGGCTGTCACACAGTCGACTGCCTTCTGGTTGCTGGATCTTCTCTCTCCCTTTTCGATGTTGATGGAGTGATGCTCTCGATGTTGTTCAGGAACTTGGTGATTGAGTCGCTTCCCAGAGATATATGATCGTCCTGGATGAAGTCGTGGCCCTCTGATATTTATAGAGTACGGCTGAGAATTAGGGTTTCCACTTTTTCAGCCAAATCCTTCTTTATTTTATTTGATGATTTATATCTTTCTTTTTTCTTCTTTCTTTCCTTATCTGTTCACCACGTGCTCTTGCCAATTCCCAGTCTCTAGATTTGATTCGTTGCATAAGATCTGGTTTCAAATAGATTCGGAATTAGATTTGGGTGAATCTTCGAATATCTTATCTGTTTACTCCGCCGCAGACCAGTCGACTTATCTCTGACCAGTCGACTGAGTCGAGACTTCTGTAGATTTTATCTTTGATCAGGCCAGTCGACTGCTCTTGGGAATAAGTCGACTGTTCCTCTGCATTTTTCTGTGTATCATCTTTGAAGTCCTGAATCTGCTTCGTTTTGCTGTTATAAGCTGTTTCCTGTGGAAAAGAGAAAATAAGAGTTAAATACCATATATAGAGCTTTTAAATGTCTAATTATATTAAGATTATTGCTCTATAAAGTGAATAATAATGTGTTCATCAAATATGCATACAACAATTATGTGGATCCCACCATCAACCTCAATAAAGTCGTAATTAAATTCGTCTTCTCTTGGCTATCTCCCGATGGGAAAAAAAAGATGGAATCGATTATTGTGTGAATTATTTATTTGGGAAGTTAGGGAATTATTTATTTGGGAAGTTAGGCTTCACACTTATGCGTAGGTGAGAGTTATAATAGTATGGGTAGGTATCACACACAATTATTAAATCATACCATTTACAACTTTCATTGGTGCTAATTTTATTTCGTACTAATAACATAAATTAACAAAAACTTCACTAAACTTTATAAACTCCATTCAAATGCAAAAAATTTACCTTATGACAATTATAATTACAGTAAAAATATTTTCCTCAAATGTGCACCCCAAATACTCCCTTAGGAAATGTTGTTCACTTCTACACTTTCATCTTCACTTTCTCTTGCCAAATGTCTCTTAAGGTGGGCAATTATCTACTTTGATATATGAAAACTTGCATAGATAGGACTATTAGGATTATATTAATTTAGGTCTATTAGGATTAGATTAATTAAGATCAATTAAATCCATTTTCTAACCTTATATTTGTTCATCTTTGGATAAGTATATATTTGCCCTTGCTTCTTTCCTAAAATGCAAACTTCTTGTTTGTTTATTTTATTTATTTATTTAGTACAGATAGTTTAATTATTTTGCCAATATATTCCTACCTAATATTTCTTTGTAATCATTTATGTTATACTTGTACTTTCGAACTACTTTTCGATGGACTTTTTTGTACTTAGATAATTTTTTTAGGCTCAGCCATGGTTACCCGTATAGATGTCGATGGACTTTTTTGTACTTAGATAATTTTTTTAGGCTCAGCCATGGTTTTTTTTTTTGAAGGAATAGGCTCAGCCATGGTTACCCGTATAGATGCAAGGTTCATGAATATATATAGCATATACTCATTCATTCATGTTCAAATTTGGTATCACATGTATAGTTACTAGATTTGTCCGTGAACATTTGCTAACGGCACGTTTTTGGAACGATACAACATATGAAAAGTCTTGTAAACGGTAAAACAACAATTATGCATTTCAAGTTTGAATAGTATGATAATAATTAGCTGTGAATAAAAGTCAATGTTTCCATTAGTATTTGTTGAAAAATAATTATAAATGGGGGTGTAAAATCCAACTTCTTAAAACTTTGAGGGTGGAAAGTGATGAAATTTAACTGTTGAGGAGATATTTGAAATTTTCAATATAACATGGACAATAAAAAAACATAAAAAATCTGAAAATTTACAAACTTGAAATCTGAAATTTTAAATTTCTAGTAAATAGAGAGAGAATGAGAAAGAAAGAGAGATAGGGAGAGAGAGAAAAAGAGAAATATGAAGAAGTGAAGAGAGACATAGTAATAAAGTAATGAGTTTTTTTTTGTTGTGGGAGGAAAAAATTTGGGGGGGGGGGGGGGGGGGGGGGGGGGGGGGGGGGGGGGGGGGGGGGGGGAATATGTTTTGGTAGAGTGAATCTGAACAGTTGATTTTGTTTCAATTAAAGGAGAACCACTTGATAGTTTTTTTTTTCAAATTGTCTTGTGTTTTTTATATAAACTAGGTTTGCCCGTTGACACATGCCTACGGCACGTCTTCGGAACAGTTCACCTAGTTTGATTATATAAAATGGTTTTAGAGATCCAGCAAACTAATTAAAGTAGAAAACATATTATATGAGGAAGTAACATATCTATCTTTAAGCTCAACCATTGCCTTCTTGATCATTAGCTTGAGCTTACCTGGAATGCATATAGTTTGTTAGAAACACTGCATAGAGTTTTTTTTAACTTCAACATCACTTTTAGATGCTTGTAATAGTTATGCAAGGACATGATTATAAAAGTTTTATAGAGCTTACTCTAATCTCATAACCAATATGAGCATGTCTAAATACATTGATAACCCAAGTGCATGTGTGAAGGTATCTACAATACCAATAATCTAAATATTTATTTATTTGTGTAACCCCCGTTCCCGTAAATACATATTTGCCGAATATTTTATGTATTTTTGATTATTTATAAATTTATTTTGTGCTGAATCTGTTTCGGATCTTTTACGAAGTGTTTTATAATCGAGAATTACATTTACTTCGAATAATGGTATTTAACTTTATTCTCTATTTCTAACCGATCGACTATTTATATTCTATTTTATTATTACTATGTAGATTTTAATAAATTTGTTAATCTCAAATCCTATTTTGACACATATCATTATTATTATTAATATTAATATTAATATTATTGCTATTATTACTTTTATTAATATTTGTGTTATTGTTATTTGTATTATTATTATTGTTATTATTATTACTGTTATTATTATTTTCAGTATTATTGTTGTTATTTCTATTTATTATTATTATTATTATTATTATTATTATTATTATTTTATTTATTTATTTTTTTGTAAAGCCCATTGATTTTAGTATATCTTGTATTATTATTTAATAACATGAAGCGCATCATCTAAAGCCCAATTTTATATTCATTTGACTTGCATTATTTATGAATATATATAACCTGAGCCTAATCCAACTCCAAGCCTATGCTATTTTAACCCAAATCCATCTCCTATTGGATTCTAACCCAACACCCTAATCCCTACTAACAGCCAACCCTAGATCTCTCCAACTTCCCTCATGTTTCCCCAAATCTATCTCCATATCCCCCACTAATTACTCTTAATCACCCACTCTCTCTCTCCCCGTATCTCTCTCTCTCCTACACAGCCAATCAATTCCAAAACCCCTTCACCTTCCACTATTCAAACCCCAACAAACCCTTTTTTACTTTGCTACCCCCTCCCCCACTGTTTCTCTCTCCTCGTTACACTCTCTCTCCCTCCACTGTTTCCCAACAGAAACAGAGCAACCGACCTCCTCATCGCACCCCCTGTGCCTCCCGTCGCCTGCCTCCGCTCGCCTCCCCTCGACCGCACCACCATTGAACCGCACCTTCATTCTCTCCTATCGGCACTCGACTGCCCCCGATGCTGTTTCCACCTTCAACCGCCATCACACCATCACCCTGCTACCGCTTACCTCGTCTCCCCCGATCACCAGTCTCACCTCGCCGCCAACAGTAGCTTGCCCATTGTCGTTGTCATCCTTTCATCCTCCTCAACGACTGCCGTGCCTCCTCGTCACCCTCCGCCTCCATCCCCAGTAGCGATCGCCCGCAACGTACCTCGGTCTCCCGCTCGAACCCATTACCGCAGCAAGCCTCGCGTCCCCCGTCGAGCACCCCTGAGCGCCGCCTGCCTCACCGTCGTGCACCACCACCGTTGCCATCCAGTCGCCGTATAGTCCACCATCGCAGCCGTAGTCGACAGCCACCTTCACCATCGCAGAGCACTCCCCCCTGCTCTGTTTTTGGTGATCAAGCGAACTCAACCATCCAATTGATGATCATGATCATCATCATCATCTCCTTGATCATCTTGATCCTCATCAAGATCCGCACTGATCCATTCGATCAGATCTTGATCACCATCAAGTTGAAGATCAGCCATCAGATCGATCATTATCATCGTGGTCATTTGCTTACCATTGTTGCTCTGGGATTCTCATTTCATTATTCTCAATATTTCGGATCTAACGTCGTTCTAAAGGCAAGTCATCTCACCCTCGAATTGTATTGCATCGTATTCGAGATTGTTTATTGAATTTCGCAATTAGATCTATATTGATTATCGTATATCGTCTATTGTTATCTATCATTGGAATACTAGGGATTTACACGAGCGAATTCAAGTAGTAGTCTTGACTTCGTGCCATCTTTTGCCTTAGATTTATAGAGATCTTGCATGCATTAATTATTGAACATATGAATAGGGATTGTTATTGTAATTCATGTCATGATATTACACAACTATTGTAGATTGTATGCTAGTGTTGGTTGTTATATGATTGATGTTGGTATATTGGTTGATTGTGATTAGTAAGATTATGGACATTATACATCTTAATACCATGTTCATATAGATGTAACTTGCTGTGATTTATGTTGTCAACCTTTAACTCATCGTCTATAACATCTTAATTATTTTATTCATGAAAAATATATTGAGATCTTAAAATTTATTGTCAACCTGAACATTGTCATGCTGTTTCGACCTATATGCTGTCATCAAATCAATAATTTTCTGAATATGAAATTGTTACCGCTAAATCTGGTGTGGGGGTAAACAGATAGTATTTGTGGATTCTTGGAAAACTTAAATAGCAAACCTGAAACATGTTCCGTCGGAGTTTGACCGTTGACTCCCGCTGCTTACCTGCAAAAAGTGCGAGACACCGGGGTTGATCCCGGCGACGCACCCTCCGACGCTCAAGTCAATAACCAGAAAAGATTATGAGAGAGCGTAAACTAGCAAAAGATTGATTACCTCTTAATGGTGGTGGATGGATGGTATTTATAGCCGCCTTTGGGATCAAATTAGGAATGTAATCCCTAGAAACAGATTAGGAATGTAATCCCTAATTCCCAGTAAAAGGATAGAAACGAATCAGGGCCGTTGATTAGGATTAATCAGAAACCCTAATTCTATCACGCTGGACCGGGTTTGCTGCAGGTTGGAACCCGTACCCAGTCGAGATGGATTCGTTAGTGGGTTATTGGGTCTTTGGGGAGAAGACCCAGTACCCACTTCAGACCCGTTTATCAAGTGAAATTACCATTTTACCCCTAGGCTTTAAGATTCGCGCCCGATTTGGATGGTTCCGATTTAACCCTATTTTTAGCCATATCACGAGTCCCCCACTCCCGAAGACTGAGTTTGATCAGCCTTTGAGGAGTAGTTTTACTGTTTTAATGGCTTGCGGAGTTGTATCGGAGTCCAAATGAGGGGTGACGATTCTTTGTATGGGGCAGTATGGTGATCATGTTCTAAGTTGTTCTTGAGCCCCCCTAGTTTTCTGGCATTTTTTCTTAATTTTTATCTATCTTTCGGATCACTTATTTAATTTTGCGAAGTGTCAATTCGTCGTTCGGGGGTCTTAATCAACCACTCTAGGCAATAATTATTTACTCAGGGGCTCAAAATATTTCCCCAAATTTATAATTAGCTTCTAGAATTTTTAATTAATTTTTCCGAATTTTTAATCATTTTTTTGCAATTTTTAAATAAATCATTTTTTTTAATTATTTACCTCGTCCCCTCGGCTCGGTAGCTCGGTTGCTCAGCCAAGCTGTTCAGTAGCTGCGCTATGCACTCCGGTGGCCGGCAGCTCGGAAGGAACTCGTGGCTAAATCTAGAGCGTTCATCACGGCGCGAATCACGAGGACGGGGTTCAGATCGCGAGAAAACGTTATCTTGTCGTTTTGTGGGCATGGCGCGATCTGAGCCGTCCATCAAGTTTTGACACGAATTTTGGGACGATTCAACGGTGAATCCAGCTCGGCAGAATTTTTTCCATATGTGGAGGTCAGTACCTCGTCCCCTCGGCTCGGTAGCTCGGTTGCTCAGCCAAGCTGTTCAGTAGCTCGGCTATGCACTCCGGTGGCCGGCAGCTCGGAAGGAACTCGTGGCTAAATCTGGAGCGTTCATCACGGCGCGAATCACGAGGGCGGGGTTCAGATCATGAGAAAACGTTATCTTGTCATTTTGTGGGCATGGTGCGATCTGAGCCGTCCATCAAGTTTTGACACGAATTTTGGGACGATCCGACGGTGAATCCGGCTCGGCAGAATTTTTTCCATATGTGGAGGTCAGTACCTCGTCCCCTCGGCTCGGTAGCTCGGTTGCTCAGCCAAGCTGTTCAGTAGCTCGGCTATGCACTCCGGTGGCCGGCAGCTCGGAAGGAACTCATGGCTAAATCTGGAGCGTTCATCACGGCGCGAATCACGAGGACGGGGTTCAGATCACGAGAAAACGTTATCTTGTCGTTTTGTGGGCATGGCGCGATCTGAGCCGTCCATCAAGTTTTGACACGAATTTTGGGACGATCCGACGGTGAATCCGACTCGGCAGAATTTTTCTCCATATGTGGAGGTCGGTACCTCGTCCCCTCGGCTCGGTAGCTCGGTTGCTCAGCCAAGCTGTTCAGTAGCTCGGCTATGCACTCCGGTGTCCGGTAGCTCGGAAGGAACTCATGGCTAAATCTGGAGCCTTCATCACGGCTCGAATCACGAGGACGGGGTTCAGATCACGAGAAAACATTATCTTGTCGTTTTGTGGGCGTAGCGCGATCTGAACCGTCCATCAAGTTTTGACACGAATTTTGGGACGATCTGACGGTGAATCCGGCTCGGTAGAATTTTTCTCCATATGTAGAGGTTGGTACCTCGTCCCCTCGACTCGTTGTGATGGTGGTCCAGTGGCTCGTAGAGGTGCTGGTCGCCGAGTGATGGAGTTAAGCGGATTGACAAGTTCTTGCCTTGAAGCGTCGTAACTCTCCGTTTTGTCGTTTTGCCTTCCTTTAGTCGGCCCTTAAACGCCTAGAGAGCCCAAACGTCGCTCTCTTGGCTATAAGTTCGCACTCTCCTCACTTCCTAGATCATCTTTTGCTTTCACTCTAAATTTTCACTTTCACTCTCAGTTTTGCTCTGCTAGCGGTGATTTGTGCTCCAAGGCGGTGGTGCTGGCTGTCGCGTAGGCCAGGCGATTTTCGGTGAAAAAATTCCGACCGTGCACGTCACATCCAAGTTTACGTCACATCAAGGTCAGTGCTTTTGCCTTAGATATTTATTAGAGATGTCAAGGGTAAGCTCGGGAAGTGAGGCATCGTCCTCTGTAGATAGTGGTGCCGAGGAGAGAAGTCAAGTAGTGAGCCGAAGAAAGGGGAAGAGAGTGGTAGGGTCGTCTACGGCCGTGAAGAAGAAGGTAGTTGCCCGGTCTCCCGTAGTTGAGGAGATCGTGGAGCCAGAGAGGCGAGCCCCCGAGTCGGGCCGGTACCCTGGTGTGCTGTCCGATCACGCCGGCATTAAGCAGTACAAGGGTGATCTGCTGAAGAAGGCGATCGTTGGTCGGTCGGCAGTTTACGAAGAGAACACCCCGAGGTAGGTCACCGAGGTGGACGACCTTGCTTCGGTATTATCCAAAAGGGACCTCCTCCGGATCAGAAAGGGGTTCGCCATCCCTTCGGAATACAGTCTGATCCTCCCCGGCCCTGGGATGCGAGCGAACACCGAGCTGTCGCCGGACACGTGCGTGTTCGACTTCGACTCTTTGTGCGCCGGCTTGCGCTTCCCTCTGCATCCCTTCGTGTTGAAGGTTCTCCACTGGTACTGTCTGGCACCGGTGCAATTTATGCCGAACACCTGGCGCCACGTGCTCGCCTTCTTGCTGCAGTTTCGCATCGCCAAGGTCGAGCCAGACGTGGTAATCCTTCGGAGTGTGTATCGGATCAACGGGATGACGAAGGCCGAGCCTCGCTACTACTTGTCACCCCGGAGAGGCGTTAAGCTCATAGAGAATCCGGATTCGATAAAAGGTTGGAAGGAGAAGTTTTTTCTGTTGAAGGGGCCCTCTGTAATGCCCTGATTTTTCATTTAATGAAAAATTATTTATTTTGCACGTAGTGTGCACGTGCAATATTTTGGTTAATATTTTCATCAAGATGAGTAAAGATATTCTAATATGTGCTTTTAATTATTTTATACAAAAGCCTTATTTTAATTAGATAAAAAACCTTTTTCTTTAAGCCCAAAATGTAATTTATTTATTTTATTTTAAAATAACTATTTGGGCCCATAAACTAAAGCCCATGGATTCATCTATTTTTATACAACTTGTCATGTAGAATACAATTTAAAGACTATTTTATTTTTATACAAAAAATTAATGTACAATTTTTGGGCCTAGTTGCATGCACGTGCACTACACGTACACGTGCAATATGCACTTTTTCCAAGCATGGCCGGTTGCATTCTTTGGAGGGAAACTCAAATTTTGGATGGGGGTCATGGTGTGGTGGTTACTCATCATGGGTAGTTTGTGTAACTCCTCATTAAATCTCCACCATTTGTTCCTAACTCCTACTTTAATCCTAGCCATCTATTTCCCTTGATTTTTAGTATAAATACCCCCTCCCATGGCTAGTATTCTTGTGAAAATAAACTCTTCCAAACCTATAGTTCTATTACTTTATCTAGTAGTGATTTTTGTGAGATAAAAGATTGAGTTGTGTGTGGGAGTGGTGCTTGCAACTACAAAAGGAGAAGAGGTCGACATTCAAAAGGGAAGGAGCTCTCGGTTTTGGTGCTTTTGGAGGCTCGAGTGCGACATTCAAGGAGGAGGAGCATCTCGTTGCAAGGACATTCGTCTAGGAGTTTGCTAATTGTTCTTTTCTTCAACAAGGTGGGTAAATTTTCCTATTTCTAACATAGGAATGCATGCTAGATTAAATTATCAAAATAATGCATGAAAATGACTCATAAGAATGCACATTTTAATTGAAAAGATGATCTCTAATTGATTAACTTATTGATATGCAAGTTATGTGTGTTGTTATTAGTAAAATTTAAGTTGTGTACAATATGAATGTGGCTATAAATTATGTAAAGGAACATTTGTTAGTAGCATGAAAAAATTATGTGCAAAAGTTAGTACATCGATTGTGTCACTTTTTGTGCTAAATTGGAAACCTTGTATGGCGTGGTAGCGAATAAATTAAGAGGAATTCTTATGTTTGGAAAATGAATAAGAGTAGAGAATTATTATAAAGATTGATGAAATTATAATGTCAAAAAAAAATTTGTATTAGTAGTATGCCATATTAACCAAATTGTATGGTAGAAATGTGTCAATTATGGAGAAAATTATGTCTAATTATTTAAGAAATTATTTTCATATACTGGAATAAAATTCATGATGGAAAATGATTAATTCGAATTTTTTCAGTATATTAGTAAGAACAATGTGATATGCAACTTTGTTGAACGTCGAAATGTTCTAAATAACAGAGAGTATGGGTTAAATGAAATTGGAATTATACTAGTGACAACCTGAGCTTGTAGCTCAAGTGGTCATAATGCGCGGTTGGGTTCCTTGTGGTGACCGGTTCGAATCCTTGCGGCACTATATTGTTTCATGTAATTTTTTTAAAAACAAGAATCAGCGATCGAGAGCCTTAAATACCCTCGGCTTTCCCTTTATACCGCTTAGCACATGCGGCCTAGTGGCTTGTGCGTTTGGCTGTGTTCTCTGGGGTACTGGGTTCGAAGCTTGCCCTCGGCAAGATTGAAAAAAAATATTTTTTTTGGGGTTTTAATTGTCCAAAAATTATGAAAAAAAATATGGTTATTCTTCTAAAATTATATGGGACTTCATAAAAATGATTTGGAAATTATTTGCATGAAATAGACTGTGATTTGAGAATAAAATGCATAAATAGAACTATGGTTCTATGTGTATACTTTGTGAAAATTATACCTTGCATAAAGAGTTTGAAATGAAGAATTAGAAGATTATTGTGGTCTTTTATTATGTGATGGATGTGAATTGTTCTCATTCGAGAATAGTGTGAAAAATGTGAATTGTGAATATTCGTTAGTGATGTGAATTTCAAAGTAAAAGTGATAATTGATAAAGCATATGAAATTCATGTATAGTTATGGACTATTTGAACGAATTAGAAATCATGATTGGAAAGAAATATACTTTTGAGTATGATGACTCAACATGGAAATTTATGAATTGGAAATGCTCATTTTAGAAATTGTGAATTGAAAATTGAAACCAAAAAGAGTAGCTAAGTCTCCCCCGGTATTTGGAAATAAAAATTGAAAAGAAAGACCAAGGTTGGTCATATTGAAATGAATGAATAAGTCCGGTTTAGTGGAGAGGCTAACTCTAGAGCTTCGATTCTTGTTCATGATTTTAATAAAAACTAAGGATTAGTACATAGTGGAGACGTGATAAAAGTAGGAGAAAAACATGAGTTGAGGGCCATCGGATTGGCGGCGGAGAGTATTTCACAGGTTCTTCACGATGAGTCGTGACATGACGTGGATACTGCTCCAGAGTACCATCCCGGTGGTGTCGCTTGTGGGATGTTTGGTGACTGCATGAGGATCGTGTGCCATGAAGGAGGCTTAATTGCCACAGGTTCTTCATGATGAGTCGTGACATGACGTGGGATTTCCCTCCAGGTTTTCTGTACACGTGCTTGCACTCATAGATCATTTAAGATACCTACTGTAATTACAGTAGTAGATTAAGTCATGGCGAAGGATTGAACCCTACAAAGATGAAGAACGATTAAGGGCTTGCCCTCGGACCTATGTAGTATGGGATGCATAGAATCTGAACAAGTGCGCATTAGTGTCATGTAATATAAATAAATGCATTAAGGACTAAGTGCACAATCACAACACGACATCAATAGGGTAGTCCCTTTAGTTTGATATGTGACAAGTTTGTGTTTGCTAAATATGGAAAATAAGTTATACTATTTCCGGCATAGAGAGGATGGCCGTGTATAATGATCGTCAGTTGAATAAACTGACGTACCCACAGTCTTATATGCAGGTAAATGGCATGATAAAGATTAAAGAGGAACAACTGCTTAGAGATTACTCCATGTTGTTGTATATTTATTTTCACTGTTGTAAAATTTTACTTCCGCTGTGCAATGTAAAGTGTAATATTGATGTAAACTTTGATGTAAAGTGAAAAGTTTAAATTTCTTGTAAAATTGTACTAAAGAAAGCGGAAAGATCCTGTAGAACATCTCGAATTCAGTGTATTTGGGATTCGGGGCGTTACAGAGTGGTATCAGAGCCACGCTTTCCACACTTGTACAAATTTATAAGGAACGACACCCTAGAAGTGGACATTAGAGTGTGTGTTTGAGTCTAGAGATTTAAATGTAAGTGACTTATATTTGTGTTGCTCTATGACTTATGCTTCTTCCTCTCTATTTCTAAGATGGCTGACCACTTCGATCCTGCTGGAGGCAACGACTGGCATATCATTGAGAAAGAGTACCAACCTGGACAGGCAGATTCCGAGGATGAGTACTATCCAAGGCAAGCAGATTCTGACGGAGAAGAATGGCCTGAATCCCGAGAGATCACCCCACCTCCGGATTCATCTGATGACTCTTCTTCTGACGAAGAAGAAGAACCAGTTCTAAATAGTCTTGTGACTTCTCTTCAGAGGCAGGTAGAGACACTGCGAGAGAGAGTCGGATTATTGGAGGCTCAACTGGCTAAGCGAAAGGACGACTATTCTGTTCTCAGTCATCGGATATGGGAACTCGAGAAGAGGAGGAATTTGACAGATGTGCTGAAAGATGAAGTGGATGAACTACGGGGAGAACTTCGAGAAGCGAAGAGGAACCGTAGGAGTTAGACTGTTGTAGCTTCTACTATCTTTCATTCTGATGTCAAGAAATATTTTTCAATTCGAATGTATAAAGTTTGGAATTCAATGAAATGGAAATATTGACTTGAAATTTCATGTTTCATACTTCGAATTTGATGGACCTTTTACATCAGAATATGGAATGAAAGTTGTTGTGTTGTTCGATACTGGATCCTCTCATACTTTTGTGTCTCCTAAATTTGCTAAAGTGTTGGGAGTTGAACCGAAGATTTTTCCAGGCAAGATCTTGGCAGTAGCTACTCCATCAGGGGAAAACTTTAACCACTGATCGGTATTATGCTGATTGCGAGATTGTAATCGGAGATCGAATCTTTGGCATTGATCTGATCGAGCTGACTATCTTGGGAGTCGATGTTATCATTGGCATTGATTGGATGTCGGTGTACAGTGCAAGCATCGAGTGCAAGACCAAGACGGTAACAGTGAAGGCTCCAGGTGGACCTGAAGTCACTTTCCAAGGGAAGAAGAAGTGTTCTAGGCTGGTGGTAGCTATCCGCAAGGAAGAGACTCCTGTGGAAGTGCAAGGGATTCCTGTGGTTCGGGACTATCCGACTGTGTTCTTGGAAGATTTTCCTGGGTTACCCCCGCATCGTGATGTAGAGTTCAGCATCACTGTTCAACCGGGAAGTGCACCCATTTCTAAGGCACCGTATAGAATGGCTCCAGTGGAACAGGATGAGGTGAAACGGCAGATTGAGGAACTGTTGGAGAAAGGCTTTATTCAACCTAATGCATCACCTTGGGGAGCACCAGTGCTTTTGGTAAAGAAGAAGGATGGATCGATGAGAATGTGTATCGATTACCGGGAGCTGAATAAGGTCACTGTTCAGAATAAGTATCTGATTCCTCGAATTGATGATTTGTTCGATCGTCTACAAGGAGCAGCTGTTTTCTCCAAAATAGATCTTCGATCAGGATATCACCAAGTTCGAGTGAAAGCTGAAGATGTGCACAAAACTGCATTTAGAACTCGACATGGGCATTACGAATTCTTAGTTATGCCATTTGGAGTGACGAATGCACCCGCAATCTTTATGGACTTGATGAACAGAGTTCTGAGGCCGTTCATTGATTCTTTCGTCGCGGTATTTATCGACGATATCCTCGTGTACTCCAAGTCAGAAGAGGAGCACACCGAGCATCTAGCAGCAGTTTTGAAGAAGCTGGAAGAGCAGAAGTTGTATGCCAAGTTATCCAAGTGTGATTTCTGGAAATCTGAAGTGGCATTCCTAGGTCACATCCTTTCTAAGGAGGGAGTGGCAACTGACCCTCAGGCCGAGGAGGAGGTGGCGGCGAAGCTCATTGCTCTCCCAATGTTAAGCTAAAGAGAAATGACTAAGGAGGTGCTACACGGGTCGGGCCTTACTCCGATCGACCCGAGTATGCCCCTGACATCTCGCTGCATTTTTTTTTCTTTCTTTCTTTCCTTCTTGTGCGATCTTCTAACTTGTTGTTTTTTTTTGGTTTCGTTGTTTGGAACAGAGGCACCGAAGATGGACTTCATGGGAATGATGTCTGAGCGAGGCAAGGTCGCCGATGGTAGGAAGAGGAAGAAGCCGAGCGCCGGGCTCGCATCCGGCCGTCCTTCCAAGGCTCCCTCGGTAGTTGCCGACCCTACCCCTGCTCCTCAGCTGCCATCTCCGTCGGTGGCCGTCTTTGTAGACCCGTCTGCCCCGGCCTCATCTGCCTCGGCCAGTGAGGCCTTTTCGGTTTCGGCGGCGCTGGCTCTGCAGGCCCCGCCTCTGACGCCTCAGGCCAAGCAGATCTTGACCGAAGCCCATAAGAAGCTGTTCGTCCCTGACTGGCGGGTGAAGAACCACGACGGCTTCCTTGGTGATTCGCAGATGTGCATGCAGGCCGTCAAGCATCTCACGACCCCAAAGGACCGAGCCGCTCTGAAGGTGGGGACGACCGGGGACGATACCTTCGAGATCGTTCGGTCGCTCATGTTGGTAAGCATTTTTCTTTGAAAAATTCTTTAAGTCCATAACTCGGCTCTTACAACCACCTAACGCTCATTCATTGTAGGCCACTTGTCACTTCGGCCACCTTGTTCAGGAGTTCGCCGAGCAAGAGATGGAGCTAAAAGCCCTCTGTGACAAGGACAGGGCGGAGAAGGCGAGGGCGGTGAAGCAGCTCGAGGCCGAGCAGCACCACTCGGAGGGCTTGGAGGTTTGGGTTGCTGATCTTGAAACGGCCCTGGAGCGAGCGAAGGAGTAGCTCGCCGCAGAGGTTGCCAGGTTGCTAAGGCTGCCGAGGAGTTGGCCGCATCGGCGAAGGCCCTGGAGGCGGCAAAGGCAGAAAGGGATGCCGCGGCGGAGGTGGCCAGGAAGGAGGTTGAGGCCGAGGCGAAGAAGCACATGGCTAGGAACATGGAGCTGTCCTATGCGAGAGCGCTTGACCACGTCGAGGCTCGTGTCCCCGGCTTCGAAAGAGTGGGATATCGCCTGTGGCTCGGCGAAGAGGAGGAGGGCGGAGAGCATGAAGGAGAAGAGGAGGAGGGTGACTAGAGGGACGGGGAGGTGCCTACCGTCTCCGAGACTGTGGCGGTCGACCCCCAAGCCGAGGCGACGGGGGGCGAGGGACCATCTGGCGAGGCGCCTGTGACCGAGCCGCCACCCCAGGTGGATCCTTGATCTCCCTGTCTTTTGCATAAATCCTCATCTTTTTTTTTTGTAAAGCCTTATAGCAGACTGGTCACCGCTTCTTTTTGATATGAATGAAAGATTTATTTTTCGAATTTGTCCAAGTGTTTGGCTCGGAACCTGTCTTCCAATGAAATGCTTTGGTTTTTCAGATCGTTGGACTCGGTTCGGACGCCGCAGCGGCTCGGCGGCGAACGGAATTATTTAAGTGATCACGCGAAGCTTGTCTCGAGGGCGAGATTGAGTTAATCAGGAGGGTGTTATTCAGCGTGGAGAAGACGAACAGTGAGTTATTGGCTGAGGTTCGTCACTTGCAGATAGTCGAAGGGGAACTCTCGGCGAAGGAGGATGAGTTAACCTCGGCGCTGGCCGAGCGCGACGAGCTTGCTTCGAAGGTTGAGCAGCTAAAGAGGGTTACGGTCGACAAAAGCATCGAAGTGACCAACCTTTGCCGAATCGTAACTGACTGTGCCGGGGACGCAAGCTCGGCAAAACTTCCTCGGTTCAAGATGTCGGTGAAAGACGATACTTTGAAGGATAGGATCGTCGAACTTGAAGAGGAAGTCGCTCGTCTTAAAGCTCAGCTCGTGAGGATTAACGTCCAAAGCACTTCGTGCACCTGCGAGGAGAGTGAGAGGGGGATCTCCTTCTACGAACTCGCGACTCGTCCACCTATCGTTCGTCGGAGCCCGGCCGACGCTCAGAGTGGCGTGGCCATCTCGTCTAGCGGAGCCTCGGTTGGAGCCACTGTCAGAGGCAACACCGAGGAAGCATCTCGGTTCGTTGGTGTAGAGACGAGCTCGGAGGTGAAGCGGCGCCGCCCTCGCGTTTCTCTAAACCGGAACGTCCCTGTCCCGAAGAAGTGTTGAAAGAGTTGTATTATACTTTGGAATTTTTGTAGCACCTTGTTGTAATAGCTTGGCCTTGTAACTTGAATGTTTTTGTCCGTTGTACTCCTTAATAAAAGTTCTTTTTTTTTGGTGTTCGTGTGTTGCTTCCTGTTCGGCAATTCCGAGCACGGATTTTGAGGTGCATTTTTCTCCACTTTGCAGTTCGGTAGATCGGTAGTTCGGATTTCAGATCCGAGCTACGTGGCTCCATCTGGACGATTGATCACGATCGTGGCGCAAATCACGAGACAAGAGGTTCAAATTTCGAGAAAACGTTATCTTGTCGTTTTGTGGAGACGTGGCACGATATGAGCCGTTCATCATGTTCTAGCACGTTTTTTGGGACAATCTAACGGTGAAACTAGCTCGGCAGCATTTTTCTCCATATGTGGATGTCGGTACCTCGTCCCTTCGGCTCGGTAGCTCGGCCATGGCGTAGCTCATCGAGGTGAGTTCATTGATGTGAGCTTGACGACGGAGGGGTCGGAGCTCGGCGAGGAAGGGGGTCAGCATATGGGAGAGGTGAAGAGCTCCGAAGCCTGGTGTTGTGCTCTTTGTTTTTGGAGATTTTTTGAACATGAGCTCCACCCCTAGGGGTGATGAAGAGGATCCTCATAAGAGCCATGGGAATACCCATTCTTTGAGGTGAGTGCAAGGAGCAACTCAATGGGAGAGTTTTGAGCTCCGAACTCGCTTAGAAGAGGCCCGCTTTGGAGACGAGCGGAGTGAAGAGCTCGGCTCTAGGAGAGAGCCATTTGGGAGACGAGTTCGAGGAGCAACTCGAGGAGAGAGTGGTGAGCTCCGAACTCATTGTTAGAGTTTGTTTCAATGGTTGTGGGAGCAATTCCGAATGGCGAACCACTTCTAGCTCGCTTTAGAGCGAGCCTACGAAGCGGAATCGAGCCAAGTGTTGGACTCTGAACTCGTCGTTGGATTTGGTTCCAACGGTTGTGGGAGCAATTCCAAATGGCGAACCACTCCTAGCTCGCTTTAGAGCGAACCTACGAAGCGGAGTCGAGCCAAGTGTTAGACTCTGAACTCGTCGTTAGAGTTTGTTTCAACGGTTGTGGGAGCAATTTCGAATGGCGAACCACTCCTACCTCGCTTTAGAGCGAACTTACGAAGCGGAGTTGAGCCAAGTGTTGGACTCCGAACTCGTCGTTAGAGTTTGTTTCAATGGTTGTGGGAGCAATTCCGAATGGCAAACCACTCCTAGCTCGCTTTAGAGCGAACCTACGAAGCGGAGTCGAGCCAAGTGTTGGACTCCGAACTCGTCGTTGGATTTTGTTCCAACGGTTGTGGGAGCAATTCCAAATGGCGAACCACTCCTAGCTCGCTTTAGAGCGAACCTATGAAGTGGAGTCGAGCCAAGTGTTGGACTCCGAACTCGTCGTTAGAGTTTGTTTCAACGGTTGTGGGAGCAATTCCGAATGGCGAACCACTCCTAGCTCGCTTTAGAGCGAACCTACGAAGCGGAGTTGAGCTAAGTGTTGGACTCTGAACTTGTCGTTTGAGTACGAGGAATGTAAAAACAGAGAGATACAAGCAATTCACAAGTAGAATATGAAAAAATATCGTTTATTGAAAACTACTAGCCGGCTGCTTCTAAGTTGCGAGCCGTTATTACATTGGAGAAAACAAAATCAAAATACAAGTGAAAGGAATGGGACGGTTCAGCATCCGAAGGTACTTAGAGAGGTGTTGATGCGCTCTTTTGGTACTTCAAGAGATGGTCGGCATTCCAAGTCCTTGGGATCTCTCTGCCTTCAAGATCTCTTAGACGGTAGGCTCCAGGCCGAACCACTTTGGTGATCTTGTAGGGTCCTTCCCAATTTGGAGCTAGCTTACTCTTATGACTGGGGAAGGAGATAGCTAACTTTCTCAGGACTAAGTTCCCTTCTTTGAGATCGGTAGGACGGACTCTCTTGTTATAGGCCAGCTCGATCCTTCTCCAATAGCTTTGTTGACGAATAGCAGCTCTTTCACGGAGCTCATCGATCAAGTCCAGATTTGCTTGGAGCTCTCTGGCATTCTACTCTTCTTCATAAGCAATAAGACGAGGAGAGGGTACACCGACTTCCAGGGGGATTACAGCCTCGGCCCCGTAGGTGAGGTTGAACGGTGACTCTCCTGTGGGGGTCCGCTTCGTAGTGCGGTAATTCCACAGTACGTTCGGGAGCTGATCAACCCATAAACCTTTAGCGGACTTATCCAGCCTCTTCTTGATACCAGAGAGGATCTGTCGATTGGCGTTTTCCACTTGGCCGTTTGATTGTGGATGGGAGATAGAGGAGAAGCGTTGTTGGATGGCGAGGTCTTCACACAGGGCTCGGAAGGAGGCCCCTGTAAACTGTGTTCCATTGTCGGTTATGAGGACTCGAGGGACGCCGAACCTGTAGATGGCGTTCTTCCAAAAGAACTGGAGTACTTTGTTCTCAGTGATTGCGGCCAAGGGCTCGGCCTCTATCCACTTCGAGAAGTAGTCGATCGCCATGACTAAAAATTTGAGTTGGCCGGGAGTTGGCGGGAACGGTCCTAGTAAATCCATCCCCCACATTGCGAAAAAGGTAGGACTTGATAGGGTGGCAAGCCGAGCTTGTGGGAGGTGACGGATGTTGGAGTGCTTTTGACAAGAGCTGCATTGCCGAACATGTCGCTCAGTGTCTTGTAAGAGGGTAGGCCAGAAATATCCATAGTTCAACACCTTCCGAGCAAGGAACCTGGACCCTGAATGTGCTCCGCCTATGCCTTCGTGAAGCTCTTGCAAGGCGTATGTGGCTTGCTCGGGGGAGAGGCACCTCAGATAAGGTCTGCCGTCAACTTGTGTGAAGGAGCATTTGTACAAGACCCCCTCAACAATGGTGTACCACTCCGCTCTGGTTCTGATTCGGCTAGCTTCCTTAGGGTCTTCGGGGAGGAGCCCATCCCTTAGGAATTCTACCAGGGGTTTCATCCAATTATCTTGAAGTTGAACCGGCAGCGACTCCATGGAGTCGGGAGTTTCTTCTTCTATGCTCGGCTTCAGGAGCACTTCAATTAAGACAGTCTGCTCGAGACCTTGGAGGGAGGAAGAGGCTAACTTGGAGAGAGCGTCTGCTTGGGCATTCTCCTCCCTGGGGATTCGCCGAATAAGCACCTCTTCGAAGAGAGCCATGAGATTTTGGACCTTGGCTAGATACTTAGCCATTCGGTCATCTCACGCTTCATACTCGCCCAAGACTTGATTCACCACCAGCTGTGAGTCACCAAATATGCAGAGGCGTCGTGCCCCTGCCTTGCGAGCCATTCCGAGACCAGCTATAAGGGATTCGTATTCCGCTTCGTTGTTGGAGGCCTTGAAGTCGATGCGGAGGGAGTATTAGAGGACGAAGTCGTCTGGGCCTGCCAGAATGACCCCGACTCCGCTTCCCTCGTTGCAAGAAGATCCATCTACATATACCGACCAGATAGGAGGTCCGTTTGTTGCTTGGCTGACCTCGAATAGGGTGCTCTCGACGATGAACTCGGCTAAGGCCTGAGCCTTGATCGCGGTCCGAGGCTGATAGGTTATATTATGCTGGCTCAGCTCGATAGACCATTTCATGAGACGACCAGAAGTCTCCGGCTTATGAAGGACTTGCTTCAACGGTTGGTCGGTAAGAACGACCACCGAGTGGGACTGGAAATATGGGTGAAGCTTTCTTGCGGCCATGACTAAGGCGTATGCCATCTTCTCTATCCTTGGTTAGCGGAGCTCGGCATCCCGAAGTACCTTACTCACGTAATAGATGGGCTTTTGAGTCTTATCTTCTTCCCTTACGAGGATAGCGCTGAGGGTCTGCTCGGAGGCGACTAAGTAGAGGTAGAGGGCTTCCCCGGGAACAAGTTTGCCTAGGAGAGGAGGATTGATTAGGTAAGCCTTTAACTGGTCGAATGAATCTTGTTGCTGCTGACCCCACTCGAAGCCTTTTGCCCCCCTCAGAGCTTTGAAGAAGGGAAGACACTTCTCCCCTGACTTAGAAAGAAAGCGCCCTATGACAGCAAGGCGACCTGTTAGCTTCTGAACCTCATTAACATTCTTCGGGGGAGTCATGTCCAATATGGCCTTGATCTTCTTGGGGTTAGCTTCGATTCCTCTTTGGCTGACCATAAAGCCAAGGAATTTTCCCGACGAGACTCTGAACGCACACTTGTTCGGGTTGAGCCTCATATCGTGCTCCCTGAGTACATCGAACGCCTCTTGCAGATCGGTCACATGATCGGCCCCATGGATGCTCTTCACAAGCATATCGTCAACGTATACCTCCATATTTCGGCCGATCTGTGCTTGAAAAACCTTGTTGACGAGGCGTTGATAAGTGGCACCTGCATTCTTCAACCCGAAAGGCTTTATCCTGTAGCAGTAGAGGCCCTGATCGGTTACAAAGGAGGTCTTCAGGATATTCGGGGGAAACATACGAATCTGATTGTAGCCGGAGAAGGTGTCCATGTAGCTGAGGAGTTCATGGCTCGAAGTTGCGTCAATCAGGGCGTCGATACTTGGGAGAGAAAATGGATCTTTGAGACATGCTTTATTCAAGTCGGTAAAGTCGATACATATTCTCCAACTCCCATTGGCCTTCTTTACCATCACAACATTTGAGAGCCATTCGGGATAATTGACCTCCTGTATGAACCGAGCCTTGAGGAGCTTGTCCACCTCTTCTTTTATAGCTTGTTGGCGCTCGGGAGCAAATTTGCGCCTCTTCTGTTGAACCGGTCTGGACCCCGGTGTAACACTCAGACGGTGGACGAGAAGCTCTTCGGAAATTCCAGGCATGTTGGTGGCTGACCAGGCCAAGAGGTCGTGGTTCTTTCTAATACATTGAACTATGTCCGAGGTTAGGGCAGATGGGAGGGTCTTGCTGATAAAAAACTTGCGGCTCGGATCTTGCTCAGAGAAGAGCACTTCCTCCAATTCATCCACTGGCTCGGACGTTGGTCGAACACCATCTTGGGGGATTTCAAGAGTTTCGAGGGAGAGGACTGGACCCCCAGTAGAGGTCATGTAGCATTTGCGGTCCATTTCCTGACTGCCTCTTACTTCCCCTACTCCTGCCCGGGTGGGGAACTTCATCTTGAGGTGATAAGCGGAAGGGACGGCTTCGAGAGCAGCTAGGCCAGGTCAGCCCAGAATCACATTATAAGCAGCGGGGACATCGACGACCATGAAGTCCATCGGCTCCGTTCGGGTAGTAGGAGTTTTGCCAGCAGTTAGGTCGAGGGTGATCACCCCTTCAATAGTCACTGGCACTCCCGTGAACCCATGGAGTGTGTAGCCGGCGGGCTTAAGTCTATCCCTAGATAGTTTGAGACCTTTGAAAGCGGCGAGGAAGAGGATGTTAACGGAGCTGCCATTGTCCACAGGATCCTCTCCACTTTAAAGTTCGCCATGTGGAGGTTGATGACAAGTGCGTCACAATGGGGGGTTCGGAGACCCTCAAGGTCATCATCTGAGAATGTGACGGGTACTCCGAGGCCTTTAGGAGGAGGTGTGTCGCGAACCGAATTAACTTCTCTTATAAACGCCTTTCGAAAGGAGTTGGAGGAGCCCCCCATCGGGCCCCCATGAATGAGGTGCAGGACACGCTCCTCTTCGAATTCGGGCGTCTCATCGCATTGTTCGGGACGCTTGTTAGCCCCCCGAGGGGGAGACGAAAGGTCGGTTCGGTCCTTTCTCACGAATTTGGCCAGTTGCCCCCTCTGGATGAGGACTTCTATCTCGTTCTTCAGAGCCCGACAATCATTGGTGTCGTGGCCATGGTCCCGGTGATAGCGGCACCATTTTTCTTTGTCTCTCTTCTTGTCAGGGGTGTTCATTTTCGGGGCAGGGGGTAGCACCCCTTCCTTCTCAACCTCCATGAGAATAGTGGAAATGTTGGCGTTAAGAGGAGTGAACTTTTCGAACCTTGGGGAAGGTCGGCGCTGTCCAGCAATGTCCTTCTGGAGCTTCTTGGCTCCCTCTTCTTCTGTTCCCTTTCTCTTGGACCCAAAGGAAGGCCCCTCAAAGTTGGGGCGGTGCTTAGCTTCCTCGGCCCGAATATACTTCTCGCTTCGGAGAAGGAGATTGGAGAAGTTCTGCAGGGGCTTCTTGGCAAGAGAGGAGCGGAGGCTGGAATTAAGGACGTTTGAACGCTGCTGCTGCGACCGACTGGTCGAGGAAAGCGATAGACCTAGCTTCCGCGGTGAACCTTTTCACATAGTCTCTTAACTTCTCACCCTTCTTCTGGTTGAGGTAGAGTAGCGAAATGCTGGTCTTCTCAGTTCGGCGGCTACTCTCGAAGTGGGTGACAAAGAGGGTCTCGAATTGCTCGAAGGAGAATATTGAGGATGGGGGCGAGGCAAGAGTACCATTCCCGGGCCGGACCCTTGAGAGTAGCGGGGAAGGTCTTGCACAGCAGAGCATCGGAAGCTTGGTGGATTAGCATTAGGGTCTTAAAGCTTTCGATGTGGTCCACGGGGTCGGACTCCCCGGAATAAGTCTCAAACTGTGGAGGCTTGAAGCCTATTGGAACGGGTGCCTCCATGATGGTACGAGAGAAAGGAGGTCGGCTCGGACGGAGGGTCCTTCCTCTAAGCTCTTCTTCTCTGTCTAGCTGACCCAAGCGCCTCTCCATTTTGTGGAGACGATGGTAGTCAGTGTCATCCCTTCGACGATATTCAAACGAGCCTCTGGACTCATCTTCGTAAGAGGGAGTGCGGGGGCTATGACAACGGTAGCCCCAGGAGTGGCGAGGACTAGGAATGTGCTGGGGGTTGCTAGGAGCTGGAGGAGGAGTTAAGGAACGCTGGCGAGGACTTTGGATCGGAGGAGGAGTGGGGACCCTTCAAGCATCATTATTGTTGGGTCGGTGATGGAGGGCTTGCAAAATGGTTGCCTGGAATTGCTGGAATTCGGCTCGGGTAATAGGAGCATTATCATCCCTCGGTGAGCGAGGCCTTCTTCTATAGTGCTCCGGGGACTCTCTCCGTCTTCGGTAAGGCGATGAGAAGATCGCTCATTTAGACGTTGTTGGCGGGAGACTCCCTCTCGGGCCCACCTTTCATCCAAACAGCGGCGAAGATCCTCTTCCTTATGTCGGTTGTTAAGGGTGTTGCGGAGATCATCGGAGGCCCGGGGATTGTGAGATGCCATGGAATCAGTTGAGGGGTTGTGCACGGAGACGTGATCATGTTGAAGAGGTTGTTTTTGAGGATTGGGATGGGTACCCCCCGCACCGGCGTTCTGAGGAGGAGGTTGGTCCTGCCGCGGGGCTTGATCAGGTTGGAGGGGAAGTTCCGCCGGCTGGATGGTTTGGAGAGGGACCTCCTGTTGTGGTTGAGGGGGAGTGGGTCCGCGGTTGGACCCTCGGGATCTCAGCCTTCGGGGAGGCATGGCTGGGTAGGTCTGACCTGACAGGAAGAGGAAGGGCTGCTATTTGTTGTTCCCACAGACGGAGCCAATCTGTTACCGCTAAATCTTGTGTGGGGGTAAACAGACAGTATTTGTGGATTCTTGGAAAACTTAAATAGCAAACCTAAAACCTGTTCCGCCAGAGTTTGACCGTTGACTCCCGCTGCTTACCTGCAAAAAATGCGAGACACCGGGGTTGATCCCGGCAACGCACCCTCCGACGCTCAAGTCAATAACCAGAAAAGATTATGAGAGAGCGTAAACTAGCAAAAGATTGATTACCTCTTAATGGTGGTGGATGAGGGGTATTTATAGCCGCCTTTGGGATCAAATTAGGAATGTAATCCCTAGGAACAGATTAGGAATGTAATCCCTAATTTCCAGTAAAAGGATAGATACGAATCATGGCCGTTGATTAGGATTAATCAGAAACCCTAATTCTATCACGCTGGACCGGGTTTGCTGCAGGTTGGAACCCGCACCCAGTCGAGATGGATCCGTTCGTGGGTTATTGGGTCTTTGGGGAGAAGACCCAGTACCCACTTCAGACCAGTTTGTCAAGTGAAATTACCATTTTACCCCCTAGGATTTAAGATTCGCGTCCGATTTGGACGGTTCCGATTTAACCCCATTTTTAGCCATATCAGAAATGTAGCCCCATGTGTCTAGTTTCTAGAACATTAAGAATTATTGAATTCCGACTTATATTGAATGAGTTATGACCATTTTACTACTGATGCGTTTTTTTTCTTCCATATTTATGCATATATCATGTTAAATTGATTAAATAGACGAACTAATGATCAAATATTGCCATGATAATTTTCAGATTGATAGTTAACATGCTTAGGGTAATAAAAATTATTTTTGCTGAATTTTAAAATGAATATTTATTATTTTATAACTGAAACAAGTTAATATCGATAACCAGCCAAAACCTGTAACCTGTAAAGAATACTGTAATCACCTAACTACTGTTGTAGGATTTTGGACTTTTAATATGTGTTTGAACCGGGCAGGAGTCTAGTTTCTAGAACGTCTGACAGATCCATATTTTCTATTCTGTTGCTACGGGAATTCTGATTTTGGTACAACAACCTATTGCTGTCCATAATTGAGTTTCCATAGTTGATAATATATAATTGAATCTATATGTTGTATTTAGTGCATTTAATTATATGGAGTACATTGCATAATCTTAGGGTTGTGTTGTCATCATTCTAGTATCTCTTATTAATCGCCTTATCATTTCCCCATTAATATTTCCATTCATATTGTTCCCTATTAGTATCAGAATATTGCCAACCAGTATTGCATGTTGATTGAATAAAGAATGTTAATCAAGCCGGGATTAAGGGTTGACTAGAATAGTTGATAATATAGTGAATGTACTCGGAAGTGTGGGCCTCGTTCCCAAAATATCGTTATCGTCATTGTGCAAGAAATTGCATTAATGACCGGTGTTATTGTCATTGTGTAAGAAATTGCGTCAGTGGCTAGTGTTATCGTTATTGTGCAAGAAATTGCTGCAATAGCTACTGTTATCATTTTAATGTTATATCGTGCCGAGTACATGACCTATAGAATCTACCACCTTAGTCTAAACGAAATTGATTGTGTGCATTGAACCTGTAGTTATGGGATGCAGTAGTACGTGCATTAGTTAGGATTAAAATGAATAATAGGCTTAAGATTTTCATCTCATCGTCATTGTATATTGTCATCATCATTGAACATTTTTAGCATTATTGCTACCACTATTGACATCGCTTATTATTATTGTTATTGATCATTATCAGTGAACATTGCATCATTATCATTTTGCCATTGTTCATTGCCATCGACTCTATTGTTTACTGAATTCATTGTTATATCGTAAATACCATTGTTTCATTGTTTTCTCTACTTGCTGTCCACGACTTGCTCTAAGAACATATTATTATCTCTTTTAGATGAACAACTTACAGGTAATCAAGGAGAATTGCTTGAGGGATTAGGCGAACAACAATGGTGAAAGAATTGATTTGCATCGCCGCCTAAATAATTATTGTTTCGTTTTTAGAACTTAAATAATCGAACATTGTTGTTTCTTGTATTGTGGGCTTTTGACTCGAATATTGTTATTGTTAATTCCAGATGTTGGATTGTTATTATGTTTGGTTATTTTATGCTTAAATTCTAAGTATTGTTATTCATGTGATTACTCCTTTAATGCATGCGTGGTTGTATTACTTTCTTGTTTATATTGTTGAGTTTAATCGATAACAGCTTATAAATGACGCAATTCATTCGCTGACCCAATGTCACGTGCTCGTATTCCGTATTTTTTGGAAGCATGCGTGACAATTTGAGACTCGGTTTGCAATTAAAATACCTCTTATTATTATTTCAACCAAAATGTAATACATGAAGTTCTCAAAACTCTAATCCAAGCTAATCATTTCTTATATCTCCACTTTGTCTCCCCATTGCACATTCAAAAGAAAAAAAAAAATCAAAATAGATCAATAACAAATTTACTTTACCTGTCTTTCTTGAGTGGAGAGTTTGCACCCTTCACTGGTAAACTCCAGTAATCTTAATCCTATATATCCAAACATACACTAAAAGTTCTTATATATTATGTTATCCATGGTTTCTAATAATCAATGAAGGAAATACTTCACGATAGTATATTCTCTTATAGTAAAGAAATTAATGTTGCATATTTGCAAAGTTATTTTAGGCTGCCGATCAGCTTACCTGTCATGCTATGGTTTGGAAGCCCAAATCGAGGCCACCAAATAATCTATCTCTCACTTGTGTATACTTCAAATCAAAACCAATAAAAAAACTCATCAAATAAATCATCAAATAAAAAAAATTTAAACCCAAAAATAAAAAAATCATCTCTCTCTAACTTAGACACCATGCATCCAAAAAATTCGAGTCAGCAAAAAACTGAGTAATCCCCTGCACTCACAAAATTAAAAATTAGAATGAGAATTCAGTTAATGAGATGAAATTAAAGTCGTCGCATCGCATGTATAGCCTCTCGATTCGGTGGAGGGGAGTCATTGATACGAAGTCGCTTGATATTCACCCTCGATTTGGTGGAGGGGAGTCGCCGATACGGAATCAACAGCGAATCAGATATCGGCGACGACCTCTTGATTGGGGTTCGACACTGGATTTGGATTTGAATTTGCTTTGAAATTCGCGCTTGAGAGTACGATGGAGGCTTCACCAATGGAATGAAAATGAAGGTTTAAAAAAATGGTTTTAGGGATTTAGAGTTGGCGGCTTAAAAAACCTAGGGAAGAGAGGGAGAAATTGGAGCTCTCTGAGGGAGCAAACTGATCTGAATAGGAGAGAGAGAGAAAAAAAAATAATTAAATAAATAAAGGAGTTGCTTTGAGATAGGGGAAGGGGGATTTGAATTTGAGTTTTGGGGGGCAAATTGTCTTTTGGGAGCTCTTAGAACTGGATAATTGATTTCCTTACTATTGAAGGAGAGTCACTTGAGAGTTTTTCTTTGTGTTTTATTATATAGATTATTTCATATTTTTATATATTACAAGTAATGGCTATATTTTTATAATAGTGTTTTTATATCTTGCAAGTGTAATTAATTTTTAATAAATTGTAACTAATGATTAAAAAAAAGTGTAATAATTAATGGTTTTCATGTATCACAATAATTGACTATTTATCTCTAATATTATAATGGGAGAAGGCCTTAGTGTCATTTGTAAATATTTTGTCATTCTACCAACCCGTGCAACGCACATGCATAACTATTATAAAGGAGGTCCTAGGTTCAAATCAAGACTACCTCTAAATTTTTATTTTAAAAAACTATATTTATTAAAACGTGCATCGCACGTGTAAACTACTAGTTTATTTATAATGTGTTATCATTATATATCGTAAAACAATGAGTAATTTTATACAGTGGCGGATCCAGGAATTTAGTTCAGTGGGGTCCTTATATAAGGGTATGTTAACAATTCAGCCCTCAACTTGTTATTTTCAAAGTTTTTGGTTCATTTTCCAGTTGGGCTTTATTTTAATTTTGGGCTTTAATAGAGATGTGGGTTGCTAATTAATTTTGAGTGAGTTCCTTTCTTTTAGTTCACTGGGTTCCTATAATGCTTATATAAAAAAAAATTACACTGTAACTTTTTTTCAGTGGGGTCCGTGCCCCCCCCTGAATATATACTACATCCGCCCCTGATTTTATATAATTCATGGATTTTGTATATTGTAAGTAATAACTGTGTTATTATTTACAGTTAATAAATCCTAAATATCACAGATAGTAATATTTTAAAGGGTTATGACCTATTGGTACTCAAAGCTAGCGATAATACCTACACACACTTAAAGCAAAAATAATATCCCAATAGTACCAAATAATATCTCCATTAAGTTAGTGGAATATTTCCCGAATATTTCTCTTAATGAGTTTAAACTCGTTAAAACCATATTAAATTACAAAAATGTCCTAAACTATCCAACACCAAACATATTAACCATATCCAAACCCAAAACTCATCATCTTCTTCTTCTCTACCTAAAAACCCACCACCGAAATCTACCACCATCACCCTCACCATCACCCAAAAAACCAAAAAAAAGAGGAAAAAATGAAAAGAAGAAGAAGAGAAGAAGAAAAAGATGTATTTGTATAATTTCACGTTCATTCTGTTAAAAATTTATCACATGTGTCTTTTGGTCTAATTTTAAAAAATTTTGGTACTACTGAGATATTACTATAATTACGAGTGTGTATGTGATATTATTATCAACTTTAGGTACAATAGATCATTAACCTTATTTTAAAATCTCGTAAGTAACGATTAGTTTTCTCATTCATAATGATGACTTTTTATACTGTCTAAATGAAAAATGATGAACTTTGTATCATTAATATCAGAGACTTTATTTATTTATTATTCTTATTTCCTACTCATTGCAAGTAATGGTTTTTTTTTTAATATAAAGTAATGAATGTTTTTCTTTGCAACTATTCCAATTTAAGCATAAACAATTAAATTTATACATTTATATAGTACTAGTAATTTACATGTGCGATGCACGTTTTAATAATTTCAACCAAAAAAACTTCTAACATATGGAGGATTTGAACCGGAAACCACTTTTATATTGATTATGTACGTGTGTTGCACATGTTGATAGAATGACAAAATGAGTCAATGACAAATGACACTAAAGCCTTCTCCCATTATAATATTAGAGATTAGAGATAAACCGTTCAAATAAACTATCCTATTACGATAAGAAAAACTTATCCACCGTGACTATTCACATCAATTCACAATAAAGTTCAACTTGCTTTTTTTTTGGGTCTAAGAGCATCTGTAGTCAGTCGTTGATTATTTAGCCATTTTTTTCAAAAAATAGCTTGGGACGTTGTGTAGTCGTTGGCTATTTATCTATATTTTGCATTTTTTTGAACAGTAGCGAGCCATGTCTGGCACTTGAATTGGCTATTTTGAAAATATAGTCCGACGATAGATTAATTTTCGTTCGAAGTTTAGACGATATATAATTTACCGTCTTTTAATTTCTTTTAATAAAAAATTAAACGAACGGTAAATTATACACCGTCGCTTAAATTACTGAAAAAGAATATAACGGGACGAGACATTATACATCGTCAGGAAAAAATAATAATTTTGAAACGTCCCATTATAAAAAAAAACAAAAAAAAAAGTTGAGAGCCGGTATATAAATATATACCGTCCAAGACAATCTCCCATTTTTCTTGTATTTTTTTTTCATTGATTTTTCGTTTTTTTATTTAAATGTCACTATCATCAACACTAAAATGTATTTTTTTACTAATTTCTTTAAAAAGCTTCGGACGGGAGATAATTTACTATCCGGCTAATTTTTAGCTAACAACGACTACGTTAGAAGCTTTTTTTGCTATTTGCTATAAACTACATAGCCAAAATTTGACACTAACGACTACAGATGCTCTAATCGAAGTAATATCCATTTGCGTTAATCAACCCTTACACAAGAAAAAAATATAGCATTTACCAATTTACCTACTCATGAGGGCATCCACAGTCGTGCTTTGCTAAAATATTCATTTTCGCATATTATACATATAGCAAAGCAAGTTTGCTGCAGTGGTCAAATGCTATAATATAGCAAACAAATTTTTTTATGGTCGGGCAGATCTTCGAGATCCGTCCCACGAGTTTTAAATAACTTTTGCGATTTTTTAAGATTTAAAAACATTTTTTTTGTAAAAAAAATAATAATAATTGAGTTGGGCTCCTCCACGGTCGGATCTTCCGTCCAAGGGGATTCTGGCTCAAACCAAATTTTTTTTTCTTCCAGAAAAAAAAAAACATCGAACGGATTGTCTAGTTCCATCTGACGAAATATATATATATTTTCAGTGGGACGGATCTTGAAGATCTGTCCTTTATAATATGCATTTTCTATATCCGTTCTCAAATATAGTTATATACTATTGCGAAATTGTCAAAATATGCATAAATAACAAACAAGTGCAACGATTCGTTTGCTTAAAAATACGTGGATAAATAGCAAACTACTGTGGATGCTCTCAATGCCCACAAAGAATTGAGGATGACTACACATACATGAGTTTTTACCCCAAATGTACATTATAAATGCATTGGGGTCCACTTTCTACAAAAAGACAAAGTTTCAATCTTGTCTTTTAGTAGAAAGTGGGCCCCAATGCATTTATAATGTACATTTGGGATAGAAACTCATGTATGTGTAGCATTTTGCCAAAGAATTAATGTCCGTTCAAAAGCTGCTCAGGGCAATCAAGTATATTTCCCACTTATCAATTCCATCTACTATTATCAAATCCGTATTACACCAACACCAAGATCATGTTTTAAAAACCCATTAGAAAATATTCACCACTTCGTAACCATTCATATCAACTCGCAATAAATTCAATTTCAATTCGCATAACGTCTCTTTCTTGGTATCCCAAACTAGTATCCATTCGGATCAATCCCCCACCTAGCAAACAAAATTTATTCCACACAAATTTGAAAAAAACAAAAAATAGTATGGCTGGTACAAAACCCCGGTACCCGAACCCGATTCATTAAATTGAAATGTTCAAAAAACGATCCGATCTATACGAATTCGGATCCAAATTCGGGTCCTAAAATAAGATCCGATACACTTCTGGATTCGGATCCGAATCCACTCACAATAGACCTGACCCGAACACAGATCCGGACCCGTTAATAAATACCTAAAATAATATGAAATTTAAATAATAAGGTTACAGAGATATACATATAAATATTAATTGTTGAAAATAGATGTGTAAATATAATATTTATTCATGTACTTAAGTACACAAATTATTGGAACTGTAGGATATCGGATGAACAAATACTTAAGTGCAAAAATTTATTCACTGCTACTGTATGATGGATAGATATTTTTAAGCAGAACCCAAATCCAATTCTCATAAGTCCGGAGTTGGATCCAATTTTTAAACCTATAAGGTACCAAGTACATATCCGGGTAGTGGAAGACCCGATCCAAATACCAGCTCTGAAAACAAGCTCAAGCATTTTTACCAAGTCACCCCTTCAAAAAACAAAACAAAACAACATCCATCTTGCCAAACCCACCCCAAACAGCCAAGTGGTCCCCACATCCCTGTCTATAAGTCCCTCCCCTTGCCTCCCCTCGCCTCGTCTTCTTCTCCCATCATCCGTACTTCCTTTCCCCTTTCTTCCCCAACCCCTAAACCCCCAAAATTCCCCCAAATTCCACCAAAGTTCCAAAACCCTAACCCTAATTTTCTCTCTCCTTCTTCTTCTTCTTTGTCCCCGCCATGGGGCAAATATCGAACTACGAGCGGCACGCTCAGGAGCTGGTGGAGCCGGAGCTCCCAATCCTAGCGCGGCTCCAGAAGGTGATGGAGGTCCGCGACTGCCTCGAAATCGCCCACACCTCCGAGTACCTCAACTTCCTGAAATGCTACTTCCACACATTCAAGGTCATCCTCACCGAGATCACCACCCCTCAGTTCACTGAGAACAACGAGCACAAGCTCCGCAACGTCGTCGTCGAAATCCTCAATCGCCTCCCCCACACCGAGGTTCTCCGCCCCTTCGTCCAGGACCTCCTCAAGCTCTCCCTCCAGGTCCTCACCGAGGACAACGAGGACATTGCGCTCATCTCCATTCGGATTATTTTTGACCTGCTGCGGAATTTCAGACCCACCGTCGAGTCTGAGGTTCAGCCGTTTCTTGATTTTGTCTGCACTATTTATCATAAATTTAATAATACTGTCAATCACTTTTTTAACAACCCTAGCACTAGTGCTCCTCCTCCGCCAGCGCCTACCCCGGCCAGTTCGAGTGGTGGGTCGGGAGGAATGATGAAGGTGGAGGGAGGAGGGGAGGAGGGGTTTGATGGGCCGGTGGGAGGAGTGGGGTATGTTGTGGGGCAGGGGCAGCTGAATCCGAGCACGAGGTCGTTTAAAATTGTGACGGAGAGTCCGCTGGTCGTGATGTTTCTGTTTCAGCTGTATACCAAGCTTGTGCAGACGAATATTCCATTTCTGCTGCCGATGATGGTCGAGGCCATTTCTATTCCCGGGCCGGAGAAGGTCCCGCAGCATCTTAAGCCTCAGTTTGTCGAATTGAAAGGTGCACAAGTTAAGGTGATTTTCTTTTCCTTTCTGCATTCCCTTGTTTTTATTAAAGAAGTGAGAAAAAATTTTGGAGTTAGATTCAAAATGCGATGAAACATGTTAAATTTGACTCTATGGTGCATGCACTGTTTTAAGGCAAGGTACATGTATGTACTGTTTTGAGACAATGGTGCCTGCATTGTTTGGTCATGGTATATGTGATGTTTTATGCTCATTTGGTTCCATGTTGTTTCTTTTTGGATTAGTCCATGCTTCAAGAATTTTTGAATGTTGGGAGAATTTTATGTTGATTTTGATTTCTTTTGGTTCAGACACTTTCATTTTTGACCTACTTGTTGAAGAGTGATGCTGACTATATCAGACCACACGAGGAGAACATTTGCAAGAGCATTGTAAATTTGCTTGTTACTTGTCCTGATTCAGTGTCAATTAGAAAGGTAAGAAGGTAGTTCAGAGTTTTCCTTTTTAACGTCTTTGATGTATTATTGAGTCTCTCATTCTGTCTTATTGTAGGAGCTTTTGATAGCATTGAAGCATGTTCTAAACACAGATTTCAAGCGAGGATTATTTCCTTTGATCGACACACTTTTGGAGGAGAGGTACTTGTCACTAGTAACTGGAAGTCTTTCTGTATGCTATCGTATTAAAGAACCCAATTTTGTTATTTGCAGAGATGGAAATTACTTGTTTCCACTCTTTTTGACGGATTTTTCATTTATTCCATAAATAAGGAGGAATACCATCAGTTAACTCTACTTAAGTAATTAGTATCCTAGTGTAATACTTGTTTTCACAATCAGATCAAGGTTTCATTTGATCAAGTAATATGCTATAATTATGTCATGTGACAAAACATTGCTACCCATTTGAGTGTTGCCTCTCATACGGAGAATCAGAGAACTAAATGCCTCATTTGAGTGTTTTTTCTGTTTCCTTTCTTCCTCTTTTTGGAGGAAGTGGAAATTTGTGGCCCTAAATATGCTTAAGCAAGAATTGGTTGTGCTATATATATTGCTAACTTGTTGCAACATTATATTCTGACAAGTCATGGCATTTATAACCACATATGCAATTGCAGTTTAGTTATATCTATGTCAAGGAACTCCAAAATAAGCAATTGTTAGAAAAAAGTTTATATATCTTTACAAGTATCTTAACCCCAGTCTTATGTTTATATAGTCTTAGAAATGGGCCTCCACATCCCCTTTTGGGGTTACAGTAGGGCTGTGAGGCTGGGGTTAGAAGCTTCTTCCTGGAGCGAACAAAATTTGATGAAATATCGCCAAGGGAGTAAGAACACGATGATAATATCTTAGATTTGTTAACCCTATGTCTACAGCATGATGACATTATCTTAGTGATTTATAGAGTTTGCCAATTTTACTTATAAATACTTCATACAGTGCATGTCTCAGAGCATGTATTTTCTCATAATTTTCTGTCACCAACTACTCTTATCTTTCCCTTTCCTCACTTTCTTTTCTAAGGGTTCTAATTGGGACTGGCCGTGTTTGTATTGAGCAACTAAGACCATTGGCTTACAGCCTTCTTGCGGAGATAGTGCACTATGTTCGAAGTGACCTTTCCCTGTCTCAGGTTTGATCCTGGTGTTTGATTTTGTACTTTTTTGGGGTGTGTGAATTCATATGCAGATTTTTATAGTTTAATACTAGCATGCTGATCTAAATCTAAATAGTATTAACAGAAATACCACAAATACGAGAAAGTTATCAATATGAAGAAAATAGTTTAAGAACTTACTGTATAAGTGAGGGATTTCGTGGATTTGGTTATGTAACTTTAGAAAAAGTCAAATATCATGTTTAGAGAGGTTAGAACTCATATGTCTTATTTGGCTTGCACATGTTTTCTTTTGCAATAATTTCACTTATGGTATTTACAAACCTTTACGATGATGATCACCACTTTCTTGAATACTTAACCGTTGTGTTGTGACTTGTGAGCTATGAATCATGGATACATGTACGGTTACCGATATAGGGATGGGTATGGGGCACGTCAAATTTGTAAAAAGTAGGGTACAGGGACACGGCTATAATATTATATAACATATAACTTCAATTATGTATAATTTTAATAAAAATGGAGCGGAAACAATACAATTTGTTGGTCATAAATAAAACAAAAAATTATTGTCCACTGTACACCATGAAATTGGAGATGTGTACAAAAGTAACTAGAAGTAATTAGTAAAAGAAATATGGATATACATTTAAAATTTATTAATTATGTGGTCTTAACTTTTAAGAAATGTTAGAGAAGTGCCTAAGAATCATCTGACATATAAGATGTATTATAAAATTTATGAAACACATGTCCGACACATGTCCGGTACGGGTACGGCTCCTTGCTAGAAGGACCCATGCTACATAGGTTGTGAGTATCAAAGTCTGTGGTCTGTTTGGGTTTTTATTATTATTATTATTTTAGGAGGAGGAGGAGGAGAGAGAGAGAGAGAAGGGGGGGGGGGTTTAGTGGTCTGTTTGGTTGGTTGTGTGGAGTTGCAGAAACAATTCTGCATGTTGTGCTCTATCCATTTGCTGAATTGTTTTACTGGAGAACTGCAGCAATTTTTGCAGTATGGCAGCAACAAGAACTACAAATTGAGGCCCCAACTGAGGAGTTAGGGATTTAAATTCATACTTTACCTGCTCTTAAGACTAGCCTTCTGTAATAAATAGGCACGAAATTTATTTCAATTATTAGTTGGGCAAGTCAACATGTATTGCATGTAACAAACTTAAACAGTGCCACCAATTTACACGATGCGTTGGTTTGTGGTATGAGCATGGGGACAGAGTAGGATACTTTAAATGGTGTGAGGTGTGAAGGGTATACTCTGTGAGTAGGTCGCATGGTCTATGTGAATACTAATATACTATTCATAGACTGGTGACTGCACATATATGCTTACACATTTTGAAGAAACGTGAACAAGCAATTACAAAGAAAAGTAAACATTTAAAAAGAAAGAAAGAAAGAAAGAAAGAAAGAAAATAAATAAATAAATAAATAAAAACATTTGTGCAATCAAACTATATTATGTAATCAAAGCACAAACTCAAATTTTGAAGCCTAAGAGAGTAATTACTAAAGCAATTAATGATCAAAACAGGTTAAATTATCAATTATTCTTGTATTCTCTTTGCATTGTATCTCCCTTGAATGCAACATGACATACCAATACGAATAAGATTTTGAAAATCTACCCTAAAACATAAGTGTCGTTGGATTGATGTGTCGATACAAGTGTCCTACATGTTTGTGACATGACTCGTCTACCAAAGTTGAAGAGTCTGTGCTACACAACCTTCTACGCTTGTGTTGTTTCTATTTTTTAACATAATAAAGGACTGTTTTCTTGCTACATTTATTTACCCTATAGATGATATTGACCATCGTGCAGTCTGTTGTTGATTTTTCCTCAAAACAGAATTCTTTGGTATTTAAGTACTTGGTTTAGACTTGAATGCACAAGAAGATGTACTTAGTAATGGCGGAAATATCCGAATGTAAATTATTGTGCCTTTAACTTAGTCAGACATTCTGATATTATCATGCAAAACATTAGCATCATCAACTTCACTGAAGCTTAGCTTATTTGATCTGTGAACAACCATGGCTGTCTTCCCATCAGCCCGGTCTATTTATGATGCCTGGACAATCATATTTTATCATTTCCCCCTCCAATGCTACTTTTATCTCCAGAAGATGTTTCATTATGGTATTATATCTTCCTTAAAGATGTAAGCAACAAAGTTGCTAAAATTTACATGGAGTGAGCTGTAATGTATAGACTAGTAGGTCAGAATTGTGAGACTAGAAGAGATGTTTTTCTTATAGTTGAAAGCTCTTTAAAGTAGTATTTTGACTTTGTTTTTACTTGTGAAACTAGACAAGGTTTTTCTTCTCATTGAAAGGGAAATTCCAGTTTAAGCAACAGTAGGGTCTTAACTACAAGACAGGACATTTTCCCTTGAGTTTGCAAAGTCAACACAAATTCTGGTTTTACCCGTACAACCTTTATTCTGTTGCCTTAGCGTTTGTGCTAATACTGCTATTTGAGGGGACGCTAATTATAGGAGTCTCTGTAATTAATATGAGAGGGAAGTATTTTTATTATGTGGTTGCTCCGTATTGTTTTTCTTCATGAATGACTATGTTGAGGTATTTGTTAGCATATATATCTTTGCTTTAAAATTCTTTTCTTGATGTTCTTTGTTGTTGCTTTCATACATTTGGGGGAACTTAGTATTATGTGTATATTTAATTATACTAATCAACACCAATTGTTGTCCAGTTATCAAGGATTATCTACTTGTTCTCAAGAAACATGCATGATTCATCCTTAACGATTGTCATTCACACAACTTGTGCTCGACTAATGCTAAACCTGGTAAGTGCTTTGATCAGTTAGAAACATTTGAACTGAAGTTTGGCATGATTTAAAAGTGCATTAATCTTAAATACATGCATATCATATTAGTCATTATAAACCACAAAGCTAAAATGCTATTATGTGCTTGTCATAGGTGGAACCAATATACGAGAAAGGTGTTGACCAATCAAGTATGGATGAAGCACGGGTGCTACTGGTAAGATTGTTTAAGTCAGTATTTGTTGGCATATGAAGGCATGGCAAGCTGCATGCTGTCAGCTTTTGTTATCATATGTACATATTATCATAATACTAGGTTTGCCCGTTGACACGTGCCTACGGCACGTCTTCGGAACGATACACCTTGTTTGATCATATAAAACAGTTTGGGGGGTCCAACAAATTAATTGAAGTAACAAACATAATATATGAGAAACTTTTGGGGTTCAGCAAAAAACATACTATATGGTTTTTTGGATTTTTTTAAAAATTATTTTAAAGGTTTTTAATTTTTTAATTTTTTTAGTTTTTTAATTTTTAATATTTAAAAATTTTTAAAATTTTTATTTTCTTAAATTTTTGAATAGAAGAGAGAAGGAAAGAGAGAGAGAAAAAAATTAAATAAATATAGGAGTTGTTTTGGGTGGGGGATTTGAATTTGAGTTTTGGGGGGAAATTTTTGGGAGGGAAAATATGTTTTGTGAGGTTAGATCTGAGCCATTGATTTTTGGGAGGATTGAAGGAGAGCCACTTGATAGCTTTCTTTGTGTTTTATTATATAGATGTACCACCGAAAGTGAAATGATTGTTTCTTTCTTATTGACAGGGGCGAATATTAGATGCTTTTGTGGGAAAATTTGGCACTTTCAAGCGCATAATACCTCAGGTAATATTTCTAGAAATACCTTATCCCCAAGTAATAATAGTGGAATTCATGGGAGCTGTACACTTTAGATACTGAAGGAAAAAAATTGCATGTGGGTTATATATATTCAACCTTATTACAACTAAAAATTCATTTGGAAATTTGTTTGTTCTGATTTTGATTTTCATTGGTTTGTTATATGCTCTTGAGAGTCATACCTAGGTGGCTTTTTCGTCTTGCCCTATTCATTCTTTCACACCATATGTTCATTAATTACTGTAAACTGAGTCATACATTTCTCGTTGATAGGTTTTATAATTGGAATGCTTAAAAAATTTGAAGACCTTGGTTTCATAGAATGATTTTATTTTTTGCTAGATATTTATAAAATTTTGTGGATCATGGGAACTTGCCTGCTCTATGAATAGTAAATCTATTGTTCATTTATTTTTTCGGCAAATTTATGGAAGGCCTACTTAGATTGACAGTCAGCTGCTTTGATTTTCTTTTGTACACTTTAAAACCCATGTTCTGTTCCAAATATTTCAAAATGCCTCTATGTTATTAAAACATGTAAAAAAAATATACGCCTTATTGAAATGTTCCCTTTAATTAATAAAAAAACATATTTTTGATTGAGAAGTGCGATTTTTTAATAAAAATATATACAGTATGCACTGCTTTTTATATAAATTTACTATTCTTAGATAGTCAATTTACTTTTTTTATGTACTGTTGTTTATTGATCAATTTAGATCCGTATTTTGTTGTTTATTTTGAATGGGGTTTTTAAGATTAGTTTGTAGGATGCGAGGTTTAATGTGTATAATAAAGTCAAAAGGGCTAATAGCAAGGCATGGTCAAGTCAGTGCCTTAGAGCAGATTTTCTTGTTATCATCTGCTCTAAGGTATAACTGACTGTTGTGCTGTTTATTCCTCATAATATCTGTAAATTATTTCCTTGGATCTATCAGACATACAAAGTTGTAGGTTCTAAATTAAAGCAGTTCAATATTTCGGATAAGATGAATGAGCAAGTGTTCAAGATGTAGTTTTAGCCCTCCTAGACTAATTTTTTTTACTAGCATTGTGTAGTACTGTACAATTATCTACTGTTTGTTGCACATTTGATTCACATTGATAGTTTTTGAGGTGTAACAGCTAGTGGAAGATGGCGAAGAGGGAAAAGAGAGGTCCATTTTGCGGATGAAATTAGAGGTTCCTATTCAGGTTCGTTAATCTATCGTCATTAGAAGATGTGATATTTGATGAAAGTTAATAGTGGTGATTCTGGTGAACTTCCTTGTAATATATTATATTAATATTCATAATTTTGTAACTGGGCAATTTTTTTTAAACTTTAGAAGGAAATTAAGATATCAGACAGTCAAAACCAGACGTGGTTTCTAAAGATGGTATCAAGAAGTCATTATTATTATAGTTTTCTTTACTACTTTTTAAATTTGTGACCCCTTTATTAATTAAATTAATTGGGCTTCTTTATTTGTCTGCATCCATTGGGAAAGATCCGTTTTTCGTAACTGTTTGTCTTCTACCAGATGCGCTACACGTGAGATATATGATATCCTGAATTGAATTAAATATATCATTCTTCCTCTTCTCTTTTTGTTGTATTTAACTCTAGGTGTACTAAAATGTCTTTGGTTTTCTGGTTTCAGTTGCTTGTGCTGATACGAATACCCTTATTTTTTGTAGGCTGTTCTGAATTTGCAGCCACCATTGGAGTACTCCAAGGAAGTCAATGATTACAAAAATCTGGTTAAAACTTTGGTTATGGGTAATGAGATTTAGTTCTTAAACGCAAATTTAGTACTTAAATTCATTCAGAGAGGTTTGATGACTATTTGAATCAGAATTGTACCTTTAAGAAGCAATTTCTGGAAATTCTCGCTATAGATTGAGGGATGGGGGTAAGGGCTGGGAGGCGAGTTATATAAACCGTATATTACCATCTATGTCATTTTAGGAGCTTGGCTTGATGCTGATTTTATTAATGATTTATGGGTGAAATTGTTTGAAAAGTTTCAGATGCCCTTTTCAATAAATTGTTTTTACATATTGCTCTACGTGTAATTAGTCAGCTTCAGCAAATTCTCACAAGTTTCAGATGGAGGCTGTTATTTGGTAACTTAGGTTATGAGTAAATTATTAGAACACATATGGCAGAACTTAATCAAGACTTCTTTCCAACGTAGTCAGGGAAATTGGTAATGATCGAGATTGGAGACCCGTGAAAAGCATGACAACACCTGTATGTAATGAGGTTGAATTGTTTCTCTGGCATAATATTCCAGTTTAGTCATGACTTACTGGAGAAATTCTAAATTTTATTTTATGGTAATAATATATCTGTTTATGTTTTGACTTCGTACTCACTGACAGATAATTTAAGAGCTGTACTGTTTGATGAACATTTAATGACATTTCTGCATTACAGGAACAAAGACCATCATATGGAGCATCAGCAATGCACATCTACCACGCCCACAGGTTTTCATCTGACATTTCTCAATCTTTATATGTCTGTTTCTGTTTGGTCTAATCTTTCGTTTCTGCTTCAGGTCTCACCATCACCACATAGTGCACATCAGCAAGTCCAAACCTCACAATCTTCTAATGCTCCACACTCACAAGTATTCAAAGGGATGAAGGAAGATGAGGTACTTGATATATGAGGTTCTTCAATGTTGTGTTTTCTCTGTCTTCTATTTGTCCTAACCGCTGTTAACTTTGCTAGGTTCGCAAAGCCTCAGGTGTTTTAAAGAGTGGGGTTCACTGCTTAGCTTTGTTCAAAGAGAAAGAGGAAGAGAGAGAAATATTGCAATGTTTTTCTCAGATTTTAGCTATAATGGAACCTCGTGATCTCATGGACATGTTTTCCTTATGCATGCCGGAACTCTTTGATTGCATGACTACAAACACCCAGTTGCTTCATATTTTTTCAACACTTCTGCAATTTCCTAAGGTCTTACGGCCCTTCACGGATGTTCTTGTCAATTTTTTAGTCAGTAGTAAACTTGATGCTTTGAAAAATCCAGATGCTCCTCCAGCAAAACTTGTTCTGCAACTTTTCAGATTTTTATTTATTGCTGTTGCCAAGGCTCCAGCAGAATGTGAACGCATACTGCAGCCTCACATACCTGTGATAATGGATGTATGTATGAAGAATGCAACTGAAGTTGAGAAGCCTCTTGGCTACATGCATCTCCTTCGTCATATGTTTCGATCATTGAATGGTGGTAAATTTGATGTGCTATTGCGAGATCTAATACCTTCACTGCCGCCTTGTCTGAATATGTTGCTAGCAATTATCGAAGGACCCACTGGAGAAGATATGAAAGACCTCGTGCTGGAGCTTTGCCTGAATTTACCGGCTCGTTTGAGTTCTTTGCTTCCTCACCTTCCTCGCCTTATGAATCCTCTTGTTCTTGCTCTAAAAGGAAGTGATGAGCTTGTGGGTTTAGGTCTCCGAACACTTGAATTCTGGATTGACAGTCTAAATCCTGATTTTTTGGAGCCTAGTATGGCTAATGTTATGTCTGAGGTTATACTTGCTTTATGGTCTCATTTGAGGCCTACTCCTTACCCTTGGGGTACAAAAGCTTTGCAACTACTAGGTAAGTTGGGTGGTCGGAATAGGCGTTTTCTTAAAGAACCCCTTTTGCTTGATTGCAAGGAGAACCCTGAGCATGGCCTCCGTTTGATCTTGACATTTGAGCCTGAAACCCAATTTTTAGTACCTCTTGATCGTTGTATCCACCAAGCTGTAGCCACAGTTATGCAGAACATTGGTGTGGAGGCATACTATAGGAAGCAGGCTCTTATATTTCTTCGTGTATGTTTGACATCTCTGTTGAATTTACGAGGGAATGTACCAGCTGATGGAGTCCTCCCTGGCCATCTTGGTGCCTTGTTAATCTCTCCTGTTGATCCTTCTCGACGTCGTACTGAAACTTCTGATATGAAGGTATTTGTTATAATTCTTTTGCATGTATGTGCATTCTTTTGAAAATTTATCATCGAAATCTATCTGTGCATCAGGTCGATTTGGGTGTGAAGACGAAGACCCAACTTATGGCAGAGAAATCTGTTTTCAAGACGCTTCTGATGACCATTATTGCAGTTAGTGCAGATCCCGAGCTCCAGGATCCAAAAGATGAATTTGTTGTTAATGTTTGCCGGCATTTTGCTATGCTTTTCCATATTGATCATTCTTCTGTTACGCTAGGCCAGCATGTTGGATCCGTGATAATGGCCAGTGGGAACATGAATTCTCGATCCAGAAGTAGTACTTCTAACCTTAAGGAGTTAGATCCACTGATTTTTTTGGACGCATTAGTGGATGTGCTTGCAGATGAAAACCGATTCCACTCCAGAGCTGCACTGTCAGCCTTAAACATCTTCTCTGAAACACTTCTTTTCCTTGCACGTGCAAAGCTCACTGGTATATCTACTTTAAGGGTAGGTCCTGGCACTCCAATGATGGTCTCCAGTCCATCGCTAAATCCTGTATATTCACCACCATCAAGTGTGCAGATACCTGTATTTGAGCAGCTTCTTCCTCGTCTTCTGCATTGTTGCTATGGAAATACTTGGCAGGCTCAAATTGGTGGCGTCATGGGAATTGGTGCTTTAGTTGGGAAGGTTTCCGTGGAGACTCTATGCCATTTCCAAGTTATAATAGTACGTGGCCTAATATATGTACTAAAAAAGCTACCGCTGCATGCAAATAAAGAACAGGAAGAGACAAGTCAGGTCCTTATACAAGTTCTCCGTGTTGTGAATAACTTTGATGAAGCGAACAATGAGCTCCGGCGAAAAAGTTTCCAGGGTGTTGTTGAGTATCTTGCTAACGAGCTTTTTAATCCAAATGCATCTGTTATTGTAAGAAAGAATGTGCAATCTTGTTTGGGGCTTCTGGCTAGTAGGACCGGCAGTGAGGTTTCTGAGTTACTTGAGCCTCTGTATCAGCCTCTGCTTCAGCCTCTTATAATGCGCCCTTTACGCTCAAAAAACGTAGAACAACAGGTATGATACGTCATTTGCGTGAGTCTATCTATTCTACTATATAATGGGAATAGGAAGTCATGGCAATGTTGTCTGGCCTCTCTTTGAAATTATAACTATACAGAAAGAAGTTATGTGGAGTAGATGTCTTTTACAACTTGCAAGATTGTTGAGAAGAATGATGTGATGATTGTCCTAGGTGCAGATAGTCGGTATCAAACTTTGCATCCTTATTTTAAAAAGTTCCATTAGGTGTCTTAATTCTCAATGAACTGTAGATTAAGGTATATAATTAAATATACATACTTAAATGAATGATAATTCAAAATATCATTGAAGGCCTGCCCAACTCATTCAATTGCTTGAAGTTCCGTGTTTAAACATGCATCACAGGTGTCAATAAATGTAGTGGTATATATTATTTTCCAAATTCGTGATTTCTTTTCTTCTGATCAAGGCAATCTTTCCCCTCCTGCAGGTAGGCACAGTTACAGCTTTAAATTTCTGTCTTGCGTTGAGGCCTCCTCTGCTTAAGTTGACTCCAGAGCTCGTTAATTTCCTGCAAGAGGCTCTTCAAATTGCTGATGCTGATGAAACTATATGGGTTGCGAAGCTAATGAACCCTAAAGTGGTTACAACTCTAAACAAACTTCGAACTGCATGCATTGAACTGCTATGCACTGCAATGGCTTGGGCAGATCTTAAAACACCAAATCACACTGATTTGCGTGCCAAAATCATAGCAATGTTCTTCAAATCCCTTACCTGTCGCACACCAGAGATTGTCGCTGTTGCCAAAGAAGGGCTTCGACAGGTTATATCCACTTATTACTTGAACTGTAGGCTAATCTTAGTTCGTTATTCTGTATTTAATTTGATCATTTGGTGTTTCTCTTCAATTCTTCAAAGTGTATTGCGATTTCTGTATTTTTTTTTTCAAGTAATGTCTGGCATTGAATGTTGTAATGTATTTATCTGGTTGTAATCGAAGTGCCCTATATAGGTTATTCAGCAACAGAAATTGCCCAAGGATCTTCTGCAGAGTAGTTTGAGGCCTATTTTAGTTAACCTAGCAAATACAAAAAGTATCAGCATGCCTTTGCTACAAGGGTTGGCTCGACTGCTTGAACTTCTATCCAACTGGTTCAATGTCACTTTGGGTGTCAAGTTGCTGGATCATTTAAAGAAATGGTTGGAACCGGAAAAGCTGGCTCAAACTCAGAAGTCCTGGAAGCCTGGGGATGAACCCAAGGTTGCAGCAGGTGGGTATTACTTCATTTGACTGCTTTAATTGTTGCTATTAGATACTTGTTTGACACTAGTTTTGTTTTTGCAGCCATGATTGAACTTTTTCATCTACTACCCCCAGCAGCAGGGAAGTTCTTAGATGATCTCGTGACTTTAATAATTGAATTGGAAGGAGCCCTTCCTCCAGGTCAATTCTATAGCGAAATTAACAGCCCCTATCGCCTTCCACTTACAAAATTTTTAAATCGCTATGCACCAGATGCTGTAGATTATTTTCTGTCTCGTCTAGATCGTCCAAAGTATTTCAGACGGTAAGCATGGTATTCATAAATAATTGTAGAATAATATTAACAATATGATAACTAATAGTTTCTTGTCTCCAGCTTTATGTACATAATCTGTTCTGATGCTGGTTATCCCTTGCGTGAAGAACTTTCTAAATCACCACAAAAGATACTTGCAAGTGCATTTCCTCAATTTCCCCTACAAGCTGAAGGATCTTCCTCTCATCTTAGTTCTTCTGTGAACAATGCCGGTTTTGGTAGCTCCATAACTAGCAGTTCTGCACCTGCACATTTGGGTGCATGTTCTGACGGATATTTTCATGGACTTGATCTTATATCAACTTTAGTTAAATTGATGCCCGACTGGTTGGTTGGTAATCGTACAGTCTTTGACACATTATTACTTGTCTGGAAATCTCCAGCGAGGATTTCTCGTTTGCAAAATGAGCAGGAACTGAGCTTACTCCAAGTAAGTCGAACTAATTATTTGAGTTGTGCATTTTAATTCTTATGGGATAATGGGTGCTCATGGCTTACATGTTAATTAATGTTTTCCCCCATGTATTAGATGCTTTGCTGAAGCTTGGTATTGACAATAGGGAGGATATCAAGGGACTTAACATTTGTAATCATGTTACATATGCATAAACTATGCTTAACAAAAAGTACATCTGTCCAAGTAGTTTGTTTTTTGCGATACAATTTTTATCCCTTGAATGGGGCATGCCTGATGATTAGAAAAGTTGTCTATCTTGTTTGCATGAATATGTTTCCGATAGTGGCGTGCAATTTTTGAGTTTGGCTGCATTCATGAAGGAAATGATTAATAGTGTAGACTTGGAGACATTTATATTTTCATATTCAGTGGTAGACAATATCACTATTTCTATCTTTTATTTTTTGGCTTAGTTTCACAGTGTTTTGTGCAGTAATAATCATTATAGCATTTGGCTGCTGATACCTTTTCATATCGTGATAGTCACTGCTGTTATAAATCAGTTTTTCTCCTACTCTTTTTGATGGATTGGTTTTTACTGAATAACTTATCTTCTACTTATCTATTCAGGTAAAAGAAAGTAAATGGCTTGTCAAATGTTTCCTGAATTATCTGAGGCACGATAAATCAGAAGTAGCTGCTCTGTTTGATATGCTATCAATCTTTTTATTCCATAGTCGCATTGACTATACTTTCTTGAAGGAGTTTTATATCATTGAGGTGAACCTTTTATGATGACTTCATACAAAGTTCATTGTACGTTGTTTGCTCATGACTTCTTTCTCATATTTATTGCTGACAATGGGATTTAGGTTGCTGAAGGATATGCTCCAAACTTGAAGAAGACAATTCTCCTGCACTTTTTGAATATCTTTCAGTCAAAACATTATGGACAGGATCATTTGGTTATTGCAATGCAAATTCTCATCCTTCCCATGTTAGCGCACTCTTTTCAAAATGGTCAAAGTTGGGAAGTTGTTGACCCATCTATAATAAAAACAATAGTTGACAAGCTTCTCGATCCTCCTGAAGAGGTTGTTCTTTAGATGTATTAGATGGGCTTCTTAGTTTTCAATTGGTGTCCAGCAGTCTCTTGAGGAAAACTTTGATTTTTCTTATGGTTTCTGTTGCAGGTGAGCGGGGAGTATGATGAACCATTAAGGATTGAACTCTTGCAACTTGCTACGTTATTATTAAAGTATCTGCAAAATGATCTTGTTCATCACCGGAAAGAGCTTATAAAGTTTGGTTGGAACCATCTCAAGCGTGAAGATAATTCTAGTAAACAGTGGGCATTTGTCAATGTTTGCCACTTCTTGGAGGCATATCAAGCCCCAGAGAAAATTATTCTTCAGGTATTCTTTATCAGCTTGCAGAAAATTGTTTCAGTACCAGTTTTAACATCTGACAAAATGTGTGTGTGTTTCCTTAAGGTTTTTATTGCTCTGTTAAGGACTTGCCAACCAGAAAACAAGCTGCTGGTCAAGCAGGCTCTTGATATACTAATGCCTGCTCTCCCACGAAGATTGCCCCTCACAGACAGTCGAGTGCCTATATGGATTCGTTACACTAAGAAAATCCTTGTCGAGGAAGGCCATTCAATTCCTAATATGATTCACATTTTTCAGCTCATTGTAAGGCATTCAGATCTATTTTATAGTTGCAGAGCACAATTTGTTCCTCAGATGGTAAACTCTCTTAGTCGTCTTGGATTGCCTTTCAATACTACTGCCGAAAATAGGCGCCTTGCAATTGAACTTGCTGGATTGGTTGTGGCCTGGGAAAGGCAAAGACAAAATGAAATGAAAGTTGTGCCGGATTCTGAGGTTCACTCTCATACTGGGGATGGATTTCTTCTTAGCTCTGTTGTTGGTGATTCAAAGCGTCAATCAGAATCGTCTACTTTCCCTGATGACTTAAGTAAGCGGGTGAAGGTTGAACCTGGATTGCAGTCTCTTTCTGTCATGTCACCAAGTGGAGCATCAATTCCAAATATTGAAACACCTGGATCTGCCAGTCAAGTTGATGAGGAATATAAACCTAATGCAGCTATGGAGGAGATGATTATCACTTTTCTGATTAGGGTGAGAAGTTTTTGAAGCAATTATGCTTTTCTTAGTGAATACATATTTCCAGTCTCATGATAGTTTATTGTCAGCCTTCTGTTAGATTCACTAAACATCACCGACGACAAATTTATAATGATTCTATTTGTGTCTTTTGGGCACTGGAAAATAAGCGTATCATTGAGAAGGATATAAGAAAAGTTAGGTGCCAACAACAGTTTGCATTTGGGAGGTTTAAAATTTTATACTGGTATCCGACTGCAGTGCAGGATAGATGTTAATTATTTAAATATCTATTATCATATGGTGCAGAATAACAGCATAGAGATATTACACATTAATTATTTAAACAAGTACTATCGTAGTGTTGAGTAACAGCACATAGATATACTTCTTGGAACAGTGTTGGCTTATGAAATCATTCTATAATAAACAACTTATAGTGTACCACTATGATACGGATCATTATACTTTGTTGATTTATTATGTTTAGATGTTGGTATTTTCATTTAGTTGCCAAGAAGGGAACGCATTTCACTATTTCTTTGTTGATTTATTATGTTAAGATGTTGGTATTTTTATTTAGTCACCAACTTGAAGAGAACATATTTCTCAATCTAATTTAAAATAATTGGTGTTGGGCCAGTCATTATTATTTCTCATTTCCACTGTAGCAAAAGAAGAAATTCAGTTAATTATTTGGAAAGCAGGTTGCATTAGTGATGGAACCTAAGGATAAGGAAGCGAGCTCTATGTACAAGCAGGCTTTGGAGTTACTAACTCAAGCTTTGGAGGTCTGGCCAAATGCCAATGTGAAGTTCAATTATCTTGAAAAGTTGCTGGGCAACATGCGGCCTTCTCAGTCAAAGGATCCTGCATCAGCTCTTGCACAGGGTCTTGATGTCATGAACAAGGTTTTGGAGAAACAACCTCGACTCTTTATCAGGAACAACATTAATCACATCTCTCAAGTATGTCCTTTTCTCTTTTGATTAACCTTTACAGTTATTAAATAACTAGAGTTTAAGAATGTTCTTTTTAAATTCTTTCAGTTACTTTTACCAGCAATGGAACTTTATGATGTGAAAGTTGGTTATAAACTTATAATTACAAGAATACCATTGTAGTTAGTTGCAAATTAATGCATCATATTAGAGTTTGCAAATAAGTTTGCAGTTGATGAACTTTTAATTGAAATTTCATTTAAATTGAAAAGAAATGTTGTTTAAAAGTATATTCTAGGAAGCTATTCTTATACATTTTATGACTAAAATGATGAAAATATCCTTAATTTGTAATTTGTCAAAATAACAATATGTCACCTGCTCATCATCACAAATGTGCATGAGTTTCACTTTTTCTTTATTTTATGGGTTAACTTTAAAGTAACTCCTGAATAATCATGTAGAATAAATGTATGCTATAAACTTGATAACAAAGTATCAATCACTAATATAATTATAAATTTCTAATGTTATAATTATTTAATCAAATGTTGTTGCAGATACTGGAGCCTTGTTTCCACAATAAAATGTTGGATGCTGGAAAGTCACTTTGCTCTTTACTGAAGATGGTTTTCACTGCTTTCCCCCTTGAATCAGCTACTACCCCTGCTGATGTGAAGATGTTGTATCAAAAGGTTATTGAACTTATACAGAAACATCTTGCTGCTGTGACTGCTCCGCAGATATCACTTGAAGTTAGTTCTGCCAACTCGATGATAAGCTTTGCAATCTATGTTCTTAAAACCGTGACTGAAGTTCAGAAGAATCTTATCGATCCATTTATTGGCCCGTTGGTTCGGGTCCTTCAACGGTTAGCTCGCGATATGGGATCATCTGCAGGTTCTCATACCAGACAGGTACTTCATGCGATGGGACATTATTGTTGATTTTTTTCTATAATTATGTTGATATTTTTTGCTAGTCCTGATCAGCTCTGTTCCTTGACTATGCACTTTTATTGGTGTTCTGTTCCTAAGTTATTTCCTTGTTGGCCTATGTGGTCAAGGGGCTGTCTTGGCAAAAGAGAAAAGGGTGAAATATTAGAGTTTGAGAAATTTGATCAAAAAACCTGGAGTCTGACCACTATCACTGTGTTCAGATTATATAGATGTTGACTTCTAATGCAAATGGGTAAACTTATGTTAAGACTTCAGTAGAGAAATAGAATTAGAAAGTTACTGCATGTTAGTAGTAGCGTCAACAGGTGATAAGTTGTCATGCGCATTTTTTTGAACAGGGTAACGGGAACTATTTCACAAATGATTACTGTTGAATGGTGGATTTGCAGTTCCTTCATGTAGTTATGGTTATAGTGCTTATCTTTGGTATTGTTCTATTTCTGCAGGGTCAGAAAACAGAGATGGATACCTCAGTCTCTTCACGTGTAACTAGTGAATCTGGTTCAGTCATCTCTAACTTAAAATCCATCTTGAACCTGATCAGTGAAAGGGTCATGCACTTTGGTGAGTGCAAACGATCGATTGCCCAAATCCTGCATGCACTGCTTTCTGAAAAAGGCACAGATTCTAGTGTGCTTTTATGCATACTGGATGCAGTGAAGTTTTGGATTGAGACTGAATTTACACATGCTTCATCTGGTGCTTCAAATGCTGCTCTCACCCCTAAGGAGATAGTATCCTATCTTCAGAAGCTGTCAGTAGTTGATAGAAGCAGCTTCACCCCAGCCGCATTAGAAGAGTGGGATAGGAAATATTTGCAGCTTCTGTATGGAATTTGTGCGGAATCTAGCAAGTATGAAAATTTTGAACATTTTAATGTTTATGTTCAGCTGATTTCTTCTTCTTCTTCTAGCTACTCTCTCTCTCTCCCCGCTGCTACTTATTTTTGCTATTGGCAGGTACCCTTTATCTGTTCGCCAAGAGGTGTTCCAAAAGGTGGAAAGACAATTCATGTTAGGGCTGAGAGCGAAGGATCCAGAAACTAGACACCGGTTCTTCTCTCTTTATCATGAGTCCCTTGGGAGAACATTATTCATGAGGCTCCAATATATCATCCAACTTCAAGACTGGGAATCTGTCAGTGATGTATTCTGGCTGACCCAAGGCCTTGATCTTCTGTTGGCAATCTTGGTAGAAAATGAAGAAATCAATCTTCCTCCTAACTCTGCACGTGTCCCTCCACTCATGATGTCAGGACCCTTTCCGGATCGTCATATTATCCAACAGCAGGCATCTGATGCTCCAGAGTCTTCTGAGAGTGTTCCACTTACATTTGATTCCTTGATTAGCAAACATACCCATTTTTTGAATGAGATGAGCAGACTCCAGGTCACTTCATTTCCCCACTCGAATCCCTTAAGGGTTGTTTGTTTAGAGAATAATTTCTTGGGTTGTAAGGTCAGACAGAAGACTTATTTGTTTTAATTTTTTTTCAGGTTTCTGATCTGGTGATACCGTTGAGGGACTTGGCTTATGCTGATTCTAATGTTGCATATCACTTGTGGGTTCTTGTCTTCCCTATTGTTTGGGCTACTTTGCAGAAAGAAGAACAGGTTGCTTTGGCAAAGCCAATGATATCTCTTCTGTCAAAGGACTACCACAAGAAGCAGCAAGGTAACAGGCCTAATGTTGTCCAAGCACTTCTTGAAGGGCTTCATTTGAGCCACCCACAGCCCCGTATGCCCAGTGAACTTATCAAATATATTGGAAAAACGTACAACGCGTGGCATATCTCACTAGCTTTGCTAGAGAGCCATGTCATGTTGTTTACAAATGATGTGAAATGCTCTGAATCACTAGGAGAGCTCTATCGACTTCTCAATGAAGAAGATATGAGATGTGGATTGTGGAAAAAGAGGTCTATCACTGCAGAAACAAGAGCTGGGCTGTCGCTTGTTCAGCATGGTTATTGGCAGCAAGCACAGAGCCTCTTTTATCAAGCAATGATCAAGGCAACACAAGGGACATATAACAACACGGTTCCAAAGGCTGAAATGTGTCTTTGGGAAGAACAATGGATTAATTGTGCCGGCCAACTGAGTCAATGGGAAGTTTTGGAAGATTTTGGCAAGAGTGTGGAAAATTATGACATCCTTCTCGACTCCCTTTGGAAAGTCCCTGATTGGGTGTACATGAAAGAGAATGTCATCCCGAAGGCTCAGGTAGAGGAAACGACTAAGCTCCGTCTAATTCAAGCCTTCTTTGCTCTTCATGACAGAAATGCTAATAGTATTGGAGAAGCTGAAAACATTGTGTCCAAAGGCGTCGAGTTGGCATTGGAACAGTGGTGGCAATTACCTGAAATGTCTGTTCTGTCTCGTACCCCTCTTTTGCAACAGTTTCAGCAGCTAGTTGAGGTGCAAGAGTCGGCTAGGATACTTCTTGATATTGCCAGTGGGAATAAACAGCCTTCTGGAAATTCTGGGGCCAGTGGTCATAATGGATATGCAGAACTCAAGGACATTCTTGAGACGTGGAGACTCAGAACCCCGAATGAGTGGGATAATTTGTCTGTTTGGTATGATTTGTTCCAATGGAGGAATGAAATGTATAATGCTGTCATTGATGCATTTAAGGATCATGGTTCTACTAATCAACCGCTTCATCATCTTGGATACCGGGACAAAGCTTGGAATGTCAATAAGCTGGCCCACATTGCTCGTAAACAAGGCCTAAATGATGTTTGTGTAACAATACTGGATAAGTTATATGGCCATTCTACCATGGATGTTCAGGTGGATATTTATTTGCATGAAAGAATTTTATTTGATTGATGTTAATAACCTTATAATATTTTTTGTCTACAGGAAGCATTTGTGAAAATAAGAGAACAAGCTAAAGCTTATTTGGAAATGAAAGGTGAACTGACCAGTGGTCTTAATCTGATAAACAATACTAATCTTGAGTATTTTCCTTTGAAACATAAAGCGGAAATTTTTCGCCTGAAAGGGGACTTCTTGCTAAAAATGAACGATTGTGAGAATGCTAATATTGCATACTCCCATGCCCTGACCGTTTTTAAGCATTTACCCAAAGGATGGATAAGTTGGGGAAACTACTGTGATATGGTAAGACAATACTGTAGTTGGTTCTTTAGTCTTTTGCTGCATGTTACTTCTAAATCCAAATTAATTAGTGTTTTCTTTTGCAGATATATAAGGAAACACACGAGGAAGTGTGGCTAGAATATGCTGTTAGTTGTTTCTTTCAGGGCATTAAATATGGTGTCTCAAACTCCAGGAGTCATTTAGCTCGGGTTCTTTACCTTCTTAGCTTTGATACACCAAATGAGCCTGTGGGAAAATCATTCGATAAATATCTGGATCAACTACCTCACTGGGTTTGGCTCACCTACATCCCTCAGCTTCTCCTCTCTTTGCAACGAAATGAAGCCCCTCATTGCAAGCTAGTTCTCCTTAAAATTTCTGCAGTTTTCCCTCAGGTACTTTTTGGTTATGTACATCATTAGTGTAATAGATGTTAAGTTCATTCGCTTATAAGCATTTTGATGATCTACTGTAGGCCTTATATTACTGGCTACGCACGTATTTAATGGAACGCCGTGATGTTGCTAATAAGTCTGAGCTTGGAAGAAATCTAGCATTGGCTCAGCAGCGCATGCAACAAGCTGTCTCGGCATCAAGTAACTTGTCTGATGCTAATAATGCACGAGCCAATCTTGTTGGTAGTACTTTAAGTTCTGAAAGTCAGATTCATCAAGGTCCCCAATCTGGTACTGTTGGTGGCTCACACGATGGGGGAAGCTCACAAGGACAAGATGAAAAGCCCACTCCTACAGAAGGTGGTGGTTCAAATTCCGGAGTACAAGACCAACCTCCACAGAGCTCTTCTATGACTGATGGTGGTTCCATTGCAGTAAGGCGTAATAGTAATATGGGTTGGGCTACTTCTGCTGCTAGTGCATTTGATGCCGCTAAGGATATAATGGAGGCTCTTAGGAACAAGCATCCTAATTTGGCTAGTGAACTCGAGGTGAAGAAACACTGCTGTTTTTGTTTTTCTTTTAATTTTTTTAAAAATATATTATTTATTTATCTAGAAAAGCAATATAAACATCCATAGTCGGATTGGCTACTCCAACCAGGCACTCTTTCCTCACGGAAGCAAGGTCTTCTCCAGCTGATCCTTTAATTGCCATCTTAACTCACTGTTCCAGCCTATTCTGGTTAATGTTCATGATTAGTTAATGATAATCTTCTTGTCAATAATTGTTTCTGTATTGTGAATACTCCAAATGGTATGGAAATTTAGTTTTTTAAGGGAAAAATTTAGGCAGTTTAGTCTATGGAGGGAAAATCTGAACTGCAATGAAGATTACATGAATTGAAATTGTGAGAAGATTCTGGGTAACTGGTATTGATCACAGATAGGGAGGTTCCAAAGGCTTAATGGTATGCTTGTAATCCACCTTCATGTTTATAAAAATGGTTATTTCAGATTGATAGTCACTCTATCGGTTATGTAAAAGATTGTCTATGATTGATTGAATATCACACGAGTCATATCCTTAATCTGGTCGATATTCATTGGTTTCCTTTTAATCGCCTATGCAAATGATTATTCTGTCTAAATCCAGAGGTGAATTTGTATGTAGAAAACCAAAATATCCCCATGTAATATTTTGTGAATAGCCTTCATTTTCTCACTTTTCCAGCTGCTTTTTCTTTTTTTAATTTCCCTTTTCTAGTTATGCACTGTGAGCCTTTGCCTTTAATCTAACTGCAGCTACTTTCTGTTGACTTAAGAACTCACTTGTAACCACAGTTTGGTGTCTCATCAGTAATACCTATTATGCGAATTTAGAAAGTCGTAACATGCATACTTGAGAAAGGGTCCTCTCTTTCTTAACAAAATTCTATCCTTTCAGACAATCCTTTCCTAATGATCTCTTTAACATTCTCAGGCTTTACTATCAGAAATAGGCTCAAGATTTGTTACTCTCCCTGAGGAGCGCCTACTGGCAGTTGTAAATGCACTGCTTCATCGTTGCTATAAGTATCCAACTGCCACTACTGCCGAGGTCCCACAATCTCTGAAAAAGGAGCTGTCTGGTGTTTGCCGAGCTTGTTTTTCAGCAGATGCTGTTAACAAGCATGTTGATTTTGTTCGAGAATATAAACAGAACTTTGAGCGGGATCTTGATCCAGAGAGCACTTCGACTTTTCCTGCCTCCCTCTCTGACTTGACTGAACGGCTGAAGCATTGGAAAAATGTTCTTCAGAGTAACCTTGAAGATAGGTTCCCTGCTGTCTTAAAGCTTGAAGAAGAAAGCAGAATATTGCGTGATTTTCATGTTGTTGACGTGGAACTTCCAGGGCAGTACTTCACTGATCAGGTCAGTTATTTTAGATTATGTTCTCCCTACCCTTTGAAATTATTCTCGGAAAAGCCTGCTAATGTCTCCGAGTGTAAGCTTTCTGCAGCACTTTAGCTTGCTTCAAGGTATACACTGAATATTGTCTTCTATATATTGTAATCTATAAATTTTTGGCATTGATTTTATGAATTTCTTTATTAGTGAACACCTTAGATTTTTCCTTTTTATTCTGATTTTAGTTGTTTGTTTCTATTGTGTTCTGTTTTTTATTTAAAATTAATATTTTGTATTTTGAAACAAGGTTAGAACTTTTTGCTGTTAAATCCCTGAAAACCTAAGCCCTGCATTCATGCTCCATTCTGCTCCGTGCTTTCCTGAAGATTGGTTGAAATCCTGTGTGTTTATGTTTAGATGCCATGTTATTCACTTTAGTATCTGTTTATGTTTTGATACCAAGTAATTCATCTTAATATCTGTTTTTTCCCCTCGTATTTATTGCAGGAAGTTGTACCTGATCATACAGTGAAGTTGGATAGGATTGGTGCAGATATTCCTATAGTACGTAGACACGGAAGCAGTTACCGACGTTTGACGCTCATTGGTTCAGATGGTTCCCAAAGACACTTCATTGTTCAAACATCACTAACTCCAAATGCTAGAAGTGACGAACGCATACTGCAACTCTTCCGGGTGTTGAATAAAATGTTTGATACGCACAAGGAATCAAGGCGCCGCCATCTAACTATCCATACCCCGATAATTATACCTGTTTGGTCACAGGTATAACTTAATCTGTATCCTTTCCTTACAGCCGTCACCCATTTCATTCACAAATAAGCAACTGCAGCAAATCCTTACTGACCACACAGGAAACCAACCTGAAATAACGTGTTTTTAAAACGTACCCTATCTAAAATTGGCAGGTTTCAGTTTTTCTCAAAAACAACCCAACCCAAACTCAATAAACCCGAATCTGTTTGATATGTGTGCCCTATAAATATTCTTGTATGTCATTACATGTATAATTATTGACACACACGTGCGCACACACTCACACAATTCTAAGCATAACCAAACATGTATACTCTTATGGAAGAGCGCACACACATATCCATATCTATATATATCTATATATAATTTAATCATTTTACAAGGGCACATCGTGATTGCCTAAAGGTATGCTAATATACCTCAAGAAACTTTTGAGGGTCTATATGCAAATTACTTTTGAGAACCTCACCAAACTTTGACAAGTGCACACTCTAAGTTTCAGCTCATCTCAAGCACTTGGTTCTTTTGGCACAAAGTATCACTGGTTAGCAAGGCCATGAAATACACATTGAATTTCATGTATCAGTATCATTTGGCAACCGGATGCGTGAAAGTATAACTCTGCATTAAATTTCACTTTCTAGTAGACACATTGAATTTCATAGATATATATGAGTTTTCACATCATGATGTCCCTATACAGTGGCAGACCTACCTTGGGCCGCCCGCCTACCCTGAGGGTTTTCAGCACTCTTTAAGGACCTAGGTATAGGTATCAAGTCTATATATATCTCTTACAGTGTACTTTATATATCAAGTGAATTTTGCTTGGTCATTGGGAATTATTTTTGACTTTGGAATTTTGAATTGAGGATGTTCAAGGTTTGAAACCTCACAACTCATTATCGACATTTTTACCATTCCTTTTTTTAAAAAATGTCTTTAGCATATTTATAGTAATTTATTTTTGTTTATTGTTGAAAAAATAATAATATAGCTTTATACTCCTTTTTTTTAATGTCATTGTGCATATTTATGTCATTATTTTTATTTATAGTTGACCAGATTTAAATATAGATTTATAAGAATAATTTTTCTCTGACAAATTTTATTAGCATTGTACTACCTCAAAATTTGTATATTTCAAGATACGAGAGGTTGGCTTATAAAAATATATATATATGAGCAATGCTCCATTGCAAACGGGTATGCAAACCACTGAAGCCGTTGTTCCCAACAACGGCTTAGATTATAACCCAGGCCGTCGTTAGGAACAACAACGTAGGTTATATTAAGCCTGAAGCCGTTGTTGGGAACAACGACTTTGGTGGTTTGCAATGGAGCATTGCTCTCTCTCTCTATATATATATATATGTCTATATAATAATACCCAAAGAAAGCTATCAAGTGGCCCTCCTTCAATCCCCCCAAAATCAAAGGCCCAGATCTAACCTCACAAAACACATTCCCCCCCTCCCCCCCAAGTTTTCCCCCAAAACTCAAATTCAAATCCCCCCAAAACAAATCCTTTATTTATTTAATTCTCTCTCTCTCTCTCTCTCTCTCTCTCTCTCTCTCTCTCTATATATATATATATATATATATATATATATATACACACACACACACACACACACACACACACACACACACACACACACACACATTTATGGAAACTTGACTTTTATACCCTAATTTATAATTATTTTTCAACATATACTAATGAAAACATGGACTTTTATTTACAACTAATTATTGTCATACTTTTCAAACTTGAGCTATATAATTGTTGATTTAGTGTTTACAAGGCTTTTTATATGCTGTATCGTTCTGAAGACGTGCCGTAGGCACGTGCCCATGGGCAAATCTAGTATATATATATAGCAGTGCTCCATTGCAAATGGGTTCCATGTAAATGGGTATGCAAACCACTAAGCCGTTGTTCCGATTTCCGAATATAACCTAAGTCGTTGTTCGGTTTAGGTTCAGAATAACGGCTTAGGTTAAAAATAAACGAAGTCGTCGTTCCGAACAACGGCAACAACGGCTTAAGTGGTTTGCAATGGAGCATTGCTCATATATATATAGTACGTGACACATTTAATAAGTGAAACATATTTCACTCATCTACTCTCAAATGCGTGTTCTATGTCATAAAAGATAGGAGGAAGAAGCATCACAAAACTTGGACATATTTTGTCTATGTACTAAGTTGACTGATTTGTTCTGTTGATGAAAATCCAACCATTTGTTGCATGTCAAACATGTGAACATCTCTTTCTCATGAATTTTGTTTCCATTTGTTTTGCAATGAACTCTATTATTTTTGCTTGTTTTCATGCTTTAATAAAGTATCTTCTTCGGTCAGGTGAGAATGGTGGAGGATGACCTTATGTATGGCTCATTCCTTGAGGTTTATGAGATCAACTGTGCAAGGCATAATAGAGAGGCCGATATGCCAATAATGCTTTTCAAGGAACATCTCAATCAAGCAATCTCAGGACAGATCACACCCGAGGCTGTAGGAGATCTTCGTCTTCAGGCTTATAATGAGATAACAAAGAGTGTTGTTAATGACAATATCTTCACCCAGTTTATGTACAAGACTCTTCCAAGTGGTAATCATCTTTGGGCTTTTAAGAAACAGTTTGCCGTCCAGCTAGCTCTCTCCTGCTTCATGTCTTACATGCTGCAGATTGGGGGCAGGTCTCCGAATAAAATTTTGTTTGCTAAAAACAGTGGCAAGATATTTCAAGCCGATTTCCATCCAGGTCACCCTTAATCTTTTTTTTTTTGTGTGTACACAATCATTCCTCACACTGAATTTCCATTCTAATATTGAAGTATTTCGTTTATGCAGCTTATGATTCTAATGGAATGATCGAGTTTAATGAGCCAGTTCCATTTAGGTTAACAAGGAACATGCTGTCTTTTTTCTCTCAGTTTGGTGTGGAAGGTCTTATTGTATCTGCCATGTGTTCTGCTGCACAGTCCGTGGTTACACCAAAAGTGAGTGAGACTTTTGTGCCTCTGATAACTAGCTTAATCACGAAATTATAATCTAAGAAAATCTCAGTTGAGTTATCAACAAACAGAGGATCATGTGGCCTTCCTTTATTGAAAACTTACCCGACCATCTAGTCATATATATGAGCATTATAACAACAAAATAATCTCCCAAATGTTCTTCAATGCTGTATAAAGATCTCACGTAAATGTGAAAAATTGAATGCAAAGATATAAAATTTAGCAAGGACACCTTTTAGTTGTAAGATTTTCCCACTCTTTTGTTTGTTAATTTATGAAAACTAGTTCTTCCAAAGTTCTGATCATATTCAGGTAGTGGACAGGATAGGATTTCTAACATGCTAGTGAAGTTTGAATTAACCATAAGTTGTTTCTGTTGTAGTATTTTATTGTATCTTGTGACCATATACCAAAGTGGTTCTGTTGTATTCTTTTTTGGTATCTTGTAGGGTAGATATCGTGAATGGTTTTCAGTTGATCTTGCATTGCTAGGACCTAATTGAAGTATACTGAAAATGAAAGTTTCCTTTAGCATTTATTTTCTATAGCATTACTTGAACATACAACAAAAAGTCTGGACACTAGAAAAGAAAGGAAATTTATTATATAATGATTTTTAAAATGTTATATACTTTATATATGCATAATAATTTTTGACATGTGATTATATATATATATATATATAGAGAGAGAGAGAGAGAGAGAGAGAGAGAGAGAGAGTCCCCTTCCGTGGTGCACCACCCATGGTGCACATGGTGTGTGCACTCGGCCTTCGGGCATTCATATCGACGATCTGAACCGTTGACATTGATCTACACATTTAAATTAGTCTAAATATATAAAATCAAGTCATTTGAAATTTATTTGCCCATCCATCATGTCATTATTGAAAAAAACGATATTCAGCCATAAATTTTGTAATACTTCAACACATGAGCAAATGAATTTCAAATGACTTGATTTTATATATTTGGACTAGTTTAGATATGTAGATCAGTGAATGGTTTGGATCGTCGATATGAATGCCCGAAGGCCTAGTGCACACACTGTGTGCACCATGGGTGGTGCACAACGGAAGGAAACTCTCTACCTCTCTCTCTCTCTCTATATACTAGTATTTTTCACGTGCGATGCACATTTTAATAAGAGCTGTAGGATTGTCACGTGCGATTTACGTGTTAAGAAATAGTTTTGGAGTTGGACGTGTGTTGCACGTAATTGGTAAAAATATTTTGAAGGAAAAGATACAATTTGTACGTGCAATGCACGGGTTTATAAGTAGAATTTGAGTTGTACGTGCAACATGTGTATGTTTAGTGTTAAAAAATATTGTAAAATTGTTTTGCACATGCGTTGCATGTTTTAAATAGGTGGTTTTTTTAAATTTGTTTGTTTTTGTTGTAATTAATGAGAGTTAGAGTTGCATGTGCACCGCACGGGTTTGTATGTTGACAACATTACAATTCCAACTCTCCCATTATAATACTATATATATATATATATATATATATATATATATATATATATATATATATATATATATACTAGCATTTTTCACGTGCGATATGTGTTAAGAAATAGTTTTGGAGTTCGACGTTCGTTGCACGTAATTATTTTGAAGAAAAGGCTACATTTTGTACGTGCAATGCACTTGTTTATAAGTAGAATTTGAGTTGTACGTGCAACATATGTGTATGTTTGGTGTTAAAAAATATTGAAATTTTTTTTTGCGCGTTCGTTGCACATTTTAATTAGGTGATTTTTTTGGTAATTAATGGGAGAGTTTGAGTTGCACGTACAACGCACGGGTTTGTATGTTGACAAATTACAACTCCAACTCTCCCTTCATAATATATATACTAGTATAATGTACATGCGATGCACGTATAAAAAATAAAGTCATTGAATGTATATCAAATAAGAAAAAAAATAATTTATATTTGAATGTTTGATTTGGGCTACACGTGCGATGCACATTTCGATTTGTTGGATATAGTTTGGACGTGTATAATACGTGTTTATACAGTTACAAAGTTAGGATTTGTTTGTTACAAACCCCAACTCTCTCATTAAAATAGTGTGTGTATATATATATATATATATATATATATATAGAATAATGCTAATATGAGATGGTGAGATGAAAATATTTTTTTAGGAGATGAGCGATTTGAGTCATCTGAATCTCGATCACACCGTTCACATCACTCTACATGTCATCTAGATGGTGTGTACAAAATTTCAAGCGATTTGGAGCCCTTTAGCCTAGCATCAAAACGTTCAACACATCATAAAGATGGTATGAAATACATATATATGCATTTATTTGAACGTCTTGATGCATAGGCTACATATCTCTTAATTGCTTGGAATTTGGCACTGTTTTAAATTTCCTCCGATACAACCGAAATTTGGGCCGAAATTTTGTTTCGGCTAGCTTGCCGATACGAAATCACATATTTTATACTCTGCATCGTTTTGGACCGAAATGTATCGATTTCAGCCGAAATTACTGAAATATCGGCCGAAATATTACCGAAATTGGTGAAATATCAGCCGAAATAGACACATGTTATTGTGAATATATTAAAAAAATTTGTTTTACTTTTTGCATATATATAGGACCTTAAGCTAAAATAATGTGAGTATTTCGTATCACTATTGTTCGTATATATGCAAACTCATCTAAGTTTATTAACTAATACATTTTTTCTAATCAATACAAATTCAATTTAGTTATAGACTTATATTATATTATCTTCTATATTATTGTTAAATTATGCGAAGATTTACCGTAATTGATTTACGTCATTAATTACATTATACATTATTTTTTATGATAAATGACATGTAGAACATATAATATCTTATTTAGTAACAAAAAAATATTCATTATGGGAAATGAACATCCAATATGATCACATTTCCCCTGGATCTCCCCGATATTTCCGATCCGAGACGAAACACCCCTTGCCGAGACAAGTCCGAAATCCGAGATTTAAAACCATGGAATTTGGCACACCATCTTGATGACATGTAGAGTGATGTGAACGGTGTGAACGAGATTCAGACGACTCAAATTGCTTATCTCAAAAAATATTTTCATCTCACCCATCTCACCATCTCATAATAGCATGACTCTCTCTCTCCCTCTCTCTCTCTCTCTCTATATATATATATATATAAACTAGGTTTGCCCGTTGACACGTGCCTATGGCACGTCTTCGAAAGGCTAAATATAAAAAAAGTACACAATTTTGGGCTAGTGTAAAAAAAGTACACTGAAGTTTTTTTTTTTTTTTTAAAGGACACAATGTTTAATTTAACTCCACTGGGTTGGTTGGGGTTGGGGTTGGGTTAGGGTAGAGTTTAAAAAAATCAATTTCATCTTTCATTTGTGTTTTAAAAAATCACATTCATCTTTTATTTGTGTTTAAAAGAACATCACTTAACTAATCAGATGTTTAAATAACCCTCCCCCGCGCGGCGAACTAACCTAGTGGAGTTAAATTAAACATTGTGTCCTTTAAAAAAAAAACTTTAGTGTACTTTTGTTAAACTGGCCCAAAACTTTGTAATTTTTTTTTAATATTTAGCAAATTAAATATTAAAAAAAATAGTTTTGGAGATCCAGCTCTCTCTCCCTCCCTCTTTGGAACGGTGTACCTTGTTTGATCATATAAAATAGTTTTGGAGATCCAGCAAATTAATTGAAGTAGCAAACACAGAGCAAATAACATATTATATGATTTTTTTGAATTATTTTAAAAGTTTTTAATTTTTAATTTTTTTTTAGTTTTTAAATTTTTTATTTTTTAAAAATTTTTAAAATTTTTATTTTCTTAATTTTTTGAATAGACGATGGAGGGAGAGAGAGAGAGGAAAAAAAATTTAAATAAATATAGGAGTTGTTTTGGGTGGGGGATTTGAATTTTAGTTTTGGGGGGGAAATATGTTTTGGCAGGTTAGATCCGAGCCTTTGATTTTTGGGGGGATTGAAGGAGAGCCACTTGATAGCTTTCTTTGTGTTTTATTATATATATATATATATATATATATATATATATATATATATATATATATATATATATAACTATTATAATGGGAGAGATGGGGTTGGTAAACAAATAAACAATTTTTTATTTTTTTGTGTATGTGTGTCAACACGTGCAGCGCACGTGTTAGTAGTTTTTTTTTGTCCTTTTCATTCCTCCTCCACGTGCATCATACTAGTATATAGAAAGAGAGAGAGAGAGAGAGGTGTTAATGAAGGTGAGCCCTGCACTCTCCAACCTTATCTGGAGCTGAGAGATCTATTGGACCCATATAAGGAATATTTTTTTGAGATGAACTGTCCATTTAAGGAACCACGCAGATGTTACTTCAAAACTTTGACAAGTTTTTGTATTTGTCTTGTCTGAGGATATGAAATTCTGTTTAAAAGTTATATACCTATGATATACCATATTCTGAAAAGAAAACCTCTCATACTAATTAACCACATGAACAAGCAACTGATATAAATTGAGTAGGATTCTCCAGAAAAAAAAAGAGTAGAATGTTTGTTGGTTATTTTTTTTATAGTACTTCTGTATTGACTTTGTCGAATAAGTGTTCCTTTCTCAATAACTGTAGAGTAAAAAATGATTTTTTGACATCTTTACAGCAAACTCAGCACATATGGCATCAGTTGGCCCTGTTCTTCAGAGACGAATTGCTATCATGGTCATGGAGAAGGCCGCTTGGAGTTCCTTCACCACAAGTTGCTGCCGGGGGGATCGGCATGGACTTTGAGCAGAAGGTGACAACTAATGTTGATCATGTAATTGCTCGTATCAAAGGAATAGCTCCACAACATTTGTCTGAAGAGGTAAGTTAACTGCCGTTTTGTGCTTTGGTGCATGATACATTTCGATAGCAAACTGTCAAGAACTCTGAAATAATTATTGGGTTTACTCTTGTTCTAGACAGTTTACTGTTGCTCAGGAAGAGCTTACTGGTCATGTAGAATTATGGCTAGTCCTTATGTCCTAATTTCTCTATACGGAATTTGGCAATAAATAGGCTACTTGATGTTAGGTTTATATTATTTCAAGATAGAGATATGGAAAATGCCATAGCAAGCTAGCCTAGCCAAATAGATAGATAGATAGGTCGGTAGATAATAGCCAAATCTGCCGAGGTAGAGTAGTGCATGCAGGCCTGCACCAGTGGAGTATTCACATCTATGAAGTATGGATACGGGTACGGGTACGGGTACGGGTACGCAATTTTACAAATAAGTAGGGCATGAGGATGCATTGGATATGTTAAATGTAATATATTTATATTATTTCTTTAAATAAAATTCATTTATTAAGAATTTAAACCTCTAAACAAGTTTCATAGAACCATAAGAATAAATTATTATTATTATAAGCATTTTTGGAGGAAAAAAAAGATAAATTAAGTATCAAATTTTTGGTTATACTTGTTTTGTGCATGAGCGTAACTTTTTTTGAAATTACATGTTGGCCCCGAGCATGCATTTATCTAAACATAATTGTATCAAAAAATTGCAAAAATATATTGAAAAAATTGGTACTACCGGGGTGCTAAATGATAATTTAAGTAGCAAATTTTGGGTATACTTGTTTTCTGTTTGAACGTAATTGTAAACTAGTTTTTTTTTTAAATTACACTAGGGCCTGAGTATTTATCTCAATATATTTGTATCTAAAAATTGTAAAAATGTATTAGAAAAATGGGTACTCCTCGGGTACGCATACCTAAGGAGTGTTGGTACCCGACACGCACCTGACATGAGTACGTGTGCTGTTTGGATTTATCTATGCTTCCTAGGATTAGAATAGCTACATTGATTTCCAAAACTGGAGTTAAATTTAAATTAGCCTACGCAGCTCTGCCATCTTAATTTCCTGGAATTAAATTTAAATTAGCCTACGCACATCTGCCATCTTAATTTCCTGGTTTTGAGAACTGGTCTGAGTTTATGCTATGTATTCCAAATAGGCTAAATTTAAAAAAAAAAAAAAACCCTTGAACCATTTCCTTTATGCAGAAAACCTCATTGAACTTTTTTTTACGCAGAAAACCACACCCAGGTATGGTTGGTTGCAAAGAACCTCCCTAAAGTATATTTTCAAAATACCACATCTAACTTTTGTGCTTGTATTGGATAATTTCATTTATTTTTGCAAGTTGGTTCAGGAAATATCATGCATCTTTCTTATTATTCTCGAAAAACCTCACTCAACTTTAGCAGAAAACTCGCGCCGTCGGAGTTGATATTTTGCAACCATACCTGAGTATGGTTTTCTGCGTAAAATAAAGTTCAGTGAGGTTTTTTGCGTAAAATAAAGTTCAGCGAGTTTTTCTGCATAAAGAGAAATAGTTCAAGGTTTTTTTAAATCAAATTTAGCCATTCCGAATAATGTTTGACCACCTTATTCATCGTACTAACACCATCTTTACTTGCATTTCTCAGGAAGAAAATGTGACGGACCCACCACAGTCCATGCAAAGGGGTGTATCTGATCTAGTTGATGCTGCCCTCTCCCCTAGGAACTTGTGCATGATGGATCCTACTTGGCACCCTTGGTTCTGAGCTTTGCAAAAAAGAAATTCTCATTTTCAAAAACATCTCTGTGAGCAGGGGTAGTAGAAGGCAGCAGGTGCTATTTGAATGAAATATGGGTAGACTAAATTAATTTGCTAATGACATCGTGGCCAGGTGTATATTGAGTGTGGTTGTTTTAAGGATATACTGTTAATTTTAAATTTTATGGATGAATATGTACCATACCTGAGTGCCACCTAAGCTGTATTTCAACTATATTTAATCTATATGTGCAAAGCTGAGAATTAAATTCTGTAGTTTGGTTTATGTGGCTTTGTGTGCGTTTGGATGGTTTACCAGGCGTTGTGTGCATTTGGTTGTTACATTATCTCAATTCTCAAAGTAGCAGAACAAAGAAGACATTGTTTTTGTGGTACACATAATAGTTTGACGATAGGAAAATTGTATCTCTGAATGGTTGCTGAATGGTTGAGAATGTCTACATCTAAATTTGGATGGCTGGAAATATCCAGTGAAAATGTTGAGAATGTCTAGATCTAAATTTGGATGGCTGGAAATATCTGGTGAACCTGCGCCAAGTCTAAATCGGGTTGACCCGGCGAAAGATTCTTCAATGCTCAAGTAAGGAGATTAGAGTTTTTAATGGAGTCAACCTGCGAAAGATTCTTCAATGCTCAAGTAAGGAGATTAGAGTTTTTAATGGAGAAAGCTTGATTACCTGACTCATTAAGGGGAGAGCATTTATAGGTTGCGAATCTTTTTATTTTATTTTATATTTAAGGAAAAGATGGAATATGGCCATCCTGTTTTATTAATAAGAGCTTAACGAAACAAACTCAGAGTACCGGGCCAGATTACAAACTACAGATAGAAAATAAAACATACATGAAGCAACATGATCCGTACAAACAATAAATTCCTCCAACAATCCAGAAGGGTGGGCCGACAAACAAGTTCAGTCCAGCAAAATTGTACGTACGTCAGTCTAGCTTCGTACACTGCCTCCACGGCACATGCACACCCACCTAAAGCAAGTCTGGTAGAATTTTATCACCTGCTGAGCCCTGCCTTCTCCTCGCTGGGGGGACCCCATCTTTGGGCCCAAGCCCAGCATGTAGAGCTTTGGCAACCGCCTAGCTCTGTCTATATTTCATATCCTCCCACAATCTTGCAATACTCCCTCACAAAAAACCGTAGTCAAGGAGAGAGCCGTGAAGATGATACATTCCCCTCTCTCATGCCTTTGCTATTTCCAGTGATTTCTCACAAATACAGACCAACACCAACATGGAGTAGTGAGGAGCAACATCTTCACTCACCCACTCTCTCTCACTCACTCTCTCAATCAGAAAACCAAAACAAAACCCAGCTGATTGAAGTATCACCTTCTCTTCTCGCCACAATGGGCGATGACTATGGGTGTCAGCTTCCATTATGAGGGCGTAGTGTAGTGATGCCCCGACGACTGTGGTCATCAGGAGGTTGCGAATCTTACAAAAGATAATATCTAGAAAGGTATCTTTTAAGATTCATGTTGGAATTCTCATGGTGAGGGGATAAATTTGATAGTCCTATTTAGATAGGGGATTTGACTGACAATCATAATTACCTGAAAATTTCTTTTTCTTAGGTTGTGATATGGCTAAAAATGAGGTTAATTCGGAACCGTTCAAAGTGGACACGAATCTTGAAGTCGCAGGGGTAGGATGGTAATTTCATCTGCAGACAGATCTGAATCGGGTACCGGGCCTCTTCCTTTAGACCCGCTAGCCTGCGAACGGATCAGGTAGACAGACAACGAGTCTCAACTCGTTAGGGACCAGTCAAATAGGATAGGAGCAAATCCTACTCTGTCCCTATCTTAAGGGGATGGTTGTAACCAACCCCAACCAGCCACACCGGAAAGTAAGGATTTACCCTTATCCTGAAAAGGATCTCCATGGCGACTATAAAAACTCCCCTACCTCCCACTGTAAAAGGTGATCACACTTTGCACACTTGAGCTCTTTTCCTTTGACTTTTTCTGTGTATTGACTTGATCGTCTGAGGGTTCGTCGTCGGGATCCATCCCGGTGTCTCGAATATTTGTGCAGGTTTCAACGGAGCACCAAGGAGCCAACGAATTATCAAGGAAGAAGAAGGGGTCAACCTGTGTGAGTTCCTCACGAACCTACAAATCTCATCTATTGCCCCCACACCCGAATTTAGCAGCAACAGATTGGCGTCGTCTGTGGGAAACCACTCGACAAGCAATCTCGTCTTCCTCCTTCAACCCACGTTACTCCCAGCCATGCCTCCCAAGAAGAGACCCGCAAACTCCAACCGAAGGACAACCTCTTCTCATCCTCCTCCTCCTCCTCCTCCGCAGGGGGATCTCCCCCATCCCGATCAACCAACCCAGCAGCTCGATCCTCTGGCTTCGCAGTCCATCCAGCAGCCTTTGGGACCCTAGGCTATAGTGGGGGAACCCTCTCGATGGAGTCGCCACAAGCAACCTATCCATCAGGTTCGAGTCTCCATCCACAATGCCGACACCGATTCCATGGCTTCCTATACTCCCCCCACTCCAAAGGATCCGCGGAACGTGATCAACAATCAGCAGACCGAGCATGGACCCGATCTCCGTACCCATCTAGAGGAGAGGCGGGCCCAAGAGTCGAATCCTCGTCGTGAGCAGGCCAGGGATCGTTCGCCATGCCGATCCAACCGAGGGGGGGTCCAACTCTCCCCGTAGACAAAGAGAGTCACCCCAACATCGCTCAAGACGGAGCCGCTCCCCGCAGGTCGCCATGCACCTCGGAACCATCATGAGCAGAAGGCCCCCATCACAAGGGTGGAATTTTAGCAATTTCAGGAGGCGGTCCTCTGGGCTCTCAACGTTGCCCCCAACAATGGTCGTAGAGCTCCCAATCCTCCGCCAGCTCCTCACCATCCTCGCCACTCCCGAAGTCCTAGGCAGGCTGCGAGCCATCGCCGCCCTTCTCCCGAGCACCGCCGCCGCTCCCGAAGTCCCAGGCAGGCTGCAAGCCATCGCCGTCCTTCTCCCGATCACCACCGCTGCTCCCATAGTCCGCGCCCTACTCCAAGTCACCCCCGTCTCTCAGTCAGTCCACCTCCTACTCTGAGCCATCACCGGCGCAGCCCCAGCCCACCTCGACATGAGAACGAGTCTCGGGGCTCGGCCAGACAAGACCGAAGGGAGGAGTCGGTCTACCGCTGTCTCCACGAGATGGAGAGGTGCCTCGACCAGCTCAACCGAGACGAGGGGCGACATGCAAGGGACCCTCGTCCGAGCAGGCCCCCATTCTCCCGTACCATTATGGAGGCTCTAGTTCCCGACAACTTCAAGCCTTCACATTTCGAGATCTATACCGGGGAGTCGGACCCCGCAGATCACATTGAGAGTTTCAAAACTCTCATGATGATCCACCATGCATTCGACTCCCTGCTTTGCAAGACCTTCCCGTCCACACTCAAGGGGCTGGCACGAGAATGGTACTCTCAGTTTGCACCGACATCTATCTTCTCCTTCGACCAGTTCGAGGGTCTTTTCCTCACGCATTTCGTGAGCAGTCGACGCGCCAAGAAGACGAGCGACACCTTATTGTTCCTCAGCCAAAAGAAGGGCGAACGACTAAGGGATTATGTCAAATGCTTCACTGCAGAGGCCAGGTCCATTGCTTCTTTGGAACCCTCGGTTGCCACCATCGCCTTCCAGTCCAACATCCTCAATGCTGACCTCAGGGCGTCCCTCGCCCAGAAGCCCCCTCGGGACTTCTCAGAGCTCCTACTTCAGAGCGAGAAGTACATCCGAGCGGAAGAAGCCGTCCACCGCCCCACCTTTGAGGCCTCACCTTCCACGAACAAGTGGAAGGGTGCAGAAGAAGAAGGAGCTAAGAAGCTCCAAAAAGACAATGGGGGTCAGCGGCGTCCTCCTCTAATGCGAGTGTATCTGCCATCCTCATGGAGATAGGGAACGATGGCCTCCTACCGCCTCCCCCAAGGATGAATACTTCGGCAAAGAAGAGGGAATGGAGTAAGTGGCGCCGTTTCCATCGGAAAGATGAATGTCGGGCCTTGAAAGATGAAATTGAGGCCCTCATTCAGCGATGTCAACTCAACCGGTTCGTAAAAAGGGACCGAGCCGATTTGCCTCGCCGCTTCGGGGGGCTAACAGAAGAAATGAGCAGCGCACGGAGACTCCGGAGGCCGAAGTAGAGGGCATCCTGCACCTGATACACGGGAGCCCAATGGGGGGAGATTCCAACTCCTCCCGAAAAGCCTTCGTAAGGGAGGTTAACTCTGTGCAGAGCCATCCTCCCCCAAAGGGCCTCGGAGTCCCGGTGACGTTCTCCGATAGGGACCTGTAGGGCGTCCGCACGCCCCACTGCGACCTCGTCATCAATCCCCGCATGGCAAACTTTGAAGTTCGTCGCGTCTTGATAGATAACGGCAGCTCCGTCAACATCCTTTTTTGGAAGCTTTCAAAGGCCTCCCGCTGTTCAGGGACCGGCTCAAGCTCGCGGGCTACACTCTCCACGGGTTTACCGGGGTCCCGGTTATGGTCGAGGAAATTATAACCCTCGACGTAACGGCTGGAAAGGCCCCGACAACTTGCACGGAGCAAATGGACTTCATGGTGGTCGACGTCAAGGCCGCCTATAATGTTATACTGGGTAGACCAGGTTTAGCCGTGCTTCAAGCCATCCCTTCAGCCTACCACATGAAGATGAAATTCCCTACCCCTTCAGAAGTGGGAGAAGTGAGGGAAAGCCAAGAAGCAGCTCAGAAGTGCTATATGACCTCGATGGGGGGTCCGGTTCTCTCTTTGGAAGCGCTTGAATTTCCTCAGGAGGGCGGTCAAACTATCTCCGAGCCCGTAGACGAATTAGAGGAAGTGGCCTTCTCCGAAGAAGATACCACTAAGACGTTCCGCGTTAGCAAGGCTTTCTCCCTCTCTATCAAGCAAGGCATCTCCCGGTGCATACGGGAGATTCGCGACCTCTTCGCATGGACTACAGCAGACATGCCAGGGATCTCAGAGAAGCTCTTAATGCTGAGCGTCACCCCTGGGGTCAAGCTTGTCCAACAGAAGAGTCAGAAATTTGCCCCCGTGAGGCAATAGGTGATCAAGGAGGAGGTTGAGGATCTCCTCAACGCCCGCTTTATTTAGGAGGTGAACTACCCTGAGTGGCTCTCCAACGTGGTAATGGTCAAGAATGCCAATGGGAGTTAGAGAATATGCAATGACTTCACCAACCTCAACAAGGCATGCCCGAAGGACCATTTTCCCCTTCCCAGCATCGATGCCCTGATCGATGCGACCTCCGGGCACGAGCTCCTCAGTTTTATGAACGCCTTCTCAGGGTACAACCAAATCAGAATGTTCCCTCCCGACATCCCGAAGACCTGTTCGTGACAGACCAAGGCCTGTACTGCTACCGTGTTATGCCCTTCGACTTGAAAATGCGGGAGCTACCTATCAGCGCCTTGTAAACAAGGTCTTCCAAGACCAAATCGGCCGAAACATGAAAGTCTATGTAGACGACATGTTAGTCAAGAGCACCCGGGGGCAGGAGCACACTCTCGACCTTCAAGAAGCCTTCGAGGTGCTCAGGAGGCACAATATGAGACTGAATCCGAACAAGTGTGCGTTCGGTGTCTCATCGGGCAAATTTCTGGGGTTTATGGTCAGCCAGAGGGGCATAGAGGCCAACCCCAAAAAGATCCAAGCCATTCTCAAAATGGCTCCCCCTTCCAACGTCAAAGAAGTGCAGAGGCTCACGGGGCGCCTCGCAGCGATTGAACGATTCCTCTCCAAGTCCGGGGAAAAGTGCCTTTCCTTCTTCAAAGCCCTCAGGGGGGCTAAAGGCTTCGAGTGGGGACAACAACAACAAGAGTCCTTTGACAAGCTCAAAGAGTATCTGGCCAACCCCCCACTCCTGAGCAAGCCAGCACCTGGGGAGGTCCTCTACCTCTATCTCGCAGCTTCGGAGGCTCAGTGCGGTCCTCGTGAGGAAAGAGGATAAGACGCAGAAGCTCATCTATTACGTGAGTAAGGTGCTCCGCGATGCCGAACTCCATTATCCGAAGCTGGAAAAGATGGCTCCCGCCCTGGTCATGGCGGTCCGAAAGCTCCGTCCCTACTTTCAATCCCAATCGGTGGTCGTCCTTACTGACCAACCGCTGAAACAAGTTCTTCACAAGCCTAAGACTTCTGGGCAGCTCATGAAGTGGTCCATCGATCTGAGTCAACATGACATCAGCTACCAGTCCAGGACGGCGATAAAAGCCCAAGCTTTGGCCGAGTTCATCGTGGAGAACACCATCGCCGATTCATGTGAGTCACTTGCCGATCCCTCCGTCTGGACCGTCTATGTGGACGGGTCCTCCTGCGCGATGGAAGCGGGGCCGGCGTCATCCTAACTGGCCCCGACGCCTTCGTCCTCCAGTACTCCCTCTGCCTCAACTTCCCGACATCAAATAATGAGGCAGAATATGAAGCCCTCATAGCAGGGCTCTGCTTGGCTCGTAAGGCAGGAGCCGAGCACGTAAGGGTCTTCAGCGACTCCCAGTTAGTGGTCAATCAGGTGTCCGGGGAGTACGAAGCGAGAGACCACCGAATGGCTAGGTACTTGGCAAAAGTGAGGGAGCTTCTAGCTCTATTCAGAGATGTTCAACTCCAGCGGGTTCCCCAATAGAAAAATGCGCAAGCGGATGCCTTCTCTAAGCTCGCCTCCCCGTCTCTCCAAGGTCTAGAACGGACCATCCTAATAGAAGTCCTTCTCAAACCTAGCATCGACGAAGATGGCTCGGAGCCAATGGAAGCCTACCCCCTAACACTTGGGGAAAACTGGATGAAGCCCCTCCTCGAGTATCTCCGAGACGAAGTCCTCCTCGAAGATCCGAAAGAAGCAAAGAGAATCAGGACACGAGCAGAGCGATACACACTCCTGGACGGGGTCATGTACAAACACTCCTACACCAAGGTCGATGGTTGGCCCTATCTGAGATGCCTCTCCCCGGAAGAGGCGCTCTACGCCCTAAGGGAAGCCCATGATGGTCTATGTGGTGCGCACTTGGGAGCAAGATCCCTTGCCCGGAAGCTTTTGAACTACGGGTACTTTTGGCCTACACCATTAAGTGATTTCGAGGAGTACGTCCGCCGGCGCGACTCCTGCTAAAAGTTTGCCCCAATCCGTCGCCTGCCCCAAGCACAACTTGCTCCTTGGCAAGTCCAATCCCATTCGCAATGTGGGGGATGGATTTGTTTGGACCTTTCCCTCCGGCGCCAGGCCAGCTGAAGTTCTTGGTGATAGCAATAGACTACTTCTCCAAGTGGATAGAGGCCGAACCTCTCTCAACGATCACCGAGAACAAGGTGTAGAAGTTCTTTTGGAAGAACATTGTCTGTCGGTTCGGGGTACCTCGCATTCTCGTAACCGACAACGGGACCTAATTTACGGGAGCTACCTTCCACGACTTCTGCACCGACCTCAAAATTCAACAGCGATTCTCTTCAGTGGCACACCCCCAGTCCAACGGTCAAGCGGAGAATGCGAACCGACAAATCCTCTTAGGCTTGAAGAAGAGGCTCGACAAGTCCACCAAAGGGCTATGGGTCGAACAACTCCCCAATGTGCTTTGGAGCTATCGCACCACCAAAAGAACTCCGACGGGAGAATCCCCTTTCAACCTCACATACGGATCGGAAGCTCTTATCCCTTTGGAAGTGGATCTGCCTTCACCTCGACTCATAGTTTACAACGAGGCGCAGAACGTGAACCAGCTTTGCAATTGCCTAGACCTCATTAACGAGATCCACGAGAGAGACGCAATCCGCCAGGAGACCTACCATCGTAGGATCACTCAAGCTTACAACAAGAGGGTACGACCCACCCACCTAAAGGAAAGGGACTTAGTGCTGAGAAAGTTATCAATTTCCGATCCAAGCAAAAGAGGCAAGCTGGCACCCAATTGGGAAGGACCATATAAGGTCTCCAGAGTTGTATGCTCGGGCGCGTATCAGCTTGAAGATCTGGGGGGTAGGAAGATGCCAAGGACTTGGATCGCCGAGCACCTGATGAAGTACCGAGAGGGTGTCCAAACACCGCTCTGAGCAACCTCCCCATGATTGCAAAAACCTTACTTGTACGTTCTTTTTAATCAAAATGTAAAGGCGGTCTGCAACTTAGAAGCGGCCGCCCGGTTGTTTTCAATAAAGAAAAATTTCTTCTCACAGCTTCCCTATCTCTTGAATAACCTAACTCTACCTAGCAAGTTTTCTATTTTTTGGGGTAGTCTAACTCAACTTGCAAAAATAAATAAATCTTTAAACAACGAGTTCGGAGTCCAAAACTCGGCTCGATTCCATTTCAGCTACTCGCTTATAAGCGAGTAAGAAGTGGTTTGCCATTCGGAATTGCTCCCACAACCGTTGACACTCTTAAAACGACGAGTTTGGAGTCCAACACTTGGCTCAATTCCATTTCAGCTACTCGCTTATAAGCGAGTAAGAAGTGGTTCACCATTCGGAATTGCTCCCACAACCGTTGACACTCTTAAAACGACGAGTTCGGAGTCCAATACTTGGCCCAGTTCCGCTTCGAACTACTTGCTCGTAAGCGAGTAAGAAGTGATTCGCCATTCGGAATTGCTCCCACAACCGTTGACACTCTTAAAACGACAAAGTTCGGAGTCCAACGCTTGGCTCGATTCCATTTCAGCTACTCGCTTATAAGCAAGTAAGAAGTGGTTCGACATTCGGAATTGTTCCCACAACCGTTGACACTCTTAAAACGACAAGCTTGGAGTCCAACACTTGGTTCGACTCCGCTCCGAGTACTTGCACCCAAAGCGAGTAAAGAGCGAATCACCATTGCTCCGACAGCTGTTGACGACTATAAGTGCCAGCAAAATGCGCAAGTTCACAAAACAAGTATTATTACATTGAAGTTTGAGGAACAAGTCTAATTACAAGACTAACTACTTGTCCTTACGACGAGATACAAAGCTTGAAGAACAAAAAGTACAAGACTACAGAAAACTACTTCAACGCCTCCTAGGGGTGGGGATACTTTGGTTTAGAGACACTCGGGGACGACAAACACTGTACTGCCGATGTCTCACCTCGGTGCTCGGCTCTAGGCCGATAAGCTGAGACGCATCTTCTGCACTGCTTCTAACGGTAGCCCCAAAAGACGCTCCGCTCGATGAAGCAGCCACCCCACTTTGTGCGTCACCCGGGCTCAGACGGGTAACGGGCGAGCGAGTCTCAAGCTTGTAAAAAGAAATCCCTCTATCGCTCTCTTCCCGCGTGCACGAGGTGGTTCTAATGTTGATCCGCTCAGGTTGGGGCTTAAGACGAGCGACCTCCACCTCAAGTTCAACGATTCATTCCTTCAGTGAGTCGTCCTTCACAGTTATCTTCAAGCGAGGCAGCCGCACTGAGCCTGCACCACCAGAGCTGTCAGTGATAGTCCGATGAAGATGGGTAACCTCAATGCTCTTGTCGACAGTCACCCTCTTCAGCTCGTCTTTCTCTGCCGTCAGCTTGTCCATCGCTGCTGTCAGCTCATCTCTCTCCACCGTAAGCTCGTTCCTCGCTGCCGTCAGTTCGTTTCTCTCAGCTACCAGTTCATCTCTCTCGGCCGTCATCTTAGTCAGAGAATGACGGAGTCGCCTAAGCCTCAGGCCGAGGTTAACGGCTGTCGACGAACCATAATCATCACCTTCGGGGGTCATCTCCCTGAGCCTCTCTTCTAACGGCCGGATCTCGAGGTCTCGACGGCCTAAGACTAGTCGCAGATGATTCTGCTCACATTCTGCTCTGCGAAGCCCCCACTCGACTTCGTAAAGCCACTCTCGGCTCCTAACGAGGCACAACTTCATCACCCATAGGCCAGCCTCGGGACGAGTCACCTCGGTCCCATAAGGCACTTCGGCGAGCTGCGTCACTTCGACAATCTAAAAATTTCAAAGTGAAACCGCGATGAACACTTAGCCAAAACTTCAAAGCAAGACGATGTGAACACTTAGCCAAATTTCAAAAATTTTGTGAACACATAGCCAAAACTTCAAGGCAAAGCGACAGGGACACTTAGTCAAATTAAAAAAAAAGTTCATTCATTCAAAAGAGCGGTGGCCAGTCCGCGATTAGGAGATACATCGCTGATATATATATATATATATAAAGCAGAAAAGACTAAAATCAAGGCACGACCTCTTTGTCGTGGCGGCTCGCAGCTGTGGGGTCGGAATCCTCCGGAGGAGCGACGATCGCAAGGGGGGTAACCTCGGATCCATGACCGTCGCCAACGACTTTGACCTCAGCATCCGCATCCTCGTCCCCACCTTCATCCTCGTCTGACTCTTCGTCAAAGCCATCGACGTGGTCAGGGAAGAGGCGCCACCCGGAGCAGTCGACCTCAGGGAAGCACTCGGTCACTTGCTCGATGGCGCGAGCATAGGCCTTGGCCATGTTGGCCGCGAGGAACCCCTGGGCCTTCTCCATGGTTGCGGCTTCAACCTTGGCAGCTTTGATGGCTTCTGCCTGCTGCTTCGCCACCGCCTCCTTCTGCCAGAGCAGATCATCCTCGAGCTTCTTCACAAGGTCGTCGAGGTACTCCAACCTCGTCGTCTTCCCGTCTACCTCGACCTTCAGCCTCTCAAGCTCGTTCGCAATCCGAGCTTTCTCGGCCCGAGCCCTATCGACCTCCTTCTTCAGGTCCTTCTCAAGTTCGGTGATCTTATCCATGAGATGACCGAAGTGACAGGTTATCTGCAAAAAGAAGACAAGTTAGCAAGAAAACCAGACAGAAATACACAAGTAATTCATCCAACAAGCGAAACCCAGCTACTCACCGACACCGCTACTCAGGCGATCTCGAGGGCATCGTCTCCCACGCCGCCGGCGTCCATGGCAGCACGATCCTTCGGCGTCGCCAGATGTTTGACGGCTTGCATACTCGACGTCTAGTCGCCGAGGAATCGTCCAACTTCTGGACCTGCCAGTTCGGAACGAAAATTTTCTTGTGTTCCTCGGTCAGGAACACTTTGGCCTCAGCCGTCAGCGGAGCTGCCTCCATCTCTAGAGCAGCCGCCATCGGGAACTCGCTTACCTCGGCTGATACCAAGGTCACCGCAGTCGCCATCCTTGGGGTCACCGTCACCGAAGCCAATGCCTCTAGGACACCGCTGGCGACTGTCTTTGGCTTCGGGGAAGTCACCTTCATGGCGACCCTCTTTCATTTCCGCGGAGCCTTGCTGTCGAGCGCCGCCCTCTGAGCCAACACCGCTTCGTAATCCATAGTTTTTGTGACAGAAGAAAGTATGGTTAAAATGCAAGTTAAAACCGAATAAGGAAAGAAAAACTAAAAAGGAAAACCGCATACTAAGGTCTATGCGGCTGAGCCTCCCCCTGAAGAGCGCCTCCTCCGTCAGGTCCCTCCAATCGAACTTCTGCCGGTCGAGGAGAACCTGGACCATTTCTTCTTCGTTAGGATAGAGCACTGGAAGCTCTCTCACCTTCTTCGTCACTTCCTCAACCCAATCCGAGGGGATACACCACGGCTCGCGACCCCGGATGATGAAGTACTTTTCTCGCCAATTTTTTATTAAGTCAGGGCAGCTAACGAGCCGAGCACCGTGCCTCGGGGCCAAATAGTACCTGAACTCCGACTTGTGCTACTGATGGAGCCGGTACAATATCCGAAGAACCCTCAGGTCCGGCTCGATCTCGGCCGCCTGGCAATGGAGTGCGAATCCGTTGATAACCATCCACCCATTCGGCATGAGCTGGATGGGGCTGACCCCGAACCACCGCACGACTAGGACGGCGAAGGGGTGGAGTGGCAGGCGTGCTCCGGCAATGAAGGCGTCGACCGGCCAGAAGCACATATTCACCAGCATCGGCGAATTGGCCCTCACCCCGGGACCTGGCAGCATCAGCTCGAATTCTTCAGGGATCTGAAAACATTCCCGGATCGCCACCAAGTCCGCCTCGTTGAGGATCGAGATGGTGTCGTCGACTTTCGAGGTCTCCCTCGCGGCGTTCTCCTCAAAACTCCGCCCCCTCCCGTATACGATTCGTTCTGCATGTTCCTCCGGAAGCTCTCGAACCCTGTGGAGCCCCGTCAGAATGCCCGGCAGTCTCCCGAACTCCCCCCATCCTGCTCGGGTTCTCCACTATGGTCTTCGCTACCACCGAAGCAGGATCTTCGGCTCTTTTGCCCCTGTTGACGAGAGGAACCTGGCTCGGAGACGGTTCGTCGGCAACAGAAGGGGAGGGCTCTGAACGTGGGGGGAGGGAAGACATTTGACTAAAAAATAAACTAAGTATTAAGTTACCTTGAAGTGACAGCTGCGGTTGGAAAGATGACCGGAAAATGGCCAGTGGTAGCCGGAAGCTCTCGTTAGTAAAAACTGTCGCCGAGTAAAAATCTGAGAAGTGAACAAATGAGGGGGGGTGGAGTCTTATAGAGTTAGCACACGAAACGAGAATAGTGGGCTCCAAAAACCCAACATCAGGCCCATTTACCACAAAACGACAAATGAGTTTTTCCGCCTCATTAATGGCCAACGGTCAATTGGTCAGAAGTCCAACGGTCAAACGGCCAACTGTCATCCACGAACTGTCGACAGGTCGTCTTGGACTTCGGCATGCTTCACCGAGCGTTCTTGGCACTGACGCTCAAACGTGAGAAAAAATCTCACTTGGACTTCGGTACACTTCGCCGAGCGTTCTTGGCACCGATGCTCAAACGTGAGAAAAAATTTCACTTGGACTTCGGCACGCTTCGCCGAGCGTTCTTGGCTCCGACGCTCAAATGTGAGAAAAAATCTCATTTGGACTTCGGCATGCTTCACCGAGCATTCTTGGCACCGACGCTCAAACGTGAGAAATAATCTCACTTGGACTTCGGCACGCTTCGCCAAGCGTTCTTGGCACCGACGCTCAAATGTGAGAAAAAATCTCACTTGGCCGAGCGTTCTTGGCACCGACGCTCAAACATGAGAAAAAAATCTCACTTGGACTTCAGCATGCTTCGCCGAGCGTTCTTGGCATCGACGCTCAAACGTGAGAAAAAATCTCACTTGGACTTCGGAACGCTTCGCCGAGTGTTCTTGGCACCGACGCTCAAACGTGAGAAAAAATCTCACTTGGACTTCGGCACGCTTCGCCGAGCGTTTTTGGTACCGACGCTTAAATATGGGGAAAATGGCTCGTTCGGATTTTGGCAAGTCTCGCCGAACCTCTTTTGACACGTGTCACCACCTCGAAGCACCGCTGGACCTCGGCAAGGGACTCCGAACCTCCCTCAACTTCGGCCTCCTTCCTGACACGCGTCAGCTCCCTGAGGTGATCGGTGGGGGTCGGCGACATTGCCGAGGATCCTTGCCACCAACCCCCGAAAAGGGGAAAATCAGCTTTCGTGCAACCATAGCCATTGGATCTCCCCGAAATTTGCGCCCGAAGCTAATGAGTAGCTCAGATTGCGCCACATCATAATTGGGTAATTAAAAATCGAATTTTATCTATTAATCCGAATTATTTATACAAAAAATTGCAAAAAAATGATTAAAAATACGGAAAAAATAGTTAAAAATTTTAGAAAATATTTATAAATTCAGGGAAACATTTTTGGACCCCTGGATAAATAAATATGGGCTAGGATGTTTGATTATTGCTCCCAAAAAGTAAATCATTGCTTGGCAAAATTGAATAAATGGTCCGAAAAAATAATATAGAATTAGGAAAAATCACCAAAAAATTCAGAAGAGCCCGAAAGCAAACTTGGGCACGCTGCCAGCTCAGAAAAGCAACATCACCCCTCAGACAAGATTCGAACACCCGTTGAGAACTCCGATAAAGCCATATACGCCATTAAAACAACAAAACTACTCTCGCAAGGCTGTAACACACAGTCTTTGGGAGTGGGGGGCTCGTGATATGACTAAAAATGGGGTTAATTCGGAACCGTTCAAAGTGTACACGAATCTTGAAGTCACAGGGTTAGGATGGTAATTTCATCTGCAGACGAATCTGAATCGGGTACCGAGCCTCTTCCCTTAGACCCGTTAGCCTGCGAATGGATCTGGTAGACAGAGAACGGGTCTCAACCTGTTAGGGACCAGTTAAATAGGATAGGAGGAAATCCTACTCTGTCCCTATCTTAAGGGGATGGTTGTAACCAACCCTAACCAGCCACACCGGAAGTAAGGATTTACCCTTATCCTGAAAAGGATCTCCACGGCGACTATAAAAACCCCCTACCTCCCACTGTAAAAGGTGATCACACTTTGCACACTTGAGCTCTTCTCCCTTGACTTTTTCTGTGTATTGACTTGATCGTCGGAGGATTCGTCACCGGGATCCATCCCGGTGTCTCGAACGTTTGTGCAGGTTTCAAGGGAGCACCAAGGAGTCAATGAATTATCAAGGAAGAAGAAGGGGTCAACCTGTGTGAGTTTCTCACGAACCTACAAATCTCATCTATTGCCTCCACACCCGATTTTAGCGGCAACAGGTTGTAAGTAAGCTCTAATTGTGCATCTGTTGAGTTGAGGGACCAGAGATGGCCCATGTTCTTCTTGTAGGCCTATAGATGTGAAATTATGGTTCTGCCCTTGAGAAGTTTTGAGGTGGCTTTAATTTTACCAATATCACAACCCCCCCAAACATCAACAGCATCAGCCTATATGGATGTCCCGGTTCTCTTACAACACGAGAAGAAGAAAGAGGAGCATCGACAACATCAGCCACAGTGAGGTAGCGTCGAGTACTGGTTGCGACAACGGGGTACCGACACACTACTGTGATAGTCATCAAAGGTTGATCCGGAGGCGATAACGATGAAGAGGACGACAACAACGGATGAGGGGGGTTGCCACGGTTTTCGTCTTTCTTGTTGAAGGAATTGACAGAAAGTGGTTTTTTGTCTGTAAGATCTGATCGGAGATGTAGATATGTGTTTTCCTATCGACAGAACCATTCTGTCAGTGCTTTTTTCGGTGTGGGAGCAATCAGATGTTGAGTTCTTGTTTTGAGGCTTTGATCTAGAACTTCGATCTTGTTCTGAATCTGGATGGTTGAAAGCTCATTGATTTAAATCTGAATGGTTGAGAACATCTGGATCTGAATCTGAACGGCTGAAAACGTCCGGTGAACCTGCACAAAGTCCAAACACTGAGGTTGGCCCCGACGAAAGATCCTCTGACGCTCAAGTCAGTAACTCAAAAAGAAGATTAGAGTTTTTAATGGAGAAAAATTGATTACCTTTGAGTGATTGAGGGGGGAGAGTATTTATAAAGTAAGAATCAATTACAAAAGATAGACCTTAAATTGTCTTTTAAGATTCTTGTTGGGGATTCCCAAGGTGAGGGAATAGAATTAGTTGATAATCCTGTTTAGATAGGGGAGACTAATAACCCTAATTAGTTGGAAATTGCTTTTTTCAATGATGTGAGTAAGCCATATTGTGGATCAGGTTGAGTTGATGGGCCTGAAGACAGCCCATATTCTTCATGTAGGCCTACTGTAGATGTGAAATTACTGTTCTGTCCTTGATAAGCTTTGAGATGTGCGCCGAGATCTTACGACTCTGATTTTACTGATATCATCCATGCATATTGTTTTTCTTTTTAGTGTCAATATTGCCTGTATCATCTATCTGAAAACCGTTTAATGTTAAGCTGCTAAGCATTAAAGTATTGATTCATACAGCAAGAGCATCCACAATCGTGTGCTATTTATGCATTTTATAGCAAAGGACCAGCTGAAGTCGTGTGCTATTTATGCATAAAATGCATAAATAGCGACAGTAGATTGCTATATATTAGAGAAGATTTGAGGAAAATGCATATTATACAGGATGCAACTTCACTTTGCGTCCCACGAAAAAAAATATTTTTTTAATTTGTCGGACGCAACTTCACTTTGCGCCCCACGGGAAAAAATATTTTTTTAAAATCGTCAGACGCAACTTCACATTGCGTCCGACGTTTTTTTTTTAAATGGAATTTAATAAAAGAATGGTAGTATGGGAGCTCCTGGACGCAATGTGAAGTTGCGTCCAAAGAGGGGCCCACTTTTTTATTTTTTATTTTTATTTAACTTAAATAATGTTTTTAATTTATAAAAAAATCATAAAAAATTCTAAAAATTCATGGTACGCAAAGTGAAGTTCTGCCTGAATTTTTTATATATTAAATTGGTATAAAATACCATTCGACGATTGTAGCAAATAGGCAAAATGCTATATACATTTATGCATTTTCTAAACAATCACGAGTAAACAATCACGAGTGTGCATGCTCTAATACAGTACACAACTGCAAAGCATACCATTCGTTCATTCCAAATACTATACTGCTGAATGTACAACTTCATGAAAAGTTCTTGTGTGAGAGTGAAAACAAACATGGAACAACCAAGCAAGAAATTCATTGAGCCCCCCCCCCCCCCCCCCCCCCCCCTCCCTCTCTCTCTCGCTCCCCCCTCGCTCTCTCTCTCTCTCTCTCTCGCTCTCGCCCTCGCCCTCGCCCTGTGAAGAAGTTTTTTTGATCTCTCTCTCTCTCTCTCTCTCTCTCTCCCTGTGAAGAAGGTTTTTTGATCAGGAAAATTTTTGACTGGAGGAATATAATTTTGCTATTGAAAAAGTTTTTTTGATAAGGAAATTTTTTTACTGGAGGAATATAATTTTGCTATTACATTACATTACATGATTTCTACACCGTGAGTAACACAGTTAAAACTTGAAATTCCATATTTCTCTTAATAAGCTAGACTGTCTCATTATTACAACATAATAACTAAAAAACATATCAACTACCAAAAAAATAACCAACCAAAAGAAGAAAATAAATTTAGTGTTCCATCTTCCATGACTTACATCATTATCATTTATCATCATCTAATTCTAATCCACTACTTGCACAAAACAATTGCATCATCAGTACACTATTCACACCCCCATCATTCCCAACCAAACCCAAAAAACCCCCACAAAACCCCTTCTTTTTTTTTTTTTTTTGTTTGTTTTATATCCAAAACAAATCAAAGAATCACAACCCACATTGTACCTTACCTTTATGATTGATTGCGTTTCTTTCATCCCCTCCACTCCGGGCACTGCTCGCTCGGCCTCGTCTTCGTGTTCCCCGCCTTCACCGGACACGGTCCCTCCACCGGCGGCACCATACAATTATACTGCAAACAAACAGAGCTACTCGTCGGTATCTCTGCGGCCGGACTAATCTCCATCCCAGTCAGAAAATTATGCTGCAAATACAACACCTGCATCCCAGCCCCAACCAGCCTCTCCCCGAACCTCGCCGGAACCTCCCCAGTAAACCTATTATTATTCAAATACAAACTCCCCACCGCAGCCAGCATTGGCGAAACCGATCCTGACAACCTATTGTAGCTCAAATCCACCACCGGAATGCACACTTCGTTCTCCGGCACAATGGGACCTATAAACAGATTCCTCTGCAACTGAAGAGATTCCAATGGGAATCTAAATACGCACCCCGGTATCGGACCCATCAAGTAGTTCATGCTTAAATCCAGAAAATTGAGCCGGTTCAGTTTGGGTAGAACCCAGTCCACTGGACCGGTCAAACGGTTGAAAGACAGGGACAGGTACCGAATGGAAACGGGCAGATTAGGTATCGTTCCCGATAAATTGTTGTGCTTGAGATCAAGTCTGATAAGGTGAGAAGCATAGCCAAAGTCGGGAATGGTACCGGTGAGGTGATTATGAGAGAGAATGAGGTTGGAGAGGGAGGGGAGTGAACCCAGAGAGTAAGGTATCTGCCCAGTTAGAACATTGAAGCTGAGATCGACGGTACGGAGATTCTCCAGAGCGGATAGAGAAGCCGGAATCGAACCGGAGAGATAATTCTTGGACAGGGCAAGGAATCGGAGATGGGTGAGCTGCGAAATGGACTGAGGTATGGATCCGAAGACGCGGCCGGGGACGAGGGAGAGCTCGGTAAGGAATGTGAGTTGGGAGAGGGCGGGGTCGAGGCGGCCGGTGAGGCCTGGGGAGCCTGCGCGGGGGTCGCCGAGGGCGAGGGAGATGACGCGGTTCTGGAAACAGAATACGCCCGGGAAGTCGCAGGGGTCGGATGTGAAGTCCCACCCGGCGAAGAAGTTGGAGCCAGGGAGGTCGGATAAGGATTTGCGGATGGATTGCAGGGCGAGGAAGTCGGAGGGATTGAGGATGGCGGAGGCGATGCTTAGATTGATGATGGCTACATTGATGATGAAGAAGAGCAGCAGCAAGTTATTATTATTCTTCATCATCTTCATGATCATGGGGATGGTTGTTGTTGTTGTTGTTTTTCTTCTTCTTTCGATCGTTGTTTATTGGGTAATAAGGGAGGAAATGAGAGGAGAAGGGAAGGTGTATATAACAAGCAAGTAGTAATGATTTACAAAGAGGGGGTTTTTTTTTCCGTGAGGGACGAAGAAAACAGCTGGTAGGTGTGATGGGGAAGGCGTGAGTGCTTTAATGAGTTAACGAGACTTGGCGGTGAAGGATGATGCGCTCTCTCTCTCTCTCTCTGTGAGACTTGGGGAAGAAGGAGAAATGAGTAGGGAAGGGAAGAAGTAGTGTATTCTTGATTGATTTTTTGCTTTTTTTTTTTTTCCCGGTTGTTGGTACTACAGTAGTTCCATTGTTTATTGTGTAGTAGTTTGGTGTTTGGTGGTTTTGTTTTTTTGGAATTGTTTTATTATGGAGGTTCGGAAGAGGCAAACGGTTGTACGAGCCGGAGGCTCGGGGGTGGGTTCGGGTGAGGCGTCACTGACACGTCATTATGCTTTGGACAGATTTTTGCATAAAAGCCTGGGATGTTATTGAAATTGTGAAACACATTGAGAGAATTACACAGGAAATGATGAAATTTTCAAAAGGCCATGTGCCTGTCTGATATTCTGTAAACATGTATCTACTGGTTTTATTTGTTTACAGTATTATTATTTATGATATTTTTTTAGTGGATTGTTTACATGGTCAAAAAAGAAATTTATTTTAGGTAAAAATTAGGATACAAAGTACTAGGGTATATGATAGAAATGTTTTCCAATTTTTTGAATATTAGAATTTCTAGTGTTTCTCAAAACTTTTTTTTTATTTATTGATCCACAACTTGTTATGATAGTTTTTCGTCATAATAACATTGAAGCTACTTTTCACAGAAGCGAACAATTTTTTGAGTTAGATTGTTCTTCTGTGAATTATATTGTGACTTAGACGATCATCGTCAAAGTTATTTTTCTATACTTGCAGAAAGTATAACAATGTGTTAGCATGTCACATAGCTTTTCAGTTAACATCAATTTCTTTTTTTAGATACTATCTCTTAACTAGAAAAGAAAGAAATATAAATTCTATAATAAAATATCTCTCTATAAAAGTTATAGGTTATTTATTTATTTTTCTTTCTGCCACTAAAGTAGTCATTTATGAAAAAAGTACCAAAATTTTGTTTTATCCATCAAAACTATTGCTTACAAAATCATTTTGTCTAGTATAATCAATCCTTTTTACTAATTACTTGTATTTTTGTAAATATTTTTTTGGGAGACAAAAAGAAAAATTACAAAAGTACCAAATGTACAAGTGTGAGGGCTTTACCTGCAAATAATGCGTGACTTCCAGATGTCAGTAAAGTTTGTCGTGTTGATTTTCTCCAAGTGTCCTTTTATATTTGTTTCTTCTTTTTGATTCTAGCAATTAACCCTTTTTTTAATTTGTTCCTCACCTTATCAATAAACTAAAATTAAAAAAGTTAAAAAAATAATCGCAGTGAAATGAATTGACTCGATGGTGGGGACCCGGAAACCAACGGTCGCTTTTCTACTCCCTCTCATGCATCTCGAGAGAAGCTTGCCCTATTTTACACGTGATATGCACGTGAAAAAGGAGGAGGACATAGGAGGTAAAGAGAAACGAAACGGTTTTTTGGTTTTGGGTGTGTGCGCGCGCGCGGGGGGGTGGGTGGGGTGGGGGGGAGGTTGTCACGGACTCACGGCTCAGTGTCCATATGCTAGTTGTCACCGGAGAGGAATTGTAGGGAGGTTGTCACGGACTCACGGCTCAGTGTCCATTTGCTAGTTGTCACCGGAGAGGAATAGTACGGTGCTGTCCTTTTTTTAAAAAAGAAGAGTAAATAAAGAAACAACTAGAGATAATAATAATAATAATAATAATAATAATAATAATAATGTTGCTGCTTATTTCGGGTTTGAGAGCAAACAGATGAATTTGTGGGTTCTTTGAGGAAAACAATAAAGCGAATCTGTTGGCCTTCAAGCGAACCTGCACAAACTTCGATATCGACGCTCTTGTCAGTAATCTCAAAGATTAAGAAAGAGTTTAGCTAGAAAAAGATTAATTACCTTGTTACGGTGGGGGAGATTAGTATTTATAGTCGCCTTAGGGACCCGTTTCGAGATAAAGATAAATCTCTACTTCCCCGTGTTGATGGATAAGCTGGGGAGTTTAAAACTCGTTTCATGATAAGAAGTGGTTGAAACTGTCTCTTAGGGATAATCATGAATTTGAATTACTCTTTATCATTCTGAATTGGTTTGTAATGGGTTGGTACCCGTATCCAATAGGACAGATCCGTTTATGGTTTATTGGGCTTTGAAAAAGAGACCCAGTTCTCATATCGGACCCGTTTGTAGGTGAAATTACCATTTTACCCCTGAGAGCTTTAAGATTCGTGCCTGATTTGAACGGTCCCGATTTAATTATATTTTAGTCATATCACGAGCCCCCCACTCCTAAAGACTGTGTTTTACAGCCTTTGGGGAGTAGTTTTACTATTTCAATGGCGTACGAGATTTTATCGGAGTTCTTAAGGGAGTTTGGATCTTGCTCGAGGTGTAACGGTGTTTTTTCTGAGCTAGCAAAATGCCCAAAATTATTCTTAGATCATTCTGGGTTTTTTTTTTATTTTTCCAGTTTTTAAAACTAATTTTCGAATTATTTATTTAATTTTCCGAAGTAATAATCTAGTTTCAAAAAGCACCAATCAATTATTCTAATCAATAATTATTTTTCCAGGAGCTCAAAATATTTTTCTGAATTTATAATTATTTTTTCGAATGTTTAATTAATTTTTTGATATTTTAATTATTTTCACAATTTTTTAAATAATTAATTCGAATTAATAAATCAATAAAAGATTAATCAGCTAATTATCGACGTGGCGCGATCTGGAGCGTCCATCGGAGCTCTGGCGCGATTTCCTGGGCGATCAAATGGCAGATCCGCCGCCTGATGACGTGGCACAATCTGAGCGCTCCAATCATGAGCACGCATCGGGAGGCAAGTGTTTTTTCGCCATTTGGGGGTCGGTGGCAAGAGCGCTCCGCACCCGTTGCCGAAGTCCAGGAGAGCGACACATGGTGTGTTGACCGATGACCGTTGACCACTTAATGCATTTTCTCACATTTGGACGTCGGTGGTAAGAGTGCTCGACACATATTGTCGAAGTCCAAGAGAGCGACACGTGGTGCGTTGACCGTTGACCGATCAACGCATTTTCTCGTATTTGGACGTCGGTGGCAAGAGTGCTCGGCATAGGTTGCCGAAGTCCAGGAGAATTTTTTCTCTCATTTGGATGTCGGTGGCAAGAGTTTCCAGGAGAGTTTTTTTCTCGTATTTGGACGTCGGTAGCAAGAGTGCTCAGCACACGTTGCCGATGTCCAGGAGAGCGACACGTGGCACGCTGACCGTTGGTCGTTGACCAGTCAAAGGTTTGTTGAGTTTTCCATATTTTCTTCGCACTTTTAAGGGCCTTTTAGTCTCGGTTAATGTGCCCATCTTTATAAAACTCCACCCCCCTCACATTTTCTCACTCTCTAGTTTCTTACTCAGGTGATTTCTTTCTCTTACTGGAGCTTCAGGCGAGAATCTTCTTCTTCCGGCGATCTTTTCCGACCGTCATTGTCAAATCAAGGTAATTTCATACTTAGTTAATTTTAGAGAATGTCTAGCATTCCTTCGAGGCAGGAGACCTCCCCTACTCTCGCCTATGAGCCGACCTTGAGCCAAGTTCCTCCAATCGACAAAGGCAAGGCTATGGTAGGGTCCTCTTCGGTCGTAGTGGAGACCGTGGTTGAGAGCCAGTGGAGGATGGGGGAGTTCGGCAGACTGCTAAGGGAGCTAACCGGGATCCAGAGGGTTTGGGACCTTCCGGACGAACAGGATGAGCGCATTATGTATGGCATGGGGCGGAACTTCGAGGAGAATACCACTAGAGAGACCTTGGAGGTCAACGAGATGATCTCCATACTTAACGAGGCGAATCTGGCGTCGATTCGGGAATGTTTTCAGATCCCGAAAGAGTACGACCTGATGTTGCCTGGGCCCAGAGTGAGGGCCAATTCTCCGATGCCAGTGGACATGTGCTTCTGGCCCGTCGACGCTTTCATAGCCGGTGCGAGGCCCCCTTTTCATCCTTTCATCGTCTAAGTATTGCGATGGTTTTGGATTAGCCTAGTCCAGTACATGCCGAACGTGTGGTGGCTGATCAATGGGTTCATCCTTCACTGCCAGGCGGCGGGGCTCAAGCCGGAGTTAAGGGTGCTGCGGACCGTATATCGGGTTCATCAACAATAGAAGCCGGAGTTTAGGTTTTACCTGGCTCCGAGGCATGGCGCGAAGCTTGTCAGCTGCCGCGATTTGATAAAGCATTGGGGAGGGGGGGGACAAGTACTTCCTTGTCCGGAGTCGAGAGCCAGGGTCATCTCGACGACTTGGGTCGAAGAAGTCTCGAGGAGGGCGAAAGAGAGCCCGGTGCTCAACCCCGATGAAAACGAGATGGTTCGAACGCTTCTCAATTGGCCGAAGTTTGATTGGAGGGTCCTGACCGAGGAGGTGCTTTCCAAGGTGGGTCTCAGCCTTATAAACCCTAGTACGCATTTTATTTTTAGCCTCGCGTTCCCTTTCTTCTTTAGTCTGGCTTTACTTGTGCTTAAACACTTTTTTTTGGCAGAAGCTATGGACTTCGAGGACATGCTGGTGCAGCGTGGGGTCTTAGGCAGCAAGGCGCCGAGGAAGAGGAAGATGGTGGTCTCAAAGGTATCCTCGCCGAGGGTGAGGACTGTTACCACTGCCGTAGAGTAGGCAGCGGTGCAGGCCGCAGTTGTTCAGCAGCTGCCGACCCCCGCAATGATGTCGGCTTCGGCTGAGACTAGGGCTTTCCCTTAGCAGCGGCCTTGGGTTTGGAGGCCCCTCCGTTGACGGCCGAGGCCGAGGTGTTCCTGACAGAGGAGCACAAGAAGGTTTTCGTCCCGGACTGGCAAGTCCGCAACCTCGATGGGTTTCTTGGGGACTCGTCATCTTGCATGCAAGCCGTTCGGCACCTCACAACGCCGAAGGACAAGGCCACCTTGGACGCCAACGGCGTTGGTGACGACGCACTCGAGATTGCACGAGCGGCGGTGTCGGTAAGTCTAATATTGACTTGTGGTTTTCACCTTTTATAAACTACTATTTCCAAGTTTGTCATGGTGCTCTGCCTTTCTTTTAGCAGATAACTTGCCACTTGGTCATCTGATGGAGAAGATGACTAAACTAGAGAAAAATATGAAGCAGGAGACCGACCAGGCTCGGGCAGAAAAGGCTTGGATTGCCAAGGACCTCGAGCAGTTGAGGGTTGAAACCGAGGCGAAGACTTCAAGGTTGGAGCATCTCGAGAATGTTGTGGCGAAGCTCGAGGCTGATAATGCTCTGCTACTCCAACAAAAAGAGTTGGCGGCGAAGAACAAGGAGGACGCCGCTGCCGCTGCTAGGGTCGCCGCGGCTAAGGAGGTCGAGGTCGAAGCGATGGAGAGGGCGAAAGGTTACATTGCCGTCAATATGGTGAAGGCCTATGCTCGCACAATCGAGCAAGTAAAGGAGGCCTACCCGGAGGTAGACTGCACTGGATGACGCCTATTCCCTGACCCTGTCCCTGGGTTCGACGATGCCTCCAAGGAGGAAGAAGAAGATGACGAGGTTGAGGTGGTTGATGTAGGGGTCGACGAGGCAGAGATAGAGGCTGATGCGGAGGCCATGCCCCTAGCGATCATCGCTGCCACACAAGGGTTGGAGCCCTCGGTGACCGGGGATCACTCTAAAGAGGTCTGTTCTTGACCTTGTTGTACTTCATACTTCTATTTTGAATGTTATGAACTGTAGCCTAATTGCGGACTGACTACCGCTTCTTGTACTCGTTGAATTTGAATGAAAAGCTTTTCTTCTCAGCCTTTTTTTTGACAAGTGTTATGAGGCTTCGAAACTTTCGTGGGTTTGTTCTACTTCCGAGCTATCTAGATAGCTTTGTTTAGGCGCAGTATTGTCATGTTGGTTCTTCGGACTTAAAAATTCACGCTTTCCTTTTTTTTGTTCGACTTCTTAGGTTGGTGAAGCATTACGTCTCTGTTCTGAGCTGGGCATCGTCAAGTTGGGGCTAGCTCGATCTTGACAGTTACTCTATAGGGCAGAACAGGAGGTGGGTCATTTGAGATTGACCCTGGCTCGTCGAGACATCGAGCTGAGGTGCCTTGAGGAGAGAACTGGTGAAGTGGCACCCGAAGGCGAGGAGTCCTGCCCCTCAATAGCTGTCAGCCAAGGCTTGAGACTCAAATTTTTGGGTCACTCTTTGTAGAACCCCGTATTTTCAAATATTATTTTAATTATTTGAAAATGAATTTAAATGATTTTTGAGGATTTAATTGATATTTTCTAAAAGATTTATCTTTGGTACACGTGCAAAACACGTGCAAATGACTTTTGAGATGTTTGAAAAATTAAGTTTTCCTTATGAAAAATCATTATTTATTATTTTGGAATTATGTAGTATTTTTCCAGATTTTTCTGAAATTAATTTGATCTATTTGCAATTTTTGGATAAAAGAAGGACCTTTTCGCAAAATTGACATTCTTAAGGGCTAAAATGCAAAATTGGCATTCTGGATGTTTTAAACAGTATTGGTTAATATTTAGAAGTATATTTTCTTTTAAATCCTAATTTTAATAAATTTTAGATGAATTTCCAAGAGAAGATATATATATATATATATATATATATATATATATATATATATATATATATAATTGTATTTTGGAGGGATGGTTTTGCAAATGTATTCCTAAACCCTAAAAATGATATTTCCGGCCTATATAAGGAAGTTTGCAGCCGTCATTCGCTGCACAACTCAGATCTCATACTATTATTTTTCTTGGTGATAAAAGAGGATTTTGGACCTCGCAAGAAGGAGATTGGATCTAGCAAAGGAAGGCTTTTGTGGATCTTCTTGCTTCTAAAGGTGAGTGATATGAACTTAGTTATGTTAGTGTGTATGATGGTGTGCTGTTTTGTTTGATGTATCCGTATCTGGTATGTGATCGATGCAATAGTCCTTCTTCGTATTATGCATGAGAAATCCACGAATGTTTAGTAGATCTTGTTTAACAAATTCTTTATTGATCGAAAACATATTAAGATTCAAGTATGGTTTGATCGGATGTATGAACATCTGGATCTTGTGTTTATAATCAGATCCTGGTTATTATTGGTGGAAGAATTAAGTATTAAGGAAACCCTAATGTAAGATTTAGGAATTTGAGAACAAGAGAATTGAGTTTTGTGTTACTGAATGATTGAATAATGGATCGGCAATGAAGAAGTAATCGAGATTGTCATTTTACATGATTAAGAATTATTTTCATGAACAAGAACCTTTAGAAAACTCCAGTTTTGATCTTTGTATTCAGATCTAACTTATGCAAACTGTAGGCCGACAGTCGACTGGTCTACTATTCAGTCGACTGGTACGACCCCAGCTGCTGTATCTTTAGTTTTTCTCGAAAATCCGTTCTGGACAGTCGACTTAGACCCTTCTCAGTCGACTGGTACGCTTAGAATTTATTTTTCAAAGTTATCGTAGAATTTCTCTCGGGTAAGTCAACTTATGTTTTTATAAGTCGACTTATGTTCTTATAAGTCGACTTATGTCCCCTTTTAAGTCGACTTATGTTTTGATAAGTCTACTTATGATCTTTATAAGTCATCTTATACTTTTGATAAGTCTACTTATGATTTTTATAAGTCATCTTATACTTTTGATAAGTCTACTTATGATTTTTATAAGTCATCTTATACTTTTGATAAGTCTACTTATGATCTTTATAAGTCATCTTATACTTTTGATAAGTCTACTTATGATTTTTATAAGTCATCTTATGTTTTGATAAGTCTACCTATGATCTTTATAAGTCATCTTATATTGTTGATAAGTCAACTTACGTTTTTATAAGTCATCTTATACTTTTGATAAGTCTACTTATGATCTTTATAAGTCATCTTATACTTTTGATAAGTCTACTTATGATTTTTATAAGTCATCTTATGTTTTGATAAGTCTACCTATGATCTTTATAAGTCATCTTATATTGTTGATAAGTCAACTTACGTTTTTATAAGTCATCTTATACTGTTAGCACTTGGAACGTTTCTTGAAAATTGTTGATAATTATCTCGGGTAAGTCGACTGATGGTTTTCTTGAGTCGACTTACTGTACTTGTTATAATCTTGGATATTGGTTCTCGGGGCAGTCGACTTACTATCGCATAAGTCGACTGGTTCTGATGAGTTTTCATAATCTTGAGTGTTCCTTCAGTCTTTAGTTTGTTTGTGGATGAATATATTCGTCGGTGTAAGAGTCACTATTAGTGATTGCATACCGGGTATGTATTCGATCTATACTATCTTTAGTTTGTTTGTAGATGAATATATTCGTCGGTGTAAGAGTCACTATTAGTGATTGCATACCGGGTATGTATTCGATCTATACTATCTTTAGTTTGTTTGTAGATGAATATATTCGTCGGTGTAAGAGTCACTATTAGTGATTGCATACCGGGTATGTATTCGATCTATACTATCTTTAGTTTGTTTGTAGATGAATATGTTCGTCGGTGTAATAGTCACTATTAGTGATTGCATACCGGGTATGTATTCGATCTATATTATCTTTAGTTTTTGTAGATGGATATATGGGTATCCGATCTATGGCATTATTGGTGATCGATTGATTGGACATACATCGTGGTATTGAGATTTATTGATAGTTGGACACATTCTGAAATGTGAGAATTACTGTTAGTTCAGAACAGTCGACTGGTTCGTTAAACAGTCGACTGTACAGTGCAGTTAAACTGTACTATTTTTTTGAGAATGATTGATTGATGGATACTTGATCGTTGGTATTGTTTCTCGACTTGGTTCACGCATGTACTGGCCTATCGTTTCTTGTTTCATATTACATGTTCAGTTTATGTATTTTTGTTCAGTACATGTTGCTTGAGAATTTATGCTATTGTTCATTTATGTTTGTTGTTTATATCACTCACACCATTTATGGCGGACCCCGTTAGTTTGGGGGTTAGGGTTCAACTCTAGCCTCATGTGTTACAGGTAGCTGCTTAGAGTTGGAAGCTTGGATGCTTGGGTTAGCTTTGGATTTCATGAGTGATATAATAGAGCCTTGGGTAATTTTGTAAAGAGAAAGGGTTGTAATAGTTAAATGTGTTTTAAGGTGTTTTGTATTTCCGCTGCATTTGTAAAAGATTATTGTAATAAAGATTTGGAATAAAATGACTTGAGTTTTTGGTCTATGTATATTGTTACATTGAAGTGGATCGCTGGGAGAGTGCCACGTATTTTCTAAGTTTAATATTTAGAAATTCGGGGCGCTACAGTTTGGTATCAGAGCATGCTTCAATGATAATAATAGACATAGTATGAAAACCAACCTAGGTGTGGACACTAGAGAGTGAGTACCTAGGTGTGGACATTAGAGTGTGAGTATCACATAGAGTTAAAGCATGATGTTTGGTTTGGGGTATGGTTATGGTTTTGCCATAGGGTATGGATGTGAATGAGAAATGTGTTTGTGGTGGCTATCCTTAGTCATGTCCTTTCTAAGGAGGGAGTGGCCACTGATTCTTGGAAGGATGAAGCAGAAGATTAGCTATGTATGATGTATTTGTTTTGTTGGAATGCATTCTTTGATGTGACTGTATTTCCTAAGATTTATGTTTCTACCCATGAGTTTTCAATCATTGTTAGTGGGTTGTTGGTCCCCATTAGCAGTAGTTCTGAGGACAGAACTCTTCTAAGGAGGGAGTGATGTAGAACCCTGTAATACCCCAGATCAGTCGACTGGTACTGCCAGCAGTCGACTGATAGAGGACAGTCGACTGGTACTACCAGCAGTCGACTGGTCCGTGAGATTTGTGAGAGAATTGTGAAAGATAGTCCCATATCGGGAATTTGTGAGGATAATCAGAGTATAAATACTATTAGCCAATGATCAAGAGTCACCAATTCGGTTAACCACCTTTTCATGAGGCAGCCTGTGGTGGGCAGTGGAACTACATAGTATTTATAATTTGTCTGAGCATTGGGGCGGGGCGTTACAGAAATGGTATCAGAGCCGACTTTCGACCCACCGGGTGTATCTGCACGATGAAAGGGTGCCTCCGAGGGAGGGGGGCCTATTCGTGGGGTACTTATGCTTGCGCGATGAAAGGGTGCCTCCGAAGGAGGGGGGCCTATTCACGGAGCATGCCGGGTGCTAGAAAGGACGGTCCTACACTGAGGTGTGCCCTGTGCTCAGCGAGGACGCTGATTCCTAAGGGGGGTGTATGTAATACCCCAGATCAGTCGACTGGTACTGCCAGCAGTCGACTGATAGAGGACAGTCGACTGGTACTACCAGCAGTCGACTGGTCCGTGAGATTTGTGAGAGAATTGTGAAAGATAGTCCCATATCGGGAATTTGCGAGGATAATCAGAGTATAAATACTATTAGCTAATGATCAAGAGTCACCAATTCGGTTAACCACCTTTTCGTGAGGCAGCCTGTGGTGGGCAGTGGAACTACATAGTATTTATAATTTGTCTGAGCATTGGGGCGGGGCGTTACAAACCCCGTATTTTCAAATATTATTTTAATTATTTGAAAATGAATTTAAATAATTTTTGAGGATTTAATTGATATTTTCTAAAAGATTTATCTTTGGTACACGTGCAAAACACGTGCAAATGACTTTTGAGATGTTTGAAAAATTAAGTTTTCCTTATGAAAAATCATTATTTATTATTTTGGAATTATGTAGTATTTTTCCAGATTTTTCTGAAATTAATTTGATCTATTTGCAATTTTTGGATAAAAGAAGGACCTTTTCGCAAAATTGACATTCTTAAGGGCTAAAATGCAAAATTGGCATTCTGGATGTTTTAAACAGTATTGGTTAATATTTAGAAGTATATTTTCTTTTAAATCCTAATTTTAATAAATTTTAGATGAATTTCCAAGAGAAGATATATATATATATATATATATATATATATATATATATATATATATATATATATATATATATAATTGTATTTTGGAGGGATGGTTTTGCAAATGTATTCCTAAACCCTAAAAATGATATTTCCGGCCTATATAAGGAAGTTTGCAGCCGTCATTCGCTGCACAACTCAGATCTCATACTATTATTTTTCTTGGTGATAAAAGAGGATTTTGGACCTCGCAAGAAGGAGATTGGATCTAGCAAAGGAAGGCTTTTGTGGATCTTCTTGCTTCTAAAGGTGAGTGATATGAACTTAGTTATGTTAGTGTGTATGATGGTGTGCTGTTTTGTTTGATGTATCCGTATCTGGTATGTGATCGATGCAATAGTCCTTCTTCGTATTATGCATGAGAAATCCACGAATGTTTAGTAGATCTTGTTTAACAAATTCTTTATTGATCGAAAACATATTAAGATTCAAGTATGGTTTGATCGGATGTATGAACATCTGGATCTTGTGTTTATAATCAGATCCTGGTTATTATTGGTGGAAGAATTAAGTATTAAGGAAACCCTAATGTAAGATTTAGGAATTTGAGAACAAGAGAATTGAGTTTTGTGTTACTGAATGATTGAATAATGGATCGGCAATGAAGAAGTAATCGAGATTGTCATTTTACATGATTAAGAATTATTTTCATGAACAAGAACCTTTAGAAAACTCCAGTTTTGATCTTTGTATTCAGATCTAACTTATGCAAACTGTAGGCCGACAGTCGACTGGTCTACTATTCAGTCGACTGGTACGACCCCAGCTGCTGTATCTTTAGTTTTTCTCGAAAATCCGTTCTGGACAGTCGACTTAGACCCTTCTCAGTCGACTGGTACGCTTAGAATTTATTTTTCAAAGTTATCGTAGAATTTCTCTCGGGTAAGTCAACTTATGTTTTTATAAGTCGACTTATGTTCTTATAAGTCGACTTATGTCCCCTTTTAAGTCGACTTATGTTTTGATAAGTCTACTTATGATCTTTATAAGTCATCTTATACTTTTGATAAGTCTACTTATGATTTTTATAAGTCATCTTATACTTTTGATAAGTCTACTTATGATTTTTATAAGTCATCTTATACTTTTGATAAGTCTACTTATGATCTTTATAAGTCATCTTATACTTTTGATAAGTCTACTTATGATTTTTATAAGTCATCTTATGTTTTGATAAGTCTACCTATGATCTTTATAAGTCATCTTATATTGTTGATAAGTCAACTTACGTTTTTATAAGTCATCTTATACTTTTGATAAGTCTACTTATGATCTTTATAAGTCATCTTATACTTTTGATAAGTCTACTTATGATTTTTATAAGTCATCTTATGTTTTGATAAGTCTACCTATGATCTTTATAAGTCATCTTATATTGTTGATAAGTCAACTTACGTTTTTATAAGTCATCTTATACTGTTAGCACTTGGAACGTTTCTTGAAAATTGTTGATAATTATCTCGGGTAAGTCGACTGATGGTTTTCTTGAGTCGACTTACTGTACTTGTTATAATCTTGGATATTGGTTCTCAGGGCAGTCGACTTACTATCGCATAAGTCGACTGGTTCTGATGAGTTTTCATAATCTTGAGTGTTCCTTCAGTCTTTAGTTTGTTTGTGGATGAATATATTCGTCGGTGTAAGAGTCACTATTAGTGATTGCATACCGGGTATGTATTCGATCTATACTATCTTTAGTTTGTTTGTAGATGAATATATTCGTCGGTGTAAGAGTCACTATTAGTGATTGCATACCGGGTATGTATTCGATCTATACTATCTTTAGTTTGTTTGTAGATGAATATATTCGTCGGTGTAAGAGTCACTATTAGTGATTGCATACCGGGTATGTATTCGATCTATACTATCTTTAGTTTGTTTGTAGATGAATATGTTTGTCGGTGTAATAGTCACTATTAGTGATTGCATACCGGGTATGTATTCGATCTATATTATCTTTAGTTTTTGTAGATGGATATATGGGTATCCGATCTATGGCATTATTGGTGATCGATTGATTGGACATACATCGTGGTATTGAGATTTATTGATAGTTGGACACATTCTGAAATGTGAGAATTACTGTTAGTTCAGAACAGTCGACTGGTTCGTTAAACAGTCGACTGTACAGTGCAGTTAAACTGTACTATTTTTTTGAGAATGATTGATTGATGGATACTTGATCGTTGGTATTGTTTCTCGACTTGGTTCACGCATGTACTGGCCTATCGTTTCTTGTTTCATATTACATGTTCAGTTTATGTATTTTTGTTCAGTACATGTTGCTTGAGAATTTATGCTATTGTTCATTTATGTTTGTTGTTTATATCACTCACACCATTTATGGCTGACCCCGTTAGTTTGGGGGTTAGGGTTCAACTCTAGCCTCATGTGTTACAGGTAGCTGCTTAGAGTTGGAAGCTTGGATGCTTGGGTTAGCTTTGGATTTCATGAGTGATATAATAGAGCCTTGGGTAATTTTGTAAAGAGAAAGGGTTGTAATAGTTAAATGTGTTTTAAGGTGTTTTGTATTTCCGCTGCATTTGTAAAAGATTATTGTAATAAAGATTTGGAATAAAATGACTTGAGTTTTTGGTCTATGTATATTGTTACATTGAAGTGGATCGCTGGGAGAGTGCCACGTATTTTCTAAGTTTAATATTTAGAAATTCGGGGCGCTACACTCTTTGTTCGAGGTGAGATCCGAAAGAGAGGAAATGAAGAACGTGGTGCTCAAAAGGAGTATGGAGGCGGCGCACCTTCGGAGGACTATCTCCGAGGCCTCTCGCCTCGCCTGAAGATCAAAGTGACGGACGACTCACTGAAGGAGTGGATCGTGGAGCTAGAGGCAGAGAACCTTCATCTGCAACAGCTTTCTGAGGGGAGTAACGTCAGAATCACTTCCTGCCCTCGGCGGGAGTATGCCCAAGGAAGGTCGTTCTACGAGTTAGCACTTCGTTCGCCCTCGGCGGGAGTAATTCAAATTACCGAAGTACACACACACACACACACACACACACACACACACACACACACATATATATCAATCTCAAGTTATATCAGTTAGCCACTCTGGCCACTCTGGCCAGTTGGTCTTCGGGTGTGGATTGGGTTAGTCACTGTTCATGGGTGGTGGCGGTTTGACTGGTTCGAATCTGACTTTTGCCATTTATTTTTCTTTTTTGTTTTTTTTGGTATTTTTGAGTTTTTAAGTGGAATAAAAATTGGAAAAAAAATACTAATATTCTTCTAAAATTGTTTATAAAAATTATTTCTACAATATTTTGATATATTTTGTGAGTATTGAAAGAGGATTTTACATTAAATATTGTTGAAAGGACTCGATTTTTATTGATTAAAAAGTGACTATTGTTTAATTTAAGAGAAATGAAAGTTGGAATGCACTTAGATTCTTCTTAATGAGATTTTATGATTATTATTAATTGATTAAGATTATTTTGAATTCATCACAATGATATAAGTGATTAAATTGATAAAAAAAAAGTCCAAATGAGATACTTTATGTTATAAGTTTATAAAGAAATGCTTCTCTTTGAGAAAGAGATTGTGAATAAAAGAAATTGAAATGTTATTTTAAGATTGTATATGACTTATTGTTGATTTCTATAAAGAGATAGTTGTTGGAATCTAGAGGCTAGGCGAGACCCTAGTGACCGGCAGTTTTTATTAATGATTTTTGAGAGCTAACCATGTGGGCTGAGCATTTCTTGAGAAGTAGCCAGTTCGGCTGACTGTCTCTTTTGTTTTGGTTTATGTCCGGTAGGGTAAGCTAGCTCTAGGTTGTGATGATTTTCTTCTAAAATAAATTTAAATGTAATGACTACACATAGTGGAGATGTGATGAAAGTAAGAGAAAAATATAAGTATGAGGGCTCCGGATCTGCAGTATGAGAGTATTCATAGGATATCCACATGATGCGTCATGTCAGGGCATGGATACTTCTCTAGGATATCGTACCGTTGGTGACGCTTGTGGAGTGCTCGGTGACTACGTTGTGTCATCGTTCCATGGCGAAGGCAAATTTTTCATAGGATTCCTGCATGATGCGTCATGTCAGTGCATGAGATTCTCTCCAGGATGTCTGGACATGGGCTCGTAACTTATAGAACACCTAGGATACTTACCGTAGTTATTGTAGTAGTTTAACTCATGGCGAGGGAACCAACCCTACAAGATGAAGAACGGTTAAGGACTTGCCCTCGGACCTATGTAGTATGAGATGCATAGAATCCGAACAAGTGCGCATTAATGTCATTTAATATAAATAATTGCATTAAGGATTAAGTGCACAACACCTACGACATCAATAAGATAGTTCCTTTGTAGCTTTGTTTGTGATCAAGTTTGTGTTTTGTTAAAGTATTTAAGAATCGTTATACTTTCGGCATAGCGAGGATGGCCGTATTTAATATTTCTTCGGTTGTAAGCAACTTACGTGCCCACAGTTTTATATGCAGGATTTGGAATTTATAAGAAGATATAAAGATGAATTTGTTCCTGATGGTTACCTAAATACTAAAGTTGTTCTAATTGTACATTTATCATTGTTGTATTTTATTTATTCCATTGCGTATTGATGTAAAAGAATTTGATGTAAATAATGTTTTAAATTTCTTGTAAAATTATACGAAGTGAAGTGTAAAGATCCTGTGGAACTTCGAATTCAATCTTATTTGGAATTCGGGGTGTTACATCATGGGGGCGGTCTTCTGCACTTTTTGTGCAGATCTGGGCATTCAGCAACGATTCTCCTCGGTCTCCCACCCACAGTCCAATGGTCAGGCAGAGAACACCAATCGGAAAATTCTCTCCGGTCTGAAAAAGGACTGAGTAGGTCGGCTAAGGGGTTATGGGTAGAGCAGCTCCCTAATGTGCTCTGGAGCTATCTCAGTACGAAGAGGACCCCCACAGGAGAATCTCCCTTCAACCTCACTTACAGCTATGAAGCCGTTATCCTTCTGGAGGTGGGTCTACCTTCCTCCCGCTTAATAGCCTACAACGAAGAGCAAAACGCGAACGAGCTTCGCGGTAAGTTGGACCTCATTGATGAGATCCGTGAGAGATCCTCCATCCGGCAAGAAATCTATCGGCGTAGGATCGAGCAATCCTACAACAAGAGAGTCTGCCCTACTAATCTCAAAGAAGGAGATCTGGTGCTCAGAAAGCTATCAATTTCTTTTCTCAGCAAGAAAGGTAAGTTGGCACCTAATTGGGAAGGACCATATAAAATCTCCAAAGTTGTCTGCCCAGATGCTTATCAACTTGAAGACTTGGAGGGAAAGAGAGTGCCGAGGACATGGAACGCAAGCACTTGTTGAATTACCAAAAGGGTGTTTGAACACCGCTCCAAGCAACTTCTTCTAGAGCGTTCTTCTTCTCTTGCTAAAACAACGCTGAGGGTCCGCTCCGAAGCAGCGATGTATAAGTAGAGGACTTCTCCGGGTTTTGGCTTGCTCAAGAGTAGGGGGTTGACTAAGTAGGCCTTGAGCTGGTCAAAGGACTCTTGTTGCTGTTGCCCCCACTCAAAGCCTTTAGCTTCCCTGAGGGCCTTGAAGAACAGAAGGCATTTTTCTCTGGATTTGGAGAGAAAGCTCCCTATCACCGCGAGGCGCCCTGTGAGTCTCTGCACATCTTTAACACTGGAGGGGGGAGCCACGTTGAGTATGGCCTGAATTTTCTCAAGGTTGGCCTCTATGCCCCTTTGGCTGACCATGAACCCCAGGAATTTGCTGGACGAGATGCCGAACGCACACTTGTTCGGGTTCAATCTCATATCGTGTCTCCTCAACACGTCAAAAGCTTCCTGGAGATCAGAGACACGATCCTCCCTGCTGACGCTTTTCACCAACATGTCATCTACATAGACTTCCATGTTCTGCCCAATCTGTTCCTTGAAGATCTTGTTAACAAGGCATTGATAGGTGGCACCGGCGTTCTTAAGTCCGAAGGGCATGATCTGGTAGCAATATAGGCCCTGGTCGGTGAGGAAAGAGGTCTTCGGAATGTCAGGAGGGAACGTTCTTATCTGATTGTACCCAGAGAATGCATCCATGAAGCTTAAGAGTTCATGGCTCGAGGTTGCATCAATTAGGACGTCAATGCTCAGGAACCGGAATGGATCTTTGGGGCAAGCTTTGTTTAGATTCATGAAGTCAATGCAGATCCTCCAGCTTCCATTGGCTTTCTTGACCATCACGATATTGGATAGCCATTCCGGATAGTTGACCTCCTGTATGAACCGAGCCCTAAGGAGTTTCTTAACCTCTTCCTTGATAGTCTGTTGGCGCTCGGGGGCGAACTTGCATCGCTTTTGTTGAGCAGGTCTGGCCCCAAAAGCGACACTAAGGTGATGCATGAGGAGCTCCTCAGAGATTCCCGGCATGTTAGTCGCAGTCCAGGTGAAGAGGTCTCGATTTTCCCTTATACACTAGATAATGTCGGAGCGAACGGGAGGGGGAAGGACTTTGCTAATCTGAAATTTTCGGGTCGGATCTCCTTCTGAGAAGGCCACCTCTTCCAGCTCATTGATCGACTCCGATATAGGCGGGCTACTCCCTTAGGGGAGTTCAAGTGCTTCAAGGGAGAGGACCGGTCCTCCTACTGAGGTCATGTAGCATTTGCGATCTGCCTCCTGACTCCCACTGACTTCTCCCACGCCCACCGTGGTAGGGGATTTCATCTTCATGTGGTAGGCCAAGGGTATGCCCTGGAGAGCAGCTAGGCTTGGTCGGCCCAGGATGACGTTGTAAGCGGCCTTCACATCTACCACCATGAAGTCCATCGGCTCGGTTCGGGTGGTTGGAGTTTTTCCAATGGTTACGTCGAGAGTTATGACACCTCGATCATCACTGGCATCCCTATGAACCTGTGGAGAGTGTAGCCGGCGGGCTTGAGTCAATCCCTGGACAGCTTAAGACCCTGAAAGGCTTCGAGAAAGAGAATGTTGACCAAACTGCCATTGTCGACTAGGACCCGGCGTACGTCAAAATTGGCAATGTGGAGGTTTATTACCAGCGCATCACAATGGGGCGTTCGGACGCCCTCCATATCTCTATATAAAAAAGTGGCAGGACCCCAAGGCCCTTGGGGGGAGGACGGTTCTGCACAGAATTTACTTTCCGGATGAAGGCTTTTCGGGAGGAGTTGGAATCTCCCCCCATTGGGCCTCCGTGGATGATATGCAGGACGGCCTCTGGTTCGTAGTCCGGGGTCTCTGCGTGCAGCTCCGGTCACTTATTAGCCCCCCTGGGGGGCAGAGGAGGATCAACCATGTCCTTTACCACGAACATGGAGAGTTGCCCTCTCTGAATAAGGGTCTCGATCTCGTCTTTTAGGTCTTGACAGTCATCTGTGTCCTGGCCATGGTCCCTATGGAAGCAGCACCGCTTGTCTCTGTTCTTCTTTTTTCCTGGAGTGTTCATTTTTGGAGGTGGTGGGAGAAGTCCCTCTTTCCCGACCTCTATTAGGATGACTGAGACACTCGCATTAAGCAGAGTGAACTTCTCGAAGCGGGGAGGATGGCGACGCTGACCTCTGTTTTATTTCTAGCACTTCTTAGCTCCTTCTTCTTCAGTGCCCTTTCATTTGTTCCCGGAGGACGATCCCTCAGGAGCGGGGCAGGAGAGAGCTTCTTCCGCTCGGATGTATTTCTCACTCATGAGCAGGAATTCTGAGAAATCCTGAGGAGACTTCTTGGCAAGAGATGCTCTGAGGCTGTCGTTAGCAACATTGGATTGGACGTTAGGGACATTAGATTGGAAGGCGACAGAGGCCACGGACTGGTCGAAGGAGGCGATGGATCTAGCCTCTGCGGTGAAAACGTTTGACATAGTCTTTTAGCCGCCCGCCCTTCCTTTGATGAAGCAATAGCAGAGAGGTGCTCGTTTTTTCAGCTCGGTGGCTACTCTCGAAGTGAGTCAGGAAGAGGCCTTCAAGTTGATCGAAGGAGAAGATGGAGGCAGGGGCAAGACGTGAGTACCATTCCCTTACAGGCCCTTTCAGTGTGGCCGGAAAAGTTTTGCAGAGAAGCACGTCCGACGCCTTGTGTATCATCATGAGAGTTTTAAAACTCTCGATGTGGTCAGCGGGGTCAGACTCCCCGTTGTATGATTCGAAATGAGGGGGCTTAAAGTTATCTGGGACTGGTGCCTCCATTATGGCTTGGGAGAATGGAGGCCTACTAGGGCAGAAATTCCTCGCTCGTTGCTTCTTCTCTATCCAGTTGGCTAAGGCGCCTCTCCATCTCGTGGAGATGGCGGTAGACCGAGTCTTCCCTCCGATCATACCTTGCTGAGGCCCGGGACTTGTCCTCGCGCGGAAGGGGACTGGGAGTGCGATGACGATAGCTCGGGGCAGGATGAGGACGAGGAGTACGACGTCGATAGCTTGGGGCAGGTTGAGGACTGGGAGCCAGCTGACCGTGGTCGGGAGCAACATTGAGGGCCCTTAGGACTGCCTCTTGAAATTGCTGGAACTCTGCCATCGTAACAGGGGCCTTTTGCTCTCGGTAGTCTCGAGGGGCGGGCCGGCCGACTAGAGAGCGGCTCCTCCCTTGACGACGCTGGGGTGACTCCCTTCGCCTCTTGGGAGAGTTGGACCTTCTGCGATCTGGCATGCAGGGGGATCGGGCCCTAGGAGACAGGATCGTCGGACCCCTCTGATGTTCTCGGCGGGAGATCCCATCATGGGTCCGCCTCTCATCTAAGTGGGTCTAAAGATCTACCCCATAGTTGTAACAACTCGAATTTTTAAAAATATCGGAAACGCTTGTTTTATATATTTGGAATGGTGAATAATTATTTTGATATATTTTATTTTTAAATATGGATATTGGTATGAGTATTTATTGGACTGGTGTAAATGGTATATTGAAGCATGAGTCGAGTTTTATATGGAAAAATTATTGTTTAATTTTGTTTTATGATTTTGGAGGATTATTATGGAATGTTTTAATATATTTTGTACTGTTAAAAATAGATTTGGGGTTTATTTGTAATATTTTATATTTGGAAGGTTTATAGGTAAATATACCATACTATTACTATTATTATATATAATATATTTTATAAAAAAAATTTCCCCAACACCCATTCCTTCTTCTTTCTTTTCCTTCCTTCTTTTCTCTCCCGATCGAAGGCAGCGAAGCCAGCCGAACCCATCTTTCGGCCTACCTCTCTCTCTCCTCAAATCCACTTCGTTCCTTCGCCAAATCCAAATTAAATTGGGGAATAGGCTAATTGAAGGGTCCTCTACAATGTGGTAGCATTGGATTTTCGAAAGGAGTCCGAAATGGTATACCCTATTTTATTTATTCGTATAAAATTTAGTGTGGTTAGTTTTATTGAGTAGGATTATGATGGTAGAGAGATTTAGAAATGTTGGAAGTAGAAGATTTGGGAAATTAGTGGGTTGTTAGAGAAATTGCAATTTGTTAGTAAATTAGGGTTTTGGGTTTGTAAAATAGATATATATATATATATATATATATAAGAATTATCTCTGGTATGGTGGTAAAAATTGTAGTGAGCCATTAGAATAAAATGGGGATTAGTGATTTTGGCATAAACTCGAATTATGGAGTTTATGAAATCGGGTAGAAAACTCGATCCAAATAATTGTAGAAGATGCATGTGAGGGTGTAGAGTATTATGGAAGTATTAATATAAATTTAGGATGATTTTTATAGGCTTCCAGCTCAATTAAATTGAGTGAAATGGATTATAGGTAAAAAAATGCACGCCGGGTGTTTGGTGAAATTCCCGCGCGATATAGAGGTGAGAATTTGATGAATTCGGAGGTATAGATGAGTTCTATTATTGTTGGTAACCCTAATTTGAGATATTAGGACCAAGGGATTGAAAAAATTAGGAAATAGGAAATTTTCCTATTAGAAAGCCTCCGATCAATATGTGAGTTCTTGCATCGGGGTTCGAATTTGAAATCCGTCGATGTAGCTCACCTACATATGTCATTTGTGACGCGTGTGTGAAGACGGATTGAAATTTGGAGGTCCGAAGGTAGAGTTTTGAGCTTTAAACTAATCGGTTCTATAATTTTTCAATTAGGAGGAAAAAGTCGAACTTCGACTAGCTACAGGACGTGGGACATCGTTTGCTCGATCCGTCAGGTGAGTATGTTGTATTTATAAATATTTTATGTTGTGGCCAAATTTCGTGGCATTTCGATATATTTGATAGAAGTTATGCTAAAAATTCAATTTTCCGAAAAATACGGATTTTTAAGGCCCGAAAATGGGATTTTGAGATATTTGGTGAAATTAACTATTTTAAGTATATAAAACCTATATTATGGGTTAATGTGACGTGTTGAAGTATAAAAACTAAATATATCAAATCATTTCTGCATATTTTTACCCCGTGCATGTTTTGTGCATGTTTTTGGAGTATGTAGGCCGATATACGTAATTTGGTATATGCGGAGCTTTGTGTATGGGCTAGCATGCTATGGATGGGTGTTATAAGATGTAATTAGACGAAAGTAGTGATTGTGATCATGTTTTGAAGACCCGTGTAATTATAGTACGCGTTTGTGCATGTTTTGGGGCATATAAGCCCTTATAAGTGATTTTACTTATATGAAACAGGATGTATGAGCTAGTATGCTATAATTAGATATTATAAGATTTAATTAGAGGAAATAAGTGGTTTTGGCCCCTTATGATGGGAAATCCGCACGTGTGGTGTTTATTGTAATATATATAGATGATTATGATGTGTGATGCAATAGTTGATGAAATTAATAATTGGGCACATGTTTACATTTTAATTATGTTTGAAATGAATTAATGGGCAATAATATGACAAGTTGGTTTATATGATAAATGACTTGGTGTATGTTTATATGGGACTTAATGAAGTAGTGAATAGCATGGTATTCATTATGGGTGATGTTATGGTAAATTAAATAACATGATGGTGTCTATGTTAAATGACATGGGGTATGCATATATATATATGATACAACGAGATGATAATCAATATCGTGGACATCAGATTTGCATCAAATGCAAGATAAAAGGTGAGATAGTAAGTGTTAATAAAATGTGTTATTATTCTTGTGATTAAAGTCAAGGATGTGGCTATTGTTGAATTAAAAGCTGTGATGCTTTATGTTGATAAAGTAAAATGGAAAGATGCAATGATTAATGCTAATAACAGATGATTTTTTTGACCAGTACCTACAGCAATCCTGGGGGTTTGGGCTAGACCTCCTAATACCCAAGGACCGGCTTGGGGTGCGGAGTTTATTACCCAAACTATATTTGGGGTGCGGAGTTTTATCGCCCAAGCTATCGGCTTGAGGCCCGGTTTCCCTCGATGACAGCTGTCGCGAGGAAGTATCCAGTTTACCTGGGGTGCGGAGTTTTTCTCTTTTTTTTGTTTTCCCTCCTGGCTGTCGGCTGGGAGGAAGTACCCAGTTTACCTGGGGTGCGGAGTTTTTCTCTTTTTTGTTTTCCCTCCTGGCTGTCGGCTGGGAGGAAGTACCCAGTTTACCTGGGGTGCGGAGTTTTTCTCTTTTTGTTTTCCCTCGCTGGCTTCGGCTGGGAGGAAGTACCCAGTTTTCTGGGGTGCGGAGTTCCCTCGCTGGCATAGGCTGGGAGGAAGACGTAGCCTCGGACGAGTAAGACTCTGTGTGAGCATCGGTCCGCGTATTTTACTGGGCTGTCGGCTTTCAGTATATTGGGATACTGTAGCTCAGTGGTCGACAAACTAATAAAATAACTAAGTGTTAATAGTAAATTGTGAATTGTGTGGAAAAGAAAGTGGATAGTAAAATGTGAATTGCGTGTGGAAAAGAAAGTGGAAAGTGAATTGTGAATTGTGGATGAGAAAGAAAGTAGTTGTGAATGAAATAAATGTGAAAGAAAATGAGTTATGAGTTAGTATATGAAAAGAAGTGATAAATACAGTGCGTGGTTAATTTAAAATGATAATAATAGAAGAGACATGTGTTCTTATGAATAATACGAAGTAATGGTATTATGTGTGTGATCATTAAAGTAAAATACAGTTGATGCGAGCTGTACCTTGGAATTGTGTCAAGGAACTACCTGCCTGCTATTTCCGTGGAAATGGTGGGAACTACCTGCCTTGGCATAATTCGCGGGGTGAGTTGTTATAATAGTGGTAATGATGGATGGTAATGAGAAATAAAGTAAAGTGAAAATGATAAGTGATTGAAGTGATTAATAACCAAGCTATCGACTTGAGATGTGATGTGATATTACCCAAACTGTGTGTTTGAGGTACAGTGATTATTACCCAAGCTATCGGCTATGGGATGTGATATGTGGTGGCCCCAAAGTGTGTTTGGGGATTAAGTGAAAATGATAATAAGATTTATTGTTATAAGAAAAAGTAATTGCTAAAGTGATATAACGGGATAAGAATGAATTATAAAACATGCTTTTGATACGATGAGAATGAGTATTCTGTAAGGTGATTTGATAATGATATGATGAAATGTGGGTTAATTGCGATGTGTAATGAGATTTTATATTTGTATCCCAAGACTTGAATAAATGTGGCATCATGAGGATAGTAGCTTATATGTAAGAACTGATACTTGTTATATTTCAATAAAATACTCACTTGTGCTATGAAAGTGGTTATGAAAATGATTAATGCAGAAAGTATGTGGTGATAGGAGTTTGTATCCATATAAATGGTTATTAAAGAAAGATATAATAGCATCTTGTTAGTGATATTTATATAAGTAGCGAAATGCTAATATGATGATAATTGTGAAGAAACGAATATTTGGGTTAGGGGATTCCAATGGAAAAGTAATGGATTGAATGGAAATTCGTAGTGTGCGAATATAAAGTAAGGATAGATATGAGGTTGATGTGAAATATATAGTGGAATGTGTGAGTGTGGGTAATTTTATAATTTGACACAGATTTGAAGAGTATTTGATTATAAAGCCGTATTGATGATGTTTTTAAGTTCAGAGGTTCCGGATGTATCTTCTTTCTTGATGTTTGTAAGTTTGAATTATTTTCGTTATACAATTTCATTTATTTGTTAGATTTTTAAATTTATACTCACACCAGAAATGGCTAACCCCTTAGTGTTTGGGGGTTAGGGGAGTCTGAGGACTACCCTAGATCCCCCACTGTTGCAGGTTCTCATCAGTGCAGAGGTGAGGCATAGATTGGTAGGATAAACTTTTATTTTAAAAATTTGTATTATTTAGTTATAGGATAGTAAAATTTATGATTTAAATTGAATTATGGGTGTATAAGCATGTATATGACGATGATGAGTATAGTGTGAGGTGGTGTGGTATGTTTGTGACCCGTACCCATCTCGTTGTGGAGTACCGGGCTCTGTGGTAGGTTTTACAAGGATTTTTCTAAAATTTTACCTCGTTTTTCAAAGAAATTTATAGTTTTTAATTGATATTTGATAATCCGTTATGAGTTTGGCCCCCAGAGCATTATATTATATTGCCTGTGTGTATCTGCTCATTTTGGCCTGGGGAGCCCATGAAAATATTATGTGGATTGTGAGCTACAGAATTTTGAGCAGAATTCCGTAAGCTTTTTGTGTTTCGGGGCAAAATTTACAGGGGAGACTCTGTCAAAATTTTCCCTGAAATATAACTTTCTTAGTTTATGATTAAAGTGATATAGAAATTGAAAGAATTGAATTTGGAGACTTAGTTTAAAAAAAATAAAAAAATTGGGGTGTTACAATAGTGCTTGTTGACGATGATGTGTCGGAGATCCTTTGGCGTAGGGGGGCTGTGCGAGGCCATGGAGTTGGATGAGGAGTTGTGTATTGACACATGGTCGCGATGAGGAGGTTGCCCTTGTTGACTCCGGTGGGAGGGTTCCCCGGGATCCCCTTGTGGCCCTTGAGGAGCCTGCTGGGGCTGAGGTTGTTAAGGAAGAGGTCGTCCAGGCTGCGGTTGCTGGATGGGTTGAGGGAGAGGCTGTCCATGCTGCTGAACTTGTTAAGTGGGGGCCTCCGGGATAGGAGGAGGAGAAGGAGCAGGAGTGACCCTGCGGTTAGAGACCGTCGTCTTCCCCTTCTTGGGAGGCATTGCTTGAAACTAGTTTGGCTGATGAAATAGGACTGGATAGCTATTTCTGTTTTCCCACAAACGATGTCAATCTGTTGCTGCTGATTTCGGGTGTGGGAGCAAACAAATGAATTTGTGGGTTCTTTGAGGAAAATAATAAAGCGAACATGTTAACCTTCACCTACGTGTTGACTTGTTTCTTGTCGCTGCCGCAAACTTGCACAAAGTTCGATACACCGGGATGGATCCCAACGACGAACTCTCCAATGCTCATCAGTAATCTCGATGATTAAGAAAGAGCTTTAAGTAGAAAAATATTGATTACTTTGTTACGGTGGGGGGAGAGGGGTATTTATAGTCGCCTCAGGGACCCATTTCGAGATAAGGATAAATCTCTACTTCCCAGTGTTGATAGATAAGCTGGGGAGTTTAAACTCGTTTCATGATAAGAAGTGGTTGAAACCGCCTCTTAGGGATAATCACGAATTTGAATTACTCTTTATCCTTCTGAATTGGTTTGTAACGGGTTGGTACGTATCCAATAGGACAGATCCGTTTATGGGTTATTGGGCTTTGAAGAAGAGACCCAGTTCCCATTTCGGATCCGTTTGTAGGTGAAATTACCGTTTTACCATCTGAAAGCTTTAAAATTCGTGATCGATTTGAACGGTTCCGGTTTAATCATATTTTTAACCATATCAAATAATAATAATAATAACAATAATAATAATAATAATAATAATAATAATAATCTTAAGTTTAGAAAGACTGAAAAGAAGGAATGGAGGGAGAGCGAGGATGATGCGATCCAATGGAGGAGTTCAACGCCGCCAAAACATCACCACTCAGAGGAGCACGTACAGACTCCTCCCAACAACGAGCACGTACAGACTCCTCCCAAGGGGTCTTCAAAAGGAGAGGGGGATGGAAGATGCACGAATGGCGGACTCGAAGCAACTTGCCACCCAACTCCAGTGAACTCAGATCCTCCCCAGGGCTCATCAAAGGAAAAGGGGTTAGGAAGCAGTAAGAAAGAGAAGGATCTTGGTCTTCGGATTGATTTCGGAGACGATAAATGTAGGGTGGAGGTTGGACGTATCAACCGACACATATCACACCCCAGCATTTAGGACCTCCTCAAATCCCTGATTCTCATCCTCTTCGACCTCCGACGTCCTCTCCGACCATTGACCTCCTCTCCGCCCATCACCATCATCCCTGCATTCTCCCTCAGCCGATGCTCACCGTCACCATCTCCACTGTCATCATCATCTCCGACCTCCATCAATCCTAAGGCCCCTAACCCCACCATCACTTCCATCCCTTCCCCAGTGCTTCCTTCACCCGACGACAGCCCTAACCCCACCATCATCTCCATCTAGCCTAACCTCCATCCAACTCGAGCTTATTCAAACATGACCCAAATACGACTACTGACTGGGTATTATTGCCTTTTGATTTGGCAGGCCGTAACAGGGGAGCCCATTTTTGTGAAGTTTGCAAGGGCAAGATGTACTCTTCCGGAAAGTTTGAAGCACACGGAAGACAAAATTCCACTGTTTGTTGGTTGTCTGGTATATTGAGCAATTAAATGTGATGTTGTTCTGAGCTAATTTTGTTTGTTTATTTTGGTGCTCAATTTAAGAGCCATAAGCAAACAAATGTTACGATATTATCGAATTAAAAGTCGTCTCTTTAGATGAGAACATCATATAATTTTGACAAACTTTAGTTCGGTTATGAAGATTGATCATCAATACATGCTATGTATTAGTCAAAGTAGCGGAAATATTGAAGTTACTGTTGTCCTATACGCTGCACTAGTGCACAAACTGACTTTTATTCTGTCTATCCCTGAAATAATCATACAAATAGAGGAAAGATATACTTATTCTACGAGAGTATATTCTGCTTGCATACATTATATTTTTGAGGCAAAAGGTGGAATAATGCCATCCTGTTTCATTAATAAGAATTTAATAAAACAATCCCGGTGTACTGGGAGAGAAACAAAAGTACATAGCAGGAAATAAAATACAGTGCAAGAAATAAAACATAAACCCCGAACAAAACTCTGGGGGGTGGGTCTAATTCTCCATACATCAAAATCAATCAGGAGTACAGTAGGCTAGAAATGAGTTCGCAGAGACTGTAGCTATGGGTGGCATCGTCCCTCAGTCCAGTGTCGGCCCAAAGTCTACCTCCTCATCATCAAACTCCTCTACCTGGAAGACTCTGGCAATCCCCCCTCTCGCTCCTGTAGCGGCAGCTGTAGCCCCAAAAAGAGATAAAATGCATGATATGAGTAAGGTTACTAGAAATACTACTACATGAAGCACGAAAATAAAAGTTGTTTCTGTCAAGCCGTAACACACATGTAGTTGCCGCAATGGCAATGTACTACGCATCCTTCATTTCGTGGTGAATCGATGCGAATTTGGGACCGATCCACAAATCCTCGTAATCGTTGGTGATATGGCTAAAAAAGGGGTTAAATCGGAACCGTCCAAACCGGGCGCGAATCTTAAAACCTGGGGGTAAAATGGTAATTTCACCTACAAACGGGTTCGAAATGAGTATGGGGTCTCCTCCCCAAAAATCCAATAACCCTCGAACGGGTCCACCACAACTGGGTTCGGGTTTTAACCCGCAGCAAATCCGGTCCAGCAGGATAGAATTAGGGTTTCTGATTAATCCTAATCAACGGCCCTTATTCATATCTATCCTTTCACTGGGAATTAGGGATTACATTTCTTATCTAATCACAGGGATTACATGCCTAATTTGATCCCAAAGGCGGCTATAAATACCTCCCATCCACCACCATTAAGAGGTAATCAATCCTTTGCCAGTTTACGCTTTTTCATAATCTTCCTGATTACTGACTTGAGCGTCGGAGAGTGCATCGCCGGGATCAACCCCGGTGTCTCGCACTTTTTGCAGGTAAACGGCGGGAGTCAACGGTCACACTCCGGCGGGAGAAGTTAATGTCTGATTATTCAGTTTTCCTAAGAATCCACAAATACTATCTGTTTGCCCCCACACCAGATTTAGCAGTAACAGATTGACGCCGTCTGTGGGAAAACAACGAATAGCAGCCCTTTCTCTTCCCGTAGGTCAGATCTCCTCTATCCATGCCTCTAAGAAAAGTAAGATCCAGAGGGTCTAACCGTGGACCCAATCCCGTCGATCCCCAACAGCAACAGGAAGCCCCCCTCCAACCCATTTAGCAGCAGGGGCAACTTCCTCCTCAAGCTGAGGACCCTCTCCAGCAGGACCAACCTCCTCCCCAGAATCTTCAACCCCCTAGGGGTCCCCCCGGGCCTCAGAATGCCGGTGCGGGGCCTCACGTCCCAATCCCCAGAAGCAACCCTTCCATCAGGACCGCGTCTCAGTGCACAATGCCTCGACAGATTCCATGGCATCCCATAATCTCCGAGCTTCTGACCTTCCCAATGCCATCCTCAATCGGCAGAAGGATGAGGATCTTCGCTGCCGTTTGGATGAAAGGCAGGCCCGAGAGGGAGCCTCCCGCCAACAACATCCAAATGAGAGATCCCCTCATCGCCAAGACTACAGAAGGTCCCCTACTCGAAGAGAGCGGAGAGAGTCCCCTGGGCACCATAGGAGAAGACCTCATTCCCCTGCTGGTCGGCAACCTCTGAGGAACGATGAGGCGCCTATCACTCGTGCCAAGTTCCAGCAATTCCAAGCAACTGTTTTGCAAGCCCTTAACCTTTGACCCAATAACAGCAATATCCAAAGGGCCCCCACTCCTCCGCAGGTCCAAAGTCCTCGCCGGCGGTCCATAACTCCTCCTCCGGCTCCTAGCAACCAATGACACATTCCTAGTCTTCGCCAGTCTTGGAACTACTGTCGTCGTAGTTCCTGCTCTCCGTCATATAAGGACGAGTTCAGAGGCTCGTTTGGCCACCATAGAAGGGACGATGCGCTCTATCGCCATCTCCACGAGATGGAAAGGCACCTTGGCCAAATGGACAAGGATGAAGAGCTAAGGGGAAGGACCCTCCGCCCGAGTAGACCTCCCTTCTCCCGAACCATCATGGAGGCACTTATTCCAGCAGGATTCAAGCCCCCGCAATTCGAGACTTACTCGGGGGAGTCGGACCCCGTGGACCACATCGAAAGCTTTAAGACTCTCATGCTAATCCACCAAGCTTCCGATGCTCTGCTGTGCAAAACCTTCCCCGCTACTCTTAAGGGTTCGGCTCGGGAATGGTACTCTCGCCTCACCCCCATCCTCCATATTCTCCTTTGAACAGTTTGAAACCCTCTTCGTCACCCATTTTGTGAGTCCCTCGCACGGAGAAGACCAGTATCTCGCTGCTCTACCTCAGGCAGAATAAGGGTGAGAAGCTAAGAGATTATGTGAAGAGGTTCACCGCGGAAGTCAGGTCCATCGCTTCCCTCGACCAGTCAGTTGCAGCAGCCGCCTTCCAATTAAATGTCCTCAACTCTAGCCTTCGCTCATCCCTCGCCAAAAAGCCCCTGCAGAATTTCGCTGAACTCCTTCTTAGAAGTGAGAAATACATTCGGGCCGAAGAAGCTGAATATCTCCCCAACTTTGAGGGATCTGCCTCCGGAACAAAAAGAAAGGCAGCTGAAGAAGAGGGAGCCAAGAAGCTCCAGAAGGACAATGGCGGTCAGCGCCGCCCTCCCCCCAGGTTCAAGAAATTCACTGCTCTTAACGCTAATATTTCCACCATTCTCATGGAGGTTAAGAAGGAAGGGGTCATACCTCCTGTCCCGAAGATGAACACCCCTCCCAAGAAGAGGGACAAAGAAAAGTGGTGTTGCTATTACCGGGACCATGGCCACGACACCAATGATTGTCGGGCCTTGAAGAACGAGATTGAGGCTCTCATCCAGAGGGGGCAGCTTGCCAAATTTGTGAGAGGAAAAGACCGAACTGATCTCCCTCCTCCTCCGCCTCGGGGGGCTAACAAGTGTTCTGAACGAAGTGATGAGACTCCCGAATTCGAAGAAGAGCATATCCTGTATCTTATTCATGGAGGAACCATGGGAGGCTCCTCCAACTCCTCTCGGAAAGCTTTCATCCGGGAGGTTAACTCCGTGCACGGCACGCCTCCTCCCAAAGGCCTCGGGGTACCAGTCACTTTTTCTGATGAAGATCTCGAAGGGGTCCGAACCCCATATTGTGACGCACTTGTGATCAACCTCCACATGGCGAACTTTAAAGTGGAGAGGATCTTGGTGGACAACGGGAGCTCCGTTAACATCCTCTTCCTCGCAGCTTTCCGAGGGCTCAAGCTATCCCGAGACAGGCTCAAGCCCGTCGGCTACACGCTCCACTGGTTCACGGGAGTGCCAGTGACTATTGAAGGGGTGGTCACCCTCGACGTAACCACTGACAAAACTCCTACCACCCGAACGGAGCTGATGGACTTCATGGTAGTCGACGTCCCAGCTGCGTATAATGTGATCCTGGGCCGGCCCGGCCTAGCTGCTCTAGAAGCCGTCCCTTCGGCTTATCACCTTAAGATGAAGTTCTCCACCCGAGCAGGGGTAGGGGAAGTTAAGGGCAGTCAAGAAATAGCCCGCAAATGCTACATGACTTCTACTGGAGGTTCAGTCCTCTCTCTCGAAACTCTAGAAATCCCCCAAGAGAGTGTTCGACCAACGTCAGAGCCGGTGGATGAATTGGAGGAAGTGCTCTCTTCTCTGAGAAGGATCCGACCCGTAAATTCTTCATCAGCTAGACCCTCCCATCTGCCCTATACTCTGACATAGTCCAGTGCATTAGAAAGAACCGCGACCTCTTTGCATGGTCGGCAGCCGACATGCCAGGCATCTCCGAAGAGCTCCTAGTCCACCACCTCAGCATTGCTCCGGGGTCCAAACCGGTCCAACAGAAGAGGCGCAAGTTTGCTCCCGAGCGTCAACAAGCTATAAAAAAAGAGGTGGACAAGCTCCTTAAAGCTAGGTTCATACAAGAGGTCAATTACCCCGAATGGCTCTCCAATGTGGTTATGGTAAAGAAGTCCAACGGAAGTTAGAGAATATGCATCGACTTCACCGACCTAAATAAAGTCTGTCCTAAAGATCCATTCCCTCTCCCAAGCATCGACACCCTGATTAACGCCACTTCGGGCCATGAACTTCTCAGCTTCATGGATGCTTTTTCCGGGTACAATCAAATCCGCATGTTTCCCCCGGATATCCCGAATACCTCCTTTGTTACCGATCAGGGTCTCTACTGCTACAGGATTATGCCGTTCGGATTGAAGAATGCAGGTGCCACTTATCAATGCCTCGTAAACAAAGTTTTTCAAAATCAAATCGGCCGCAATATGGAGGTATATGTTGATGATATGCTTGTGAAGAGCATCCATGGGGCCAACCATGTGGCCGATCTACAAGAAGCGTTCGACGTACTCAGGAAGCATGATATGAGGCTCAATCCGAAAAAGTGTGCGTTCGGAGTCTCATCGGGGAAATTCCTAGGCTTCATGTTCAGCCAAAGAGAAATCGAAGCCAACCCCGAGAAGATCAAGGCCATATTGGACATGGCTCCTCCCAAGAATGTGAAAGAGGTTCAGAAGCTAACGGGCCGCCTCACAGCTATAGGAAGATTCCTTTCTAAGTCAGGGGAGAAGTGTCTTCCCTTCTTCAAGGCTCTCAGGGAGGCTAAAGGCTTCGAGTGGGGTCAGCAACAACAAGAGTCATTCGACCAGCTGAAAGCTTATCTAGTCAACCCCCCTCTCCTCAGAAAACCTATCCCCGGGAAAACCCTCTACCTTTACTTAGCTGCCTCCGAGCAGACCCTCAGTGCTGTCCTTGTAAGGGAAGAAGACAGGACTCAAAAGCCCATCTACTATGTGAGTAAGGTACTTCGGGATGCCGAGCTCCGCTACCCAAGGTTAGAAAAGATGGCATACGCCTTAGTCATGGCAGCAAGAATGCTCCGCCCGTATTTCCAGTCCCACTCGGTGGTTGTTCTTACTGACCAACCGTTGAAGCAAGTCCTTCACAAGCTGGAGACCTCCGGTCGTATCATGAAATGGTCTATCGAGCTGAGCCAGCATGACATATCATACCAGCCTCAGACCGCAATTAAGGCTCAGGCCTTAGCTGAATTCATTGTCGAGAGTACCATCCCCGAGGTCAGCCAAGCAATGAACGAGCCTTCTATCTGGTCGGTATATGTAGATGGATCCTCTCGCAACGAGGGAAGTGGAGCCAGGGTCATTCTGCAGGCCCAGATGACTTCGTCCTCCAATACTCTCTCCGCATCAACTTCAAGGCCTCCAACAATAAAGCGGAATATGAAGCACTTATAGCCGGCCTCGGAATGGCTCGTAAAGCAGGGGCACAGCGCCTACGGATCTTTAGTGACTCTCAGCTGGTCGTGAATCAGGTCCTAGGCGAGTACGAGTTGCGAGATGACTGAATGGCTAAGTACCTAGCCAAGGTCCAAAATCTCATGGCCCTATTTGAAGAAGCACTGATCTAGCGAATCCCTAGAGAGGAAAATTCCCAAGCAGATGCCTTCTCCAAGCTAGCCTCCTCCTCCCTTCAAGGTCTCGAGCAGACCGTCCTGATTGAAGTGCTCTTGAAGTCGAGCATAGAAGATGAAACTCCCGACTCAATACCTGTCCAACTTCAAGATAATTGGATGAAACCACTGATAAAATTCCTAAGGGATGGGCTCCTCCCCGAAGACCCCAAAGAAGCTCGTCGAGTCAGAACCCGAGCAGAGCGATACACCCTTATTGAGGGGGTTCTATACAAACGCTCCTTCACGCAAGTAGACGAAAGGCATTATTTGAGGTGTCTCTCCCCGGAACAAGCCACATATGCCTTGCAGGAGCTCCACGAAGGCATAGGTGGAGCACATTCGGGGTCAAGATCCCTCGCTCGGAAGGTGCTGAATTATGGATATTTCTGGCTTACCCTCCTACAAGATCACCAAAGTAGTTCGGCCCGGCACATATCGTCTAGAAGACCTTGAAGGCAGAGAGATCCCCAGGACTTGGAATGCCGACCATCTCTTGAAGTACAAGAAAGCGCTTGAACGCCTCTCTAAGTACCTTCGGATGTCGAAACCGTTCCTCTCCTTTTGCTTGTATTTTTTCTCTTTATTTCTTCGATGTAATAACGGCTCGCAACTTAGAAGCAGCCGACTATTAGTTTTCAATAAAGAACATTTTTTCATATTTTACTTATGAATTGCTTGTATCTCTCTGTTTTCATCTTCTCTATACCCTAACAACGAGTTCGGAGTCCAACACTTGGCTCGACTCCGCTTCGCAAGCTCGCTTATAAGCGAGCTAGAAGTGGTTCGCCATTCGGAATTGCTCCCACAACCGTTGAAATAAACTCAAACGACGAGTTCGGAATCCAACACTTGGCTCGACTCTGCTTCGCAAGCTCGCTCATAAGCAAGCTAGAAGTGGTTCGCCATTCGAAATTGCTCCCACAATCGTTGAAATAAACTCAAACGACGAGTTCAGAGTCCAACACTTGGCTCGACTCCGCTTCGCAAGCTCGCTCATAAGCAAGCTAGAAGTGTAACGTCCCGCCCTAATACTCAGGTGACTCTTGATCATTGGCTAATTATATTTATACTCAAACTATTTTTGTATACTTCCCATGTGGGACTATATTTCTCAATCTCTTCACAAATCCCTTCACAATACCGTGCACTTCATGTACACATTTTTTAACCATATCAAATCTTTCCAAACCGAAGTATTCAAATCTCATGCATTTCGAAATCAAATCCATCTCAACAGATCAAATCTGTTTTTTTTCCTCAACCAATCCGGGCTTATAATTCTTTCAATACCGGATTTCTATAGGATCCTTCCTATAGAATTACTCTATAGGACAACCCCTTAAATTCTTTATATATATTTCAAATTATTTATATATATTATTTCAGAAATACAGAGTATTACATACACCCCACCTTAGAAATCAGCGTCCTCGCTGAGTACGGGACACACATCTAGTGTAGGATCCGCCTTTCTAGTCGATGTAGCATCATCCTTGATCCCACGAAATGTGCAGATAAACCCGGTACATACAAATGCACCCTGCCTATCCGGAGAATTATCTCCCTGCCGTGTACCCCACGAAATGTGCAGATACACCCAGTATATACAAATGTACCCTGCCGTGTACCCCTCGAAAATGTGCAGATCATAGGCCCTCTTCTACACTCGGTGTCGAAAGTCGGCTCTGATACCATTTGTAACGCCCCGCCCCAATACTCAGACAATTTTAATATTTTTAGAAGACAAATCAGATACTATGTAGTACAACTGCTCACCACAGGCTGCCTCTCAAAAGGTGGTTAACCAATTAGGTGACTCTTAATCATTGGCTAATTATATTTATATTCAAACTATTTTTGTATACTTCCCATGTGGGACTATATTTCTCAATCTCTTCACAAATCTTTTCACAATACCGTGCACTTCATGTACACATTTTTTAACCATATCAAATCTTTCCAAACCGAAGTATTCAAATCTCATGCATTTTGAATTCAAATCCATCTCAACAGATCAAATCTGTTTTTTTTCTCAACCAATCCGGGCTTATAATTCTTTCAATACCGGATTTCTATAGGATCCTTCCTATAGAATTACTCTATAGGACAACCCCTTAAATTCTTTATATATTTTTCAAATCATTTATATATATTATTTCAGAAATACGGAGTATTACAAGAAGTGGTTCGCCATTCGGAATTGCTCCCACAACTGTTGAAATAAACTCAAACGACGAGTTCGGAGTCCAACACTCGGCTCGACTCTGCTTCGCAAGTTCGCTCATAAGCAAGCTAGAAGTGGTTCGCCATTCGGAATTGCTCCCACAACCGTTGAAATAAACTCAAAGGACGAGTTCGGGGTCCAACACTTGGCCCGACTCCGCTCCGCAAGCTCGCTCATAAGCAAGCTAGAAGTGGTTTGCCATTCGGAATTGCTCCCACAACCGTTGAAATAAACTCAAACGACGAGTTCGGGGTCCAACACTTGGCTCGATTCCACTTCGCAAGCTCGCTCTTAAGCGAGCTAGAAGTGGTTCGCCATTTGGAGTTGCTCCCACAACCATTGAAATAAACTCAAACGATGAGTTCAGAGTCTAACACTTGGCTCGACTCCGCTTCGCAAGCTTGCTCTTAAGCGAGCTAGAAGTGGTTCGCTTATAAGAAGAAAGATTTGCTTCTGATTTTGAGTAGTTGTACTTGAATTAATACCCACCAACTCAGCATTTGAACATCAGAAACAAAACGAGTTTTTATTAAAAGGTTCAACGGAGAAACCCAAATTACAAGACCAAACTACTCTACTACAAGGGACCAAAATTACAACAACTCTCAACGCCTCTTCGGGAGGGGGACGTTTCGGTTCAGAGACACACGAGGGAGGCGTCGCCTAATCTCGGAGCTTGTCTCTAAACCAACAAATTGAGATGCCTCTTCAGTGCTACCTCTAGCCGTGGCCCAAACTGAAGCACCACTAGACGAAACGGCCACCCCACTCTGGGCATTAGCCGGGCTCCACCTAACAGCAGGCGGGCGAGTCGCGAGTTCGTAAAACGAGATCCCTCTCTCGCTCTCTTCGTGGGTACAGGACGTGCTTCGGACATTGATTCTTTCGGGCTGAGGTTTGAGCTGAGCGACTTCCTCTTCTAACTCGACGATCCTATCATTTAAAAGGTCGTCCCTTGCCGATACCTTGGAACGGGAGAGATTTGCGAGGCCTGCGACGTAAGCGATATTGGCTATAATTCGACGAAGATGGGTAACTTCGATGCTCCTGTCGACTATGACCCTCCTCAACTTGTTGACCTTGGTCGACAACTCGTCGCGCTCTGACATCAACTTCCCCACCGTCGAGGCCAACTCTTCTTCCTCTGCCAAAAGTTCCTATTCAACAATCTCCAAGTGGCTAACCTCCGCTAGTAATTCGCCTTTCTCTTTCTCAACATTGAACAACACCCTATGAAGCAACTCCACTTCGCCTTCAATGTGGGTCTCCCGAGATCGCTTCCGCAGTTGTTTCAACTCGGAAAAATACCCTCTCGCAGTTGCCTTGACATCTTCTAATCGCAACTCACTCTTGAGGAAACTTTCTCGGCTTCTAGAAAGAGCCCGCTTCGCTTTTTTCAACTCAGTACGAAGGTGAGAGGCCTCAGTTACTGGACCCAGCTCGACCTGAAAGGCGGAAGAGCACCAACATGAGTAAGAGAGTGTTCAACACTTAGCAAATTTCAGGGTGTTTACAAATCTTGAGTTCTCAACATGAGTAAGAGAGTGTTCAACACTTAGCAAATTTCAGGGTGTTTACAAATCTTGAGTTCTCAACACGAACAAGAGAGTATTCAACACTTAGTAAATTTTAGGGTGTCTCTCGACATGAACAAAGTGTGTTCAACACTTAGCTTCTCAGCACAGGCAAAAAGTGTTCGATACTTAGCAAAATCTCAATACAGCAAAATTTTGAGGCCAAGCAAACATAAATCAGAATCAAAATTTTCAAATGTTCGGCCAACAAAAAGCGAATCGTTTCATTAAACCCCAAAATATACAAAAGCGGTGGCCAGTCCGCAGTTAGGCGTTACAAAAACAAAACGAAAAAAGCAAAAACAAATGAGAGGAGGCGACTAAGTCAGGGGTCGACCTCTTGGTGTTGCTCCGAACCATCGTCGCTCGGCACGGTGACTATTGCCCCCTCAACATTCGCCTTTTCCTCTGAACGATCCTCAGATTCGCTCGTCTCCTCGGTGCCTTTACCCCCCTGCTCGGGTCCGAGCATTGCCAAAGGAATTTCTTCCTCCCCCTCCACGGGGTCGTAAAAGTAGTAGGAGGAGCTGTCAGACCCGGGGATCCGAGCTGACACGTGTAGCAATGCTCGGCCGTAGGCGTCCTCCATATTCTTGAACATATGGGCTTCGGCCTCATCTTGGATGGCCTTAGTTGCCTTGGCCACCTCCGACGCCTGATTGGCCAACACCTCCTCGGTCGCCTTCCGAGCCGCCTCCGTCTCCCCCCGTGCCTTGGCCAGCTCCCCCTCGAGCTCAGCCTTCTCCTTCTCCAAGGCTTCAACATTGGCAGCCTCGGCAGTCGAATGCTTCAGAGCCTCGGCCAGCTTTGCCTCCAGACCAGCCACTTCGGCAGTGCGCGAAGCGGATAACAACTGCTCGGCTTCAAACAGTTTTACCACCTTTGCGCACTCCGACCTTTCCCGATCGTTCAGCACGGTCATCTTTTTCTCCTTCTTTGCGAACTCCTCTAGCAAGTGATTAAAGTGACAGAGGGTCTGAAAGCAACACAAGGAACTATTAGACCCGAGCGAAAAAACTTAGAAACATTTTTGGAGAAGTTTTCGATACTCACCGACATGGTGTTCCGAGCGATCTGCATCGTGTCATCACCAACGGAACCCGCTTTCAGCGCGGCTCGGTCTTTAGGGGTCGGCAGGTGCTTCAACACCTGCATGCAAATGTTCCCGTCTCCGAGGAACCCGTCCACCTTCATCACCCGCCAGTTGGGGACGAAGAGGTGCTTGTGCTCCTCAGTCGGGATCTTCTCGGCCTCGGTGGTGATAGGCGAAACCTCGAGAGCCAAGGCCGCGCTCACGTTGAATGCCCCACTCGACGACCTAGGCGCATCCATCTGGGCAGTTTGAACCGGCGCATCCGAGGCAGCTGGGGCAGACGTCTCTACAAGGCCTTGAACGGGCTCATTCGAAGGTGCCTCGACGGCCGGCTGCACAATGGTCGGGGGAACCGAGGGGATCTTCGTAGCTCGGCCCCCCTGAGGCCCTGCAACGGTCCTCTTCCTCTTTCTTGTCTCCTGCTCCTTCGCCGCCCTAGCCTTGGCCATCAGTCCTTTGTAATCCATACCGGGAGCCTCTGCAAAGACCGAGCGAAAAGAGTTAGAAAAATTTCAAACTGTAAAGACAAAGCTAAAACAAGAAAAGAAGAGAAAAGGCATACTAGGGTCAATTGGACTGAGACCCCCACGGAACAGGATCTCCTCGGTGATGTCCTTCCAACTAAGGGTCGAAAGGCCGAGAAGCTTCTCCATGACCTCCTGCTCTTCGTTGCTGAGCACCGGCTCCTTCTTCGCCCGCTTCGGAATCCCCTCTGTCTTCCACACCGACGGAATGGCCTATGGCTCGAGAGCTCGGATGAGAAAGTACTTCTCTTTCCAATGCTTGATCGAGTCCGGATTCTCGATCAGCTTTATGCCTTTCCTCGGCGAGAGATAGTACCTCTGCTCCATTTTGTTCATCTGGCAGAGGCGGTAGAGGCTCTGGAGTATAAACATCGAAGGCTGCATGCCAATCTCTTAGCAATGAAGAACGAAGGCCATCACGTGCCGCCATGTGTTCGGCATTAGCTGAGCTGGGCTCAAGCCTTACCATTGCAGCACCTTGATTACAAAGGGGTGCAAAGGCAGCCGAAGTCCGGCGCTCAGCGCGTTATAAGGAAAGACGCAAGTATCGGCCGAGGTCGACGTGCATGCTCGGACGCCAGGGCCGGGGAGAAGGAGTACATACTCCTTGGGAATCCGAAACCCACTCCTGATCAGTTGCAAGTCTACCTCGATCGGGATCGAGGAGATCTGATCCACCTCGGAAGGGTCCCTCGGATCATTCTCCTCATATGACTTGGCCGCGCCCTGCGTCACCTTCTCCAACAGGTCCTCGGGATAACTCCGTACCCCGCCGATGCTAGAAAGAGTAGACAGGTCCCGACCCAGCTCTCCCGCTGTCTTAGGATGCTCGACTATCGTCGTCACCCCGAGCGGTTCGGTAACCTCCTTGCCCTTGCTCGGCCTAATCGTTGTCTCTTTGAGCGGTTCGGCAACCTCCTTGCCCTTGCTCGGCCTAACCCTTGTCTCTTCGATCGACTCGGCAACCTCCTTCCCCTTATCCGACCTAACCGTCATCGCTCGATTGACGCCTTGGTCTGAGGTGGGGGTCTCATCCGTAGAAGAAATCTTAACCATTTTTCTCAAAAGTAAGGAGAGAGACTGACCTTGAAGTGACTAGAGTGGCCGGAAAAGATCGCCGGAGTTAAGAACGCCTTGCCACGACAGCTAGCAGCACCGTCCGAGAGCAAAAACTTCTCTAGTAGAAAGTGAAAGTGAGAGAAAAAAATGAAAAGTGAAGAATGAAGTAAAAAGTGAGGGGATGAAAACTTATAGTAAAAGAAAACGCCTCTTGGGCTTTGTAACGTACGGATGAAACTCTTGGGCCTCCCCCTAAAGCGTGAAAGTAGCCCAAACGATTAAGTAACAAAGAGCGGCAACTGTTGGAAAAGGAAGCGACGGTTCGATACAAGTCATATCGCTTGGCTATGACACCGAGGCGTACCAACGAGCAGAGGGGGCAACACTCGGATCGCTCCGCGTCCCTCAGAACCAAAATCCGAGCGACAAGCGGTCCGAGCTGAACACCCATGGAAGGAGCTCAAAAACCAAGCAAGTGCCAATCCGAGTTGAGAATTGGAGAAAAACGACTTTCTCCCCAAAATTCGTGTATGATCTCGATCGGACGGCTTAGATCGTGCCAGCGCCGCTAAACGACAAGATAGTGTTTCCACGAAAGCTGAGCCTACCTCGAGATCTGCACCGAGATCCAACAGTTCGGATCGCTCCACGTCACTTGGAACCAAAATCTGAGCGACGAGCGACCCGAGCTACCACCACAAGGAAGTGCCTCGGGATGCCGATCGGCACACGAAGTGGTGTGCGGTGCAGGAGAAGGACGAAGTCAGGACGCTCGAAATCCGAGCAAGTGGCATTCCGAGCTGCACATTTGAAGAAAAATGCCACCGAGCAACTCCAGCCGTTGGATTGTTGCGAAAATCGCACCAAAGATGATGGACGGCCCAGATCACGCCACGTCCACTAAACGACAAGATAGCGTTTTCTCGAGAACCGAGCCTATCTCGAGATCCGCGCTAAGATCCAATGCCTCAGATCGCTCCACATCGCTCGGAATTCCGATCTGAGCGACTGGCGATCTGAGCTGCTCACGTGAAGGAAATAAAGCCGAGCTACCACGCTCGGATGCCGAGCAACTGGCCATCCGAGCTGCTCATACGAAGGAAATAAAGCCGAGCCACCACGCTCGGATGCCGAGCAACTGGCCATCCGAGCTGCTCGTGCGAAGGAAATAAAGCCGAGCTACCACGCTCTAATGCCGATCAACTGGCTATCCGAGCTGCTCACGCGGAGAAAACATCGCCGACCGACTCCGACCATCCGATCTTCCAGAATTTTGCGTCCACGCGCGATGGGCGGTCCAGATCTCGCCATGCCATAATTCTCAATTTTAACTAATTTTTATTTATTAAAATCGTTTTATTTATTTAAAAATTGCGAAAAATGATTAAAAAATCGGGAAAATTAATTAAAAATTCTAGAAAATAGTTATAAATTTGGGGAAATATTTTTAAGCCCCCAAGTAAATAATTATTACCTAGAGCAATTTATTAAGACCCCCGAACGACGAATCAACACTTTGCAAAATTAAATAAGTAATCCGAAAAATAGATAAAAATTAAGAAAAAGCACCAAAGGCTCAGGAGAGCTCAAGAACGACTTAGAGCACGCCACTAACTCGGAAAACCACTATACTGCCTCACACAAAGATTTGAAACCTCCCGTTCGGACTCCGATACACCTCCGCAAGCCATTGAAACAGTGAAACTACTCCTCAAAGGCTGATCAAACTCAGTCTTCGGGAGTGGGGGGCTCGTGATATGGCTAAAAAAGAGGTTAAATCGGAACCGTCCAAATCGGGCATGAATCTTAAAGCCTGGGGGTAAAATGGTAATTTCACCTACAAACGGGTCCGAAATGAGTATGGGGTCTCCTCCCTAAAAATCCAATAACCCTCGAACGGGTCCACCACAACTGGGTTCGGGTTTTAACCCGCAGCAAACCCCGTCCAGCAAGATAGAATTATGGTTTCTGATTAATCATAATCAACGGCCCTGATTCATATCTATCCTTTCACTGGGAATTGGAGATTACATTCCTTATCTAATCACAGGGATTACATGCCTAATTTGATCCCAAAGGCGGCTATAAATACCTCCCATCCACCACCATTAAGAGGTAATCAATCCTTTGCCAGTTTACGCTCTTTCAAAATCTTCCTGATTACTGACTTGAGCGTCGGAGGGTGCATCGCCGGGATCAACCCCGGTGTCTCGTACTTTTTGTAGGTAAACGGCGGGAGTCAACGGTTACACTCCGGCGGGAGAAGTTAAGGTTTGATTATTCAGTTTTCCTAAGAATCCACAAATACTATCTGTTTGCCCCCACAGTAGATTTAGCGGTAATAGTTGGGGTAGTCACTTATACCTAGGGCTCTTAAAACCTCTACCACAGTCGCCTTACTCCTTGGGCATTGAATAAAAAGTTGATTCAGGGTCTCCGTATGTAAGTTACAGAACCCGCAGGCAGTCGCAATCTGGGATTGTCTTTTGGCCAGGTTCTCTCTCGTAAGGACTGCATTATTGAGCACTAGCCAGAGGAAGACTCTGACCTTTAGTGGTGCTTTTGCCTTCCACAGCACCTGTGCCCAGCTGGGTCGGCTTCCCCGAAAGTGAATGCAGTGATACATGGATCTGACCGTGAAAGCTCCCTTGGTCTCTAATCCCCATCGCAGCTGGTCTGGTCCCTGGGCACACATCGTCCCAGTCCATGTGATGTGTGTTTGCAGTTCTAGCAGTTGTTGTTGTAGTCCTGGGGTAAGAGCTCCTTGAAACGTCGGTCTCCAATTTCCCCTCTTCCATGTCTTTGCCACAGAAATATTAGGTCGATTCGTTTCGGCAAACAGCTCCGGGAAGGTGTCTTTCAGTGTATGAGCACCACACCACTTATCCCACAAGAATCTGGTGGACCGTCCATTTTCGATATTCAATGTAACTGCTGAGTTGAACGGTCCACTTGCTTTGGTGATTCCTTTCCAAAAACGGGAGACCTTAGTCCCTACTCGAAAGCCCAGGTTTCTCGTACCTTTTCCCCGTAGGTATGAATGAAATCCTGCCAGCCTTCCCCACCGTGGTGGAAGACCTTCCACCACCATTTTCCCAAGAGGGCAAGATTCATATCTCTAAGGTCGATGATGCCTAGACCTCCATGCTTTTTCTTTATGCAGGCAATACTCCATTTGATCAAGTGGTAGCCTCCCCTATTTGAATCTGCCCCTTTCCAAAGGAATCTTTTACGGATTCGGTCAATCCTTTGGATAACCCACTTTGGAAGCTCAAAAAAGGACATGTAGTAAATGGGCAGATTAGACAATACAGAGTTAATGAGTATCACTCAACCTCCTAGTGATAGCGATTTTCCTTTCCACCCAGACAGTCTGTCTTCCACCCTATCTATTATTAGCAACCAGTCCGACGTAGTGAGTTTTCCTGGCCTGAGTGGGAGCCCTAAATATTTGATTGGAAACTCATTCTGCTTGCATATATGAAAACTCCAAAGTATGATTCCATTTATTATGTGAAGTTTTGAGATTTACATCATTATACAACTTATACATCTATTTATGCTCATAGGTAGTGTAACCCCAGTTTCCGTTTATACGGATTTTATTTTTATTTTCTTCGTATTCTTATATTTCAATTTTCTATGAATCTTTATGTTCTCTTGAACTCTATTGCATTCATTTAGATATTCTATTATTTTGTTAAAACCTTGCCTCCTAATCCATTCGATACTATTATTAGTTGATTATCTATTTATCTTGATTGAACCTATTTATTTTGTGAACCAATACCCAAAAATAGCCCATTTGCAAACAAACCCAACCCAAGCCCACATTTTTAATCATAATCTATTCTATTATGTTACTGGTTGAGTATTTATTCATTAAGCCCAATTTCAGCTCACCCTATAATTTAGTTATTCGATTCTTCTTTGATTGTGAAGCCCAACTTAACCAAAACCCAAACAAATATCAAACCCAACAGCCAACTACACTACCCCTTTCTTCCCCTATTACTGATTTACATATATCCTTACAAATACTCAACTGATTGCCCTACAATCCCCCAAAATCTCTCCTAAACTCCCCACTAATCCCAGCCCCACTTCCCCCTCTTTACTGTTTGTATTGATTAACCCTTAATCTCCCTTTTTAATGAGTTCCTCATAAACCTAATCTCTTCTTATTCATTCCAAAGCCCTGACACCCGAACCTCTGCCTCATCTTCAACCTCTTCTTCAACCCTCTTACCTCCACCTGAAACCCTTCATTGCACTCACCCTTGACTAGCCAACAACTCCGAGCCACCTCCACAACTGCACCTGTAACACCCTAAATTCCATTTACAGGTAATTCGTATTACAACCGGATCTTTTACTTCATTTCGTACAATTTTATAAGAAAATTAAAACTTTTTATTACACAACAATGTTTATTACAGAGTTACACAACAGCAGTTAAATAAAATACTGTCACGCCCCGCTTCCTAAAAATGTGGAATACGAGTACATGACATTGGCCCAGCAAATGATTAACGTCATCCATAAGCTGTTTATCCGTTTAACTCAACAATATAATCAATACAGAATAATTGCGCAAACAATAGTAATCTCATAAATAATAATACTTGGAATGAAACAATAAAAATATCAAAAATACAATAATAGTCCAACATCTGGAATAATAATAAAATCCGGGACATAAGCCCAAAACAATAATAAATCCCAATACAGTAATAAGTTTCACACACAATGGCAATAAGTCTAAATACAATAGTTCATTAAAGCGATAAGCAATTAGAAAGGAAACATTAAGTCTTTAGAATGTATGTTCTCCAATCCCAGCAGGCAATTCTCCTTCATTACCAGTATACACTTCATCTAAAAAGAGAAGAAAAATTATCCTTAGAGCAAGCCATGGACAGCAAGTAGAGAAAGTAGTGAACAATGGAATAATGGTATAACAATGAATCAATTATCAATAGGAATCAATAGCATGGAACAATAACAATAATCGATATCATGATAATCGGTACAATAGCTATAAACAATGATGCAATATTCGGTAACAGTAATCAATGATCAATAACGGTAACACTTAGCCAATATTCGATATCAATAGAAACAATGAGGAACAATATGCAATTTCGGTGATGTGTCAACCCTTAAGTCTATTAATCATTTTAATCCTTACTAATGCACGTACTACTGCATCCTATACTATAAGTTTGATGCATACAATCAATTTCTTTTAGACTCAAGTGGTGCACTCGGTAGATCATTTACTTGGCAACGGTAAACACTATTCACCTTTTGGTGTACGATACGATCATCGGCAATGATATGGTACACGATAGATTGAGATTACGACCATAATACACAATCATACGATAAAACGGTAGCCGAAATGGTAATTAGGGAAACATGGGTCCCTCCTCCAAGTACAGTCTCTACTTTTTTCACTACTCAAATCACCTTTTAAACCCCGATTTGTTAATTATTTTATCAATGCAATAATACAATTTGCAATTATGGATATTTCGGTGAGTGATAGTATCAATAGGAAAACAATTGGTTGATAACATGGGGTAGGACAATTAGAATGATGATAATAACTCATTAGGATCATGCAATGCAACATACATACATTAATTCATGCAATATTACGATATAGGAATAATTAAACTATTAAAAACTGAAATATAAAGTTCTGGACAGCAAGAGCAGTGAGTACAAAAATAACGTTTCTTGCTGTTTAAGAAATAGAAAAGTGAATCCGTCAGAAGCTCTAGAAACTAGACTTCCACACGGTTCCAACGCATATTGTAAGTTCAAAATCCGGCAACAGTAGGTAAGTCAATCACATTGTTCTTTACAGATTTTATGTTCAGGAAGAATTTCTACATCATGTTATATTATTTTTAGAATCAGCAAAAACTCCATGATAAATTTAGTAAAAAAAATTTCTGGATTCCTAAACATGATTACTAACAATTTGGAAATTTTCAGAGAATTTTTTTAACATTTGATCAACCTTTTTGCTGTTTAAGCATGCAAGATAGAAGAATCTAAAAATCTGAAAATAAAAACACAGCTGTAGTAAAATGGGCATAACTTTTGCTACAAAACTCGGAATTAAGAAATTCAAGATGTCCTGGAAACTAGAAAGATAAGGATACAACCATTATTCAGAAAGTAATTCATTTAAATATCGTTTATGGTTCAAAAATAGCAGTCAGCATACAGGTCAGCAAGCAATATAAATGATTTGTGTAGTTTTCTTGAAAATAAATTAATTAACATGATGGGTATCGAATTTTTAGTTAATAAATTATGTAATCAACATGATGGGTGTCAAAACATGATAAATAAAATTAGAACACGCTCATGCATCAATTTATCATCAATCAATCATCATTCGATCAAACAACATACAACATATCAATTGTCTCTACCATAATTTATTTGTGTGACGATTGTATGGACAACCCTATTATCAATTCTATATGCACTCATGAAAGATCCAAACTTTAGAGTCAAAAATGGCACGATGTTAAGAATATCGAGGTTAGCTCATGTAAACCCTCAATAGACCCAACGAAAGAGATAAACAATGTATAATACGATAACAAAGAGATCTACTTGCAAGAGTTTCAACAAAACTTGAATTTGATACAATTAACAATTCAAGTGGACGGTGACTTGCCTTATAATCGGTGAAAATGAATACCAAGAATAACGTGATAAGTATCCCGAAACAACAAACACAAATCCGCAACAACATGATCCCATGAACACACAATAAAATACGTGCAAACCACGTGTAAAAGAGAACAAAAGCCACAACAAATAGAACAAAGACCAGCAGTGACCGCAAGAGGGGCAAGGGGCTGCAGCGTCACTGGGCAATGTCGATGCTGCGGTGGCAAGGGCGGACGGCGTCGGGGCGACGCTGACAAGGTGGGTCGGCGATTTGGGTTAACAGCGATGGGTCGATGCTAATGTCGAGGAGAGCGGAAGAGGAGGAGGATCGGGGTTTGGCTTGGCTGTGGTAGCGGCTGTGTTGGGCGTCGACGGGAGTAGGGTGGCGACGAGGTATGGTCGCCGGAGTGAGGGGTCGCCGAAGGAGACGAACGGAGAAGGGGATGGGTTCTGGTGTAATTTGGGCGGGAAACAGCAGAGAGAGAGAGAGAGAACGGTGAGGAGAGAGGAGAGAGGAGAGAGGAGAGAGGAGAGAAAATAAGCAGCTAGGGTTTCGATGGTGTGCAATTTTTAGGGTTTGTAGTAGAGTTGTATTTATAGGGTATAATTAGAGTACTGGGTTGGTGAATTTGGGTCCAATAATAGCGGATTTGGGTCAAGAACAAATGAAATTGGGTTTTAGGGTTCAATAAGAGATAGATCCAAATCAATATGGTTCAAATAAAAATACCCACAATTGAATAGAAGAGAGTAGGAACAACAAGAATAGCTCAATCAACAAGAACGAATAATTTCATGAACAAGATTAAATTAAAATAATCAAGAAGGAAAAATAGAGTATTTTATTCAATTTCAAATAAAATATTACTAAAGGGGAAAAGTGAAAAATAGCAGGAACAGTAGTTACAATCCTACCCACCTTACAATAAAATTTCGTCCTCGAAATTTAAGCAAGTGGTAGTAGGTAACCCTGAAGAAGGAAAAGAACAAGAACTACTAAAAAAGATGGGGAAATCTCTTTCGAATCACACTTTCAAGCTCCCAAGTCGACTCACCAGGCGAGTGAGGATTCTAAGCAACTTGGACCAACTTGATAACCTTATTCTTCAAAATCTTCTCCTACCGTTCCACAATCAACACTGGATGAATCTCACAAGACAAATTTGGTCGAACCGACAATTTCGAATAGTCAATAATATGCCTATCATCCCGAACATACTTCTTGAGCTGAGAAACATGGAAAATGTCATGTACTCCAGAAAGAACTGGCGGCAATGCGAGTCTATAGGCCACATTGCCTACTCGTCCCACCGCATCGAACGGACCAATGAATCTAGAGTTTAACTTGCCCCCACCACCAAAATGAATCACACCCTTCCATGGAGACACCTTGAGGAATACATGATCGCCCACTACGAACTCTAACGGTCTCCTGTACATGTCTTCCCATTTCCTCTTCCTGTCCTGTATGGCTTGCAAATGCTTTCGGATCTGGGCCACTATTTCAACAGTCTTCGTGATCAACTCTAGCCCCAAAAGCTTCCACTCACTAATGTCACAACACACTGGTGATCTACACTTTTGACCATACAAGACTTCATACGGAGCTGCCTAAAGACTAGCTTGGTATCTATTATTGTATGAAAACTCCACCAAGTGTAGATGATCTTCCCAAGATCCTCCAAACTGAATCACACATGACCTTAACATATCCTCCAAGGTATGAATAGTCCTCTCTGATTGACCATCTTTCTGCGGATGGAATGCAGTACTGAACTTCAACTTACTCCGAAGACTATTCTGAAGACTCCCAAAATTGAGATCAGAATCTAGTATCTCTATCTGATATAATACTGACAGGAATACCATGCATCTCACAATATTCTGCATATACCTTTCTGCCAGGCTCTCTGTAGACTGACCAACTCTGAAAGGAATGAAATGAGTACTCTTCGTCAAGCGGTCCATAATCACCCAGATGGCATTGTGACCCTTGGAACTTCTAGGCAAAGCAGTCACAAAATCTATAGTGATATTCTCCCACTTCCACTATGGAATAGGAAGCGGTTGAAGAAGTCCAGCAGTCCTCTGATGTTCTGATTTCACTTGCTAAAAGATCAGACACCGAGAAACAAATCTTGCAACATCCATCTTCATACCCTACCACCAAAAATGCAACTTCAAATCCCGATACATCTTTGTACCACCGGGATGAATAGAATATTGCGAATGGTGGGCTTCTCCAAGTAACTTCTTCCTGACTTCCCCTTCTGGGACACAAAGACGAGCCCCAAAGCTGAGAGATCCATCCTCATGAATCACCAAATCTGTTCTCGAACCAGTTTCAACCTCAGCTCGAAATTATTGCAATTGCACATCACCAGACTGTGTCTCCTTAATCTGATCCACCAAAGACGACTGCAACTGAAGCACCATACAACTCTCCTCAGGACCAGGCAATACCACATCTAATTCCAATCTCCTCGTAGCTTCCACAAGCTCTTTCTTCTCAGTAAGAACCACAACAACAGGTCTTCTGCTAAAAATATCAGGTACTGAATTAATCCTGCGAGGGTGATACTGCAAACTGATATCATAATCTGCCATCAGTTCCAACTATCGCCTTTGCCTCATATTCAGCTCCTTCTGGGTGAACACATACTTGAGACTTTTGTGGTTAGTGAAAATCTCCACTCGGTCTCTAAGTAAATAATGTCTCCAAAGCTTCAAGGCAAAAATCACAGTATTAAGCTCCAAATCATGTATAGGATAGTTCTTCTCATGCGGCCTTAACCATATAGATGCATATGCGACAACCTTGCCTCGTTGCATCAAAACAGTACCCAAACCTTTACATGAAGCATCACAATGAATTACGAAACCTCCTGATCCATCCAGGATAGTCAACACAGGTGCTGATGTCAACTGATTCTTCAACTCAACGAAGGCTTCTTCACAAAACTCATCCCACACAAACTTCTGATCCTTCCCAGTCAACTTGGTCACCGGCCCTGCAATCTTTGAGAAATCCCAAACAAACTTCCTGTAATAACCCACTAGACCAAGAAAACTTCGAACTTTCGATACAGACTTCGGCGTCGGGCAATCCTTAACTGTAGAAATCTTGGATGGATTGATAGAAACACCATCACCAGAAATAATGTGGCCCAAGAACGCCACACGATCCAACCAAAACTCACACTTTCTAAGCTTCCCATACAACTGATGATCTCTCAAAGTTTGCAAAATAACCTTCAAGTGCTCAGCATGCTCATCCCGATTCCTAGAATAGACAAGAATATCATCAATGAACACCACCACAAATTTATCCAAGAAGGGAGAGAAAACTCGATTCATCAAGCTCATAAATATAGCTGGAGCATTAGTAATTCCAAAAGGCATCACCAAAAATTTATAGTGCCTATATCTCATTCGAAAAATAGTCTTCTGTACATCCTCGGCTTTCACCTTAACCTGATAATAACCAGAACGAAGATCCAGTTTCGAAAATACAAAAGCACCTCCCAATTGATCAAATAGGTCATCAATTCTTGGCAATAGATACATGTTCTTCACTGTGACATTATTGAGCTCACGGTAGTCAATACACAACCTGCGATTACCATCCTTCTTATCGACGAACAGAACCGGAGCTCCCCAAGGCGAAACACTCGGCCTGATAAAACCTCTAACCAATAACTCCTGAATCTGCTACTTCAATTCAGCTAACTCAACAGGAGCCATTCTGTACGGACTCTTAGAGATTAGAGCTGTTCCTGGCTGAACATCAATACTGAACACCACTTCATGATCTGGCGGTAATCCCGGCAATTCCTCAGGAAAAACATCTAGAAAATTCTGCACAACCGACGGTGCGACAACATCATCAGCACACACTTCCTCTATAACTCCAACTTCCTGACTAGCCAACTTCTCAACATACGCAAGCTGCGTTTCACTGGCACATAATTCAAATTTCTGATGTTCTAGTATTCGAAACACCGCCTTCTTCTTGCAGCAGTCAATCACAGCATGAGTGGCACCAACCTAATCCATCCCCAAAATAACATCAAACCCAGAATTGCTAATGATAATCAGATCGGCAACAAAATAAACACCACTAATAACCAAGGGACTCTGCTAACAAATCTGAGAAAACACGACAACAAATCTTGCTACCATAGCAGCGAAATGACTCAGTCGGGCAAATTTTGCAACGTACTCATCCACGGTACGATTCCCCTGAGTTAAAGAAACAAACTATCGTTCCATCTCATTCTTGGTGACATTAGTGAAGAACTTCTTGAGGAAGCTCTCAGTAAATGCGGCCCAAGGAATAGGTTGTCCCAATCGTTCAGCCTCAGTTTGCCACCAGATGAGGGCAAGGTCAATTCTATATGCACTCATGAAAGATCCAAACTTTAGAGTTAACAGTGGCATGATGTCAAGAATTTTGGGTTAGCTCATGTAAACCCTCAATAGACCTAACAAAAGAGATGAACAATGGATAATACGATAACAAAGATATCTACTTGCAAGACTTTCAACAAAACTTGAATTTGATACAATTAACAATTCAAGTGGACGGTGACTTGCCTTATAATCGGTGAAAACGAATACCAAGAATAACAGGATAAGAATCCCGGAGCAACAAACACAAATCCGCAACAACACGATCCCACGAACACACAATAAAACACGTGCAAACCATGTGTAAAAGAGAACCAAAAGCACAACAGCAAGAACAGAGACCAGTAACGACCGCAAGAGGGGCAAGGGGCGGCACGTCACTGGGCAACATAGACGAGGTGGGTCGGCGATTTGGGTTAACAGTGATGGGTCGCTGCTAATGTCGAGGATAGCGGAAGAGGAGGATCGGGATTCGTCTTGGCTGTGGTGGCGGCTGTGTTGGGCATCGACGGGAGTAGGGTGGCGATGGGGTATTGTTGCCGGAGTGAGGGTTCACCGGAGGAGACGAATGGAGAATTGGATGGGTTCTGGTGTAATTTGGGCGGGAAACAGCAGAGAGAGAGAGAATGGTGAGGAGAAAGGAGAGAGGAGAGAGAATAAGCGGCTAGGATTTCGATAGTATGCAATTTTTTGGGTTTACAGTAGAGTTGTATTTATAGGGTACAATTAGGGTACTGGGTTGGTGAATTTGGTCCAATAATAGCGGATTTGGGTCAAGAACAAATGAAATTGGGTTTTAGGGTTCAATAAGAGATAGATCCAAATCAATAGGGTTCAAATAAAAATACCCACAATTGAATAGAAGAAAGTAGGAACAACATGAATAGCTCAATCAACAAGAACGAATAATTTTATGAACAAGATTAAATTAAAATAATCAAGAAGCAAAAATAGAGTATTTTATTCAATTTCAAATAAAATATTTCAAAAGGGGAAAAATGAAAAATAGCGGGAACGGTAGTTACAAATACAACATGAAATACAATTCTAATATTATCAGCTTTAATCATGAATATAATCTTTATCATCAACCATCTTTAAGTCATTGCCAATCCAATCCAAGTCCTGCACTGAAAATCTGTAGGCACATTAGTTTCTTACAACCGATGTAATATTATAAAACAACGATCCTCACTATGCCGTAATATAACGATTCTCTTACTTTAACAATCACACACTTGAATGCATATAAAAGTGTAAAAAGTGACTATCCTAACCTTGTCAGTATATGATATGACTTAATGCCTAATGCTGATGTAATACTATAATGACACTAATGCATACCTGTTCGGATTGTATGCACCCCATCCTACATAGGTCCGAGGGCAAGCACCTATGCACTCCACATTAAAGGGTTTAATCCCTCACCATGAAAAAACTACTTGGTAACAAATCAAGTTTTAGACATTCCACGAGTACAGATTCCAGCCCCAAAGTCCACCGTCAAGCTTATACGGAAATTCTCGTTGTGCGAACATCTCGCAAGTGTCCTTTTAGCCCCGGTATACGCATATACACTGGAGAACGACCTCCCATCCACCCGACTATTCATGATCCTGGAATCCACCGTCAAATCAATCATAGCCCCGGATTTAATTAAGGCTCGTTTCCATCGCAAGCAACCACATCCCCGGAGTCCACCGTCAAACTGGGTCTATAGTCCTGGAGTCCACCGTCAGACTATATAGAGACAAACCACTTACATTTGCCCAAGTTTTATTACATCTCCACTTAGTGCATAATCCTTAAGTTTAAACATGAATAAATAATACTATCTAGAGCTAGCTTACCCTCCTACCGATCTTACTTAAAAATACAGAGAACGAAAACCCATATTGTCCACTTCTCAAATCAATTATTTATTTTCAACATTTGCCGATACTTGAGTCTCACTAAGCCTTTAGAATCAACATATTTTTATGTTCAACATTATGGGGGTACGCATACCCTTATAATTTATATTCTCAATTTCATGTATTCATATCAAATTCTTTTATTCATTCTCATTTACTAATTATGAAGTAAACACTTCCTAGTTAATCACACAACCAACAATTTATTACCAAGTTCCTTTGATTAACAAAACTCATTTTCACTTATATTTATTCTTCAAGAATATATTCCAAATACAAAGTTCATTTTGATCAATAAAACTCCTTTCATATTCAATCATATTTCAATTATAAATCTCAATTCTATTCAAAAGATAGGTTCATTATCCCATAAAAGATTCTACTATAACTTTGTAGTTAAAAACACTTAGAATCATCTTCAATTACTTTATCTATATTCATTTGCAAAATAGTAAGTTCAAAACCAGAAAACTGCAGTTCATGCTTCTTGTAAAAATCATAGAAAATAGTTCACGAAACTTTGTGTTCTTTAGATCAAAATAAAGATATACGAGTCTAATTCAATTTCTTAGTTATAAGTTTCTCCAAAGTATTGTATCTATAACCCTGAATTCTTCGAAATATATAGTAGGGTCAAAATATCGAAATACTACCACTTGTTCAGTCTTGTAAAATTTATTATAAATTCAATTCTTTGTGAAAATTTAATTTCCTATACTTTAAAGAAATTTTAACGAGTCTACTACAAGTTCTTAGTTTTAACTTTTCTCAAATTACTTCATTTACGATGCTGAGATGATCAAAAACCGAAATGTATACATATTTCCAGCAACTAGTCGACTGCCAACCAGTCCTAAGTTTAGATTTTATTAAAATAGTAAACGACTTCCAAATATTATGAAATTTTAAAGGGATATTCCTGACATATACAAGATAATCCCATAAAAGTTTTAGTTCTAGATTCCAAATATTTTATTTAATATGATTTTCTGAAGTGTAAACAAAACTCAAAACAACAACTTTCTTTACATAGATTAACAACTTTGTGTATGAATTTATCCCCCAATTTATTCAATCTAATCATGACGTATTAACATGCACCCAACATCATTTTAACTTTTCTTCATAACAATCTTTCAATTAGCATGCATTTTTTTTCATACTCATATCTATCAAATATTCCAAATAACATCATCGCAAAATTAACTACAATTCATATGAATTATCAATTTCATGCATCAATATTCCTACACCTACATACTACTACATTTTAGAAAGTTCAAGAATCACCCACCTTAATGGAAGAACAAGCGGAAGAAGACTCCTAGAGAGTGGCTCCTAGCTTCAACACAAAAGTTCTTCTCCTCCTAGCAAAGCAAGACCGAGCCTCCATTCTTGAAAAAATTCCGAGCTCTCTTTATTTTCTCTCTTTCTTTTCTTCTTTTTTGTTTCTTTTATTTTCTGTTCAAAGTTCATGAAGTAAGGGGTGATATTTATAGTGTCAAATGGGTGAATGAAGAGACACCTATTACCCAAATATAAATGCCCATTATCAAAATTAATCACCCACTCACCATTACTACACAAACCCCCACCTCTTCCCCTTCATATGCATGGCAAAACCCTTTGAATTTCTCACATGTGCACACTTCTCATTCTTTTGTTTATAGTTCAAATATATATATTTGTTACATGACAAGTGTGGTACACATATAAAAGTGTATTTAATATAAGATTTTATCATGGGCCTTTATTTTGAAATTAGTTTCTTTTGGCCCTTAAGATGAACTTTAGGCCTATGAGTTTTTAAATAAATAAATAATACAAATGTGAGTAAAATGAGAAGAAAAATTGTGCATGATATCTTAGAAAATTTTAGAAATAAATTGCACATAAAATTTTATGTGCAATAGACGTGCCAAATATTAAAAATTAATTTGAGAGAACGAAAAGCAATCAAAATACAAAATATGTATATTTAATAATGTTACGGATATTACACGTAACGAAAAATATACGTAATCGACATGTGTATTGAAAACACGTGCAATGTACGTAAAACACAAGGATTAAAAATAAATATTTGAATTGGCTAAAAATAGGATTTTTGAGAAAACAAAAAACATATAAATAATCAGAATATGATATTTATATAAAAATATGTTACGAATATTACTCGTAACGGTACAAAATACACGTGCGTAATACGCGAGGGCAAAATTGTCGTTACTCAATTTTGCGGGGTGTTACAGCACCCTCACCTCGTCATCGCCTTCACCCACACCTCATCCACCTTCCTCCTTGTTGTCCAGCACCATAACACCACCACTGCTTCCTTTTTCTTCTCCTTCATTCCTTCTACTTCCGAAACACACTACCACTAAAAAACTCCTTCTTCCTCTGACCTTCGTCTTCAACTCGAGCTCCCATTCCCCTCTTCAACAGCAACTCCGACCTTCCTACCCTCCATAGCCTGTAACCCACTTCCTGAGCACCATCGCAGCCACCTCATGCCTCCCTGAGTCCCTCGATGCACCCCGCAACCCACTCCACCACCAAACCCGAGCCTGCCTGCTCTTCATCATCCTTGACCTCGCCACAGTCCTCGATGCCTCCTCTTCAACCCGAGCCCGACCTTCCCTTATTGCTTGACCTCATTACCATCGCACCCCTGAACCCCCCTGCCTACAACATCTCCCTCGCTGCTCTTCCGACAGAACCAACAGTGAAGCAACCACCGCGCTCTTGTTGCGTTCGCTGCCCACGTGTTGTCGTCATCGCTTTTCTTCCTCCCGTTGATTCTCGCCATGCACGTAATTGTCATATAAGGCAAGCATTTCTTTGATCTTCTGCAAGTAGTTTTCTTATTTGACTATCATACCATGAAATCCGTTTATCGTCCTTGTCCATGCAAATATTCTTTGTAGATCTAAATCGTTAAACCACCGTATTGTTACATGCCTTGGGATCTCTTCATAATTGAATCAATTATTTTATAGTGTATTGAGTCATTCCAATTGTCTCCATTGATTCAATACTCACGAAAAGATCATAAACCTCATCGTCACTTTGCACGGACTGCACGGACATGAATCGGAGTTACATATATAGACATGTGTATATAGATAAATATGGTGATTCGAATGAATTTTGAATCATGTGCAATATTTTAGTTTAATTCTTAAATATAATATCGTTGAAATGATAAATTTTAATGGATTAATTGTAGAGGCATGTTCCAATAACTAATTATGAATGAAATCCATTTATGGGTATAAAAGTTAAATTTCTTGTAGATAGTGATTTTAAGATGGCGTACTAGATTCTGTCCTGTTATCTCCATTGACTTATTGTTTTCGAGTTCAAATCATTGCGGAACAGTCGACCGGTTATATTGAAATAGTCGACTGTCTTGATTATTTATTTTCGAGTTCAAATCTTTGCAGAACAGTCGACCGACTACACTGTAACAGTCGACTACCCTGACTATTGGTTTTCGAGTTGTAAATCCTCACAGAATAGCCGATTGTCCATGTTTTAACAGTCGACAGCCCTGAATTTTCAAATAATATTTGGATTTTTGTGTTATAATTTTCTATAACTTGTGGCCTAGTATAAATAATAATTTGAGGCTATTTTTGGCAAAAAAAGAACATATTATTTTATTAGTTTAAATTGTCTTTGAATAAAGAAAAATACATGCCTTGTTTAAAAGAGTTTTGAAATGAGTTTTGGCAATGAAAGTGTGAATTTTTGATAAAATGACAGTACAGTAATTTCATGGGAAGAATGAATTATGAATGTGACAAGTTAGAAAAAAACGAATTCTTTTGTTTATGCATGAGTTTGTACTTGAAAGTGAAATTGAATGTTATGACGAATTATGAAAGATTTTATGAGCATGAATACACAAATGCTATGAACATGAAAGGAAAATTATTGTTAATCATGAAAAAGACTTTATGACTGTGAAAACTTGATTTTGTGATTGTGAATTGAAATTGAGAACTAGAGTGTAGTTAAGCCTCATATCGGCATTGAAAAGAGATATGCTGGAATGAAATTTGAGATGAAAAGACCAAGATTGGGTCATGTTGAATAGATGATTAAAACCGGTATAGTGGAAAGGCTAACTCTAGAGAATTGATTTTGTTCATAATTCAAATAAGTAAGGATTAGATACATAGTGAAGAGGTGATGAAAATAAGAGAAAAACAGGAGTATGAGGGCCTCGGAGCTACGATGTGAGAGTATTCACCGGCTGTCTTCCCGATGCATCATGACATGACGTGGATATGTCTCCAGGAGTCCGTACCGCACGCGACGCTCGTGGGGTGTTTGGTGACTGTGGGTGGTGTCAAGTCCCATGACGGAGGCTGAATTGTCCATAGGTTCTTCACGATGCGTCGTGACATGACGTGGGATTCCCCTCCAGGCTGTCTGGACATGAGCTCGTAACTCATAGAACATCTAGGATACTTATCGTTGTTACAGTAGTAGTTTAAAACATGACGAGGGATTGAAACCTACAAGATGAAGAACAGTTAAGGGCTTGCCCTCAGACTTATGTAGTATGGGCCGCATAGAATCTGAACAAGTGCGCATTAGTGTCATCTAATATAAATAACTACATTAAGGACTAAGTGCACCGCACAATACAACATCAATAGGATAGTCCCTTGTAGTTCTGTTGGTGATCAAGCTTGTGGTTTGTTTAAGCATTCGAGAATTATTATACTGGTTCGGCACAGAGAGGATAGCCGTGTAAAATATTTCGTCGGTTGTAAGCAACTGACGGGCCCACAATTCTTATGCAGGGTAAAGTGATTAGCAAGACTAAAAAATGCATGCTGATTAAATAATGATCCAAGTGTTGTACATTTCAATTCATGTAATTTGTTGTAAATTACTTCCGCTGTAAATATGTAATGAAAGTGTAAACTCTGATTTAACAAAAAGTTTTATTTCCTTGTAAAATTGTACGAAAGAAGTGTAAAGATCTTGTGGAACTTCGATTTCAATCTGTTTTGGAATTCGGGGTGTTACAGAGTGGTATCAGAGCCACGCTTCCAAGTAGTACAAATTTATAATGAACGACACCCTAGAAGTGGACATTCGGGCGTGTGTTGAGTCTAGAGATTTAAATGTAAGTCACTTACATTTGTGTTTCTCTATGATTTATGCTTCTTCTTCTCTTTCTCTAAGATGGCGGACCACTTCGACCCAACTGGAGATGACGACTGGCACATCGTTAAGGACGATTACTATCCCGAGCAAGCTGATTCAAACGAAGAGGATCTTGAAGAACTTGAAGAGGAATGGCCTGAGTCCCGAGAGATCACTCCACCTCCGGATTCATCTGATGAATCCTCCGATGAGGAAGAACCGGTTCCGAGTAGTCTTATTGTGTCTCTTCAGAGGCAGGTAGAGACTCAGAGGGAGAGAGCGGAGCTGCTATAGGCGCAGTGCGTGAAGTGCAAGGAGAGTATTGGAACTCTCAGTCATCGTGTTTGGAAACTCGAGAAGAGGAAAAATATGTACGATGTACTAAAGGAGGAAGTGGAGTAACTATGGGGATAGCTTCGAAAAGCCAAGAGGAACCGTAGAAACTAGACTGTTGTATCTTCTTACTGCTTTCATTTGATGTCAGGAATGTTTTAAATTCGAATGTATAAAGTTTAAAATTCAATAAAATGAAAAGTTGATTTAAAATTCATGTTTATACTTCGAGTTTAATAGATCTTTTGCATCAGAATATGGCTAGAAGAGGAGCTCGAAATGGTGAAGGTCTGGACTTGGAAACAAAACTAGCGAGGGTCTATCAGACACTCAATATCGTTGCCATGAATCAGAATCAAGTACCCACAGCAGTCAAACTCGTGGAATCATTCAAGCTGATGAAACCACCAGTATTTGAGGGAAAGTCAGATTCTCACATGACTGACAACTGGATCCAAAAGATAGAGACCATCTTCGAAGTCTTGGTGACTTCGGAAGGTAGCAAGGTGAAGTTGGCGGCACTGCAGTTTGAGAAGGATGCATCTGTGTGGTGGCAGTCGATGATGCAGACGATGGGAGGTATTGTTCTTGGCTGGGATGAATTCTTGGAGGAATTCCGCCGTCATTATTTTTTCTCAGACGTCCAAGAGAAGAAGGCCATAGAGTTTCTGGCGCTATAGCAGGGCGGCATGTCCGTTAGGGAGTATGAGACAAAATTCACTCAGCTCTCTAGGTATGCACTCGAACTGGTGATGGATGAGGCGAAGAAGGCTCAAAAGTTCGAGCACGGGTTGAGGCTAAGTCTGAGATCTAGGATGATACCCCTCGGTATCAAGAGGTTTAACAAGCTGGTCAAACGAGCTGCAGCCACTGAGGCAGATATGGAGCAGTTCCTTGCTGTTCAAAATCGGAGGACCAACTGGAATGTTGGGAAGATGCCCACAGTTTTTGGCAACTTCAGGGGGCAGCCGCCTGCCCAGAGGTTCAAACCAACGGGAGCAAATACTGTCAACATAGCTGGGAGACCGGAAACAATTGGGTGAGACCTCCTGTGGTGAGTTGCTTCAACTGTGGTGAGACGGGACATTACAAGTCTCAATGCCCCAAGCCACAGAATGTCATCCGTAGTGGACTAATGCAGCAAGTTGGGAAGAAGCCGTACCAGCAGGGGCGTGTATTTGCCTCGACTGAAGTTGACGCTGATGAGGTGCATCACGTCATCACTGGTACAAGGGAGGATGTTTACAGTGTTTTCTGTTGTTTCTCTTTTCCCGCTTTTATAGTGAACTGTTATGTAACGAGTGTGTGTTATGTAACAGGAGAACTTTATTTGAATGGAAAGAAAGCTGCTGTTTTGTTCGATACTGGGTCCTCACACTTTTGTATCACCTGAGTTTGCTAAAGTTTTTTGAGTTGAACCGAAAGTCTTTCCTGGCAAGGTATTGGCAGTATCAGGGGAAACTCTAACCACTGATCGGTACTATGCGGGCTGTGAGATCGTGATTGGGGACAAAATTTTTGGGATTGATATGATCGAGCTGAATGTCTTGGGAGTCAAGGTGATCATTGACATTGATTGGATATCGGTGTACAGTGCGAGTATCGAGTGTAAGACCAAGGAAGTAACAGCGAAGGCTCCAGGTGGTCCTGAAGTCACTTTCCAAGGGAAGAGGAGATGTTCTGCTCTGGTGGCAGCTATCTGCAAGAGGGATGTTCCTGTAGAGGTGCAGCAAATTCCTGTGGTTCGGGATTACCCGACTGTGTTCTTGGAAGATTTGCCTGGGTTACCCCCGCATCGTGATGTGGAGTTCAGCATCACTATTCAGCCAGGGAGTGCACCTATTTCCAAGGCACCGTATAGGATGGCGCCTGTGGAGCAGGATGAGATCAAATGACAGATTGAGGAACTGTTGGAGAAAGGTTTTATTCAACCGAGTGCGTCACCCAGGGGAGCACCGATGCTTTTGGTAAAGAAGAAGGATGGATCGATGAGGATGTGCATCGATTACCGGGAGCTGAATAAGGTCACCGTTCAGAATAAGTATCCAATTCTCCGAATTGACGACCTGTTCGATCGTCTACAAGGAGCAGCTATTTTCTCCAAAATAGATCTTCGATCAGGTTACCATCAAGTTCGAGTGAAGACCGAAGATGTGCATAAGACTGCGTTCAGAACTCAACATGGGCGTTACGAATTCTTAGTTATGCCGTTTGGAGTGACGAATTCACCTGCAATTTTCATGGATATGATGAACAGAGTTCTGAGGCCGTTCATTGATTCTTTCGTCGTGGTGTTTATCGACGATATTCTTGTGTACTCCAAGTCGGAGGAGGAGCACATAGAGCATTTGGCGGCAGTTTTGAAGAAGCTTTTGGAGCATGAGTTGTATGTCAAGTTATCCAAGTGCGATTTCTAGAAATTTGAAGTGGCATTCATGGGTCACATCCTTTCTAAGGAGGGAGTGGCGAATGATCCGTAGAAGATAGAGGCGGTGAAGGATTAGGCAAGACCTACTACAGTGAAGGAAATCAGTAGTTTTCTTCGGCTGACTGGATATTACAGGAGGTTTATTCAGGGTTATGCTCAGATAGCCGTGCTTCTCACTGGTCTGACCAAGAAGAATGTGAACTTCAGATGGACTGAGCAGTGCGAGGCAAGATTTCAGGAGTTGAAAGAGAGGCTGACTACTGCACCAATTTTAGCTTTGCCTAGAGCAGGAGTTGAGTATGATGTTTACAACGATGCTTCACATCGTGGGCTTGGTTGTGTCTTAATGCAAGAAGGAAAAGTGATCACTTATGGGTCTAGGCAACTACGAATGCATGAGAAGAATTATCCGACTCATGATCTAGAGTTGGTTGCGATTATCTTCGCCTTGAAGCAATTGAGACTTTACGTGTATGGTGAGAAATTAAACATGTACACGGACCACAAAAGCTTGAAGTACATCTATCAGCAGAAGGATATGAATCTGAGGCAAAGGAGATGGCTGGAAGTGCTTGAGGACATTCATCCTGAGATTATGTACCATCTTAGGAAGGCTAATGTGGTTGCTGATGCACTTAGCTGCAAGAGCAGTTTGGCCAGTTTGATTACGACTCAGAGGCAGCTTGCTGAAGAATTGGATCGGGCTGGTATTGAAGTTGTTTTGCAAGGCTTGGGAGCATCCTTAGCTCAGTTGAGGCTTCAACCTATGCTAAATGAAAGGATCATTGCAAGTCAGAAGGAAGATGCAGATGTTCAGAAGATGAAGGAGTAGGTTAGTGCTGGCAGGTTGTTCGAGTTTCAGGTCAAGGATGGAGTGTTGTGGTTTGGAGAGAGGATGTGTGTTCCGAATCAGTCGGACTTGAAAGAAAGTATTCTTCAGGAGGCACATGCTACTTTTTTGTCAATACATCCTAAGAGTACTAAGATGTATAGGGACATTAAGCAGCATTTCTGGTGGTCAAGTTTGAAGCGGGATGTGGCCGAGTTCGTGGCGAGGTGTGAGATCTGTCAGCAGGTCAAAGCCGAGAATTAGAAATCTGGAGGTCTTTTGCAATCGTTACCTATTCCAGAATGGAAGTGGGATAACATCAGTATGGATTTCATCACGGGTTTCCTGAGAGTTCAAGGGGCAATGATGCGATTTGGGTTATAGTCGATCGACTAACCAAGTCCGCTCACTTCTTGGCGATGAAACTTACTTCGTCGATGGACAAATTGGCTGAGCTGTATGTTGGAGAGATCGTCAGGCCTCATGGTGTTCCGTTAACCATTGTGCCTGATCGAGATACGTGGTTTACTTTGCATTTCTGGAGGAGTCTTCAGACAACTTTGGGTACCAAGACGGATTTCAGCACTGCTTTTCATCCTCAGATCGATAGGCAGACCGAGAGAGTCAACCGTATTCTTGAGGATATGCTTCGGTGTTGTGTACTAGACTTTGGAGGCAGTTGGGAAAGACATCTAGCTTTGGTCGAGTTTGCCTATAAGAATAGTTTTCAGACTAGTATTGGGATGACGCAGTACGAAGCTCTGTATGGCAGGAAGTACAGAACACCTGCCTGTTGGTTCGAAGTGGGGTGCGACAGATGTTTGGGCTTAAGATTGTGCAGCAGACCTCTAAAAAGATTGATTTGATCAGGAAGAGATTGGTGGATGCTCAAAGTCGGCAGAAGAGCTATGCAGACAACCGGAGAAGGGACCTTGAGTTTGAGGAAGGTGACTTTGTCTTTCTGAAAGTATCGCCCAGCAAAGGTGTGATCCAATTTGGCAAAGGCGGGAAGTTAGCCCCGAGGTTCATAGGCCCGTTTAAGATATTAAAAAGGATCGGAAAAATTACTTACCGGCTTGAGTTACCGGAAGAGTTGTCTTAGGTGCACAATGTCTTTCATGTGTCTATACTGAGAGGTTACATTCCAGATCCCAATCATCATTTACCCGAAGTGCCAGAAGATTTGCAATTGGATCTGAGTTACATTGAGCTCCCAGTCAAGATTGTTGATCGTAGGGAGAAAGTCTTGAGGAATAAGACAATACCGATGGTCAAAGTAGTCTGGAGAAACCATTTGATTGAAGATGCAACTTGGGAATCTGAGGAGAGGATGTTAAAGGATCATCTTGAGCTCTTTGCTTGATTTGTATCTGTATTTTTTTTCTTGCGTGGTTGTGTTTTTGTTTCAAATTCTTTAATTGTAGTTCTGGGGACGGAACTATTCTGAGGAGCGAGTGTTGTAATACCTTGAATTTTTATTTAATGAGAATTGTTGATTTTTACGTGTTGTGCACGTACAAATTTTGTATGTATATTTTCTTACAAAATTATCTCTTATAACATGAACAAATAAACAATTTTTTTCTTTCTCTTTATTTTCTAAAAGCCAATTTTAAAAGCCTAAAATTGTTTTTCTAATTTAAGCCCACCCTAATTAATTAAAAATTTTATTTTGACTCATGAGCCTAAAGCCCACTATTTTTGAAGCCCACAAATTAATTAATCTTTTAATTGTCACAACTTGTCATGTAGATACAACTAGTAGACAATTAATTAATTAATTTTGGTACTACTTAATAATGGGGGGGCACTAGAAAGGGCAGGTGCACACACTAGAGTGTGCATTGCACACCCTTCGAGGGGTGGTCGGATTGTGGAGAGAGAGAGAGAGGGAGACTGGGATGAAGTTGAGGGGTGGTTATGTGATCATGGAAGTTACTACAACTTCCCAGTTCATCTTAGTCCTTAATCTCTAACTCCTTGATTAAATCCTAGCCATCTATTCTCATCCTAAAAGTGTATAAATACTCCTATATTTCTTCTCATTAGTACATTACACAATTCATTAAGAGAAAAAAGATAAGAAAGCAAAAGATTGAGAGGCATTAGCGAGCAAAAGATTAGAGTGTGAAAAATTGTGTGTGTTCCAACCTAGAGGTGGCCGGCCAATCATCCAAGGAGTACAAGGAGGGCTCGGGTTCCATCAAGCTCAAGGAGGAGAAGGCAATTTGCAATACAACCAAGGAGGAGAAGGCTTGCTTCTTGCATTCTAGGAGCTTTCATTTCGTTTTCTCCAATAGGTGGGTGTTTCTCATGCTTCTAAAATCTAGATACCATGCTAGGAATGATTTGAAGAAATTGTTAAAGAACAACTAGTTGGAATTGGACTCATGTTTGCTTAATTAGAAATGAGATGGTAATTTAGAAAAAAATGTTTGTTAAAATGGTTGCTAGTTGATTATTTGGGAATTGAAGTGTTAGAAACTATCATGATTGCCATGATAGATATTTATGAATTATGCTATGTGAAGAAATTTATGATTATGAGACAAAGGATGAATTGAATGCTTCATGTGGAATTGTTTGTTTAAATTAGAGTAAACTCTACTATAGGAAATAGGAGAATTTTGTGTTCTAAATTGATGTAGATGGTTAAATAATGAGAGAATGAAGAAATAAAACATTTTTTTGTAGAAACTTATATTGTAAATTTTGTGAAAATGGAATTGTTCTAAATGTCGAAATTATGGACATAGAACACCAATTGAGATAAAAAATGCATGTGTTATTGGTAAATAATGAATTAAAAAATACTAGTTTATCGTAATTGTATATACATTAAAATCTGGAGAGTTTTGACTCAAAAAGAGAAGAAAAAGAACTAAAAACATTTTGGGAATTTGAAAAACCTAGTAGCACAGTCGACCGACTATATTGAAATTGTCGACTGTCCTGACTATTTGTTTTCGAGTTTAAATTTTTGCAGAACAGTCGACCGATTATATTGAAATAGTCAACCGTCCTGATTATTTGTTTTCGAGTTCAAATGTTTGCAAAACAGTCAACCGACTACACTGTAACTGTCGACTACCCTGACTATTGGTTTTCGAGTTGTAAATCCTTACAGAATAGCCGACTGTCCATGTTTTAATAGTCGACTGCCCTGAAGTTTCAAATAATATCTGGATTTTTGTGAGATAATTTTCTGTAACCTGTGGCCTAGTATAAATAAAAATTTGAGGCTATTTTTGGCAAAAAAAAGAACATATTATTTTATTAGTTTAAATTGTCTTTTTATAAAGAAAAATACATGCTTTGTTTAAAAGAGTTTTGAAATGAGTTTTGGTAATGAAAGTGTGAATTTTTGATAAAATGACAGTACAATAATTTCATGGGAAGAATGAATTATGAATGTGACAAGTTAGAAAAAAATGAATTCTTTTGTTTATGCATGAGTTTGTACTTGAAAGTGAAATTGAATGTTATGACGAATTATGAAAGATTTTATGAGCATGAATACACAAATGCTATGAACATGAAAGGAAAATTATTGTTAATCATGAAAAAGATTTTATGACTGTGAAAACTCGATTTTGTGATTGTGAATTGAAATTGAGAACTAAAGTGTAGTTATGCCTCATACCGGCATTGGAAAGAGACATGTTGAAATAAAATTTGAGATGAAAAGACCATGATTGGGTCATGTTGAATAGATGATTAAGGCCGGTATAGTGGAAATGCTAACTCTAGAGAATTGATTTTGTTCATGATTCAAATAAAGATTAGATACATTGTGAAGAGGTGATGAAAATAAGAGAAAAACATGAGTATGAGGGCCTCGGAGCTACGGTATGAGAGTATTCACCGGCTGTCTTCATGATGCGTCGTGACATGACGTGGATATGTCTCCAGGAGTCCGTACCGCAGGTGACGCTCGTGGGGTGTTTGGTGACTGCGGGTGGTGTCATGTCTCTTGATGGAGGCTGAATTGTCCATAGGTTTTTCACGATGCGTCGTGACATGTCGTGGGATTCCCCTCCAGGCTGTCTGGACATGAGCTCGTAACTCATAGAACATCTAGGATACTTATCGTAGTTACAACAGTAGTTTAATACATGACGAGGGATTGAATCCTATAAGATGACGAACGGTTAAGGGCTTGCCCTCAGACCTATGTAGTATGGGATGCATAGAATCTGAACAAGTGCGCATTAGTGTCATCTAATATAAATAACTGCATTAAGGACTAAGTGCACCGCACAATATGATATCAATAGGATAATCCCTTGTAGTTCTGTTGGTGATCAAGCTTGTGGTTTGTTTAAGCATTCAAGAATTATTATACTGTTTCGGCACAGAGAGGATAGCCGTGTATAATATTTCGTCGGTTGTAAGCAACTGACGCGCCCACAATTTTTATGCAGGGTAAAGCGATTAGCAAGACTAAAAAATGCATGCTGATTAAATAATTATCCAAGTGTTGTACATTTCAATTCATGTAATTTGTTGTAAATTGCTTCCGCTTTAAATATCTAATGAAAGTGTAAACTCTGATGTAACAAAAAGTTTTATTTTCTTGTAAAATTATACGAAAGAAGTGTAAAGATCCTGTGGATCTTCGAATTCAGTCTGTTTTGGAATTCGGGGTGTTACAATTAAGATGTGAGATGTACCAGTATGTTAATAGACATTGTTAGGAGTTATTTTATGCTTTTTGTAAGAATTTGTTAATGAATTTCAAGTCTCGTTATATGTATAAGAACTTGACCCTGACCTGCTACCTGAACACTAGAACAGTAAATAATTGACTAATAGACCTAGTTACTGTAATTAGAATATGTCCTATGTATATGTGTTGGAACCGACAGGATGTCTATTTTTTGGAACCCCTGACGGAACCTGATTCTCTTTCTTGTAGTAGCGGGAAAATGAATTTTAGTACAGTAGTGTACTGCTGCCTAAAAATTGCTTCTTTATGATTTTAAATACAAATATGTTTATTTCACGCATTTGATAACTTGAACTTGTACATCATGCATTGCAAACTCCCGATACTTTTTTGTCACTGCCTTGATACTCATTTTCATTGGTTGCATGTTCATGAGTAATTATTGTAAAATAATAACAAGTCAGGGTAATAAAGGGTAAGACTTAGTAGTGGACAATATAAGAGAGTGTACTCAGAAGAGGACCTGTGTTTTCCATAATAGTGACTCATGTTTACAATTTATATGGAACTAAGTGCCACGTAGAACTAAGTGCCACATCATAGGACGACAAGGGCCACTTCTAGAATTTGCGGGGGCCACCTCTAGAATCCAGTACCTGATTACATAATTTCCTGTTACTTGTTACCCGTTTACAAGTTATATGGAACTAAGTTCCACGTAAAACTAAGTGTCATGTTGTGGGATGACGAGGGCCACCTCTAGAATCTGCGGGCTCTAGAATCTATTACTTGATTACATGTTTCCTGCTTACTTGTTTCATGTTTCTTGATATTGTCACCGCAAGACCCGAGTACATAATCCTATAGAATTTACCACTAGAGTCTAAACATTTACTTGGTTGTATGCACCAGAAGTTGTGGTATGAGACACAAGATTGCGTGTATTAGATAAGATCGATAAAAGATTGATAAACTTAAGATTAACACTGAGCACGTGCATGTTTCTGTGTACAAGTTACATGTTTCCCTTTTACATGACATGTTTCCCGTTACATGATTTCTTATTCTCGATAGACTATACTTTGAGACTTTTTTTATTTGTCACTTGCATTACACATGACCATGTTGTTTCAGTAATTGAATTGCCAGTCCTCGTTTCTTCTTTTGTACCTTGTTTCTTGTTACCATTTGCTTGTTACTACTTGTCGTCCGTAGTTTGCTGTAAACACCCCTCCACTAGATCTTGAAATTACAGGTACAGAAGAGGAACTTGTTGGGCAATCAAATCTTCTAAAATGATGGAGCCGATCTTTTTTTAGCCTGCATTAGTTTATCTCGTTTATATTCTTGTTATTCCCAGTTACTATTGTTATTTCGTACATTGTAAAACTGGGCGTTTTGACTCGAAGTTTATTTTCTTTCAGATGTTGGTTATTTTTTGTGGATATTTCATGGATTATTTAAGCTCTTTTTTGTTTATGTGATTATTTTTATTCATGCGTGGTTGTGATTATATTTTATATTATTGAGTTGACTGTTACAGCTTATGAATGACGTATATGTCAATCGTTGAGTCTTAGTTGCGTGCCCATAATTCCGTATTTTGGAAAGCAGTGCGTGATAGATAGGACATGAAAACCATGTGCAAGAGTCCATAGGAACATGTTACTGCAATAACTTTTATGGTTTATCAATTAGTAGTGATTTTATTTCTGTATGTAAATCCAATCGTACCAACTCAAAGTCAAATAATCTTGAAAGCATTTGTTTCTCATAGCTTATGCGATCGGCCTAAAGATAATTTATAACCAAACTTCATGTATATAGTCGTGCCCGTGTGCTTTTCAAATTGCAAGTTAGATAGATTGTCCTCTTCTACTTTATTACAATGCTCAAAATTATAGCAACACACAAATGCATCAAAGCTTTACAAATACATTCACAACTAAACAAGATGACAACCAACCTAACTGCCCTTAGGAATAAATAGAGACAACCCATACCCTTAAACTACATGGAGCAATTTATCATTTAAAACTGAAAAATCTTGCATAATTTACATGTTCTTTTTCCTTGTTGGTTGCATTTCATTTTTTCCTTCACAATTGCAAATTTGCAACTGGAAGTGTTTTCTTGTTCGGTGGTGCATTCTTGTTGTGATAAAAAAATTTAAAGAAGTCAGGTTCAAATCATATGCAAAATAGATAGGTAAGTGAAAACTATATTCACTTTTATACGAGCTGTAGATATATGAAATAAATTTTCTTTATCTTTTTCTGGTTGTGTTGATTTCTATTTTGGGGTTATATATAAAAATAGATACTGTAATTCAGTGATAATGTGATATACATATTGATGCGGTTTGTTTTTTGAGGGAGTGTGGATGCACCAGGTGTGAGTTCTTACTCGATTTGTAATGGTGGAAGGATGCGGTGCTGGACGGTGAGCCGGGGACTCGGCTCGGCACTGGGTGCCCGGCTCGGATCGGGATGCTTCGCCTCGCGTACTTGCAGACGGTCTAGGAACACAGGGGTTGATCCCGGTGGCAGACCCTCCGACGATCTAGTTAGCTACTGTGAGAGTAACAATCACTAGGGCTTTAGAGGGAGAAAGATTGATTACCTTTTAAGGGGGGAGAGGGCCTGGTATTTATAGATGATTCCAACCGGGTTTAGACCCGTTTGGGGGCTGGGTCTGGACCCGAAAGCCCGTGGGCCTGACGTGGCAGGAGGCCCAGCAGGTTTAGGGCAGACGTGGCAGCACCCCAGGTGGTTTAGGGCTGACGTGGCAAGACCCTAGGCGGTTTTGGGGCTTACGTGGCAGATCGTAGGGTTCCTGTGCTTCTGGGAGAATCGGATGGTCTAGGGGGCGCCAGGTCAGCTTCATCCCGTACTAGGTTGATGGGAGGTCTGTGGGACCGTCTATGCTCGGAGGCCGGAGGCCGGTACGAACCGCTAGGACGAGGCGGCCGGGTTCGTGGGGGTTTGATTTATCGGCTCGGCCCTGAGGCCTTGACGGCCCGGGGCCGGGCTGACGTGCTTTCGAGTGGAAGCAACCCTGGGCCTTAGCTGGGTCCCGGGTTATTTTTATCCCACATCACAAGCCCGCCACTCCTGCGGGGATGCACGAGCTAGCCGTGGAGGAGTAGTTTCGGTCGTGGAGAAAAAGCGGGAGAGGTTTTCTGGAAGCCTTTGAGACCAGTGTTGATGCTGGGTGAGGCTCGGAGGTCGAAGTCAGATCCTCTTTATCGGGGGGAGGCATTATGTCTAGTGCGGGGTCAACCTTGGACTCGGAATATTGTAGTGACGGGCAACCCAAGAATACTGTGAACCTGAGGAATACTGGGTTCTTCTCCGAAGCTCGATGTTCGCCTAAGACTTATACCAACCCATGCTCTGGATCCACTGAGATCCAGAAAAGAGTGGCTCATAAATCCACAAGAAATACGTGCGCGAGATAGATTTGTAACCACGGGTATACGATCAAAAAGCACAGGCACCCTTGAGGTCGAGTCTCTGAGGCAGTTAGACAATAGCAGCGGACATCGAGAACAACTCCGGAGATCCTCGCAAAGGTAAGAGCCTCCGCAGCGATCCCTTACCGGTGAGATGAGATGCCGTGGCTTGAAGGGGACCTATTGCTCGGCTTTTGCGAGGAATCTACCCTTGTGTTCGGCCTGGCCTCGGGTTGATGAGGGTCTATAGGCCGGCAAGGGCGTTGGCGAGCCGTCGTGCCTTCATGAGAAGGCTGCCCTGGTGCTCGGCCTGACCTCGGACTGGTGAGGGTTTATGGGCTGGCAAGGGTGATGGCGAGCCGTCGTGCCTTCGTGAGAAGGCTGCCCTGGTGCTCAGCCTGACCTTGGACTGGCGAGGGTTTATGGGCCAGCAAGGGCGATGGCGAGCCATCGTGCCTTCGTGAGAAGGTTGCCCTGGTGCTCGGCCTAACCTCAGACTGGCGAGGGTTTATGGGCCGGCAAGGGAGATGGCGAGCCGTCGTGCCTTTGTGAGAAGGCTGCCCTGGTGCTCGGTCTGGCCTCAGACTGGCAAGGGTTTATGGGCCCGCAAGGGCGATGGCGAGCCGTCGTGCCTTCATGAGAAGGTTGCCCTGGTGCTCGGCATGACCTCAGACTGGCGAGGGTTTATGGGTCGGCAAAGGCATTGGCGAGCCGTCGTGCCTTCGTGAGAAGGCTACCCTGGTGCTCGGCATGACCTCAGACTGGCGAGGGTTTATGGGCTGGCAAGGGCGTTGGCGAGCCGTCGTGCCTTCGTGAGAAGGCTGCCCTGGTGCTCGGCATGACCTCGGACTGGCGAGGGTTTACGGGCCGGCAAGGGCGTTGGCGAGCCATCGTGCCTTCGTGAGAAGGCTGCCCTGGTGCTCGGCCTGACCTCGGACTGGCGAGGGTTTATGGGCCGGCAAGGGCGTAGGTGAGCTGTCGCTAGAGGAGCGGCCCAGAGTTGATTACTGTTTCATGGAGCATTAATGGCGTTCTGGGATTCGCGTGACGTCACAACTTCCCAGGGGCCTTAATGATGTCCCCTAATCAATGCGCGACGTTCCAGTTCCCTAGGCGAAAGGCGGCATGACGTTTGGGCTTCCGCCGCTTGGCCTCCCAGGGGCCATAAGGGCAGGTTTGGGGGAGGTTATAAATACCCCACTCCCCCACTGCCTTTTCGATCACATCTGTGGTGGTCTATTGGCCAGCAGAGGTGTCTGCCTTGGGTGGATGCCTGATACTTGAAGATTTTCAACTCTGGTAGCCCCGGATGGGTGGTTACCCTGCCGTCCCTATCTTCTTTCGGGTACACGGCCCTGGGGGTTGTTTGCCCGAAAGAGATAGAGACGGGAGGGGTATCGACCGAAGTCCGGGTCTGGGGGATAAGGGGGGCCTCGGATGGATGACTCTTCTGTGATCCCTATCTTCCTTTGGGTATACGGCCTTTTGAAGGTTGTCTGCCCGAAGGAGACAGGGATGGGAGGCGGGCCGATCCGATATGTGGTAGGGTCCCAGACCGAGGGCCCGGGGATGGTGGTTTTCCTCCCACCCTCGAACAATTCGGGGTTTCGGCTTCCGAGGCCGTAAGCCCCGAGTTGCTCGCGGGTGAGAGGGGAACCGACCAAGTCCCGTCGCCCGGGGTGCTCGTCCGAGGCGAGCGCCTTAAAACCTTAAACAAAAATTTTTCTCTGTCAATAAGAATAATAGTTGTTGTGCCTGGGGACCGAGGTCTTCTTTCCGGGCCGACCCAAGCGTCCGATGCCAGTTGGGCGGGAACCGAGGGGTTGCCAACTGCCCAACTGGGTGACGTCACTGGCGCAGGCTTCTAGGAGAAGTGGCACAATTTTCTAGGGACAGTTTCACGCGAATCTAGGAACAGTTAGCGCGAAAATCGAGGAGTTAACTCTTTCTCTATAAATACCCCTACCCCTCCTGTTTTGTTTATTACTTTCACTGCTTTCCTCAGAAGAAAAAAACAAAAACTCTTCGGCGCTCTCCCTCTCTATCAGCAGCACCAGCTCGTCTTTCCGAGGCCACATAGGTTAGTTGTAGCTTTATTTCTTTAGCATGTCTAGGGCTCAGTTCGGCTCCTCAGCTTCGACCTCGAGGGGGGAAGACAACCCTGACGCAGGGCTCTCCGACTCGACGTCGTGGGAGGAGGACACTAGGGTGTATGATGTGAAGCCCCTCCGCGTCAGGAAGCCATTCGTGGTGCAGAGCAGTGACTCCGAGGAGGAAGGGAGTGACAGTTCGGACGAAGTTCAGATATTGGATCCAGTGTCGGAGGAGGATAGTAGCGATAGTGGGGGAGATGGAGATGCTGAAGCACCTGAGGCTCGGAGGAAGGCACTAGAAGGAAATTCATGGTTCAGAGACGGAGTCGGGGTGCGGGCTCCTCCTCTACGGCGACTGTCCTCGAGCCCCTAGCCACCCCTTCGCCGGACCAGCAGTCCGAGCGAGGTGACCCCCGTTCGCAACATAGTGACAGGATCGCCGGTGCAGTCGAAGTCGATTAGGCAGTATCCAGACGACCTCTCCGACAAAGTCCTATACGGGGAACAGCCTTCATTGCCGAGTCGGAAGAAGATAAGGATGGATGCGTTGCCGTCAATCCTGGAGGCAGGCGATTTAGGGGTTATTCAGTCGTCCTTCTACATCTGGTCCGGTTATGAGCTGATGGTGCCGAGCCCACGCCTCCGTCCCACCGACCCACTACCGGAGTGGTACTGCATTTTCCCCGCAGACGCATTTGGTTCCGGGCTGAGGCTGCCGATCGATCCATTTATCCGGGAGGTGCTCAATTGGGCATCTCTGGCCCCGATGCAGTACGGACCGAACTTGTGGAAGCAGATGGTGTGCTTCGTGCTGCTTTGTGAGGAGAGGAAGGTGCCGCTTCGGTTGAACGTGTTCCGTGCGATGCTGGGGATAAGCTCGTCAGGGGAGTCCGAGGGGATTTTCGACATCTCTCCTCGGAGTCGGGGGAAGGTAGTCCACGGCCATCCGGACTCCATTAAGGAGTGGAAAAGGAAATACTTTGTGATCCGGAGCACGGAACTTTGGGACATCCCCACACACTGGAACTTTTATAAGCCGAACTTCAAAGAGCCGAGGCAGAAGGATCTGTCTGCCGAGGAGTGGAGACACGTCGAGCGCCTTCATCTGGGGCACAGCATTAGCTGACCGAAAGTGACAGAGGGTCACCTAGCCAGCGTCGGACTGAACCCGGCCGAGTCTAGTATGTAGTCGTTTCATTTTTCTTGTTTTGGTGTTCTTTTGCGCTCATTGTCCTTAATGGGTCTTCTTGTAGGTATGGACCCAGAATCGATCAAGGCTAGGAGGCTCGCCCTGAAGAAGCAGAAGGCCGAGGAGGGGGGCCCAGTGAAGAGGACGAGGGAGTCGTCCCAGGTCATCTCCGAGGTCCCTGGCGAACCGAGGGCGAAGAGGGTGCGTCCGGACGTGGGCAAGGAGATGGCTGCCCCAACGAGCCCGGGTCCGGCTAAGGCGGCTGATCGCGGTAAGGGGAAGGTCCCTCCGCTCCGAACAGAGGCAGGGGACATTATGGGTGAGGTGCAACAGCCATGGGCACCGGACTGGTCGATACGGGGAGGGGACAGCCTGACCCACGGGCCTAATGCCATCGAGGTGGTGGAGAAGCTGGCGACTCCCCGGGACCGTCAGACTATGAGCAGCGAAACCATGGAGGAGGCGTTCATACGCCTGTCATAGGCGAACGTGCTGGTAAGTCTGCCGACCCCTTTCCCTTGTAATTTTCCGTAGAGCGAGTCTTTTTGAGCAGTTTGTGGTTGTCGCAGGCTTGTCTGGAGGGGGCCCAGGTGAAACGGCTTTACGAGAAGGCCGTGGAGCAGGAGCGAGGATGGGCAGACAAGTACCAGCAAGAGATGAAGGAGATAAGGGTTGAGCTCGAGGGCTCGCATAAGAGGGAGCAGTAGCTGAAGGTCGAGCTCGAGGCCAAGGAGGCCGAATGGGCTAAGAAGGTGGGTGCCCTGAAGAAGAAGTTTGCGAAGGAGAAGGAGGTGATGACGACGACGGCCCAGGACATGGTAATCGCGGCCCAGAATGAGGTCTACGAGAAGGCCCTCATTCATGTGAGGCACTTCTACCCGACTCTCGACCTGACCGACTTCGATTATGACATGGCCGTCGAGCCGCTGCCAAAGACTCCCGAAGGGGGCGAGCATGAAGGACCGGTCGACGGATCGGCCGCCGACTAGCTCGTGGACCCGGTTGACGCAGAGGTAGGGAACTAGGCTGTTTGCCTCCTTGTTTTTGTCTTCTTCTTCTTTGTTGTATTTGCCAACCGCGGACTGGCCACCGCATTTTTTTATGAAGAATTTTATTTATAAAAAGGATTTTTTCTTGGTCAAGTATTTTGACCCCGGATCTTTCTGGATCATTTTGTCGAACTGTTTTGAGTGGTGGTTGGTTTCCTTTTAGGTAACGGCTCCTCTTCCCGAGGCGGATCCTCGTCGCTCCGACGTGGCGTGGCTCCGGAGTAAAATCAAGGTCCTGGAGTCCACGTTGGTCCGTTACCGCGAGGGGGCTCGCGATCAGGATGCTGCCTTCAACTATTATCGGGATAAGTCCGAGGCCCTGAGCGCGGAGGCGACCTGGTTGAAGAGGGAAATGGTGGATTGAGACCTCAGAAGCACCGATCTCGGGTACACTATGTCAAGCACGTCGGTGCAGTGACCCTCATTTGAGAGGCTCCTTCGTGACGTCATAGTGGAGAAGGAGATGGAGATACACCGCTATAAGACGATGCTGGGTATGTCTGGGACAAAGACGGGATCTTCCACGGGAGGCCGTCGAATGGAGGGGGTCCATGCGGCGTTGCTGCTACTGGAGCACACCCGGCCGGTTGATGCCCAGAGCTCCGTGGTCGGTGTGTCGACCTTGGTAGAACCCAAGGGCCACCGTGACGAGGAGAAGGCTCCTACCCGTTCGGTCGGAGTGGGATTACCCTTTGTCGGACCCGAGGGGCCCTAAGAGGTCCCTTAGTCAGTAATTTCTTTCTGTTTAGTTGAGTGGAGTGGTCATGTAACGGTCTTTGTTCTTTCTCTTTTTAATAATAAGGGAGTATGAATAAGGGTTTTCTTTTCACTCTTTGCTCTGGCCAATTGTTTTTTGATTGACTGTGGAGGGGTTGAGGGTCGAACCTATCGATCTATCGGGGATTGGTATCAGGTGTGGTGACTTGGGTGCCGTAATGTGATAAAGCGACTTCTTTGCTCGGCGTCGGGTCTACCGAGACCTTGGGGGCTGGCACCGGAGCGGCGACCCAGGTGTCGCAGCTCGAGAAAGCAACCCCTTCGTTTGGCGGCGGGTCGGACCTACCGAGATGCTTGGAGTTTCAACAAAAAGGGATCCTTTTCATACATATACAGAGAGGTGCTAATGGCCTTTTACATTGGAAGGTTTACAAAACTGTTATCTACATTAGCCAAGCAGAACACCTACTTCTGCTTTGCTAGGAATTTCATTAGATGCTCGGCGTTCCAGGGTCGCTTGATAGCCTGACCCTCCATATCCACCAGTCAGTACGTGCCGGGGCGTACAACCTCGGCTACCCTGTACGGACCTTCCCAGTTGGGGGCCAGCTTCCTCTTCTTAGTTGGGTCGGAGACGGACAACTTGCGTAGCACAAGGTCCCCGGCCTTGATGTCCGTGGGGCGGACCTTCTTGTTGTAAAACCTCTCGATCCGCTGTTGATAGATGCTCCTTCGGACGGAAGACTTCTCCCTGACCTCAGCAATGAGGTCCAGGTTGGCCCTTAGGCCGGATGAGTTGTCTGCTTCGTCGAAGGCCATGATCCGGGGAGAAGGTAGACCGACCTCGATGGGGATCACTGCCTCCGTCCCGTAGGTCAAATTGAACGGCGTTTCTCCCCTAGGGATCCTCTTGGTGGTTCGGTGTGCTCATAGCATGCTGGGCAGCTCTTCTACCCACTGCCCCTTGGGGGAACTGTCGAGGCATTTCTTGAGGCCGTCGAGGATTTGTCTGTTCGCGTTCTCCGCTTGGCCATTGGACTGAGGGTGGCATATAGCGGAGAAGCGTTGCTGGACGCCGATGTCTTCACAGAACTTTCGAAAGTTTTGACCTGCGAATTGGGTACCGTTGTCCGTGATGAGGACCTGAGGGATTCCGAACCGGTAAATGATATTTTTCCAGAAGAACTGCTGGGTCTGGCGCTCGGTGATGCTGGACAGTGGCTCAGCCTTAAGCCATTTCGTGAAATAGTCAATGGCGACTATCAAAAACTTTCTCTGTTTGGTGGCTACGGGAAGGGGCCCACAAGGTCCATGCCCCACATGGCGAATGGCGTAGGACTGGCCAGGGATCGGAGGTTGGCTTGAGGCAGCCTTTTGATAGGGGAAAATCTCTGGCACGGGCCACACCTCTTGACTAGTTCTTGGGAGTCTTGCAGCATTGTTAGCCAATAGTACCCCTGATTCAGGGCCTTTCGAGCGAGTGACCTGCTCCCCATATGGCATCCACCGATCCCCTCATGAAGCTCTCTCAGTGCGTAGCTAGCTTCGTCATTGGCAAGGCAGCGGAGGTATGGCTTCCCATCTGCCAGTGTGTACAAGCGTTTGAAGAGGATATCGTCGATCATGACAAACCTTTCAGCTCGGATCCTGACCCTTCTTGCCTCGGCCCGGTCTTCAGGAAGCTCGGCATTGATTAAGAATCTTCGAATGGGGGCAGTCCAGTCATCCGGGCTGGCAACGTTGTGTACACACATCGCCTTTTGGTCTTGGTCATTAATGCTTGGCTTTAAGAGGACTTCAATGAGTACTGTTTGGTCGAGACCCTCAATGGAGGAAGAAGCGAGTTTTGACAATGCATCTGCCTGGGCATTCTGCTCCCTGGGGACCCTAACGACCGTGGAGCAGCAGAAGGATGCTAGAAGTCGTCGGACCACAGCCAAGTACCTTATCATCCGATCATCACGGGCCTCATATTCTCCGGTGATCTGATTGACCACGAGCTGAGAATCACTGAAGCCCCGTATTTGTTTCGCTCCGGCTCGGTGCGCTAGGGTCAGTCCGGCGATCATGGCCTCGTATTCCGCCTCGTTGTTGGAGGCCGGAAAGTTGAGGCGGAGGGAGTATTGAAGGAGGAATTGGTCGGGGCCTCGGAGGATGATCCCAGCACCACTCCCAGATTCACAGGAGGATCCGTCGACATAGACTTCCCAGGTCGGATCCGGACCATCGACGCTGGGTTGTTCGGAAATGGTGCATTCGGTGATGAACTCGGCGAGGGCCTGACCTTTGATCGCTGTCCTCGACTGATAGCCGATGTCGTACTGACTCAGCTCAATCGACCATTTGACCAAGCGGACGGAGTTCTCGGGCTTGTGGAGGATGGTTTTCAAGGGCTGGTCGGTCAGTACTTGGATGGAGTGAGCTTGGAAGTAAGGGCGGAGCTTTCGGGCCGCCATGACCAGAGCATAGGCCACTTTCTCTATCTTTGCGTACCTCATCTCGGCGGGGAGTAGGACCTTGCTCACATAGTATAACGGCCTCTGAACCCCGTCCTCTTCCCGGACGAGGACCGCGCTAAGGGCGCTATCCGAGGCGGATAGGTAAAGCCACAGCGGTTCGCCCGGCTCGGGTTTGGTGAGAAGAGGAGGGTTGGCGAGGTACTGCTTCAGCTGTTCGAAGGCCTCTTGTTGATGGGTGCCCCACTCGAAGCCCCCTTTTCCTCGCAGAGCTTTGAAGAAGGGGAGAGACTTCTCCCCTGACTTGGAGAGGAAGCGACCGATGGCTGCCAACTTGCCCATGAGCCTCTGAACTTCCTTGACATTCCGAGGCAGGGCCATGTTTATTATGGCCTGGATCTTCTCTGGGCTTGCCTCGATGCCGCGCTGACTGACGACGAACCCCAGAAATTTTCCGGAGGAGACACCGAACGCACACTTGGCCAGGTTGAGCCTCATGTTGTGACGCCGGAGGATTCCGAAGGCTTCCTCGAGGTCGGCGACATGGTCTGGCCCTTCCCAGCTCTTGACGAGCATGTCGTCGACATAGACCTCCATGTTGCGGCCGATCAAGTCTTTGAAGATTCGGTTAACGAGCCGTTGGTAGGTGGCTCCGGCATTTTTCAGCCCGAAGGGCATAACGCGGTAACAGAAAAGACCCTAGTCGGTGACGAACGAGATTTTTGCAATGTCCGGCGGGAACATCCGGATCTGATTGTACCCTGAAAAGGCATCCATGAAGGATAGTAGCTCGTGTCCCGAGGTCACGTCGATCAAGACATCGATGCTGGGGAGGGGGAAAGGATCTTTCCGGCATGCCTTGTTCAGATCCGTGAAGTCTATACAGATCCGCCAACCCCCGGTCGCCTTCTTAACCATGACGACGTTCACCAGCCACTCGGGGTAGCTGACCTCCTGAATAAATCGAGCGGAAAGAGCTTGTCCACCTCCATTTTCACAGCTTGCTGCCTCTCTGGGGCGAATTTGCACCTCTTCTGGGCGACCGGCTTGGAGCCCAGGATGATGCTCGGCCTATGCATGATCAGGTCTTCGGATATCCCGGGCATGTCGGAGGGCTTTCAGGCGAAGAGATCGACGTTGCGGCGGATGCAGTTGATTATGCCTGACTTCAAATCTTCGGAGAGCGAGCGGCTCACTCGGAACCATTTTTGACTCGTCTGCAGCTCCGAATGGTACCTCCTCAAGCTCGTCAGCTGGCTCAGGATCGAAACCGTCCCTCTCGGACCCGAGCTCGACGGCGTCGAGGGGGAAGATGCCCCCTCCGATGGCGGTCATGTAGCAGGACCGCACCGCCTCTTGGTAACCTCGGATGACACCGACCCCTTGCTGGGTGGGGAATTTTAATTTCAAGTGGTAGGCCGACGGCACCACTTGAAGGGAGCACAGCCCGGGTCGGCCGAGTATGGCATTGTATGCCGCCTTGGCGTTCACCACCATGAAGTCCATAGACTCGGTCCGCCTGATAGGAGCCGAGCCCGCGGTGACATCAAGAGTCACAATCCCTTCTATTATGACAGGGACACCGGAGAACCCGTGCAAGGTGTATCCGGCCGGCTTGAGTTTGTCTCTGGGAAGTTTAAGATTCTCGAAGGCTTCGAGGAAAAGGATGTTGACCGAGCTGCCGTTGTCGACGAGGATTCGACGAACTTCAAAATTCGCCATGTGGAGGCAAATGACGAGGGCGTCGCAATGAGGGAGGCGGATGCCTTCGAGGTACTCGCCGGAGAAGGAGACAGGTAGCGGTTGTACTCGGGGCAAGGGAAGGTCTTGGATGGCGTTCACCTCTCGGATGAATGCTTTCTGGGAAGTATTTGACTCTCCCCCCATTAGTACTCCGTGGACATAATGCAAAATGGCTTGCCTGTTGGCTCCCTCAGGCTCGGGATCCCGCTCCTGGCTGTGGCTCGGGGTGTGGGCCGGAGGCGAAGGCCTCCGGTTCCTCGTATCCTTCCGATCCCGTTGGCTCTCCCTGGTGAACTCGCAGAGATAACCTCGGGAGATGAGGGCCTCGATTTCGTCTTTTAGGGCCCGACACTGGTCGGTTTCGTGCCCATGATCCCTATGGAAGCGGCAGTAGAAGCGTTGGTCTCGCTTTTTGTTGTTGCTCGGTCGGGGAGGTAGTCGGACTAAGCCCTTGTCCTCAATCTCTAAGAGGATGGCGAATACGTTCTGTGTCAAGGGCGTGTACCTTTCGAAGCGCGGGACCGGGGGCACCCTCTTCATGCCGACCCCTTCCTTTGCCGTTTTTCTGGCTGGTTCGATTTCGTCGACCCTGTGTTTGCCCTTCCCTGCAGCTTCTTTAGTGTCCTCTGGGCTTAGGGCTTCTTCAGCTCGTATGTACTTCTCGACTCGGTTAAGGAGGTCGGGAAAGTCCAGGGGTGGCCTCTTTGCCAAGGAGACCTTTAGTTGGTTGTGCCGGACATTGTGTCGGAAGGCAGCCGAGGCGACCTCAGCATCGAGGGCGGAGACGGATCTCGCCTCGGTAGTGAACCTCTTCACGAAGTCACGGAGCAACTCCCCCTCTTTCTGCCGGAGGTAAAGCAAGGATGCATTCGTCTTCTCGGCCTTCCTGCTGGTGATGAAGTGGGCCAAGAAATTGGCTTTCAGCTGGTCGAACAAGAAGATCGAGCCTGGGGCGAGCTTGGAGAACCATTCCCTGGCCGGACCCCGGAGGGTGGCTGGGAATGCGCGGCACAGCAGGGGATCCGAAGCGCTGTGAATCATCATGAGGGTCTTGAAGCCCTCCATGTGATCAGCTGGATCACCCTCGCCGTTATACGTCTCGAACTGTGGAGGCCGGAAATTTCGGCGAATTTCTGCTTCTAAGATGTTAACAGAAAATGGCGGTTGGGTAGGCCTTCGGCCTAGCACGGGGTTCGGATTCCCGTCGCCGATGCGTTCGAGACGATTCTCCATTTCTAGGAGGCATCGGAGCACCTCGTCCGTGCGCTCCGGGGGAGGGGTTGGATCACAAGTGTGGCTCCTTCCCTCGCCCATTTGACAGGGTTGGCCGAGCGTCGCAGCTCTTGGCGCTCCGTGAATAGCCTCCATGATTTCGTCCCGGAAGCTGCGGAACTCGGCCCTCGTGACCGCGCCATGGTCAACAGGGTCGTGTTGTGGTGTCGGTCTTCGGCCGATGCGGCTGAGTGCCGATGGCCTTCCTTCGGGCGCAGGCTTGGAGCGGTTTGGGGCCGAGTTGGAAGCGGTCCCTCCCCTAGCCTGACTGGCCCTTTGGTTCTGGATGATCCGACGCAGGTCGGGAGCGACGGGATGATGCGCACTTGGCTGGGGCCTGGGGCTCGGCCCCGGGTTGTTGGATCCGTGCGCGCCGTCGAGGTCTTGCTGCAGATCCCCATCCGGGCGGAGAGCAGAAGTAACTGCTCTCCTGGACTTGGGGGCAATAGGAGCGCGGTTCGAGGGGAGGCCGCTAAAGGCGAAGCTCGAGGGGTCGTCCGCACCGGGAAGAAGATCCCATAGACGGCGCCAACCTGATGCGGTTTGTTTTTTGAGCGAGTGTGGATGCACCAGGTGTGAGTTCTTACTCGATTTGTAATGGTGGAAGGATGCGGTGCTGGACAGTGAGGCGGGGGCTCGGCTCGGCACTGGGTGACCGGCTCGGATCGGGATGCTTCGCCTCGCGTACCTGCAGACGGTCTAGGAACACCGGGGTTGATCCCGGTGGCAGACCCTCCGACGATCTAGTTAGCTACTGTGAGAGTAACAATCACTAGGTCTTTAGGGGGAGAAAGATTGATTACCTTTTAAGGGGGGAGAGGGCCTGGTATTTATAGATGATTCCAACCGGGTTTGGACCCATTTGGGGGTCGGGTCTGGACCCGAAAGCCCGTGGGCCTGACGTGGCAGGAAGCCCAGGGGGTTTAGGGTAGATGTGGCAGCACCCCAGGTGGTTTAGGGCTGACGTGGCAAGACCCTAGGCGGTTTTGGGGCTAACGTGGCGGATCGTGGGGTTCCTGTGCTTCTGGGAGAATCGGATGGCCTAGGCGGCGCCAGGTCAGCTTCATCCCGTACTAGGTTGATGGGAGGTCTATGGGACCGTCGATGCTCGGAGGCCAGAGGCCGGTACGGACCGCCAGGACGAGGCGGCCGGGTTCGTGGGGGTTTGATTTATCGGCTCGGCCCCGAGGCCTTGACGGCCCGGGGCCGGGCTGACGTGCTTTCGAGTGGAAGCAACCCTGGGCCTTGGCTGGGTCCCGGGTTATTTTTATCCCACATCACATATCTAAGTACTAGTTAAGAAAAAAAATATAGTAAAAACTATATGTTTGATGTCCGAATTCATATCCGTTATCCGATATACCATATCTAATTCGCATCTGTATCCAGAATTTGCGTATGCAGATATGATTGTTTTTCCTGACTCATATTCGTATTTGTATTCATATGCGAATCCTTCTTTGAAATGCAAATACTGATGTTGGTATAGCCAATATCCGCTCCGTATCCAATCTGAAAGCATCCCTAACTGACACTATAACTACAAACGACACCATTCTCCGCCGCATAAACCTCACCGATCACCACCACCACCAAGACCCCACCCACTCCAATTAGAAGAGACGAGTATCATGGAAAAACTCAAGTGACAGAGGAATTGGAGGTTAGGGAATCTGGATGGACGATCAAAGAAGGGGAACACTCACGCTAACGGCATAAGAAGTCAGATTCGGAGCTAGTCTTCGACCACGGTCCCCACCATACTTGCCAAAAACCAAAGAGGGGTATCAAACCTATGTCTCTATGCTCCAATTGTTGCGACGAATACTCCAGATCAGACTATACATGGGACCCGAGATGTAGAATATGCCTTACTTGGGGCCATCGATCTTTTGAATGTGGGATATCGGAGATGGTGGAGGATAGGAAAGGTAAGACGGGGATATCAATTGATGACCCAATCACATTATCTCCATTTCCAATCTCAGTGTGGCAGAAGATGATGTTAGGAAGTTACGGGACTGGTTTGTGGTGGCGACAATTCTTTTAAAAAGGAATCCAAGCGGCCATGAAATTGCCAATGAGCTGTGTAAGGTGTGGAGATATGGGGCTTGGGAGTGAGCAACCCACCGTTTTGCTCAAGGCCGGTTCCTAATCACCTTCCCCTCTATCACTATGTTGGAATCAATCACATCTGAAGGACCTATTCGGTTCTCAAAAAAAATTCTAACTTCAATTTGAATGATGGTTGGAGCAATTGGGAGCGGAGGAGATGGAAGGGTAATTGTACTGGGTTAGAATCTATAACCTGCCATTACACGCATGGAGGTTGATAGTCATTGAAGATCTTCTATCAGAAATCGGCGAGGTGGTGGCTCATGATCGAAACTCCAATAAATCCAACCTTGAATTAGCTAGGCTAATCCTATGGTGCTTAGATTAGGGATTGCCGCCTCGTTATGTGAGAGTTAGAGCATCCGTAGTCCACGTCCAAAATATGGGTATTTGGCATGTAGCAATGAAAAATATAGAAATGAGTTGTAGTTGTCTAAACTCAAAATTTTGCTTTTAAACGTTGGACGAAAGATCATTTTCCATGCGTGATTTTTTTTCTTTTCCCAGAAATAATCGGACGGGATATGATATCTTATCCGATACAAATTTCTGAGAAATTTTTTTTGTATATGTAGCCATAAAATCACTATAGGTTCAGAAGTATATAAAAAAAAATTGAGAAGAAAAGAGGTGAGACGGAACAGGGTTTACCTATTTGACTTTTATGAATTTTTTTAAAATTCAATCTCATATCCCATTCGATCTATTTAATAAAAATGAAAATTGAGCAAACTCGAAGGACGAGAGATCATGTTCAGAAATCCAAATTTTGGCTCTTGCCATTTCTTCTCCCAAATTTGGCAGTGTATTGTTCACTTCGAACAAAAATAATTGGATATTTGGCCAATGACTGCAGCAATTTTTTGGACAAATTATCCATTATTTTGAATATTTGGTCAACGACTACGGATGCCCTTAGAATAGCTCGAAATCCCCATGTAACACCCTAAATTTTATTTATGAAGAATTTGTGATTTTACGTGTTTTGCACGTATAAATTCGTTTGTATAATTTCTTTTATAAAAATATTTTTTATATAATATTTGTTCTCTTTATTTTCCAAAAGACTATTTTCAAAAAAAACCTAATTAAATTCTAGGCCTATTTGTCTCTTTTAGCCCATTCTTATTTAATTAATTAAATTAATTCATAGAGCCCAGGGTTAATTGACCCATTAGTGAGCTCATTTAACTTAATCATCTTTTAAATGGCCTAACTTGTAGTGTAGACTCATTTCATGAACAATTATAATTTTTCACATGAACAAATTTATAAGTGGGGGACACTAGAATGGCACGTGCATGCACTAGCATGTGCAATGTGCACACTTTATTGTAGGCCGGATTGTTCATGGGAAGGAGGGAGAGTGGATGAGATAGTGGGGTGGTTAATTTCATCATGGGAAGTTATTACAACTCCCTACTTCATCTTGGTCCTTGATGGTTAACCATATGATCTCATCCTAACCTGCCATTTACCCTAAAAATTTGTATAAATACCCCCCCCCTACACTAGTTATCCTTGCACCTAAATTTGAAAAAGAAACAGAGAAAATAAATACAAGTTAGTGAGACAAAACATTGAGGAGTTTGTGAATTGAAAAGATTGAGTGCTAGTGTGTTCTTCAACCAAGGAGAGGAGGCCGACATTTTCAAGGATCAAGAAGGGGAGGCTCGGGTTCTACCTAGCACTAGGAGGAGAAGCAACTTGGTGGCTCAAACTAGGAGGAGAAGGCTTTCCTTGTTCATTCTAGGAGATTCCTAGGAAATTTTGTGTAATGCCCCGATTTTTCATTTCATGAAAAATTATTTTATTTTGCACGTAGTGTGCACGTGCAATAATTTTTGTAATTATTTTCATCATGATGAGTATAGATATTTAAATATGTGCTTTTAATTATTTCTATATAAAAGCCTTCTTTCAATTAAACAAAAAGCATTTTTCTTAAAGCCCAAAATTTAATTCATTTATTTTATTTTAAAATTTTTTTGGCCCATAAACTAAAGCCCATGAGTTAATTTATTTTTAAATACAACTTGTAATGTAGAATACAATTTAAAGATTATTTTTATACAAAATTTAATGTACAATTTTTTTTGGAAACCAAGTTGCATGCACATGCATTGCATGTACACGTGCAAAGCATCACTAGCATGGCCGGTTGTGAAGTTTGGAGGGAAATCAAATTTTTGAGTGGAGTCATGGGGTGATGGTTATTTGATCATGGGTAGTTAGTGTAACTCCTCCTTAAATCTAAGCCATTTGTTCTTAATTCCTACTTCAATCTTAGCCATCCATTTCCCTAGATTTTTAGTATAAATACCCCCCCCCCCCCCCCCCCCCCCCCCTTTGGCTAGTATTCTTGTGCAAATTAATTCTTCCAAACCTATAGTTAAAATACATTATCTATTTAGTGAGTAAAAGATTGAGAGATTGTGTGGGATTGTGCTTGCATCAACAAGAAGAAGGAGAGGCCGGCTATCAAAGGGAGTGCTCTCGGTTTGGTGTGCTCGGGTTGGCTTGTGCGCGCGTGTCCAAGGAGGAGGATCGTTCGTTTGCAAGGACATTCGTTTAGGAGGTTGCTAGTTGTATATTTCTCTCCATTTAAGGTGGATAAATTTTCCATGTTTCTAATTAGGAATGCATGCTAGATTAAATTGAATGAATAAAGTATGAAAAAGATTAATAAGAGTACACATTTAATTGGAAAATGACTTATTGATTGATTGATATAAGGATGTACAATTGTATGTGGTTCTATTAGTAAAGGCAAAATTGTGTGTGAATTGATTATAGCCATAAATTATTGAAGAAAGTTCATTATCTACATCACGAATTATGTACACAAAAGTTAGTAGATTAACAATGCTACTTTATGTGTTAAATGAATCTTTGTGTTTTATTGAAATGAATGAATTAAAATATAGATTTGTATGTTTGGTAAACGATTAAAAAAAGAAATTAATATGAAGAATTGCTAGTAAAGAGATTTGAGATGTTAATTGTTAAGAAATGTCAAAAGAAGAAATGTGGTAGTTATAATGTAGAATCCGAATTAATTGTATGAAAAATATGTTTTAATTATTGAAAAAAATTATTTTTTCATACTGGTATGTAAATTATGTGAGGAAGAATCAATCTGGAATTTTACAGTAATTTTTTTATAAAAGCAAAGTGAAATGAGGACTAGTTGAACATCGAAATGTTTTAATAAAACTATCGAAATGTTTTAATAACAGAGAGAATTGGTTTAAATAAATTTTGAGTTGCATCATTGACAACCTGAGCGTGTAGCTCAAGTGGTCGGGATGGCTTAAATCGCTACAGTGGGCTTTCGGTCTGAGGTCGCTGGTTCGAATCCCCTGGGCAACACCCTTTTGTTTCATGAATTTTTAAAATAAAGGATATCAGCGGCCGAGAACATTTAATGCTCTCAGCCCCTCATTCTAACGCAAATAGCGTTCAGCCTAGTTGTAATATCCTGGACGGATATTACCTTATATAAATTATTATTTTACTATTATTTTATTAGGGTAAATTGCGTATAAAATCACGACCTTTTTATGAGTTGCAAATAAAACCCCACTTTTTCAATATTGCAAATTAAATCATAACCTTTTCTAAACATTGCAAATTAAATCATTAGCCGATGTATAAATCATTAGCCGATGTAGGTTTTGAGATATGTATGGGATCCCTTGTATCCATGCTCGTTCAGCCAGACATATCCCAGACAAGCATGTATGGCTGAACAGCCCGTAATGATTTAATTTGCAATGTTTAGAAAAGGTGATGATTTAATTTGCAATATTGAAAAGGTGGGGTTTTATTTGCAACTCATAAAAAGGTCGTGATTTTATATGCAATTTACCCATTTTATTATTATTTTGTTTTAATTCCAAAATTGAATTATTTTGGTGATTTTCACCCGGTTTATTCATAGACATTATCTGTACCCAGATATCAGTCAGTATACATCCGTATTGTATCAAATTGATACCGTGATCTTCCGAACTAATAATAAAATTTATTTTATTATTATTTCCGAGATTAAATTATTTTTATACGGATTATGCAAAGATTTTCGGTATACAGACATATATGCGCACATACGTGTAGTATGTCGATTAGTACATTATACAAATTGTGTGTTGTGTATTTTTGGACAACACTTGTCTTTGTTATAACAAAACCTATTAGATTGTTAGGGTTTATAAGTATTTAACCTAGGTTAAGTATGCATGAAGAGATTACGGGAACCCTTCTAGAAACCCTCACATAACACCATACTCACATAACACGTCATCCACATCCTACCTCCACCACATCCCCCTCCCCAAGTATGGCCGGCCCCCATTATAGGGAAGAGCTTATGTGCATTTTGTGCATGCACATTTGCACTCTCCCCCTCCTCTCCCCTCCTATAAATACCCCCTCCTTCTCTACCTTGTCTCATTTTAGAAAGATCAAAAAGAAAGAAAGAAAGGAAAGGAAAAGAAAGAGAGAACCTCATTCTAACTTGAGAGTTTTTCTTGTAGGTTTAGTAGAGATTTCTAAAAGCTAGGAGGAAGGAGAAGTTTTAGCTAGCAAGTTCTTCCAACAAAGAAAACTAGGTGGGGGTTTCTCTTTTGATTGTTTGTTGTTTTTGATGCTTCTTCTTCTCATCCTCCTTGTTTTGTTTCTTTTATTTGGGTGCTTCCTTGAGATATTATTGTGTGTTATTGGTGGTGTAAGTTGTAAATTTGGATGGTAAAAGAAATGTGATAAGTAGTAGTAAAGAACAAAAAGATGGAATTTTGTAGTAGTAGTTGTTGTTTTATGTTTACTAATTGGACTAAAATACACATATGCATATGAACTTGTACATACAACCATTTGGGGTTGTAGGACTTGAATGTGGACTCACACATAAAGCATATGAACTTGTATACAACCATTTGGTTGTAGGACACACATATTGAACCTTGGACTAAAAAGAAAGCATATGTTGATTGAAGCAAAATGGAGGGTTCTTACTTATTTTATTATTGTTTATTTCTTTTATAATCTTAAGTAAGAAAGAACCCATTTTTAGATGCTAATTTTAGGATGAAAAGGATTTAGTTGTAGTTATAAAAGGATTAAAAAGATCTCTTTTTATGTTCAACTAGTAAAATAAAGTAGTAGTAGTAGTAAATGTTAAAAAGAAGTAGTTGTAGATGGTTATAAAGTGTTAGTAGATATTCATGGTTAAAATATAGTAGTAGTTGATGTTCATGTTTTAAGTAAAGTAGTGTAGTAAATGTTCATGTTAAATAAAGTAGCATTAGTAGATGTTTATAAAGTTGTAATAAATGTTCATGTTTAAATAGAGTTTTAGTAGAGGTTTATGTTCAAATAAAATTGTAGTAGATGTTATGTTTCAATAAAGATAGTAGATGTTCATGCTTCATGCTAAGTTAGTAAGTATCATGCTTAACTATTATTCATGCTAAGTATCTATGCATGCCTAGAATGTGGTAGGATTCATGTTAAAATTACCTATCATGTTTAGGAATGATATATATGCTTAGATGATTGTAGGAGAGTAATATACCATACTAGATTAATTTATCTATGCTTAGATGATTATAGGAAAGCATATACCATGCTAGATTAATTTATCTATGCTTAGATGATTGTAGGAAAGTAGTATACCATGCTAGATTAATTTATCTATGCTTAGATAATTGTAGGAAAGCATATAACATGCTAGATTAATTTATCTATGCTTAGATGATTGTAGGAAAGTAGGATACCATGCTAGATTAATTTATCTATGCTTAGATAATTGTAGGAAAGCATATACCATGCTAGATTAATTTATCTATGCTTAGATGATTGTAGGAAAGTAGTACACCATGCTAGATTAATTTATCTATGCTTAGATGATTGTAGGAAAGCATATACCATACTAGATTAATTTATCTATGCTTAGATAATTGTAGGAAAGCATATACCATGCTAGATTAATTTATCTATGCTTAGATGATTGTAGGAAAGTAGGATACCATGCTAGATTAATTTATGTATGCTTAGATAATTGTAGGAAAGCATATACCATGCTAGATTAATTTATCTATACTTAGATGATTGTAGGAAAGTAGTATACCATGCTAGATTAATTTATCTATGCTTAGATGATTATAGGAAAGCATATACCATGCTAGATTAATTTATCTATGCTTAGATGATTGTAGGAAAGCATATACCATGCTAGATTAATTTATCTATGCTTAGATGATTGTAGGAAAGTAGTATACCATGCTAGATTAATTTATCTATGCTTAGATAATTGTAGGAAAGCATATACCATGCTAGATTAATTTATCTATGCTTAGATGATTGTAGGAAAGTAGGATACCATGCTAGATTAATTTATCTATGCTTAGATAATTGTAGGAAAGCATATACCATGCTAGATTAATTTATCTATGCTTAGATGATTGTAGGAAAGTAGTATACCATGCTAGATTAATTTATCTATGCTTAGATGATTGTAGGAAAGCATATACCATGCTAGATTAATTTATCTATGCTTAGATGATTGTAGGAAAGTAGTATACCATGCTAGTTTAACTTATCTATGCTTAGATGATAGTAGGAAAGTGGTATATCATGCTAGATTAATTTATCCATGCTTACATGCTTGTAGGAAAATTGTATACCATGCTAGTTTAATTTATCTATGCTTAGATAATTGTAGGAAAGCATATACCATGCTAGATTAATTTATCTATGCTTAGATGATTATAGGAAAGCATATACCATGCTAGACTAATTTATCTATGCTTAGATGATTGTGGGAAAGTAGTATACCGTGCTAGATTAATTTATCCATGCTTACATGCTTGTAGGAAAGTTGTATACCATGCTAGATTCCTTTATCTATACTTAGATTGTAGTAGGAATCATTATACATGCTTATAATGTTGTAGGATTGATGTTTAATTAACCTACCATGTTTAGAACATTGTAGGAGTGTTATGGTTGGTGGTTAGGTTATGTACCATAAGTAAATTGTCGTAGGTAGATGCTTACAATTGTATGTCATGCTTAAAGTGCTAAAGGTTATTAAGTCGCTTCGGGCTTCTCATTGGTAGAATGCCTATCATAGATTATTGGTAGATTCTTCTGTTGCTTCTAATGATAGAAGATCGAGGTTGCTTGTATACACGTTTGGTTGCTTCTAGGTTGATTACCTGAATGGTTGTTGCATATAGTTGTCTCGTACGTGGCTCGACCTGCCCGTGCGTAACTGTTGGCTGCATACGCGGCTTACTTGGCTGGTATGTACGTTGTCACCATACATAGCTTATTGGCTCGTATGTGGTTAGTTACCGTATGTAGCTTATTAGCTAGTACACAGTTGTTGTGCTCATCTAGGGTAATATTATTACCCTAGGGCTATCGACCATCAAGACATATATTTTTTTACCCTAAGGAACTGTGGAGGAGTCACTCCTCGGGTACCATCGGATCTTAACCTGCATAGGTTGATCGAGGACCGGAGTATAGAAGGAATCCAAGTTCAGGGTAGTGGCATGCATATATATATTCACATTACCGAGGTCTTGGATCGATGAGCCACGAACCGGATCCTGAGGGGTTCCGGTAAGTCTAGGTTGAGCAGCCTAGTAGAGTTGTCTTGCAAAGTCTAAATTAAGGCCTAGCATGTTGTGGTTATAATACTGTCCTCCCTAGGAGTGTTCAGGGCTAGGGACATTATTAGGGTAGTGACTTATAAAGATCATTACTTAAACCCTTTGCCGGAAGAGAGGAGTCGGTTGTAGGGGCACCTTACGACTAACTCGTCCCTTGAGGCAGACCAGGTGGTGTTATTGGGTTGTACCTTCCCGTCAAAGGGATACGTACGGTGCCTTCTCACAAGTTGGGAGCACGGGTTGCGTATCTCGCTCTGTTAATTCCTGAAATACCGTGGCTGGGGTGCCACAGGATGCATTGTGCAGTCCTGCGCTTGCGAGACCCCAGAGAGTGCCACAGGGTAGGCTTCGCGCTACCCTGCGCTTGCGAGACCCTATGGTTTGATTTTGGAACGAGGCCCGATACACTGGGATCGTCAGTGAGGTCCGGCATGCCGGGTAGTAGTGGAAAACGGAGACACCATAAGCAGACTGCATAGGGGGACTTGATCCCTTCTGCAACCTCACAGAGTCATGGTGTATTGTCAGGAACAGGTTGTGTACAATTAGAATTCATAACGCGGGTTCAAATCCCTATATATGGGGAAACGGCTTGAGATGGGGCGCATGTAGTATGGGCTGCATGCTGCTTTCGGAGACTTGCTGGCATTAGAATAGGAGCATCCCAGTTGGTGAAATATCGCATCAGATTCTAGTCATAGCACTCACGAACACTTAAACTACACCAACACCATTGCCATGTTTTGTATGATGTTTGGGAGATTCGCTGCTTTGATATCAGGCTTTAAGCGTCAGTGAATACTGACGTCCCCACTTCCATAGGTACTGATCGCCGAAGTACAAAGGCGAGATTCAGGAGGACTCAAGGCGAGGAAAGCAAGGAGTCAATGTCTTATTTAGTTCCGCTGTAATATGTGTGTTGTTACCTCAAGTGAGAGTTACCAAGTGTTGTTCTTCATTCCTTGTACTCTGATGTAAGATGTTGAAGGTTGTAATACTTGGGAATGTAAAGGTAATATTGTAACTCTATTATAATGTATTGCAGTTGTATAATATTCAGACTTGTAATACATTGGGTGTTGAATAAAAAGTTTTAAATTCTCCTGTTTTTCTGTGTATTGTGACTAATTGAAGAAAAGGTCTTGGCTCGTGTCTCGGTTTTCCCAGTATTGGAAATCGGGGCGCTACACTAGTGGTTGTGCCTTCGGTTGGTTTCCCTGTGGTTCTGGGTTCGAATCTCGGCTTTGGCAAGTTTGGAAAAAATATTTTTTTGAATGTTTGGATGATTGAAAAATTATGGAAAAAATATGATTATTCTTCTAAAAATATATGGGACTTATGAAAAATAATTTGGAAATTATTTACATAAAATAAAATATGATTTGAGAATAAATGTGTAAATAGAACTATGGTTCCACATTGATATTTTTTTTTGTGAAATTATATCTTGCAAAAAGAACTTGAAATGAAGGATTAGAAAATTAATATAGCAAAGAAAGAAATTATATTGTGTGATGGATGTGAATTATTCTCATTGGAGAATAGGGTGAAAAATATGAAATGTGAATATTCATTTAGTGATGTGATTTCAATGTGAAATTGATATTTGATGAAGTATAAAATTCCATGTATGATTATGGACTATTGAACAATTTAGAGATCATGCTATTGAAGAAAAAAAAAGAAATCTGTTATGATTATGAAAACGAATTTATGAGTTGGAAATGCTCAAATTGGAAATTGTGAATTGGAATTGAAACAAAAGAGTAGCTAAGTCTCCCCCGGCATTTGAAAAGAAATGAAATGAAATTTGAAATGAAAGACCAAGGTTGGTCATGTTTGAATGAATGAATAAGTCCAGTTTAGTGGAGAGGCTAACTCTAGAGCTTTGATTTTGTTCATGATTCTAATAAAAACTAAGGATTAGTGCATAATGAAGACGTGATGAAAGTGAGAGAAAAACACGAGTATGAGAGTTAGAGTTTACAGTGCGGGTGTGAGAGCCACAAAATGCATGCTTGATGAGTCAAGACATGGCGTGGGCACAACTCAGTAATGATCGGACTCTAGCAACGCTTGTGGGATGTTTGGTGACTGCAAGAGGATCGTGTGCCATGAAGGAGGTTGAATTGCCACAGAATGCATGCTTGACGAGTCAAGACATGGCGTGAGGTTCCCCTCCAGGTTTTCTGTACACGTGCTTGTACTCATAGATCATCTAAGATACTCACCATAGTTACAGTAGTAGATTAAGACATGACGAGGGATTGAACCCTACAAAGATGAAGAACGAATAAGAGGCTTGCCCTCAGACCTATGTAGTATGGGATGCATAAAATCCGAATAAGTGCGCATTAGTGTCATATAATATAAATAACTGCATTAAGGACTAAGTGCACAATCACAACACGACATCAATAGGGTAGTCCCTTTAGTTTGATATGTGACAAGTTTGTGTTTGTTAAATATGGAAAATAAGTTATACTATTTCCGGCATAGAGATGATGGCCGTGTATAATGTTCGTCGGTTGAATAAACTGACGTACCCACAGTCTTATATGCAGGTAAATGACATGATAAAGATTAAAGAGGAACAGATGCTTAAAGATTATACAATGTTGTTGTACATTTATTTAATTGTTGTAAATTTTAGTTCCGCTGTGCAATGTAAAGTGTAATATTTTTATGTAACTCTGATGTAAAGTGAAAAGTTCAAATTTCCTTGTAAAATTGTACTAAATGAAGTGGAAAGATCCTGTAGAACTCTCGAATTCAGTTGTATTTGGGATTCGGGGCGTTACATTTTGTGTGTTTTCTCTCCATTAAAGGTGGGTGTTTCTTTTAAACTTCTAAGTAGCCATCATGCTAGGGTATGTTTGATAAGATTAAAGGAAACTATAACTAATCTAGCCAAGTAATGTGAAAATGAGACAAATTGATATTTGTAGGATTGTATGTTAAAGTATGTTAATTGATTGCAAAATTTGTTATTGTTAATTTAGAATTTACCATGCTACCATGCTTTATTTGTTTGTTATATGCTAAATTAAGAAGATATGCTTGTATGTTATATAATTGAAATAAGAACCATAGGAAAATGTTATTTGACTACTTGATTGTTAAATGACATGAAAAAGGAAATTTGTTACTGAAATAAACGTATAACATTAATGAAAAATTTTATAAGGGATTTGGGAAAATTTTAAGTGCATTTTATAAAGAGAATATGCGCATTTCCCAATGTTTTGAAAATTGAAGAACGATTTGCAAGTAGAGAGCAAAATTATATTTTTGTATCAAAAATCAAATTTTATTATACTGAAATACTGTAATAAGATAAAAAAATAAAATCTGGAGTTTTTGAATAAATTTGGAGAAGAAGAGAACTAAAAAACATTCATTTTTGTAAAAATTCGAAATAATTAAGTCTCGGACTTAAACCCCTAAAAACCCCACCCTATATCAGTTTGGTCACTTAGATCATTTGGTTAATGGGTGCTTTGGGCGCTTACTGTAGCTTGCGGGTGTCTGTGGTCTTGGGTTCGAAACTGGGTTCTGACCTTTTGTTTTCATTTTTGAATAAAACCCCGAACTTAAACCTAAATCCCTTATCCATTAAACCCCATGCCATATAGTGGTTGCACCTTAGCCCAGTTGGCTTTCGGTGGCGGTTAGCTAGTCTCAGGTCTTGGGTTCGATTCTTGGTTTCGGCAGGTTTAAAACTTTTTTAATTTTTTTGGTTTAAATTTATTATTTGGCTTTTAAAAATTCGGAAAAAAATACTATAATTATTCTCAAAAAAAGGAAAATCTTATGAAAAATATTTGTGCATGATTTGACTAAAATAAAGGTGATTTAGAAGTGAAAATTAAGTAGAATTGCATGAAGTTGACATTTGTATAAATATGAAAAAGCGATTATTTTTCATGAGAAGATTATACTAAGTTATAAAAGAGGATTTTTAATGGATGGAAAGTTAAGTGTGTTATTTATGGACTTTTACTGCCTAATTTGGGTATTGGATATGAATGAAAAATACGACCTTGTAGTTTGAATCAAGTAAAGAAAAGAAATAACAAGTGAAAACATATGTTTTTATTGGAATAAATTTTGACTATGAAATGCATGAATTGAAAGTGAACTTGATATATGAGATTTGATTCATAGAAAAGAATGGAAATCATGTTAATTGTGAAAAAAAGAACTTATGAGTATGAAGACTCAAATTTTGTGATTTTGAAGTGAAATTGAGAAACTAGAGTGTAGCTAAGCCTCATACCGGCATTGAAAAGAAATATATTGAAATGAAACTTGAAATGAAAAGACCAAGATTTGGGTTATGTTGTATAAATGGTTAAGACCGGTATAGTGGAAGGGCTAACTCTAGAGAATTGATTTTGTTCATGATTCAAATAACAAAGACTAGATACATAGTGAAGATGTGATGAAAATAAGAGAAAAACATGAGTATGAGGGCCTTGGAGCTACGGTGTGAGAATATTCACAGGCTGTCTACACGATGCGTCGTGTCATGACGTGGATATGTCTCCAGAAGTCCGTACCGCAGGCGACGCTCATGGGGTGTTTGGTGACTGCGGATGGTGTCATGTCCCATGACGGAGGATGAATTGTCCATAGGTTCTTCACGATGCGTCATGACATGACGTGGGATTCCCCTCCAGGCTGTCTGGACATGAGCTCGTAAGTCATAGAGCATTTAGGATACTTATCGTAGTTACAGTAGTAGTTTAAGTCATGACGAGGGATTGAACCCTACAAGATGAAGAACGGTTAAGGGCTTACCCTCAGAACTATGCAGTATGGGATGCATAGAATCTGAACAAGTGCGTATTAGTGTCATGTAACATTCATAACTGCATTAAGGACTAAGTGCACCGCACAACACGACATCAATAGGATAGTCCCTTGTAATTCTGTTTGTGATCAAATTTGTGGGTTGTTTAAGTATTTGAGAATTGTTATACTATTCGGCATAGAGAGGATAACTGTGTATAATATTTTGTCGGTTGTAAGCAACTGACGCGCTCATAGTTTCTATGCAGGGTAAAGTGATTAACAAGACTAAAGAATGCATGCTGATTAAAGAATGATTCAAGTGTTGTACATTTCAATTCATGTAAATTATTGTAAATTGCTTTCGCTGTAAATATGTAATGTAAATGTAAACTTTGATGCAACAAAAGTTTTTATTTCCTTGTAAAATTGTACGAAGAGAAGTGTAAAGATCCTATGGAACTTCGAATTTAGTCTATTTTGGAATTCGGGGTGTTACAGAGTGGTATCAGAGCCACGTTTCCAAGTAGTAAAAATTTATAAGGAACGACACCCTAGAAGTGGACATTAGGACTTGTGTTGAGTCTAGAGATTTAAATGTAAGCCACTTACATTTGTGTTGCTCTATGATTTATGCTTCTTCTTCTCCTTTGTCTAAGATGGTAGACCACTTCGACCCAGCTGAAGATAACGACTGGCACATAGTTGAGGAGGATTACTACCCCGGGCAAGCTGATTCAGACGAAGAAGATCCTGAAGAATTTGAAGAGGAATGGCCTGAGTCTCGAGGGATCACTCCATCTCCGGATTAATTTGATGCTTCCTCCGACGAAGAAGAACCAGTTCCGAGTAGTTTCATTGTGTCTCTTCAGAGGCAGGTAGAGACTCAGAGGGAGAAAGCGGAGTTGCTGCAGGCACTGTGTGCGAAGTGCAAGAAGAGTATTGCAACTCTCAGTCATCGTGTTTGGGAACTTGAAAAGAGGAAAAACATGTACGATGTACTAAAGGAAGAAGTGGCTGAACTACGGGAAGAGCTTCGAGAAGCCAAGAGGAACCGTAGGAACTAGACTGTTGAATCTTCTTACTGCTTTCGTTTGATGTCAGAAATATTTTAAATTCGAATGTATAGAGTTTGGAATTCAATGAAATGAAAAGTTGATTTAAATTCATGTTTTATACTTTGAATTTAATGGATCTTTTGTATCAGAATATGGTCGGAAGAAGAGCTAAAAGCGGAGAAGGTCTGGACTTGGAAACGAAACTAGCGAAGGTCTACCAGACACTCAATGCCGTTGCCATGAATTATAACTAAGGGAGGATGCCTGTGAATCCAATATCCAAAGCAGTCAAACTTGTGGAATCATTCAAGCGGATGAAATCATCCGTATTTGAGGTGAAGTCAGACCCTGACGTGGCTAACAACTGGATCCGACAAGTAGAGACTATCTTCAAAGTCTTGGAGACTCTAGAGGGTAGCAAGGTGAAGTTGGCTACGCTACAGTTCGAGAAGGATGCGGTTGTGTGGTGGCAGTCGATGAAGCGGACGATGGGAAATATTGTTCTTGGCTGGGAGGAATTCTTGGAGGAATTCCGCAGTCATTACTTTCCATTAGACGTCCAGGAGAAGAAGGCCATGAAGTTTCTAGCACTGCAGCAGGGCGGTATGTCGGTTAGGGAGTATGAGACAAGGTTCACTCTGTAACGCCCCGAATTTCAAATAAGGACAAATTCGAGATTCCACAGGATCTTTACTTCACTTCGTACAATTTTACAAGGAAAATTTAAAACTTTTCAATATTACATCAGAGTTCAATTACAACTTGGTTTTACACGGCAGAAGAATGAAATTTACAATAAAACATTTACAACATCTTTAAAATAAAACAGCATCAGCATATTCACTTTATTGCTTCATGAATGGTCCTTTACCTGCATGTTAATCTGTGGGCTCGTCAGTTACTTACAACTGACGAAATATTATACACGGCTATCCTCTCTATGCCGGGAATAGTATAACGATCTCATACTTTAACAAATCACAAAAAAAGATTGAATGAATAAGTAAAGTGTCAAAAGTGATTATTCTAAACTTAAGTGTATGTCATGTCTTAATGCCTAATGCACACAATTCTACACTAGGATGACACTAATGCACACTTGTTCAGATTTTATGCATCCCATACTACATAGGTCTGAGGGCAAGTGCCTACGTACTCCATATTGAAGGGTTCGATCCCTCGCCATGAGACTACCCAGTAATAAAACAAGTTTTAGAGTTATTTCACAGATACGGATCTCAGCCTCCCTGGCTATAATAACAGATCCCAGCCTCCCTGGCTATTATATCGTGATAATAATCCCGTAAATGCCCCTCTAGCCCCGGTATATACATATTCTTTGGAGTATGGTAAACATCCGCCGACTACCCTAAGTCCCGGATAAAATACAGTCCATCTCCTACGGAGCAACCACAGTCCACCAACTGGGTCTATAGCCACGGAGATCCACCGCCGACTATATAGAAACACCCATTTACGTTTGCACAAGTTTATCACATCTTCACTTATGTGCCTAAATTTTCTTAAGTTCAAGACATGAATAATTTCCACTCTCAGAATTAGTTTTACCTCATACCGAATTTATTCTCAAAATACGAGATCGCCCGACGGCATTATCTCGAAATCAAGTCTCAAAATCTTTCCTTCAAAATTACCGGTAACCGAGATCTTACAAATTCTAAATCATAAATCTTTCATGTACAAGAAACATGGGTATTCACACCCTTTCATAATCATGTCTTGACTTAGATATTTTCATGTCTCTAGCTTATCCACAATTTGATCTATGTCTTATTTGGCATCAATCATAATTCTCTTATAGTTCATTCATGAATCAACGATAACATTTTCATTTGCAAATTTAAGCACATATAATAATCAAGCATTCAACATAAATGAATAATCCCATCAAAGACAATTAATTTACAAATCTACATTTCACTTTTCTTCTAATGATGCAAATCATGTTCTTCAACAATTTAGTTTTTGAAGACAATTCTCATTCAATCTCAAAGTTACTTTTATTATCTCCAATATACATGAAAAGTTTTAAAACTATTTTGAAATAATTCCATTTTATTTTATATGAATACTAGAATTTATTCTCAAATCTTTACTCCAAAAATTTTCCTTTCTAGTTCTAAAAATCTCAAAACTATCTTGATTATATCATGTAAGCACTAGGTCTTTTTCACAGATTTTTAATTAGCAATAGAAATCCTTACTTTACACTTAATCCCATTTAATCCTAAACAAAAAAAATATATATATGCCAACAATGGGTTTCGAACCCGTGTAAGCCCAGGCAGCAACCAAAGAAGAACACAACAACCACTAAGTCCATATGGATAATGTATGTAGGGAATATGATATTGATGTGATATCATATTCATTTAAAATGATATTTATGATTCATTAGAGATTGATATAATTCCTTAGATGGAGATTATTATTAGTGCAAAGTAAAAAAAACATTTCGTCAAATAACATAAAATATTTTCACATAAATCATGAAATATTACATTAGTTAATATTACATAAATTATGGTAATATATTTTGATGATCCAAAGATATATGCATAAAATAACATGCTAATATCAAATCTATTAACCATTCACTAATTAATTTATTACAGATGTAATAACATGACTTATGCGTTAAATGGTAAGACACTCTTTATCCTATATACATTAGAATATAATAATATTACAAAGATAATATTGTCAGAATATACCTTCTAGGATTGTAATATTTGTAAAATAAGACACTCCATTTTTTATGTATGTCAATTTGTAATCATCTAGAGTAGATTATCATGAAATAGAAAAATGCATGTAATATTAGTAATATGGCTTCACGTGTATCATATTGAATATGATGTTACAAAATATTATTTACTAGATGTATGAACCTTAATTTATTAATCATACATGAACTACTTATCATTCTCATCTCATACCATAGCATAGATCATATAAGAAATTCCATACTACTTAGCATACATTATTCTAAATTAGAAAGTATTGGATCACCCACCTTTTGTTTGAAGGTTGAAAACTACAAGGGAATGGTTCCTTCTTGCTCCTAGCTTCACAAGCACCTCCTAGTCCTCTTCTCCTCCTAGCAAAAGCTCCAAGCAAGAAAACACTTCTTTTCTTACTCTCTTTCTTTTTCATTTCCCTCTTTTCTTTCTCTTACACTTATTTCTTTTCTTCTTTCTATAGTGTTTTTGGTGAAATGAGAAAAGAAAGTAGGGCTCTATTTATAGGGTTTTGCTAGGGTTCAATTTGCATAATTACACAACCTAATTAATCACTCAAATTAATTTCTAACCTTTCACATTTCATAACTCTCAAAACTCCTAACTTTACATCTCCCCACTACTCTAAAACATAACCCCCAACTCTAACTCACCTTTATTTTCTCATTTTCCTCCCTCATACTACAAAATCCGGTCTACATATACCAAACCGGCTATGCACAGCTTACTCAAGTGGGCTCCCATTCAAAACCATCATCAATTTATTTATTTCCATTGTTATGTTTCCAAGCCCATTAGAAACAGCACACACTTTACCATGTGGGCCCCCAATCACAATTCAACTTCTTCACATATAATACTTCATTCAACTTTATACACAAACAAACAGCCCACTTATATATTATATATATATAATACACTATATATTATATACTACTATCTTTCTATATATATAATACACTACATATATTATACTTCATATACCATAATATTAAGTAAAAATTAGTTTAACTAAAATTTATAATGCAAAAATAAATGTGCATACATTTTATAAAATTCATTTCGAGAAAGGATACGCTCAAACGCGTTCGTCGAAAACAAACACGTGCGTCGCATGTGAAAACATGAAAATGCGAAAATCGACTTTATTGATGAAAAGTTATTAAATATAATCGAAAAAAATATAAGAAAAATATATTTACTAATTTTATGCATTACATGATGAAATCACAGCACGTAGAAAACACGTGTATTATACGTGCGGAAAATCGAAAAATGCATTTTAATTAAAATAGGGGGAAAATAAATTTTCGTTTTATAAAATAGATTTAAACACATAAAAATAAATAATTTAAACCTATAGAAAACATTGTACGTAGTGGTGGAAACACGTGCATCAAAACACGTAAAAAGCACGTAAGTCCCAGGGATCGAAATATTATATTTTAGTTGAATGAAATCAAATACGGAAAATGTATAAATAGTACGAATCCAAAATATGTAGTGAAACACATTACAAAAATATACGTGCGTAACACCGAGGGGCAAAATTGTAATTCCAATTTTGCGGGGTGTTACACACTCAGCTCTCTAGGTATGCGCCCGAACTGGTGATGGACGAGGCGAAAAAGGCTCGAAAGTTCGAGAATGGTTTGAGGCCAAGTCTGAGATTCAGGATGATACCCCTTGGTATCAGGAGGTTTGACAAGTTGGTCAAACGAGCTGCAGCCATTGAGGCGGACATGGAGCAGTTCCATGCTGTTAAGAATCGGAGGACCAATTGGAACGTTGGGAAGAGGCCCATAGTTTCTGGCAATTTCAGGGGACAGCCGCCGGCTCAGAGGTTCAAACTGACGGGAGCGAATGCTGTCAACGTAGCTGGGAGATCCGAAAATAATTAGGTGAGATCTCATGTGGTGACTTGCTTCAACTGTGGTGAGACGGGACATTACAAGTCTTAATGCCCCAAGCCACAGAATGTCACCCGTAGTGGACCAACGCAGTAAGTTGGGAAGAAGCCGTACTAGCAGGGGTGAGTATTTGCCTTGACTGAAGCTGACACTGATGAGGTGAATCACATCATCACTGGTACGAGGGAGGATGTTTAAAAGTGTTTTTGTTGTTCCTTTTTTCCCGCTTTATATGGTGAACTGTTATGTAACGAGTGTGTGTTATGTAACAGGAGAACTTATTTTGAATGGAAAGAAAGCTGTTGTTTTGTTCGATACTGGGTCCTCTCACACTTTTGTATCACCTAAGTTTGCTAAAGTTTTAGGAGTCGAACCGAAAGTCTTTCCAGGCAAGGTCTTGGCGGTAGCTACTCCATCAGGGGAGACTCTAATCACTGATCGGTACTATGCGGACTGCGAGATCGAGATTGGGGACAAAATTTTTGGGATTGATATGATCGAGCTGAATGTCTTGGGAGTCAAGGTGATCATTGACATTGATTGGATGCCAGTGTACAGTGCAAGCATCGAGTGCAAGACTAATGAAGTAACAGTAAAGGGTCCAGGAGGTCCTGAAGTCACTTTCCAAGGGAAGAAGAAATGTTCTGGTCTGGTGGCAGCTATCAGCAAGAGGGATAATCCTGTAGAGGTGCAGCAAATTCCTATGGTTTGGGATTATCCGACTGTGTTCTTGGAAGATTTTCCTGGGTTACCCCCGCATCGTGATGTAGATTTCAGCATCACTATTCAGCCAGGGAGTGCACCCATTTCCAAGGCATCGTATAGGATGGCGCCTGTGGAGCATGATGGGATCAAACAACAGATTGAGGAACTGTTGGAGAAAGGCTTTATTCAATCAAGTGCGTCATCCTGGGGAGCACCGGTATTGTTGGTAAAGAAGAAGGATGGTTCAATGAGGATGTGCATCGATTACCAGGAGCTGAATAAGGTCTCTTTTCAGAATAAGTATCATATTCCCCAAATTGACGACCTGTTCGATCGTCTACAAGGAGCAGCTGTTTTCTCCAAAATAAATCTTCAATCAGGATATCATCAAGTTCGAGTGAAGACTGAAGTTGTGCATCAGACTGCATTCATAACTCGACACGGGCATTCCGAATTTTTTGTTATGCCGTTTGGAGTGACAAATGCACCTGCAATCTTCATGGATATGATGAACAGAGTTCTGAGGCCGTTTATTGATTCTTTCGTTGTGGTGTTTATCAACGATATCCTTGTGTACTCAAAGTCGAAGGAGGAGCACACAGAGCATCTGGCAGCAGTTTTGAATAAGCTTCTGGAGCATGAGTTGTATGCCAAGTTATCCAAGTGCAATTTCTGGAAATCTGAAGTAGCATTCCTGGGTCACATCCTTTCTAAGGAGGAAGTGGCAACTGATCCTCAGAAGATTGAGGCAGTGAAGAATTCGGCAAGGCCTACTATAGTGAAGGAAATCAAGAGTTTCCTTGGGCTAACTGGATACTACAGGAGGTTCTTTCAGGGCTATGCTCAGATAGCCGTGCCACTCACTGGTCTAACCAAGAAGAATGTGAACTTCAAGTAGACTGAGTAGTGTGAGGCAAGCTTTTAGGAGTTGAAAGAGAGGCTGACTACTGCTCCCATTCTGGCGTTGCCTAGAGCAGGTGTTGAGTATGATGTCTACAGTGATGCTTCACATCGTGGGCTTGATTGTTTCTTAATGCAAGAGGGGAAAGTGATCGCTTATAGGTCTAGGCAACTACGACCGCATGAGAAAAATTATCCGACTCATGATCTGGAGTTGGCTGCGATTATCTTTGCCTTGAAGCAATGGAGACACTACGCATATGGTGAGAAATTGAACATGTACACGGACCACAAAAACTTGAAGTACATCTATCAACAGAAGGATCTAAATCTGAGGCAACGAAGATGGCTGGAAGTACATGAGGACATTCGTCCTGAGATTAAGTACCATCCTGGGAAGGCTAATGTTGTTACTGATGCACTTAGCCGCAAGAGCAGTCTGGCTGGTTTGATTACAACTCAGAAGCAGCTTGCAGAGGAGTTGGATCGGAATGGTATTGAAGTCGTTCTGCAAGGTCTGGGATCATCTTTAGCTCAGTTGAGGCTTCAACCAATGCTGAATGAAAGGATTATCGCAAGTCAGAAGGAAGATGCAGAGATTCAGAAGATAAAGGAACAGGTCGGTGTTAGCAGGTTGCCCGAGTTTCAAATCAGGGATGAAGTGCTGTGGTTTGGAGAGAGGCTGTGTGTTCCAGATTAAGCAGAATTGCGATGGAGCATTCTTCATGAGGCACATGCTACTCTTTTGTCTGTTCATCCTGGGAGTACCAAGATGTATAGGGACATTAAGCAGCATTTCTGGTGGTCAGGTTTGAAGTGGGATGTGGCCGAGTTTGTTGCGAGGTGCGAGATTTGTCAGCAGGTCAAAGCCGAGAATCAGAAATCCGGAGGTCTATTACAACCGTTACCTATTCCGGAATGGAAGTGGGATAACATCAGTATGGATTTCATCACAGGTTTGCCCAAGAGTTCAAAGGACAATGATACAATTTGCATCATAGTCGATCGACTAACCAAGTCCGCTCACTTCTTGGTGATGAAACTCACTTCGTCGATGGACAAGTTGGCCGAGATGTATGTTGGTGAGATCGTCAGGCTTCATGGTGTTTCGTTAACTATTGTGTCTGATCGAGATGCGCGGTTTACCTCATATTTCTGGAGGATTCTTCAGATAGCTTTGGGTACCAAGATGGATTTCAACACTGCTTTTCATCCGCAGACCGATGGGTAGACCGAGAGAGTCAACCGTATTTTTGAGGATATGCTTCGGTGTTGTGTACTAGAATTTGGAGGCAGTTTGGAAAGGCATTTAGCTCTGGTGGAGTTCTCCTACAACAGCAGTTTTCAGACTAGTATTGGAATGGTGCCGTACGAAGCTCTGTATGGTAGGAAGTGCAAAACACCTGTCTGTTGGTTCGAAGTTGGGGAGCGGCAGATGTTTGGGCCTGAGATCGTGTAACAGACCTCTGAAAAGATCGATCTGATCAGAAAGAGGTTGGTGGATGCTCAGAGTAGGCAGAAGAGCTATGCAGAGAATCGGAGGAGGGACCTTGAGTTTGAGGTTGGTGACTTTGTCTTTCTGAAGGTTTCACCTAGCAAGGGTGTGATTCGCTTCGGCAGAGGTGGGAAGTTGGCCCCGAGGTTCATAGGCCCATACAAGATATTGAAGCGGATTGAGAAAACTGCTTATCGGTTAGAGTTGCCGGAGGAGTTGTCTCAGGTGCACAATGTCTTCCATGTGTCTATGCGGAGATGGTACATTCCAGATCCGAGTCACCATTTTTCCGAAGTGCCGGAGGGTTTGGAGTTGGATTAGAGTTACATTGAGCTACCGGTTGAGATTGTCGATCGTCGGGAGAAAGTCTTGAGGAATAAGACGATACCGATGGTCAAAGTAGTTTGGAGGAACCAATTGGTTGAAGAGGCTACTTGGGAATCTGAAGAGAGGATGATGAAAGATCATCGTGAGCTCTTTGTGTGATTTGTACCTTCTTTTATTTCCTTTTCATATCTCTTTGTTGTATTCCTGTTTTCTCACTCTTTAAGTGTAGTTTCGGAGACGGAACTATTCTAAGGAGGGAGTGTTGTAACACCCTAAATTTTATTTATGAAGAATTTGTGATTTTACGTATTTTGCACGTATAATTTCATTTGTATAATTTCTTTTATAAAAATATTTCTTATATAGTATTTGTTCTCTTTATTTTCCAAAACCCTACTTTTTTTTATAAAAAAAAGCCTAATTAAATTCTAGGTCTATTTGTCTCTTTTAGACCATTCTTATTTAATTAATTAAATCAATTTATAGAGCCCATGGTTAATTGGCCCATTAGTGAGCCCATTTAACTTAATCCACTTTTAAATGGTCTAACTTGTAGTGTAGACTCATTTCATGAACAATTATAATTTTTCACATGAACAAATTTGTAAGTGGGGGAGACTAGAATGGCACGTGCATGCACTAGCATGTGCAATGTGCACACTCTATTGTAGGCCGGATTGTGCATGGGAAGGAGGGAGAGTGGATGAGATAGTGGTGTGGTAACTTTCATCATGGGAAGTTATTACAACTTCCTACTTCATCTTGGCCCTTGATCCTTAACCATATGATCTCATCCTAGCCTTCCATTTACGCTAAAAATTTGTATAAATACCCCCCCCCCCCTACACTAGTTATCCTTACACCTAAATTTGAAAAAGAAAGAGAGAAAAGAAATACAAGTTAGTGAGACAAAAGATTGATGAGTTTGTGAGTTGAAAAGATTGAGTGCTAGTGTGTTCTTCAACCAAGGAGAGGAGGCCGGCATTTTCAAGGATCAAGAAGGGGAGGCTCGGGTTCTACCTAGCACTAGGAGGAGAAGCAACTTGGTGGCTCAAACTAGGAGGAGAAGGCTTTTCTTGTTAATTCTAGGAGATCCCTAGGAAATTTTGCGTGTTTTCTCTCCATTAAAGGTGGGTGTTTCTCTTAAACTTCTAAGTAGCCATCATGCTAGCGTATATTTGATAAGATTATAAAAAACTATAACTAATCTAGCCATGTGATGTGAAAATGAGAAAAATTGATATTTGTAAGATTGTATGTTAAAGTATGTTAATTGATTGCAAAATTTGTGATTTAATTTAGAATTTACAATGCTATCATGCTTTATTTGTTTGTTATAGGCTAAATTAAGAAGATATGCTTGTATGTTAAATAATTGAAATAAGAACCATAGGAAAATGTGATTTGACTACTTGATTGTTAAATGACATGAAAAAGGAAATTTATTACTGAAATAAACGTATAACATTAATGAAAAATTTTATAAGGGAATTGGGGAAATTTTAAGTGCATTTTATACAGAGAAGATACCCATTTCCCGAAGTTTCGAAAATTGAAGAACAATTTGCAAGTAGAGAGCAAAATTATATTTTTGTATCAAAAATCAAATTTTATTATACTGAAATACTGTAATATGATAAAAAATAAAATCTGGAGTTTTTGAATAAATTTGGAGAAGAAGAGAACTAAAAAACATTCATTTTTGTAAAAATTCGAAATAACTGAGTCTCGGACTTAAACCCTTAAAAACCCCACCCTATATCAGTTTGGCCTCTTAGACCATTTGGTTAATTGGTGCTTTAGGCGCTTACTGTAGCTTGCGGGTGTCTATGCTCTTGGCTTCGAAACTGGGCCATGCCTTTTTGCTTTCGTTTTTGAATAAAACCCTAAACCGAAACCTAAATCCCTTATCCATTAAACCCCATGCCATATCGTGGTTGCGCCTTAGCCCAGTTAGCTTTCGGTGGCGGTTGGCTAGTCTCAGGTCTTGGGTTCGATTCCTGGTTTTGGCAGGTTTAAAACTTTTTTATTTTTTGGGTTTATATTGATTATTTGGCTTTTAGAAATTCGGGAAAAAATACTATAATTATTCTAAAAATATGTAGATCTTTTGAAAAATATTTGTGCATGATTTGACTAAAATAAAGGTGATTTAGAAGTGAAAATTAAGTAGAATTGCATGAACTTGACATTTGTATAAATATGAAAAAGCGATTATTTTTCATGAGAAGATTATACTAAGTTATAAAAGAGGATTTTGAATGGAAGAAAAGTTAAGTGTGTTATTTATGGACATTTACTGCCTAATTTGGGTATTGTATGAATGAAAAATATGACCTTGTAGTTTGAATCAAGTAAAGAAAAGAAATAACAAGTGAGAAACATATGTGTTTATTGGAATAAATTTTGACTATGAAATGCATGAATTGAAAGTGAACTTGATATATGAGATTTGATTCATAGAAAAGAATGGAAATCATGTTAATTGTGAAAAAAAGAACTTATGAGTATGAAGACTCGAATTTTGTGATTTTGAAGTGAAATTGAGAAACTAGAGTGTAGCTAAGCCTCATACCGGCATTGAAAAGAAATATATTGAAATGAAACTTGAAATGAAAAGACCAAGATTTGGGTCATGTTGTATAAATGGTTAAGTCCGGTATAGTGGAAGGGCTAACTCTAGAGAATTGATTTTGTTCATGATTCAAATAACTAAGGACTAGATACATAGTGAAGATGTGATGAAAATAAGAGAAAAACACGAGTATGAGGGCCTCGAAGCTACGGTGTGAGAATATTCACAGCCTGTCTACACGATGCGTCGTGTCATGGCATGGATATGTCTCCTGGAGTCCGTACCGTAGGCGACGCTCGTGGAGTGTTTGGCGACTGCGGGTGGTGTTATGTCCCATGACGGAGGATGAATTGTCCATAGGTTCTTCACGATGTGTCGTGACAAGACGTAGGATTCCCCTCCAGGCTGTCTGAACATGAGCTCGTAACTCATAGAGCATTTAGGATACTTATCGTAGTTACAGTAGTAGTTTAAGTCATGACGAGGGATTGAACCCTACAAGATGAAGAATGGTTAAGGGCTTGCCCTCAGACCTATGCAGTATGAGATGCATAGAATCTGAACAAGTGCGCATTAGTGTCATGTAACATTCATAACTGTATTAAGGACTAAGTGCACCGCATAACACGACATCAACAGGTTAGTCCCTTGTAGTTCTGTTTATGATCAAGTTTGTGGTTTGTTTAAGTATTTGAGAATCGTTATATTGTTCGGCATAGAGAGGATAGCCGTGTATAATATTTCGTTGGTTGTAAGCAACTGATGCGCCCACAGTTTCTATGCAGTGTAAAGTGATTAACAAAACTAAAGAATGTATGCTGATTAAAGAATGATTCAGGTGTCGTACATTTCAATTCATGTAAATTGTTGTAAATTGCTTCCGCTGTAAATATGTAATGTAAATGTAAACTCTGATGCAACAAAAGTTTTTATTTCCTTGTAAAACTGTACGAAGAGAAGTGTAAATATCATGTGGAACTTCGAATTCATCCTGTTTTGGAATTCGGGGTGTTACACCCCATCTTATTCGCTTGGCAGTGGAGTAAAAATCAGCAATTATGCTGCTGACAATCGAAAAAAATAACTCATCGTCGAAATTTAGGGATGCGCGATCATTCAAGGAGATGACCACATCATCGAAAACACAAACGACTCCATCTAGGTTGGAGCATTGGCATGACTAACGACAACAATAGTGGCTCCAAGCAAAACCATGCTTGAAACCCTATCATTGGATCCGAGGAACATAATCCAACAACAGCAAACACAAAAGCCCAATAGGTAAAAAAAAGACCGCTTTGCAGTCCCTTACCCTACAAAAGGCACTGCAAAGAGCACTACAGCATCTAGAAAAAGAGCAGAGGAGGAAGAAGAAGACAAGACTGGGAAAAAAGGGGACCAGAATTTACCATGTTGCCCTCCAACTGGACAACAACAACAACAACAACATGAGGATTTGAATTCAAATCTAGTTATTGGATCGACCAAATAAACCGATCCCAAGCATCAAAGTCAAAGCCAAAGCCAAAGCCAAATCAAAAGCTCACATTGTCTTTTAATTGACGGACCCACTGCAACAATTACCCTCTTGGGCCCACCGAAAAGCCCAAACTTTGTGCAGGCCCAACTAATGCTACTTGTTTGAGTGGTGGGAGCAACATGTGTGAGTTCTTATAATTTGTAGAGGAAGAGACAGGTCTTATCTGCAGATCTGGATCTGAGACAGGGGATTCCCTGGGGAGGTAGAGAAGAGGAGCTACTGGAGGCTGGCCAAACAGAACACCTGCAAGAGGCCTAGAAACACCAGAAGAGATCCCGGTGACAGGCCCTCCGACGATCTAGTCAGTCACTTTAAGAATGGATAACTAGGGTTCAGGTAGAGAAAAAGGGATTACATGCAGAGAGGGAGATGGGGTCTGATATTTATAGGCAGAGAGAGTGGGAGCCCTAAATCTAATAGGTCGGGTTGACCCGTTTTTCTGTGGGCCTGAACAAGTAGAAAGCCCACTGGATCCCCGGGCCTGATGATCAGCGATAAGCAGATTTTGGGGGTATCAAACGGCTCTGATTGCACTAGATTATTTCTCACATCATAGGGCCCCCACTTCTGGAGGGTTATATGTACCAGTCGTCGAGGAGAAGCTTAATCTTGGAAGGTTTGTTGTCACTGTGCTTCTGAATAGAGAGAAAGACCCCTACGTGGGGCAAAACAGGGTCGAGGCTAAGCAGTGTGAAGCCAAGCCCCGACCTTCTGACCTTTGGGGATCGGGATGGGGCGTTTGAGGCCAAGCGACGAGCGTCGAGCATTGTAGGCTGAGAAAGTGAATAGCCAGCTCAAAGTTCCTGCTGAGTGTCGAGCGTCGAGCATCGTAGGCTGAGAACGCTAGTAGACATCTTGAATTTCCTGTCGAGCATCGAACATGATAGGCTTGTAAGAAAGTCAGTAGCCAGCTTGAGGTTCCTGTCGAGCATCGAGCGTCATAGGCTTGTGAGAATGCCAGTTGCTAGCTAGAAGTTCTAGCGTCGAGCGTGATAGGCTTTGTGGAAAGCCAATAGGCAGTTCGAGGTTCCTATCGAGCATTGAGCATAATGTACTTGTGAGAAAGTCAGTTGCTAGCTTGAAGTTCCTACCGAGCATCAAATGTGATAGGCTTGTGAGAAAGCCAATTTCTCGCTCGAAGTTCCTGCCGAGCGTAGAGCATTGAGTGTGACAGGATTTGTGGGAAAGCCAGTAGCCAGCTCGAGGTTCCTGCCGAGCGTCGAGCATGATAGGCTTATGAGAAAGCTAATTGCTAGCTCAAAGTTCCTACCGAGTGTCGAGCATGATAGGCTTGTGAGAAAGCCAATAGCCAGCTCGAGGTTCCTGCCAAGCGTCAAGCATCATAGGCTTGTGAGAAAGTCAGTTGCTAGCTCGAAGCACCTATCATGCGTCGAGCATTGAGCATGATAGGCTTTGTGGGAAAGCCAGTAGGTAGCTCGAAAATCCTGTCGAGTGTCGATCATCATGGGCTTGTGAGAAAGCCAGTTGCTAGCTTGAAGTTCCTGCTAAGCATCGAACATGATAGGCTTGCGAGAAAGCTAGTTGCTAGCTCAAAGTTCCTGCCGAGCGTCGAGCTTGATAGGCTTGTAAGAAAGCCAGTTGCTAGTTCGAAGTTCCTGCCGAGCGTTGAGCGTTATAAGCTCGTGAGAAAGCCAATTGCTAGCTCAAAGTTCCTGCCGAGCATCGAGCGTGATAGGTTTTGTGGGAAAACCAGTAGCCAGCTCGAGGTTCCCACCGAGCGTCGAGCGTCATAGACTGAGATCTTTTTCTAACTTGGTAATTATACGGAACATGTGGGTTGCACGTGCTATGCTGACATCATGGTTGTGAAAATCGAGGCATTGATATCTTTCCACCATTAGATTTAGAGGATTTGAATTGGGTGGCTGAGATCTTTTAAGGATATCGAGGCATCAAAACTTTCCTATATAATCATCACCTCCCCCCCTCCCCCTCATTTTTCACTTTATTCTCTCTCTCTCTCTCTCTCTCTCTCTCTTTCTCTCTCCCCCCATCTCTATCATTTGTGGAGCTTCTCTCTCTAAAAATTATTTAGTGACCGGCGACCAGCTTTACAACGTACTTTTTATCAGCAATCGATAACAGGTTAGTATTCTCAATATTATGATGAGGATCACCTTTCTGACTCCACGTCACGGGAGTCGAGTGAGAAGGTCTACGAGGTCCAGTCGATTCGTAGTCGTAAATCGTTTGTAGTGGAGTCGAGTGACTCGGACGGAGAGGCATATGTGGTTGATGAGGGTAATTCAGTCGAGGTGGAGGAAGCTGGAGATACCGATAGAGAAGTGGAGGCCGAGGTGGAGGTTGGGAGAGTGGTTGAGTAGAACAAGGCTATGGAAGTTGGCCTCTCTGATCTCAAACCGTTGGCGATGCCGTACCCCCCGAAGGCTCCTCGCACACGACGTAGGAGGAAGATGTGGACTCTTCCAGACAGTCCGGAACAGCCGAATGAGTTTCTCCCCAAACATGGGCTCTACGTCCCATATCTTCAGCAACCGGGATCTATTGGGATGTATCTGCATGACGTTGAAGACTTGTACAGTAGGGGGTGCATCCCTCTTCGCCAAGTCAGCCCAAGATTCGGATGGACACGATGCAAAGCGTGTTGACGGTCAATGACTTTCTTCTTATACGAGCAAACTACTTCATAGAGCTGGAGTTTGAGTTGATGGTTCCGAACCTTGGCCTCCGCTCGACAGATGAGTTGCCCCTCTACTTCTGCATGTTCCATGTGGACTCCTTCGGCTTGGGGTTGCAGCTGCCGCTGCACCGGTTTATCAAGAAGGTGATGAATTGGGGGGGGGGGGTTTAGTCGATTCAGTATGGGCCGAACTCCTGGAAGCAGCTCGTGTGCTTCATACTGCTTTGTTGGGAGAGGGGAGTGCCTATGAAGCTCAAGTAATTTTGGGCCGTGATGGGCGTCAGCTTGCCCAGAGAGCACGAGAGAGTATACTATATATCGCCCCGCCCCCATAAGAAGGTAATACATGTGCATCCGGACTCCATCAAAGGTTGGAAGGAGAAATACTTTGTCGTCCGGAGTCTAGTGCCTTGGAAAATTCCTACGACTTGGAGTTTTTACAAGCCGGATCACAAGCCTTCGAAAAGAAGGGACTTGATGGATGAGGAATGGGCTGACGTGGATCAGATCGTCAAAGGCAACAACATCGGGTGGCCAAATGTGACTGAGAAGCACTTGGCAAGGATCAGACTGAGCACCATTAATCCTTGTATGTTATTCTTTTCCTTTTTTTCAAACATTTTCCCTTTGTTTTTATTGTTCTTTTTCTTTTTTCGCAGCGATGAATGGTGCAGCGATTGATGCGAGGAGGGCCCTCCTGGCGAAACAGTGTAAGAGCCCCCCTTAGGGGTTCCGTGGGGACTTCAAATGCAAAGTCCAAGAAGCAGAGGGCCCTTACGATAACTGGGATCCCATGCACTGAGTAACCTATGGGTTACAGATGCTTTGAGGGGCAGCATTCCACCCCGTGGTCCAGGAGATCGTGGGAGAAGAGGGGCTCCGGCCGTGGGCGCCCAACTGGGCCGTGAAGACGGATGATACGCTAACTAAGGGGCCATTAGTAATGGAGGCGGTGGAGCACCTGGCCTCGCCTCGCGATAGGGAGCTGCTGGTGGCCAAGACCGTCAAGTCGTGCTACATGAGGTGGGTGCATGCAAACATGATGGTAAGGTTTCTACCACCCCTCATGCCATTGGTTGAGCCTTTTTCCATTGATTTTCCTAAGTCTTGACCCATCACTCGCAGGCATCTATGGCTGGAGCCCAGCTGAAAAGGTTGTACACTCGCGAGCTCCAGCGTGAGATCAAGAATGCTCATCAGTACGAGAGCGAGATGAAAGATTTCAAGCTGAAGCTTGACGCGTTCGAGTCAAACGAGCAATCCCTCAAGGCCGATTTGGCTTCCCTTGCCGATGCCCGGGTTCTGGCGGAAGGGGAAATAAAGAAGGTGGCAGCCCAGGAGGTTAAGAAGATCAAGAACGCTGCCACGGACAAGGTGATTGAGGCCCAGAATAAGGCCTACGACTGAGCCCTTGAGCACGTCTTGTATTATTATCCCGAGAGTCGGCTCGAGGGGTTTGATTACGCCATGAAACTCCCCGAAAACCCTAAGATGCCCATGGGAGACGAGGAGGAGGGGGTTGAAGTGCCGTCGGGAGAGAATGACCCAGCGAGGGTGGATGTTTCTGACGCTGACGTAGAGGCTGACGAAGAGGTGCCCCTCTCTACCAGGCAGTAGTTTGCCTTTATCGTTGTTTTTGTGTTTTTTTTGTATTTGCCGAACGCGAACTGGTTACCGCTATTTTGTAAGAACTTTTGTGAATGAAATAATTTTTTGGGCCGAACTCTTTTTGGCGTAGTATATACTTGTGACTTTTTCAAGTCCCCAAGGCTCAGAATGATATGGCCTTCCTTCTTTGTGTCAGATGACTGAGCCTTTCCTGGCAGACCCGCGTGATGCCAAGGTGGAGCTCCTTAGGGGCAAGCTGAAATCCATGGAGTCCACCCTGGTGTGGTTTTGCAACCAAGCTCGAGACCAGAAAGCTGTTGTTTCTTATTTTATGAATAAGTTGAAGGGGCTTAGCTTGGAGTCGGCTAGTCAGAAGAAGACGATTACCGACTGTGACTTGGGGAGTGCAAGGACTAAATGGTCGATGTCTGGTACTTTCGCTCTGCGACCAACCTTTGAATCTTTCCTCCGCGAGGTTATAGTGGAGAAAGAATTGGAGATACAAAGGATCAAGGTCATGCTTTGAATGAGTGGATCCTGTTCCTGTTCTTTCGGGGGCGGTTGGCCCTCCGTTGAAGGCTAGTCTTCGACCCTGATGCTGGAACCGGCAGGCCAGGGGATGCTCAAAGTTTCGCTGAGTATGTATCCACCTTAGCGATCCCGAGGGATTCCAGTGGGCTTGTCGGTAAGCAAACGTGTTCCATCGGGTTTGTGTCAGTCCTAAGGCCCCCCAGGAGGAGGGTTAGGCGAAGATTATAACAGTTGTAATCATATGGCCGAGATTGTGATAGTTGTAATATGGCTTGCTCATTGTATCAACAAAACTTTTATGTGTTGTAATAAAAATGTTGCATCCACTTTTTGTGAATTCTCTCGTTATGGGCCGAAGACTATGCCAAGCGGTGAGGATATGAAAGACTTTGCTAGAAAGCCAGTAGCTAGCTCGAAGTTAAGGCCGGGCATCAAGGGTGATTGTCATGCCCCGCTTCCCAAAATACGGAATACGAGTGCATGACGAAGCCCAGCGAATGATCTTAACATCATTCATAAGCTGTAGGATCGACTCAGCATCAGAACAAGAATATAACAAGAGAGATGTACATAACCAAGCATGCATGAATAATCTATTAGCAACAGAAACAACTGAAATATAATAGAACATCCAAATAGTTTCAAGTCTGGATCAAGTTAAAACTCGGGAACATCAGCCCGTTACAAGTTCTTAAATTTGCAAGAGATAACAGTCCAAGAAAACAAGTAATGCAGGAAGTAAATATTCAAATCAAGTTCTTCTCCACTTGAAGGCTAAAACCTTTGCTCACCAATTCCAGCGGGTAGCTCGTCTCCAAAGTCTGCTTAATAAATATAAAAAAAAGAGAACAGGGAAAAACAAGAGAAAATGCCCTTAGTGCAAGCTAGGGCCACAAATAGTAAAAACGAGTACAAGTATGGGGAACAGGAATCAAGAATGCAACAGGGACATAACAAATAATGGAAGAACCAAGAACTAGCTAACGAGAAGGATAACTCAAGTAAATAGACTGGATAACAAATACTAGTGGTAAAACAAGTAACAAATGAACACATAGGGTGTCTAACCTCAAGTGATACGCATCTAGTTCAAGTGTCAGGTATCTAGTCTCAAATCTAGTGTCAAGTTGTCAGGTCTCAAGTATCAAGTGTCAAGTATCAAGGAACATGTATCAAGTTCAAGTTTCAGGTTCAAGTCTCATGTATCGTGTCATCAAGTATCAATAACAGGTGTCATGTTCAAGTTTCATGTATCAGATATCAGGTAACCAGGTAATCAAGTAACAGGATAATCAGGTAACAGGATAACCATGTATCAGGTATTAAATTCAAGTCTTGTGTGATTACTATCTAGGTAGCACGACATGCATCCATACTTTTACTACATGGTTGCTACAGTCAAATCAGTTACGTTTAGACCTAGTAATGGAGTCCATAGGGCGGCGTACTCAGGTATCAAGTATCAAGCAAGTGATCAATCATGGACTCTAGAGGTGGCCCCCGTAGACTCTAGAGGTGGCCCCCGTCACCCATGACGTGGCACTTAGTTCTACGTGGCACTTAGTTCCATGTGATCTCAACTATATATCATGTAATCATATAATCATGTAATGGACTCTAGAGGTGGCCCCCGTCACCCATGACGTGGCACTTAGTTCTACGTGGCACTTAGTCCCATTTAACATACAACATTGGGAAACACGGGCCCCCTTCCGAGTACACTTACCTATGTTGTCCACACTATGGTCCTTCCCTCAAACCCCGGCTTGTTATATTTGTTCAGGCAGATTTTGTGTACTTGTATCTATGCATGCGAAACAGGGTTGAAATAATATAAATTAATTCTAAGAAAAATTGGGGATGTCCTATAGGGTGTCCAGCAACTACATATAAAATTTGGAGTCAAACGCTCGCTGGTTATACAGCTAAATTAATTCGCAAAGTAAAGGTGTGCAGCAGCTTTTGCGAATCTGTGCCTACCGACACAGCTGCAGTAAATCTGCAATAACTCCTAGACCATAACTCCAAATTCGGAGATTTTGGAGTCTATCGATATCTACACATCCGGATCTACAATTTCTATTTAGGGCTCGGGCCCAGATTCAGATGATAAAAGGGTCGAAACCGCAAAAGAATATTCAGACAGCAACACGTAGAATTACATGCTAGTGTAGATTTCATGGAAAAATGTCTTTTGGCGTCTAAGTTATTATGTGGCATCAATACATGATAATAAAGGTCAAAACAGCAAATAATAAATATTTTTCAAGCCATAGGGTCGCAAGTTCGTCAAAAATTGAATGTGACATGCATCTACAAATTTAGGGCTCCTTAATTCATATGTCTACATTTTCATGTGTCCAAGGGTAAAAGAGTCCAATAATTATAAATTAAATACGAGGAAATTTTGTGACTCTTAGATTTGTCAAATTGGAGGTTCAAGATTGATCTACAACGAATTTCAAGGAGGAGTCACAATCTAACTATTTGTAGTATTTTCAAGGAAACTTGTACTAGAACAATAAAATATACAAGGATACTTGCCTTAGATGACGATGATGGACTTCACTTGTTGTAGCAATTTGGGTAGAAAAATCCCGGAAGAAGTCCTCAAAAAGCACGTGCAAAAATTGATCGGAGATCGAGTTTTCCCCGCACACAGGATCGGCCCAAAATAGCAAACAGCGAAGTGGGATCTGCTGCGCCAAACACACAGAACAGCAGTATCGCCCAATCAGATCGCTTCTCCCCCCCACTGGATCCAGCCAAACAGGAGACAGCGGAAGAGGGATCCGCTGCGGGCGAACACCGAACAGCGTTCTCCACCAATGGCGAGGCGTCTTCTTCCTCGCGACAGCAGCGAACGGGAGCGACGGCGTGGGTTCGTGCGACTGCGGCGATGGCTTCGACGGTGAAGAGGTGGGGCTCACGACGCTGGCGGCGGCGCGACGTCGAGAGGGAAACTGTCGCGCGACGACGACTCTGTTCTGGGTCGAAAACAGGGGAGGAGAGTGGGGATTGGTCTGTGGTGGTTCGAGGTGTTGGTGGTTGCTGATGGCGGAGGTCATAGGATGGGAACGACGACAGGAGTGGCTAGAGGTGGTCGGAGGGCGAGATGATGGTGGGGAGCTGATGGGTTACTGATGTCGAGTAATGGCAAATGGGTTCGGAGCTGGAGAGATGGGGCGGCGACGATGGTAATGGCGGTGATGGAGGTGATGCGGAGGTGACGGTGGTTGGCGAGGGTGAATGCGATGGTGAGGGAGGCGAAGCTGATGGGCGATCGGAGGGGCGCTCGGAGTAGGGGCTTGGGTGCGATCGAGCCAGGGAAAGAGACGGAAGAGAAGAAGGCGGCGGGGGTAGTTTTAGGTTAGAACAGTAGAGGGGGTGTAGGGGTTAGGGTTAGGGGGGTTTAAGTAGTGTGGGTTTGTGGGCTTGCGGGTTCGCGGGTTTTGGGTATCCATTTCAAAAAGAACCCAACAAGAGAAATGGTTAAAATACACTAAAATAGAGATTAAGGATATCAATGAGAAGAATTGGTCAATTTCATGAAGAACAATACAAATGGCATACAAATGAATTAGATAGAAAGACCGAAAATTTGAGTTGAGACGAAAACAACGATTTCATTCAATCTGAACAAATTACATGATCTCAAATAGACGAGAGAGTACAATGAGGCACAAAACAGTATAAAAATATAAATACAGGGTAATAGGAGTTACAGTGATAGGCTTTGTGAGAAAGGCAGTAGCCATCTTGAAGTTCAGGCTGAGCGGCGAGGATTTGAGAGATTGAGGAATCCCTCGTTTGGGGTCGAAGTCCATGTAAGAGATTGAGAAATCTCTCGTTATGGCTCGAAGTCCAAGCTGAGCGGCGAGGACGTGAGAGATTGAGGAATCACCAGTTTTTGATCGAAGTCTATGTGAGAGATTGAGAAATCTCTAACATATGGCTCGAAGTCCTAGTCGAGTGGCGAGGACGTGCGAGATTGAGGAATCCCCCGTTTGTGGTCGAAATCCATGTGAGAGATTGAGAAACTGCTTGTTATGGCTCGAAGTCCAAGCCGAGCGGCGATGATGTGAGAGATTGAGGAATCCCCCATTTGTGGTCGAAGTCCATGTGAGAGATTGAGAAATCTCTCGTTATGGCTCGAAGTCCAAGCCGAGCGGTGAGGATATAAGAGATTAAGGAATCTCTCGTTTATGGTGGCGAAGACGTCAAAGATTGAGGAATCTTCTGTTTGGAGTCGAAGTCCATGTGAGAGATTGAGAAATTTCTCGTTATGGCTCAAAGTCTAAGCCGAGCGGCGAGGACGTGAGAGATTGAGGAATCCCCCATTTGTGGTCGAAGTCCATGTGAGAGAATGAGAAATCTCTCGTTATGGCTCGAAGTCCAAGCCGAGCGGCAATGACGTGAGAGATTGAGGAATCCCCCGTTTGTGGTCGAAGTCCATGTGAGAGATTGAGAAATCGCTCGTTATGGCTCGAAGTCCAAGTCGAGCGGTGAGGACATGTGAGATTGAGGAAGTCCATGTGAGAGATTGAGAAATCTCTTGTTATGACTCGAAGTCCATGCCGAGCGGCAAGGACGTGACAGATTGAGGAATCCCTCGTTTGGGATCGAAGTAAACGCACGATATCCTGACTTGAAAAATAAAGGAAACTCCATTTCATTTGCTTGCTTGATTACACAAAAGGAATAGCGCGCAACACCGATTACAACCGCGGATGTCCCTATGTTCCCTCATGGAACTTAATAAGGTGCTCAGTGTTCCACGGTCTCTTGACTATCTTGCCCCCCCAGGTATTCGAGTCGGTATGTGCTCGGGTGTACCACTTGGGAGACATTGTACGGGCCCTCCTAGTTTGGGGCCAGTTTACCTTTTGCAGTGAGGTGGGAAATAGTGAGCTTCCTAAGTACAAGATCACCCTCCTTGATAGCGGTCGGGCGGACCTTCTTGTTGAAGAACCTTTCAATCCGCTGCTGATAGATAGCTCTTCTGATGGTGGACGATTCACGGATTTCGTCGACCAGGTCCAAGTTGGCCCTGAGGTCAGTCGAGTTGGATTCTTATTTGTAGTCCATAATCCTAGGTGAAGGGAGCCCGAGTTCCACCTAGATGACAGCCTCCGTCCTGTATGTCAGATTGAATAGGGACTTGCCAGTGGAGATTCTCTTGGTCATTCTATATGACAAAAGGACGCTCGACACTTCGTCGACCCATAGTACCTTGGAAGATTTGTACAACCAATTTTTGAGACCTTCAAGAATTTGGCGGTTGGCATTTTTGGCCTGGCCGTTCGACTGGGGATGTGAAATGACGGAGAATCACTGCTGGACCTCGAGGTCTTCATGAAATTTTCCAAAATTTCTGCCTACGAAGGAGTCTCTTTATCAGTGATAAGCATGTGCGGGATCCCAAATCGGCAGATAATGTGCTTCCAAATGAATTGTTGAGCTTGATGCTCGGCTATGGTGGTCATGGGTTCTGTCTCGATCCACTTGGAGAAATAGTCGATGGAAACAATGAGGAAATGCCTTTGAGCCATAGCTTTGGGAAAGGGTCCGACAAGATCCATCCCCCGCATGGCAAAGGGGGCCGGACTAGAGAGGGTTCTGAGTTTGGCTTGTGGGGTGTGCCTGATCGGAGAGAATCTCTGGTAGGGGCCTCATTGTTTCACGAGATCGCAAATGTCTTGCAGTATTGTGGCCAATAATACCCGTGGTTGAGCACTTTCCTCGTGAGCGGTCCGCTGCTCATATGGCACCCCCAATTCACTCGTGTAAATCTTTCAGCGCATATCTTGCCTCATCGGGGCCCAGGCATCGGTGGTATGGTCTCCCGTCTATCTTGGTGTATGGACGCTTGAAGAGGATATTCTTAATCAAGGTGAACTTTAGCGACGGACCCTTATCTTTCTAGCCTCGACGGGGTCTTGTAGTAGTTTTCCTTCTGCCAATTTTTTTTGGATGTGATCCATCCAATTATACGAATGCATGCCTGTATTGATGCAGAGGGCGTCGGGCTTCTCGATGCTAGGCTTGTGGAGAACCTCGATGAGGACGGTGTGGTCAAGGCCCTTGAAGGACGAAGAGACGAGTTTGGACAAGGCATCTATCTGGCTATTTTGCTTTCTAGGTATCTACTCGACAATGGCGTGTTCGAAGGCTTCCAAGAGGAGTTTGACGCGGGCCAAGTATCAGATCATCCGAGCATCACGGGCTTCGTAATCCCCTGAAATTTTGTTAATCACGAGTTGAGATTCATTGAAGGCTCTTACTCATTTTGCCCCCACATTGTGGGCCAGCGTGAGGCCGACGATCATTGCTTCGTATTCCGTCTCGTTATTAGAGGTCTGGAAATTGAGGTGTAAGGAATGCTAGAGGACGAAATCGTCGGGACCACGAAGTATGACCCCAACTCCACTTCTGCCATCTCAGGACAACCCATTGACATAAATCTCTCATGTGGGTTCCTCTGCTGGAATCTTGTGCGCTTCGGAAATGGTGCACTCTGTGATGAATTCGGCGAGGGCTTGCCCCTTAATAGCTGTCCGGGGTTGGTAGTTATGTCGTGCTATCTTAGCTTTTTCGACCACTTGATTAGTCGCCCTGAATTTTCTGGTTTGTTGAAGACAAGCTTAAGTGGCTAATCTGTTAGGACTTGAATGGAGTGAGCTTGTAAGTATAGTCGGAGTTTTCGAGTGGCCACTACCAATGCATAGGTGATCTTTTCCATGTGAGCATATCAGAATTCTACGTCGTGCAGGATATTGCTGACATGATAGATAGGTTTCTGGATCCTGCCTTCCTCCTTGATGATTACGATGCTGAGCGCATGTTCACATGAAACTAGATAGAGGTAGAGGGGCTTGCCAGGTTCTGGTTTGCTAAGGAGCAGAGGGTTGGCCAGGTAGGACTTCAGCTAGTCGAAGGCCTGCTATTGTGGTTTGCCCCATTCACAGCTTTTGTAGCAACCCATTTTTTTTCTTTCTAAAATCTTATTACAAATTTCAATAAAAATTCCGACAGAGTCTTCCTTGACATATTAGCCATTTTGCAGCATTTCCTTACAAAAATCTGCATTTTAAAATTCACAGCACAACACAGGTAATAAAATTAAAATCTCCCCAGGCCAAGTCATAGAACTTATCACAACAATCATAAATATATGCTCTGGGGGATAAATAGATGCATAAATATCAAGATAAAGAATTTAAACCATAAATTTCTAAGAAACCCATTCAAACTATATAAAACATCACACAGAACCCAGTATGTCACTACCAAGTGTGTACGGGTATATTATACATCACTATTGATATAGCCATAGATCTATAAATACAACCCAACTCCTATTTACCCGTTACAAAATTAATATACTTCCAAAAATACTTATTTAACAAATTTTTACTTAAAACACCAAAATAAAGATACATATATCATAAAAAGGAAATCTAACTACTCCCCTAGCCGATAGAGAAACATACCTGCGAAACGAGGCTACTGGCGTCCTCCCTCAGGGTGTGACTCCACTAACCCCATAATAACAAGGGGTCAACCATACGGTGTGAGTACAATTTCAAATTTTAAACATAATAAAAGCATAACTAAATATCTTGAAAGTAAAATAACATAAACCATAACTTTAAATGAAACAAATAAAAAGATAACTAACACATTAATTATTTCGTTAATAAATACTATACAAATCATAGGTCTTAGATACGTGCTCAGGCGGGTAGTTCTCCTCATTTCCATTGAAATGGGAGCAATAGTTCCTAAGCACTACCGAAGGCTTTTACCACCATTATAGTTCAATTTACCTCTTGTAACTTATATCGCTGCTTAATTACTTATATACATAACCACCCTTATTACATTTACATTAACTATTCATATAACTATCAAACTCCATTACAATACATTTCCACACTTAACTCCCAACATATCATATACAAATACATACTCCAACCTTATCATGAAAACAAAACTCCGGTAATATCATGTAATCTCCTTTATATTCACCATAATACAAAAATCAGATTATCCATTCAATAAATATTCTCACAAACATCATATAATTACTTAACTCTTTTCTTAACACCAATAACTCTCTCTCTATATATATTTCCCTTATACTCGTTTATTATATGCTTACTTTATTTTACTCTTTTCAGTGTCCACATAACTAACCTCCTCGCACAACATAGGGAACTCTGTGCCCCCCCCCCCTGCGTACACTTTAATCCTGCTAACCCACCATTTCACCCAGATCCAGATGTCCTAAAAATCTACCATTAGTGGGCTGGATTGAAGAAACGGTTGCACACATGTCCAACCAAGACTAAACCCAGTAAGCTTGTAATACCCCAGATCTTGAGCGAACAGTCGACTGTTAGGGTTAGCAGTCGACTGGTCTGTGTACAGTCGACTGGTGTGTGTAGCAGTCGACTGCTACACGGGATTTATGAAAGGATTGTGAAATATAGTCCCATATCGGAAATTTGCGAAGATAAATTGAGTATAAATACTATTGCCGAGGATCAAGAGTCACCAATTCGGTTAACCACCTTTTGAGAGGCAGCCTGTGGTGGGCAGTGGAACTACATAGTATTTATAATTTGTCTGAGCATTGGGGCGGGGCGTTACAAATGGTATCAGAGCCGACTTTCGACACACCAGGGGGGTGTATCTGCACGTCGAGGGTCTGGGGGGCCTATTCGTGGGGTACATATGTTCGCGTGTTGAGGGTCTAGGGGGGCGTATTCACGGAACATACTGGGTGTTAGAAAGGGCGGTCCTACACTGAGGTATGCCCTGTGCTCAGTGAGGACGCTGATCCCTAAGGGGGGGTGTATGTAATACCCCAGATCTTGAGCGAACAGTCGACTGTTAGGGTTAGCAGTCGACTGGTCTGTGTACAGTCGACTGGTGTGTGTAGCAGTCGACTGCTACACGGGATTTATGAAAGGATTGTGAAATATAGTCCCATATCGGAAATTTGCGAAGATAAATTGAGTATAAATACTATTGCCGAGGATCAAGAGTCACCAATTCGGTTAACCACCTTTTGAGAGGCAGCCTGTGGTGGGCAGTGGAACTACATAGTATTTATAATTTGTCTGAGCATTGGGGCGGGGCGTTACAAAGCTAGTCAAAAACATTTCCCAAGTATAACTTCAGTCTAATATGCGGATCAACGCTCTATAAGAGTCTTACACATCCGAGGCTACGTCTTCCTCCTTGCCCTATACTAGCGAGGGAAAAACTCCTTCCAAGTCTAGCATAGGTATACATATATAAAAACTCCTCCCAAGTCCATCTTGGGTATCTGCTCCAAAATATAAATTAGGGCATATATAACTCCTGTTCCTAGGTATATCCCTGGCTTGTGGGGTTTAGCCCAAACCGCTGGGAGATTGCGCGTCACTGAAAAATAAAATTATCTCCTTTATAATTTCTCCTTAAAATAAAATTTCTTCTTTATATATGCAACGCCCCGCCTAAATACTCAGGCAATTTAATTATTTATTATTATTTATAGTACAACTACCCACCACAGGCCGCCTCTCAAAATGTGGTTAACCAATTAGGTGACACTTGATCATAGGCAATTATATTTATTATTTATTAATCTTATTAAACACCAGATATTGGACAAATCCAATCAACATTCACTGTTTCTCCTCGCGCATGTGACGTCAGACCCTCCCTAGGCCCCACTCGCCACACGCATACGAGAAGCAGATAATGCCCTTCTGCCTATGCCTGGGCCCCACCTGCCACACCCACGTAGCAGGCACAGTGACAATAGTTCGCTGGTGTCTCTTTCCTGGCCCCCACCGAGCAACAAAGATTCCATACAACCCCTCTATAGAAGCTCTATAAGGCAAGCCTCAATTCTTTTATACTATATATATATACTATATTATATCTCTTGAAATTACGGGGTGTTACATACACCCCCCCTTTTAGCAATCAGTGTCCTCGCTGAGTACGGGGCATGCAATCTAGCGCAGGATCTCCTTTCTAGCCAATGTGCAGTGCAGTACCCTGATTCCGTTAGCTGTTTAGCCCTACATGGGACTATGGTTACCTACCAGTGCACATTTACTAGCTCTATCTCAGGCATACCTCTAACCCACTCTTACCCATACTTGGTGTCGAAAGACGGCATTGATACCATTTGTAACGCCCCGCCCGCCCCAATAATCAGACAATTTATTTATTTATTATTATTTATAGTATAACTGCCCACCACAGGCTGCTTCTCAAAAGGTGGTTAACAAATTAGGTGACTGTTGATCATATGCAATTATATTTATTATTTATTAATCTTGTTAAACTCCTGATATGGGACAAATCCAATCCACATCCGCTGTTTCTCCTCGCACATGTGATGACAGACCCTCCCTGGGCCCCACTCGCCACACACGTACACGAGAAGCAGATAGTGCCCCTCTGCCTGTGCCTGGGCCCCACCTACCACACCCACATGGCATGCACAAGCGACATCAACTCGAGCAGCAGAGATTCCATACAACCCGCCTTATAGAAGCTTTATGGGGAAAGCCTCAATTCTTTTATATTATTTATATATACTATATTATATCTCTTGAAATTACAGGGTGTTACAATATATATATATATATATATATATATATATATATATATATATATATATATATATATATTCTCCTTTACATTACCGTATATGCATATATCATCAAATTTCCATAAAAAGCATATATAAGTACCTCGGTTCATGTTCCCATTTCTTTCTGGAATGACCTCCAAATCTCTAAAACGAACAAAGAATCTCGATCAGATACAATTGAGTTGGGTACACCATGCAGCCGAACAATATACTGGATGTACAATCTTGCCAAACTATCAGCCGTCCTGGTAGCTCGTATTGGGATAAAATGAGCTGACTTCGTCAATCTATCTACTATTACCCAAATACTCTCATTTCCTCTACGAGAGCGAGGAACCCCATCAATGAAATCCATACTGATCCTATCCCACTTCCACTGAGGAATTTTCAAAGGCTGCAAAAGTCATGAAGGTCTTTGATGCTCGGATTTAACTTTCTGACAAGTAAAACATCTCGCAACAAACACTCCAATTTCTCTCCATACCAGGCCACCAAAACATTCTCCTGAGATCTCGATACATCTTTGTACTACCTGGGTGTCCTCTATACCTGATACAATGAGCCATATTCATCACCTGTTGTCGTAAATCATCCACATCAGAAACATAAAGCCTACTATGATAATCGAGGCCACCTTCGCGGTCTATCGACCACTCGGTAGGACCTTCATCAATTTCACCCAAAATTAAATCATGAATCATCTGCAACAAATAAGAATCCCAGATCTAAGCTCAAATAATATGTTGCCTAAGCGACAACTGTACCAACAAACTGCCCAAATATGAAGTCATGTCACCTTCATCTACTAAAGTGAAATCAAACTAACCCAATGTTTCTAATACTTTCCACTCCTGGAACATCAAAGAAGATACCATTCGTCTTCGACTTATGGCATCAGCTACCACATTTGCCTTCCTTGGATAAAATTTGATCTCAAAATCAAAACTACTAAGGAGTTCAAGCCACCTTTGTTGTCTCATGTTAAGTTCCTTTTGAGAAAACAGATATTTCAAGCTCTTATGATCAATAAAAAGCTGAAACTGCTCACCATATAAATAATGTCTCCACATCTTCAAAGCATAAATCACCTCCGCCAATTCTAAATCATGTATAGGATATCGCACTTCATGAGGTCGTAACTGCCTGGATGCATAAGCTACAGGTCGATTCTCCTACATTAAGACTGCTCCTAAACCAGTACTACAAGCATCTGTATACACCTGAAGCGGCACTCCTCTCGCAGGAGTAGTCAAAACTGGAGCTGTCATCAACCTCTCTTTTAACTCTTGAAAAGCCCTTTCACACCTTTCAGACCCAACAAAAGGCACATTTTTCCTGGTAAGCTGAGTCATCAGTGCGGCAATAATAGAAAATCGGAGAATAAACCGAAGATAATAACCAGGTAAGCCCAAGAAACTTCGAATCTCAGTAATATTAGTAGGCTGTTTCCATTCTTTCACTGCAGTCTCCTTTTCAGGATCGACTGAAATACCATTTACTGACATAATATGCCCCAAAAACCGAACTTCACGCTCACAAAAATGACATTTTGAGAATTTAGCATATAATTTTTGCTCCCGAACAGTCTGCAACACAATCCTGAGATGCTGTCTTTGTTCTTCCAGACTACGTGAATACAACAAAATATCATTAATGAATACAAACTTATCTATATAAGGCTGAAAAGTCCAATTCATCAAGTCCATGAAAAAGGCAGGAGCATTCGTCAACTTGAAAGGCAATACCGAGTACGAATAGCAGTCTTTGGGATACACTCCTTCTCTACCCTCATCTGATGATACCCTAACTACATGTATAGCTATGAAAATACTGTAGCTCCCCGCAAATGATCAAGTAAATCATCAATTCTCGACAAGGGATATTTATTCTTGATTGTCACCTTATTCAACTCTTTGTAGTGGATACACATCCTTGACGAACCATTTTTCTTCGATGCAAAGATTGCAGGTGCACCCCAAGGGGACATACTCAGATGAATGAACATAAAATGGCATACACATCTCGAAATTAAGATCTTTCTACTTTAGGATTTTAAATAAAACATATAAAGATATCACACTTGTAGAATATTATGAAACTAACTTACCCTTTCATAAGCAACTCATCTAATTGCTTTTTTATTTCATCCAATTCCTTGGGTGCCATCCTGTAAGCTGGCTTGGAGATAGAAGTTGTACCCGGTACCAAATCAATCATGAACTCCAATTCTCTCCAAGGTGGAAGACCAAGTATCTCTTCAAAAAACATCCGGAAACACAAACTACATCAAGATCTTTAATCTCCACCTTAGGCACTTCTACTGAACCCAAATAGGTAGACATCACCACATCATCTAGAGCATTACACTTTATGAGAAAAGGAGTCTTATTGGGCTCTCATAGCCGAATTCTCCCTTCATTGCACTCTAACTGTGCATGATGCCTTCGTAGCCAATCCATCCCCAAAATAAATTGATTACCAGCAAAGCACATCACCACAAAATCAATAGGAAAAGTATGAGATCCCATCGGAATCTGCACTTCTCGACACACATCATACAGTATAATAGTGCTGCCTAATGGTGTACTAACTCTCACCGGTGCCTCCAAAGAAGACATGAGAATCTGATGTTGTGCACCATATCTGTGGGCTATAAAATGATAAAGCTGATGTCACACCCTGCTTTCCAAAAAGAATACGCAATATGGATACGAAACAAAAGCCCAGCAAATGATTTTCATCATCCATAAGCTGTTCAAGAATCTTTACAACATATCACAGAAATAATCAGAGTCGGAAGCAAAAGGTACAACCAGATATGCATAATTGAAACAAGATACCAACAGAAATTACTTGAAACTAAATATAATAATCTCAAATAATCAAATTCTGAACAAGTCAAATATTCTGGGTCACATCGCCCAAATACAAATAAATATCCAAGTAATCAAGTACATTTTATTCAAGTTCAAGCAACAAATAATATAATAATAAAGCAGAAAATCCAGCACTAATACATCATCTCGCCAATACCATTTGGCAGCTGACCATCCTGATCTGCAATTAGTAAATTTGCAGGAGAAGGAAAAAGAAAACAAGTATCCGTCAATTGCAAGTTACGGGTCACTTATAATGTAGGATACAAGTACATGGGGAAAACTAAACAAGTCTAAATAATAGCAGAAACAGACCTAGCATGGTATTGCAGAATTAACTAGCATGGTATACTAATATGTGTCAAGTGTCAAAAGTCAAATAGCATGCAGACAGATATACAGATAGTGTCAAATAATAGTGTCAAGTGATAATATCAGACAAATAACAAGTAATCAGATGATCAGATAACAGATAGCCAGATACATATAACAGATTCAGATTCAGATTTAGATACATATACAGATTCAGATTTTTATAAGTCCTGTATTAATTACTAACTAGGTAGCACTTCATGTGCCATCCTTTTATCACATGGTTGCTACATTCAAAAACAGTTACGTTTGTAGATTTCATAGGGAATCATATAGGGCCGTGTACTCAGGTTTCAGACAGACAGGTATCAGATAACAGATCCAGACAGATAGATAACAGACGATCATATAACAGATAGGACTAAGTCCCCTCCAAGTACACCCTCTCGTAGGAAGGATGTAGTTGGGTAACAGATGGGATCACGGGCCCACTTCTGAGTATACCCTCTCATAAGGAAGTATGTAGTCAGGAATCAGATATTCAAAATCTTGCATGATCTCATAACAGATAACAGATAATCAGGTGGAAAATACGGGTCCCTTTCTAAGTAGACATTTCTATGCTTTCTCACTACTAGATCTTTCCCTTAAAACCCGGCTTGGTTACTTTTATTATGGTCATCAAATAGGCATGAATGTATATGGAATAGTGTCAAACTAACATGGTATAATCAGTATTAGGTTCAGGGGAACAAATAAACGTGCATAGATAATATACAGTCACATAATCGAGCAAAACAGTGTATGTTCATATTCAGGACAGCAAGACAGTACAGTACTAAAACAGTGAATCCTGTCGCTACAGAAAGGCTAATCTGGATCCGCCAAAGAATCTGGAAAATAGACTTTCACACGAATCCAACGAATATAATTAAGTCATATAGTAATTCACAACATCATAGCTCAAAACAGGTTTGAATCCAGAAAACACGTTCAGCCAGAAATCAGTAAAACGAATTCACAGTCAGAAAAACGGCATTAAAACTCCTCAAATAAATCCAAGAAAAATCTGGGGTATTCCACTATATGTTTAGAATAAAAATAAAAAGTTTCATAATAATCCAGTAAAATTAATTTAGTCATCCAAAATTTGAAAACATCACGAAACAGTAGTTTGGCAAATCTGGAGTTCCCAACACTGCTGTATGAAAACTGAATTATCTTTGAACCAGTGAAACGAAATCCAAATCTGCCAAAGGAAGATGAAAATAGACAAAATATATTGATTTTCATATTTCACGAACATTTTTCATTCAGTTAAAAGGAATCATAGTGAAAATAGGGTTCTTTACATATCAACGAACAAAATACAACAAGTATAGATTTTATAAGCGAGCATGAAGCAACACATAAAACTCATCAATAAAATTCACCAAAATTCTGGGTAATTCCTAACTAGGTAAAGAAATACTGACCAAAGTTTTGGATCAAAATAATATGTGTATCATAGTTCTTTAAAATGATTTGTCATCAAAATTACCGAAAAACAGAATCTGGAAAAGATCGACACCTCTGTAGTAAAACAGTCATAACTCACTCATAGAAAAACAAAATCAAGCAAGGTCAAAGGATTTTGAAAATAGACGAAATTCTCTAAAACTCATGTTTTATACCGAAATTAATATACTGACTTTAAAACAGTCCAAAACAGCAAACAAAATTGATCAGCATCACACTACAGATTTTTCTCTTTAACAATAACTCCACATATATCATACAAAACTTGTTCAAAACACGATCAAACATGAAATTGAGTCTACCAAGTGTCTAAACATCATAAATTAGGGTATCTAGCATGTCCAGACCGAGTATTTCACATGGGTTTCAACCAAAACACGAATTCTCACAAAAGTCTCTCATACATGATTAAAATCAAGAACGAGCAAATCCTAAGTTAATTCATGTCAAGATTGTATCGTGAGGCAACTATGGTCAAGTTTTCACAATAGAGATAAAACCCATCAAACAAAACACAACAAGAGTCGTCTCTAGACCCAACTGCACTATAGGTGGTATTTTTTACTTGTATTATACAAATGAATTGGAGTACAAGTTACTAGCCTTAACCGAAGATGAAAATGACGAAAATTAAGAATAAAGGGAACGAATCCCGGCAACGAACAAAACTCGAAAAATCAACGAACCCACGAACGAAAAATCCGCACACAAAACCACGAATGAAAAATCAACGAACCCACGAACAAAAATCCGCGCACAAAACCACGAACAAACGAGAAAAAACTCGCAACAAAGAGGGATGAGGAGCGGGATGGAGTGGACAAGAGGGGAAAAAATGCAAGTCGGCTAGGGTATATGCAGGGGTGGGAACACAAAATAACATGCATATTTATATATGTGAATTAGGTTTAGGAGGGGGAGGGGATTTTGAGGCGACTACAGGTAAGAAAATGGGTCGGGTTGGCTTTGGGTACATGGGGTTGCAGTAGAATAGGGGATCAGATGCCAGGGAGTGGAATTTATAAGGTAATGAATAATTACACAGTGCAGCCGGATGGACAATGTGGTTGGGTATTAGGGGATTACTTAATTGGGTTGGGTTTAGATTAATTAAATGGTTTGGGGATTGCTAACAGGGTTTCTGAGTAGGTGCAGGGTCAAATTAATGGGCTTAGATTTACACGATTTGATGATGGGTATTAATGAATAAGAATAAAGTGAAATGGCTATGGTATGGGATCCAAAAATTTGATTGGCCAAAAAGAAAAAAAAATAATAGAAAAAAATAATATAGAGTCAACAAAAAAAAATATTAGGTGGATAAAAATAATCAGCTCGATCAAAATGGAACGAAACAAGAGACAGAAAGAAGTCAAGAATCCAAATAAGTATAATAAAACGAATATATATATATATATATATATATATATATATATATATATATATATATATATATATATATATATATATATATTGAAAACAAAATCCAATATATGGTCCAAAGGAATTACAAGAGGAATACAAAGAGAGAAAATACACCAAAACGAAAAAATACACTCAAAATACACAAAATGAAAAACAGGGGTTACAGCTGATCCCGTGTCAAATAAAATTCTAGTGAGACCAGTACCTGACAGAACTTCTGTCTGTAACTGACCCGTTGACTAACAAGCTACATAGACTTGTGTGGGGACCGTTGCTAAAGCACACTGCGGCAGCTACTGCTGTTGCTGGGAACCTGTCTGTGATCACACGTGTCTAACACCTACAGCTGAACCTCTATATGCTCCACCTCCAGGTAATCTACAATCTCTAGCCAAATGGTTTGTTCTTCCACAATTATAACATTTAATACCAGATGCTTCTGAACAATCTCGACCCAAATGACCTATCTTACCACAATTATAACACTTTGTGGACTCGTTTGGAATTCCTTGGAGACCACCAACACAAAATCTCTGTCAACCCGAATCCGTCCGTGGCTGCTGAACAGACTCTGACCTGGACTGCTGACTCTGAAGGCTACCTCTACTTGGGGTCCCTGACCTCGCACACCCTTATTTTTATCTCCTTTTCATTGTCCACCTTTACCTGCATATGGTTGAAATCACCTTCCAAATCTCCATTTCTGGCCTCCCTGAGATTGCCCCTCAAACTGTCCTCTGAAACCCCTCTGATAGGACTACTCTAGCTGTAATACCCTGACTTTTTAATATATGGAAGATTATTCATTTTTATATAGTATACTTGTGCAATATTATTGACTAGTATTTTTTCAACATCGTTTTATAAAGCATTAATTTACTTATTTCTACAAAATAACTAGTTTGGCCCAAATTGGTTTTAAGCCCATGAATTTAAACCCTCTTACTATTTTCTACAACTTGTAATGTAGCATTTCTTACTCTATTTTATTCCCGGGTATTTAATGTACATATTGTAGTGTGACTTGTGCCTACACGTGCACTTTATGTACACGTGCAATGAGCACACTTCTTGACCGGATTGTGGAGTGATGGGTGAGATCATGGGTGGTTACATTTTGAGGTGTGGGTAGTTTCTAAACTTCCGATTTAATCTCAGCCCTTGTTTCTTCAACTCCCTAATAGATCTCAACCCTTCATTCTATTTATCTTCTAATATAAATACCCCCTTCTAATCCCTATCTTTTTACACTAAAAATCCTGAGATTTTAAGAGTATCTGAGAGTTGTGTGGGAGTTTCCTGTGGAGGCAAGCAGCATTGCTGAGGAGTCGGAGTGGAGCAAAGGAACAAGAAGTGCTGCGCTATATTGAAGGACTTGCGGGATTTCGTTATTTTTCTTCATAAAAGGTGGGTGTTTCTCAGGACTTCTAACGTAGGAGTAATACTATAATTGTCATGATGGATACCATGTTACAAAAGAGAATTGAATGCGGTAGAAATTGCTTGAACATGCTATTAATTTGAGGCGAGACTGTCGGTACAGTCGACTGCCATATGAGCCAGCCGACTGATACGAGACATTTACTTTCATAAAGTGCTGATAAAATGTGTATGAATAGCCATGATGGTGTGATTATTAAATGTATGTTTTTCCCTATGACACATATGATGGAGGGAAGGTAGACAAACAAAAAGAACTAAAGGTGATAAATATCTGAAGTTGTCGGCTCAGTCGACTGACTTGGGGTTAAGTCGACTGGTGCTCGTTCTGAAAGTGACTGTTTGATAGTTCCCCGAATAAAGATATTCTATTTATGTAGACCCATGATGATGACTTGAAATTTATATCCCCATTGTCGTATGTAAGTATGAGCAATGTGAATGCAAGTTTAGAGTAGTTTTCTCTAAAGAGCATGTTAATAACTGGGAAAATTGTGCTGTGAATGCTACTGAACAAGAGGAACTCTGTTTATGAAACATGAATTGGTATATATTGTTAATTGATATCATGATGCAAGTATATGTAAGAAACTGTAAGTAAATTCCCAAATTAAAATGGATCTGTCCAGTCGACCGATGCATGTGGCAAGTCGACTGATCTGGACTTAGAAATATTGCTGTTGAAATCTCCAGGACAAACGACTGATTACTTACCAGTCAACTGTCATGTGGATAATATTGTGAATATGAACGGTTGCGGGACAGGCGACTGGTTGAGTGCAACAGTCGACTATCCCGAGCAACTGTGATGATACTGTGTGACTGTATAAGTCGACTGGTACCTTCCCAGGTCGACTGTACAGAGAGGACTTCGACAATTTGATTCATGTATTTCACTGTTGATAATGATGAACTTTATGCTTTCATTGATGGATTCTGATTATGGCTGCATGAATTATGTGAAAGGAATCATAGATGAGAATTGAGAATTTTATGAATAATTATGAAAGGCTAAATCATGAAAAGAAAGTCTGTGAGACTCTAAAATGAATTATGAGCTGATGATGCTCCATTGGATATTGTGAATTTGAAATTGAACGAAAGAGTAGCTAAGTCTCCCCGGCAGTGAATGAAATGATATTGAGAATTAGACCAGGTTGGTCAAGTGAAATGAAATGATAAGTCCGGTTGATGGAGAGGCTAACTCTAGAGCTTGATTTTATTCATGATTCTAATGTAACTTAAATACATAGTGTGGAGGTGATGAAGGTGAGAGAAAAACATGAGTATGAGAGCTAGGGTACGGTGCGGGTGTGTGAGCCGCAGAATGCATGCTTGATGCGTCAAGACATGGCGCGGGCACTACTCAGTAATGATCGGACTCTAGTCACGCTTGTGGGATGTTTTGGTGACTGCAAGAGGAGTGTGTTCAGGGAGGAGGCTGAATTGTCGCAGAATGCATGCTTGACGAGTCAAGACATGGCGCGAAATTCTACTCCAGGGGCCAGGATACATGCTTGTACTCATAGATTCATCTAGGATACTCATTGGAATTACAGAAGTAGAATAAGTCATGGCGGGGGATTGAACCCTACAAAAGAATGAAGATCGTTTAAGAGGCTTGCCCTCGAACCTATGTAGTATGGGATGCATAGAATTCGAACAAGTGCGCATTAGTGTCATGTTAATTAAGTAAATTGCATTAAGGATTTAAGTGCACCATCACGACACGACATCATTAAAAGTTCCCCCTTATTTGCATGCTTATGTTGAACCAGTTTGTGATTTGTAAGAAATGAGATTCATTATACTGTTTCTGGCATAAAGAGGATGGCCATGTATAATTATCGTCGGTTGAATAAACTGACGTACCCACAGTGTTTTATGCAGGATAATTACATGTAAGAGGAATGGATGCACAAAGAGTTCATTATGTTATTGTTCATTTATGTAAATATTGTATATTTTGCTTCCGCTGTGTAAATTCAAATGTAATATGTTGTAAACTTTGATGTAAAAGTAAAGTTTTAAAATTCCTTGTAAAATTGTATGTGAAGAAAGCGAAAAGATCCTGAAGAACATCTCGAATTCAGTAAATTGGGATTCGGGGCGTTACAGAGTGGTATCAGAGCCACGCTTTCTATGCTTTCACACTCGTACAAATTTATAAGGAACGACACCCTAGATGTGGACATTAGAGTGTGTGTTTGGATTTAGAGATTTAAATGTAAGTAACTTACATTTGTGTTGCTCTATGATTTATGCTTCTTCCTCTCTATTCTAAGATGGCTGATCACTTCGACCCTGCTGGAGGCGACGACTAGCACATTATTGAGGAAGAATACCATCCTGGACAGGCTAATTCTGAGGACGAGTATCACCCCGGGCAAGCTGATTCTGATGATGAAGAGTACCCTGAATCTCGAGAGATCACCCCACCACCGAACTCACCTGATGATTCTTCTTCTTCCGATGAAGAAAAGGGACCAGCTCTGGGTAACGCTGTAGCTTCTCTGCAGAGGCAAGTGGATACCTTGAAGTATAGAGTTGGAGTTTTGGAGGCTCAGCTGGAGAAGCGGAATGCTGACTATTCTGTTCTTAGTCATCGGATTTGGGAACTTGAGAAGAAAAAGAACCTAACTGATGTGCTGAAGGATGAGGTGGATGAACTTCGAGCAGCGAAGAGGACCCGTAGAGATTAGATTGTCTTGGTTTCTTTTTCTTCTGTTCTGATGTTAAAATGTTTTTTTTAAATTCGAATGTATAAACTTTGAAATTCAATGAAATGAAAGTTGGTTTAAATTCTTGTTTTATACTTCGAATTTAATGGATCTTTTGCATCAGAATATGGCGAGAAGGGGAGCTAGGAATGGTGAAGGTTTGGACCTGGAGGCCGAGTTTGCAAGGGTTTACCAGACGCTGAATGCAGTGGCTGCAAACCAAGGAAGGGGGCCGGTGAATCCAGTACCCGAGGCAATCAAGCTAGTGGAATCGTTCAAGAGAATGAAACCACCAGTGTTCAAGGGAAAGTCCGACCCGGATGCGGCCGATAACTGGATTCGGCAAGTGGAGACAATCTTCGAGGTGTTGGAAACACCGGAGGGCAGCAAGGTCAAGTTGGCGACTTTGCAGTTGGAGAAGGATGCGGCTGTTTGGTGGCAGTCGATGAAGAGGACTATGGGCGGCTTGTTGCTTGGCTGGGAGGAATTTTTGGAAGAATTCCGCAGCCATTATTTCCCCTCCGACGTCCAGGAGAAAAAGGCCATGGAGTTTCTGTCACTTCAGCAAGGCAGCATGTCAGTAAGGGAGTATGAGACCAAGTTCACTCAACTCTCCAGGTATGCTCCAGAACTAGTGATGGATGAGGCAAAGAAGGCTCGCAAGTTCGAGCATGGTCTGAGGCCGAGCTTGAGATCTCGTATGATACCCCTTGGTATCAGGAGATTCGATAAGCTGGTGAAGAGGGCGGCAGCAACGGAGGCGGATATGGAGCAGTTCCATGTTGCTCAGCACCAGAGGAGCAACTGGCAGTCTGGGAAGAGGCCCGCGCCATCGGGGAGTTTCAAGGGGCAACCATCTGCACAGAAGTTCAAACCGACAGGGGCGAATGCCGTCAGTGTAGCTGGGAGACCTGGAAACGATGCAGGGAGACCTTCTGCAGTCACTTGCTTTAACTGTGGTGAAGTGGGACATTACCAATCTCGGTGTCTCAAACCACGGGCTGGCAATCACAATGTGCCAATACAGCAGACTGGGAAGAGGCCGTACCAGTCAGGGCGAGTATTTGCTTTGACAGAAGCTGATGCTGAGGAGGCGGATCAGGTTATCTCTGGTACGAGGGCTGATGTTTAGTGTGATTTCTTTTTCATTTCTTCTTCCCGATCATAGTGTAAAACTGTTATGTAATGATGTATGTTATGTAACAGGAGAACTCTATATTAATGGAAAGGAAGCTGTGGTGTTGTTTGATACTGGATCCTCTCATACTTTTGTGTCTCCAAAGTTTGCGAAAGTGTTGGGAGTTGAACCGAAGATTTTTCCAGGCAAGATCTTAGCAGTAGCTACGCCATCAGGGAAAACTTTGACCACTGATCGGTACTATGCTGATTGCGAGATAGTAATTGGGGGTCGAATCTTTGGCATTGATCTGATCGAGCTGACTATCTTGGGAGTCGATGTTATCATTGGCATTGATTGGATGTCGGTGTACAGTGCAAGCATCGAGTGTAAGACCAAGATCGTAACAGTGAAGGCTCCAGGTGGACCTGAAGTCACTTTCCAAGGGAAGTTGAAGTGTTCTAAGCTGGTGGCAACTATCCGCAAGGAAGAGACTCCTGTGGAATTGCAAGGGATTCCTGTGGTTCGGGACTATCCGACTGTGTTCTTGGAAGATTTTCCTGGGTTACCTCCGCATCGTGATGTAGAGTTCAGCATCACTGTTTAACCAGGAAGTGCACCCATTTCTAAGGCACCGTATAGGATGGCTCCAGTGGAACAGGATGAGGTGAAACGGCAGATTGAGGAACTGTTGGGAAAAGGCTTTATTCAACCTAGTGCGTCACCTTGGGGAGCACCAGTGCTTTTGGTAAAGAAGAAGGATGGATCGATGAGGATGTGTATCGATTACCGGGAGCTGAATAAGGTCACTGTTCAGAATAAGTATCCGATTCCTCGAATTGATGACTTGTTCGATCGTCTACAAGGAGCAGCTGTATTCTCCAAAATAAATCTTCGATCAGGATATCACCAAGTGCGAGTGAAAGCTGAAGATGTGCATAAAACTGCATTTAGAACTCGGCATGGGCATTACGAATTCTTAGTTATGCCATTCGGAGTGACGAATGCACCCGCAATCTTCATGGACTTGATGAACAGAGTTCTGAGGCCGTTTATTGATTCTTTCGTCGTGGTGTTTATCGACGATATTCTCGTGTACTCCAAGTCTGAGGCGGAGCACACCGAGCATCTGGCAGCAGTTTTGCAGAAGTTGGAAGAGCAGAGGTTGTATGCCAAGTTATCCAAGTGTGATTTCTGGAAATCTGAAGTGGCATTCCTAGGTCACATCCTTTCTAAGGAGGGAGTGGCAACTGACCCTCAGAAGATAGAGGCAGTGAGAGATTGGGCTAGGCCTACTACAGTGAAGGAAGTCAGAAGTTTCCTTGGAATGACTGGATACTACAGGAGATTCATTCAAGGTTATGCTCAGATAGCTGTGCCGCTTACCGAGTTGACCAAGAAGAATGTGAGCTTCAAGTGGACCGAGCAATGTGAGGCGAGTTTTCAGGAGTTGAAGGATAGACTGACTACTGCACCTATTTTGGCTTTGCCTAGAGCAGGAGTTGAGTATGATGTCTATAGCGATGCTTCACATCGGGGGCTTGGTTGTGTCTTAATGCAAGAGGGTAAAGTAATCGCTTATGGGTCTAGGCAACTACGACCGCATGAGAAGAATTATCCAACTCATGATCTAGAGCTGGCTGCGATTATCTTTGCTTTGAAGCAATGGAGGCACTACGTGTATGGTGAGAAGCTGAACATGTACACGGGTCATAAGAGCTTGAAGTATATCTACCAGCAGAGGGATCTCAATCTAAGACAGCGGAGATGGCTGGAAGTGCTCGAGGATATGCGACCTGAGATCAAGTATCATCCTGGAAAGGCTAATGTTGTTGCTGATGCACTTAGTCGCAAGAGCAGTTTGGCCTGTTTGATTACGACTCAGAGGCATCTGATTGAGGAGTTGGATCGAGCAGGTATTGAGGTTGTCTTGCAAGGATTGGGAGCATCTTTATCTCAGTTGAAGCTTCAGCCTACTCTGAATGCAAGGATCATTGCAAGTCAGGAAGTTGATGCAGATATTTTGGAGATGAAGGAGCAGGTTAGTGCTGGCAGGTTGCCCGGATTTTAGACCAGGGATGGAGTGCTGTGGTTCGGAGATAGGCTGTGTGTTCCAGATCAGGCAGACCTGAAAGAGAGTATTCTTCAGGAGGCGCACGCTACTCTTTTGTCAGTACATCCTAGGAGTACTAAGATGTACAAAGACATCAAGCAGCATTTCTGGTGGTCAGGTTTGAAGAGGGATGTGGCCGAATTTGTCGCGAGGTGTGAGGTTTGTCAACAAGTCAAAGCCGAAAATCAGAGACCCGGAGGTCTATTACAGCCGTTACCTATTCCGGAATGGAAGTGGGATAACATCAGTATGGATTTCATTACGGGATTGCCTAAGAGTTCTAAAGGCAATGATGCTATTTGGGTTATAGTCGATCGACTTACCAAGTCCGCTCACTTTTTGGCGATGAAACTCACGGCTTCGATGGACAAGTTGGCTGAGTTGTATGTTGGTGAGATCGTCCGACTTCATGGCGTTCCTTCGACTATTGTGTCTGATCGAGATGCGCGGTTTACTTCGCATTTCTGGAGGAGTCTTCAGGCAGCTTTGGGTACCAAGACGGATTTCAGCACTGCTTTTCATCCACAGACCGATGGGCAGACCGAGAGAGTCAACCGTATTCTTGAGGATATGCTTCGGTGTTGTATACTAGACTTCGGAGGCAGTTGGAAAAGGCATTTACCTTTGGTGGAGTTTGCCTACAACAACAGTTTTCAGGCTAGCATCGGGATGGCGCCGTATGAAGCTTTGTATGGCAGGAAGTGCAGGACTCCTGTGTGTTGGTATGAGGTTGGGGAGCGTCAGTTGTTTGGTCCTGAGCTTGTGCAACTGACTTCTGAGAAGATTGATCTGATCAGGAAGAGGTTGGTGGAAGCTCAGAGCAGGCAGAAAAGCTATGCAGACAACCGGAGGAGGGACCTTGAGTTTGAGGTTGGTGACTTCGTCTTTCTGAAGGTATCACCCAGTAAAGGTGTGGTTCGGTTTGGCAAGGGCGGGAAGTTAGCCCCGAGATTTATAGGCCCATATAAGATATTGAAAAGGATCGGGAAAACTGCTTACCGGCTTGAATTACCGGAAGAGTTGTCTCAGGTGCACAATGTTTTCCATGTGTCTATGTTGAGAGGTTATATTCCAGACCCGAGTCATCATTTACCTGAAGTGCCGGAAGGTTTGCAGTTAGACCTGAATTACATCGAGACTCCTGTTGAGATTGTTGACCGTAGGGAGAAGGTCTTGAGGAATAAGACGATACCGATGGTCACGGTAGTCTGGAGAAACCACTTGGTTGAAGAGGCTACTTGGGAATCTGAGGAGAAGATGTTGAAGGACTATCCTGAGCTTTTTGCTTGATTGTCTTATTGTTTGTATTTTGTATTTGTATATTTTGTATCTCTTGTTGTTGTGTTTCTTCGTCTCGTTCTTGGCTGTAGTTCCGGGGACGGAACTATTCTAAGGAGGGAGTGATGTAATACCCTGACTTTTTAATATATGGAAGATTATTCATTTTTATATAGTATACTTGTGCAATATTATTGACTAGTATTTTTTCAACATCGTTTTATAAAGCATTAATTTACTTATTTCTACAAAATAACTAGTTTGGCCCAAATTGGTTTTAAGCCCATGAATTTAAACCCTCTTACTATTTTCTACAACTTGTAATGTAGCATTTCTTACTCTATTTCATTCCCGGATATTTAATGTACATATTGTAGTGTGACTTGTGCCTACACGTGCACTTTATGTACTCGTGCAATGAGCACACTTCTTGACCGGATTGTGGAGTGATGGGTGAGATCATGGGTGGTTACATTTTGAGGTGTGGGTAGTTTCTAAACTTCCGATTTAATCTCAGCCCTTGTTTCTTCAACTCCCTAATAGATCTCAACCCTTCATTCTATTTATCTTCTAATATAAATACCCCCTTCTAATCCCTATCTTTTTACACTAAAAATCCTGAGATTTTAAGAGTATCTGAGAGTTGTGTGGGAGTTTCCTGTGGAGGCAAGCAGCATTGCTGAGGAGTCGGAGTGGAGCAAAGGAACAAGAAGTGCTGCGCTATATTGAAGGACTTGCGGGATTTCGTTATTTTTCTTCATAAAAGGTGGGTGTTTCTCAGGACTTCTAACGTAGGAGTAATACTATAATTGTCATGATGGATACCATGTTACAAAAGAGAATTGAATGCGGTAGAAATTGCTTGAACATGCTATTAATTTGAGGCGAGACTGTCGGTACAGTCGACTGCCATATGAGCCAGCCGACTGATACGAGACATTTACTTTTATAAAGTGCTGATAAAATGTGTATGAATAGCCATGATGGTGTGATTATTAAATGTATGTTTTTCCCTATGACACATATGATGGAGGGAAGGTAGACAAACAAAAAGAACTAAAGGTGATAAATATCTGAAGTTGTCGGCTCAGTCGACTGACTTGGGGTTAAGTCGACTGGTGCTCGTTCTGAAAGTGACTGTTTGATAGTTCCCCGAATAAAGATATTCTATTTATGTAGACCCATGATGATGACTTGAAATTTATATCCCCATTGTCGTATGTAAGTATGAGCAATGTGAATGCAAGTTTAGAGTAGTTTTCTTTAAAGAGCATGTTAATAACTGGGAAAATTGTGCTGTGAATGCTACTGAACAAGAGGAACTCTGTTTATGAAACATGAATTGGTATATATTGTTAATTGATATCATGATGCAAGTATATGTAAGAAACTGTAAGTAAATTCCCAAATTAAAATGGATCTGTCCAGTCGACCGATGCATGTGGCAAGTCGACTGATCTGGACTTAGAAATATTGCTGTTGAAATCTCCAGGACAAACGACTGATTACTTACCAGTCAACTGTCATGTGGATAATATTGTGAATATGAACGGTTGCGGGACAGGCGACTGGTTGAGTGCAACAGTCGACTATCCCGAGCAACTGTGATGATACTGTGTGACTGTATAAGTCGACTGGTACCTTCCCAGGTCGACTGTACAGAGAGGACTTCGCCAATTTGATTCATGTATTTCACTGTTGATAATGATGAACTTTATGCTTTCATTGATGGATTCTGATTATGGCTGCATGAATTATGTGAAAGGAATCATAGATGAGAATTGAGAATTTTATGAATAATTATGAAAGGCTAAATCATGAAAAGAAAGTCTGTGAGACTCTAAAATGAATTATGAGCTGATGATGCTCCATTGGATATTGTGAATTTGAAATTGAACGAAAGAGTAGCTAAGTCTCCCCGGCAGTGAATGAAATGATATTGAGAATTAGACCAGGTTGGTCAAGTGAAATGAAATGATAAGTCCGGTTGATGGAGAGGCTAACTCTAGAGCTTGATTTTATTCATGATTCTAATGTAACTTAAATACATAGTGTGGAGGTGATGAAGGTGAGAGAAAAACATGAGTATGAGAGCTAGGGTACGGTGCGGGTGTGTGAGCCGCAGAATGCATGCTTGATGCGTCAAGACATGGCGCGGGCACTACTCAGTAATGATCGGACTCTAGTCACGCTTGTGGGATGTTTTGGTGACTGCAAGAGGAGTGTGTTCAGGGAGGAGGCTGAATTGTCGCAGAATGCATGCTTGACGAGTCAAGACATGGCGCGAAATTCTACTCCAGGGGCCAGGATACATGCTTGTACTCATAGATTCATCTAGGATACTCATTGGAATTACAGAAGTAGAATAAGTCATGGCGGGGGATTGAACCCTACAAAAGAATGAAGATCGTTTAAGAGGCTTGCCCTCGAACCTATGTAGTATGGGATGCATAGAATTCGAACAAGTGCGCATTAGTGTCATGTTAATTAAGTAAATTGCATTAAGGATTTAAGTGCACCATCACGACACGACATCATTAAAAGTTCCCCCTTATTTGCATGCTTATGTTGAACCAGTTTGTGATTTGTAAGAAATGAGATTCATTATACTGTTTCTGGCATAGAGAGGATGGCCATGTATAATTATCGTCGGTTGAATAAACTGACGTACCCACAGTGTTTTATGCAGGATAATTACATGTAAGAGGAATGGATGCACAAAGAGTTCATTATGTTGTTGTTCATTTATGTAAATATTGTATATTTTGCTTCCACTGTGTAAATTCAAATGTAATATGTTGTAAACTTTGATGTAAAAGTAAAGTTTTAAAATTCCTTGTAAAATTGTATGTGAAGAAAGCGAAAAGATCCTGAAGAACATCTCGAATTCAGTAAATTGGGATTCGGGGCGTTACACTAGCTGTCCCTGCTATACCTGTTTTCCCTTGTTATTTTCTTCCATCAACCTTTACTGAGTTCTTTCCAAATTACGAGTCATTTCAATCAATTCTTCAAATGTTGTATCACTTATATTTGCGGCTGTCAAACTCATCTGATAAACGGATTGTGGGCCTCGAATAAACCAATCTGCACGGTGTCTCTCCGTATCCACTAATTGAGGGGGAAAATGGGCCAACCGATTAAATTTCACCACATAATCATCAATATTCATATCACCTTGCTGCAAGGAAAGAAACTCATATGCCATGCGGGCCTGTACTAACTCAAGTAAGAAATGTTCCTCGAATCTGTCTGCAAACTCCTCCCACTCCATCTGCTAATAACCATCTGGATCTGAATCTCTGACACTAACCCACCAAGTCATCACATCACCAACTAAATACATTTCTACTAAGTGTCTCTTCTCCACCTCGGTAACTGCCATTCGCTGAAAAAGTAATTCACAATGCTGCAACCATATAGATGCTGCCACAACACCGGTACCATCAAATTTCATTGCACCTAAAGTTTGAAAATCATTCATTTTTCTTGCAAACCCCACTTCTCTATCTTTAGGCTCCATCCGTACTGTCAATGGCTTCCCGACCACCTGCTGACTCATTTGTGCCAATATCTACTGTATGAACACTCCAGCATGAGCCATATCTCCCTGTGGATCACCTGATGCAGCAATTGAAGGTTCTCCCTGCATCACTTCTGCAGGAATTCTCAATAATGAAGGACCCGCTTCATCTCTCCCCGGTGTCACTGGAAAAATCCGAGGCTGTGTGTTGGGTGTCTGTGCATGCGTAGAAGTTGTAGGGGGTGCAGATACTGTAGTAGCCGGCATAGAAACTGACCGCTCCTGCTCTCCTACTGGAGGCTATTCGGAACTCTTACGTTCCCTTCGTCGCCTCCTAGATCGATCAGAAGGAGCTAACTCTCTACCTACTTTTTGCATTCTTAAATTGCCTGCATCGCACACCATCCACGCAAATTATTTTAATACTCCAAGCATCATTATTAACTCATATAACAAAATCATAAACTCAATACTACTAACCAATATCAACCCATATCAACCTATTGCAAGATCACTAGGATACACATCATCACAAACTCTATCCTAGTTAACCTAGGCTCTCATACCAACTGTAACAACCCAACTTTTTTTTTCTTTCTAAAATCTTAGTACAAAATTCAATAAAAATTCGGCAGAGTCTCCCTTAAAATATTAGTCATTTCGCAGTATTTCCTTACGAAAATCTACATTTCAAAATTCACAACACAACACAGGCAATAAAATTAAAATCTCCCCAGGCCAAGTCATAGAACTCATCACAACAATCATAAATATATGCTCTGGGGGATATGTAAATGCATAAATATCAAGATAACAAATTTAAATAAGAAATTTCTATGAAAACTCATACAAAATATAAAACATCACACAGAACGCAATACGCCACTACCAAGAGTGTACGGGGTATATTATACATCACTACTGATATAGTCATAGATCTATAAATACAACTCAACTCCCATTTACCCGTTACCAAAATAAACATACTTCCAAAACTACTTATTTTACAACTTTTTACTTAAAACACTAAAATAAAGATACATATATCATAAAAAGGAAATCTAACTACTCCCCTAGCCGATAGAGATACATACCTGCAAAACGGGGTTACTAGCGTCCACCCTCACGGTGTGACTCCATTAACCCCCAAATAACTAGGGGTCAGCCATACGGTGTGAGTACAATTTCAAATTTTAAACATAACAAAAGCATAAGTAAATATCTTGAAAGTAAAATAACATGAACCATAACTTTAAATGAAACAAATAAAAAGATAACTAACACATTAATTATTTCGTTAACAAAACTATCTCTCCTATACAAATCATAGGTTTTAGATACGTGCTCAGGCGGGTAGTTCTCCTCATTTCCATTGAAATGGGAGCAATAGTTCCTAAGCACTACCAAAGGCTTTTACCACCTGTTATAGTTCAATTTACCTCTTCTAACTTATATCGCTGCTTAATTACTTATATACATAACCACCCTTATTACATTACATTAAGTATTCATATAATTATCAAACTCCATTACAATACATTTCCACACTCAACTCCCACCATATCATATATAAATACATACTCCAATATTATCATGACAACAAAACTCCGGTAATATCATGTAATCTCCTTTATATTCACCACTAAAAACCTGTCACGCCCTGCTTCCCGGAATATAGGAACACAGGCACGTAACTGAGACCCAGCGAATGATATAAGTATGCCAACTCATATCATCCATAAACTGTACCAGTCTTAACTTAACAATATAAGAAAAATGAATCACAACCACGCATGAAACATAATCACATAACCGAGAATAAAATTCAATAACCAATTCTGGAATATAAAGACTTACCAGATAACTCGAGAGACTCCTGCTCCAAGTGTAGAAGATCTGCTAATCAATGCCTCCTAGAAATTCTCCTTGTGCACCTGTACTTGATTATCTAAAAAGAAAGAATAATTTGTCCTTAGAGCAAGTACGGACAGCAAGTAGTGAAAAGCAGAGAGTAAAGGACAAGGTACGTGAAGGAATATGAATCAAGATCAAGTTGCAAGATCAATAATGGTATTATTAGCAATGGTCTTAATCAAGTATATTTACATGTCAATTTTAGTTCATTAGAGTGTCATTTCTCCTATCTAGTGCAAGTACTTCTGTGTCCCATGTGTGCCGTACCACAGGTTCGGTGCACGTAAAACAGCGTACGTTTGAGACATAGTGGTGGGGTCTACAGAGCGTGTACTCGGTTTCAATAACAATCATTTACCGTTTGCAATCAATCAATTTCCAATTATTCAATCAATCATTCACAATCATTACTTCTCTTTCCATTTCAATACGATATCAATATAGGCCTTACCGAGTACATTTTCTGAGATTTCCCACTACTAGGTCAACCCTTATTAACCCCGGCTTGTTTAGTATTTTATTAAATCATTCATGTCAATAAAGTGTATATATATAAGGATGTCAAGGGAACGATACGAATGCAGCAACATGATGCATTGCACAATAATAACATGAAATAGTAAATCTAAACTAACAATTCTCTTTATATTAATTTAACTAATTCCAATTATAACTAGGTCGAAACCTCAGTACAAGACAGACAATGCAGCAGTAACTTATAAAAGGACCATCACATATATGTTCATTCAAGTCGATAATCAACAGGTTATTGTATCATGAAATGCATTACACCAATGTACAATAATTATGATGTTCTTTACAGTGTACAAGTCCATTCACGATGTCATTGTTCAAGTCACGATATTTCAATCAATCAATGCATTCAATCACCATTCATTTTCTTGTATACAATTCTATTCATTTTATTCATATCGATTATATCTATACGGGCTTAGGTTTGAGTCAATGGACAATTATAAGAGGTCAAGAGTACGTCGGGTTAGCTCGTGTAAACCCTCGATACTCCTAACGAGATGGGATACAAGGCAAAATTATTGATAAATAAATTTGGAACTACTTGTAGGAGATCAATTAATTTGAACTAGAATAAAGAAATTAGTTCAATGGACTTGCCTTTTTGTAGTAGTCGATTCAAATAAAATAAGAATAACGGGATCAGAATCCCGGGGAGCAATCCCAAGAGGCACGTGCAAAGTACGTACGGAGAAACTCCAAAAGCAAGCAACCAAGAGCTATTCCCCACACTGGATCAGCCCAAAACAGCAAAACAGCAGTTGGATCTGGCGCGGGTAGAACAGCAAACAGCAAAATGGTCCAATGAAATCTTTTCTTCACACTCGATCGGATCCAGAACAGGGGATAGCGAATTGAGATCCGCTGCGAGCCGAACACGGGACAGCAACAGCCAGCCAATCGGAGAGCGGCTATACACCGGATCCAACCAGAACAGGAAACGGCGATTCTCGGATCGGCTGTGGCAGAACAGCGAACACAGATCAGGAGCACGGATCTTGCAGCGATCGAATGGTCCAAATTCAATCCCGCCAAATCCGAACGTCTGCTTCTTCTGCTTCGTTCTGCTTTCCATTTAGTAAATATTCTCACAAACATCATATAATTACTTAACTCTTAACACCAATAACTATATATATATATATATATATATATATATATATATATATATATATATATATATATATATATATATATATATATATATATATATATATATATATATTCATTATACTCGTTTATTATATGCTAACTTTATTTTACTCCTTTCAGTGTCCAAACAACTAACCTCCTCTATAGTACCCCGTATTTTAAATATTATTTAAAAATATTTATAAATGAATTAAAATGACTTTTGGGGATTTAATAAATTTATCTTTTTACACGTGCGAAACACGTGCAAATATTTTTTGAGAAGTTTAAAAGCCAAAATTTCTTCATGGAAAGTCATTATTTATTATTTGGGATTTATTTGTAATTTTTCTAGTTTTTTCTGATATTTATTGGATCTATTACAAATATTAAGAAAAAAAGGATCTTTTTGCAAAATTATCATTTTGAGGGGTGAAAGTGCAAAATCTATTTTCTGGACTTTTCAAACAGTGCCGACTGGAAATAAGGATGTTATTTTGCTTTTAAATCTCAATTTAATTGATTTTATCAAGTTTCCAAGTATAGGGATCCATTTATGTAAAGTTATGTTTTCAAGGGGTTATTTTGCAAATATGTCTAAAAACCCTAAAACTCCTATTCCGGGTATTTAAAAGAAGTGCAACCATCTTTCGCTGCACAACACAAGGATTTATTATTTTTTTTGGAGGAATAAGAAGAGGATCTCGGATTTCGCAAAAGGAAAGGCTTCTTATCAAATTTCTTCATTTGAGGTGAGTGACTTGTTTTGTTTTGCTTTGTATATGTTGTATGTGAGTGATGTACATTGTTTTGTTGTTTGTTTTATGTATGTGAATGATTTGTTGTCTTCTTTTATTTTGTGAATGTTGTATGCGAATGATATGAATGTTTTAATGGATCTTGGATGTTGAATGTTATTTACTAGAAAGCATGTTTAGGGTTTGAGTATGACTATAAAAATAATGGATTGGATGGATAAAAATTGTATCTTATGAAACCCTAGTGGTATGTGAATACAAATTTGATATGGTGATGTATCAATTGATTATGGTTGTGAGTTGTGGTAGAGATTCAGTTTTTGAAAAATGTGAAAGGAAAAGTTATGAATCAAGAGCATGAAAATCGAAATTTGAGAAATTAGTTGAGTTGAGAAAATATACCCAAATTGGGGATTTTCCTTGAAATTTTGATATTTATATGGTTTGGATCTGAATACGAACTATTTCAGTCATCGATATATTTTAGGAGACTCTATTTTTGATTATATGCACAATTTATGTTTTAACCGAAAGAAATCAACAAAATCTCTAGTTTTATAAATTCAAGTAGTTTGATTTAGTTTTGTGGACTATTATATGTCCTACAAGTTATATTTGATCATATAAGAAATATGCTTTTTGTAGAAATCGTTTCCATAAACTAAAACTACGTATCGGTTGAAATGTGCACAACCAAAGTATGCAGTCTGTAGGTCGACAGTCGACTGGTATGACTTCTCAGTCGACCGACACGACCTGGCTGCTATGTTCTCGAGTTTTCCTTGAAATTTCGTTCGGGACAGTTGACCTATACTCTTTACATTCGACTGGTACCACTTAGAATTATTTTTCAAAGTTATTGTAATTTTCTTTCTGGATAGTCGACCTATTCCCTTTACAGTCAACTGTTATACTTAAAATTATTTTCTTAAAGATTATTGGATTTTCGCTCTGGACAACCGACCGAAGATTTTTATAAGACGACTTATAACACTTAGATTATTTTCTTAAAACCATGAAATTCTCTTTCTGGACAGTCGACTTATGCTTATTATTAGTCGACTGATACTGATGTATCATTATATTTCTGAATGTTCTTCCAAATGATTTATTCTTTAAATGCTTTAATCTATAACTTATTACTTTATACTTTATCTTCTATTGAACATACGTTTTCAAGATGTTTCACTGAGCAATTTATGTTGAAAGTTTGGTTTGGATAATTGGAGTGTGAGTCTCTAGAGGGTGTGTGTGTGATCCTAGTATACCGGTAGTTGAGATATTTATGTTTGGGTCCATTGAGGCAATTTTAGTTGATCAGTTGTTGAGTTAAGTCCGGTAGGGTACACCAACTCTAGGAGATTCGTTAAGTAAACAGGCACTAGTGGTGATATGATGAACGAGAACATGGGTTATGGACCTCAGTATGGCTTGCGGTGTGAGATAATCCCCGAAATTATCCAGGTGTGAGTGAAATAGTCTCCAGAAATACCTTTGGTGTGGGATTGATCTCCAGAATTATCGGGATCGAGGCGACGCACGTGTGCTATTCGTGTGATGAGGTGCCATTACTTGCGGTGTGGGGTATTCTCGAAGATTCCCAGGTGTGAGTGAAATAGTCTCAGGAATTATCTGTGGATAGAGATTGACCTCCGGAATTATCGGGGCATGGGCTAATACTCACAGTTTATCTTTATCTCGTAGTAGTCATCGTGTTAGGATTAGTTGCATAGCGGGGATTAAACCCTACAATGTGGAGATGTTAAGGGCTTGCACCGGACCTATGTACTATGGAATGCAAAGACTTCGACAAGTACGCATTAGAGAGTCCGCATATAGAATTGTATTTTCTTAACTTGGTTTTACACATGTGTTTTTCCTGTTTTCTACACTTGACACTTAGTTTAGTTTCACTTGATGTTTACATGTTTCCTTGCTACGTCATATTTTATGTATTCTTGTTTATTACATGTTGTTTATGAATCCATGCTTAATGATTATTTACGTTGTTTGTTTTTATGTCACTCGCACCTTTATGGCTGACCCCTTTAGTTTTGGGGTTAGGGTTATCTCCAGCCTCGTATTTTATAGGTGATTTCTTAAGGCTCGGATTTGAATGCTTGAGTTCAATTTATATAGTGACTTATGTAAATTGTAAAATAAAGTGTTGTAAAGAAAAGAGAATTATATTTTAAGGTGTATTGTATTCCGCTGTGCTATGTAACGATTATTGTAATGAAAGAAGAAAAATTTTTATTGGTGTTTGGTTGTGTTTAATATTACATTGAAGTTGATGCTGGGAATTATGCCATGTATTTTTTAAGATATTATATTAGAAATTCGGGGCGCTACATCATCGTACAACACAGTGATCTCTGTGCCTCCCCCAGTACACATTAGTCCCGCTAACCCTCCATTTCACCCAGATCTAGGTGTCCTAAAAATCTACCATTAGTGGGATAGATTGAAGATACAGTTGTGTGCATGTCCAACCAAGACTAATAAAGCCAGTAAGCTAGTCAAAAACATTTCCCAAGTATAACTTGGGTATAATACGTGGATCGACGCTCCAAACGAGTCTTACACATCCGAGGCTATGTCTTCCTTCTGGCCCTATACCATCCGAGGCTATGTCTTACTCCTCCCAAGTTGAGCTTGGGTATACATATATAAAAACTTCTCCCAAGTCCATCTTGGGTTTCTGCTCCCAAATATAAATTGGGGCATATATAACTTCTATTCCCAGTTATATCTCGGGACTGTGGGTTCTAGCCCAAACCCCTGGGAGATTGTGTGGTACTGAAAAATAAAATTATCTCCTTAAAATAAAATTTCTCCTTTATTTATATATATATATACACACTCCTTTATAACACAAATTTCTCCTTTACATTACCGTATATGCATATTTCATCAAATTACCATAAAAAGCGTATATAAGTACCTCGGTTCATTTTCCATATTCACAATATATCAGTATTATCATAACTCCCCAAATCTCAATATTTCAACTCCGTATCATATATATATATATATATATATATATATATATATATATATATATATCAACACACTTCCGTTATATATATATATATCAACACACTTCCGTACACATATGTATTAATTTCTTGCATTCCATAATTTACTCTGTGTCATATTTATTAATTTCTATACTCGATACACTTTTCGCATCATACATAGCAAACCATAACATAATTTCTTTTTTTCATAGAACATCATGTACATAGGATAAAAGAATTATACCCACCTAAGAAAACGCGAAGACTGACTGTGTAAGCTATCCGCTATTTCCCCCGAACTCGCTTCCACTGCCTCTTACCAAGTTTTAACACTAATTAGGGTTAAAGATTTTCAAATCACTCATAAATAACAATTAAAATCATTCTAACCTCTTAAATACAAAATCCCTCACTTCTAATATAAAGAAAATCGCATATTCTCCCTACTACACCATTTCACAGCTAAAAATTGGCAAATCATATAATCACATACAATTTAAATAAACTCACTGTAAAATTGATGATTCCCAAAATCAACACCGTATCGCGGAAGAACACCCTTCATTTAGCCAAAATCCTAAAATTTATTCAGAGATAGGTGGAGATTTGATGGGATGTAAAACCCTAGGGATGGGGTTTCGTTGGGTTTCGGTTGCGGTCGGTAGAAAAGAAGAAGGAGAGAAGTAATGAAGGGGAAGAAGAAGAAGAAGAAAAGTAATTTTGTAAATAAATAAAAATGAAAATTTAATTATAAACCCCTCCTAGACCAAACATTTATATTATAATGCACTTCTAGTTCCCTATTTGCAATATATTCCTATAAAATCACTCCGCTGTATAGCTAAATCACTCCAGAGTATAATGCAAAACAAAATTGCACATTTTTGCACAATAATCATAATAATAATAAAAAATAATTACTTGAAAGATAATATAAACGAATAATATGATGTTATAAAATAAACAGATGTTACACTTTTCCTGAAGGCTTTGAAGAATGAGAGTGCCTTTTCTCTGTACTTGGAGAGGAAATGACCGATGACCGCCAACTGACCCGTGAGCCTTTAGACTTCTTTGACATTTTTTGGACGGTCCATGTCTAGTATGGCCTGAATCTTCTTGGGGTTCGCCTCAATGCCCCGCTGGCTGACCACGAATCCGAGAAATTTTTCTGAGGAGCGCCGAAGGCGCATTTGGAGGGGTTTAGTCTCATGTTGTGGGACCTTACGACCCCGAATGATTTCTCGAGATCGGTGACGTGGTCTTGGCCTCGACAACTTTTGATGAGCATGTCATCAATGCAGACTTCCATGTTTTGACCTATTTGCTTCCTAAAAATTCAATTAACGAGCCTTTAGTATGTAGCACCGGTGTTCTTCAGCCCAAAGGGCATGACCCGTTAACAGTACAGGCCCTGATCGATTACAACGGCGGTCTTAGGGATATCAGGAGGGAACATTCTGATTTGGTTATAGCCTGAGAAGGCGTCCATGAGCTCAGCAGATCATGATCAGAGGTTGCATCTACCAAGGCGTCGATGCTCGGGAGTGGGAATGGGTCATTGGGGCAGGCCTTGTTATGGTCCGTGAAGTCTATGCAAAACCTTCATTTCCCACTCGGTTTCTTCACCATCACTACGTTGGCCAGCCATTCAGGATAACTGACCTCCTGGATAAAACGAGCCGAGAGGAGCTTGTTTTCTAGTCGCCTGTTGCCTTTCGAGGGTGAACTTGCGGTGCTTCTGCTGGACAGGCTTTGAATTTGGGTGGACGCTCAGCTTGTACATAATGAGGTCCTCTGAAATTTCTGGCATGTCAGAGGGCGTCCAGATGACGAGATCAACATTTTGTATGTTGCAGTCAACAACAGCCAGTTTTAGGTATGGGGCGAGAGACTGGCTCACTTAGAACCATCTAGATCTGTCATCCTCGGAGAAGGGGACTTCTTCCAACTTGTCCATGGGCTCCTAGCCCAATGGATTCCTGTCGAACGGGAGTTCGAATGCGTCGAGAAGGAAAACTCCGCCTCCCACTATGGCCATGCAGCAGGACCGAGCTGATTCTTGATTGCCTCGGACCACGCAGACTCCGTGGTCGGTAGGGAATTTCATTTTCAAGTGGTAGGCAGAGGGCACTGCTTGAAGGGAACAAAGGCTCAGCCTACCGAGGATCACATTATAGGCGGTTTTGACATTGACCACCACGAAATCCATGGCTTCTGTTTGGATGTTTGGGGATGTTCCGACTGTGACATCGAGCGTGATGATTCCCTTGATCTGTACAGGAGTGCCTGCAAACCCATGTAGTGTGTACCCAGCCGGCTTCAGCCTTTCCCGAGGGATTTTGAGTGCATCGAATGCGGGTTGGAACAAAATGTTGACCGAGCTTCCGTTTTCAACATGGATGCGGCGGACCTCGTGATTTACTATGCCAAAGCTAATTACCAGGGCTTCACAATGAGGCAGCCGGACGGCCTCTAGGTCATCGTTGGAGAATGAGACTGCTAGTCCTTGGTCCCTTGGGGGCGTATGATTATGGACCGAGTTAACCTCTCGCATAAAGGCCTTGCAGGAAGTATTCGACTCTCCCCCCATGGGACCACTATGAACATAGTGAAGGATGGCCAGCCCCGCGGCATCCTCGAGATCGGGTTCCACCTCTGGAAGTATGTCGGCCATTCGAGGAGGGGGCGAAGCCTTGTGGTCTCGCAGGTTAGTTCGAGTGAACCCTATCAGGTATCCCCTCTGGATGAGGGCCTCGATCTCGTCTTTGAAGGCTCGGTAAGTATCAGTCTTTTGCCCGTGATCTTGATGGAACCGACGGTAAAACCTCTGGTCCCTTTTTCTGCTATTGTTGAGTCAAGTAGGATAGCGGAATATTCCCTTATCCTCAATCTCCATAAGGATGAAAAACACACTTTGAGTCAGCAGAGTGAATTTTTCGGAACGGAAGACCGGAGGCGGTCGTTTCTACCGAGTGGATCTTTTTTCACCTTTTTCATAGGTTTGGGACCATCTACCTTCCACTTCCCCCTAGCGGGGGCTTCTGCCAGATCTTGAGGGTGTAGCGCATCTTCGGCTCGGATATACTTCTCGACCCTGTTGAGGTGGTCAGAAAAATCAGTTGGAGGTTTCTTCGTCAAGGAGGCCTTTAGCTGGTCGTGGTGATCATTATGCCAGAAGGCCGCGGATGCTATGCCAGCGTTGAGAGAAGAGACCAACCTAGCCTCAGCAGGAACCTCCGAACAAAGTCCCGAAGGGACTCCCCTTCCTTCTGCTTGTGGTCCAGAAGGGATGCGCTTGTCTTCTCGACCTTACGAGTGGTCACAAAGTGAGCGAGGAAACTCACCTCGAGCTGCTCGAACGAAAAAATCGAGCTGGGGGCGAGCTTTGAGAACCATTCCTGTGCCGGGCCACGCAGAGTGGCGAGAGACGCTCGACCGAGGAGAGGATTCAAGACGCTGTGAATCACCATGAGGGGTTTAAATCGCTCCATGTGATCAGCTGGGTCAATCTCTCTCTTGTATGTCTTGAACTGAGGTGGTCTGAAATTTCTTAATATCGGGGCATCAAGAATTCGAGCTGAGAATCGGGGTCTGGTAGGCTGGTGCCCCCGACTGCATTGGCCTCTGCCCTCGCTGATTTGGGTAAGGTGATTCTCCACCTTCTGAAGGTCCTTAAGGACAACGTCATCCCTTCTCACCGTCGGGTCGAGTCGTGCGACTCGCTACCCTATTTTCGCCCTTCTTAGAGGGGGTTGTGGCTTTGAGCTTCGGCTCTGGACCTCATCAGATGTCCTGGAGAACTTGGTTCCTAAATTCCTGAAACTCGGTCCTTGTGAAGGAACCTCTTCGAACTAGGTAGTCGGGGGTTGTCGATCTTTCGGGGAGCGGCTGTGCCGTTGCTCTCGACCCTGGGTAGGGTGTATGCTATGGGTCGGAGCTAGGTTGGAGCGGGGTAGCTCCACTCTTAGAGCAGTCGAGGAGGTTTTGGAGGTTGTCCTTAGGTCTTCGATGATTGATGACATTCTGTAGATCATCGACTTCCTAGCACTCGGGTTGCCTAGTGGCCGAGCGTGAGGTGCTGGGACCCAGACCCGATGGATCCTCCGGTTGGTGCCTTCGGGAACCCCAGGTGCCCGCATGACTGTGAGTCGGGTGATGAGGGTCAGCATTCGGTCCTGCCGTGGCCACCCTCCTGGGTTTAGCTGTCATGGGAGGAAGGAGCGGTAGGAGGAGAGCGGACTGGTGTTGGATCTGTCTAAGTTTTCACAGATGGTGCCAACCTGATGCTGTTTATTTTAGTGGTTGGAGCAACAAGTGTGAGTTTTTGTAATTTGTAAAGGAAGAGACAGATCTTAGTCACAGCTTCGGATCTGAAATAGGGGGATCCCTTGGGGAGCTTGAGAGTAGGAGCTACTGGAGGCTGCTGATCGGAATACCTGCAAGAGTCTTACAAACATCGGAAGAGATCCCAGCGATAGACCCTCTGACGATCTAGTCGGTCACTATAAGGAAGGAAAAGTAGGGTTTAGATGGAGAAAAAGGGATTTCCTGCAAAGAGGGGGAGGGGGTCTGGTATTTATAGGCAGAGAGAGTGGGAGCCCTAACCCTAATGGGCCGGGTTGATCCGTTTCTCTATGGGCTTGAACTAGCAAAAGGCCTACTAGATCCCCAGGCCTGATGATCAGCGATGAGCATATTTTGGGGGGATCATACAGCTCTGATTGCGCTAGATTATTTACCCACAACACCAACCATCCTCATACACACCAAACAACAAACCCAATACTCCCAATCAAAAAACACTAACCCCGAACACTAAACACCGAAACCATCAAATAAAACAAACCACCTCCTCCTACCGAACACCAAACTCAGATTCACCCTAATAAAAAAACACAACCCCCAAACACCAAACACCAAACACCAAACACCAAACACTGAAACTCTTGTCACTCCCAACCGCAATCCTCAACTCCTCAGACCACATTCCCGCTTGACTGTAACTTGGTTTCAACGCAATGGGAATCCAAATTCCGCTTTTAAGTGCAAAATCTTTGCCAGAGCCAACTTCGGACCATTTTCCTAGTCTATTATCCACCTAGGATGACTAGAGGCACGGTGCATGGAAGTTTCATTTTGAAAAGGCTTGGCTGGAGATAAAAGGGCTTCCATCATGTGTTTAGGGAGACTTGGGATCTTCCTACTTGTGGGACGCAAGTAGCTACAATCTGGTGTGAAAAAATCAAACGTCTGCTATCCAGGCTGAGAGTATGGAACAAACAACGCTTTGCTTTGATTTGAAGGGAAAAGGATGCCATCATGGAAGAGATTGATAACCTTGAAAGGCAGAAAGAAAACCCAAGAGGAAAGAACCAAGTTATTAGACGCCCACAACAAAATTGCTAGAATCTATACACTTGAGGAGATTATATGGCAACAACAATCTGGGGTTCAGTGACTGGAAGAGGGTGATGCGAACACAACTTTCTTTCACTGCAACGCCAATGCTAATTGGAGATCCAACCTTATCCTATTGATTAATACTGAGTCAGGGAGACTCCAGGAAGAAGGTCTTATTCGTTGTGCTTTCCAGAATTATTACAAATAACTTTTTTGGTTGTAAGAGTGACTTTTGTATTCTCTTACGAATTGATTTTTTGGCTAAAAAGAGACAGTGACCTGAAAGATGCCTTACTAAGATTAGAAGATTTATTTCACATAGACAAAGTCAAGGAGGCAATTAAGCATCTGGAAAATGACAAAACCCCAGGCTAAGATGGTTTCCCATTCTAGTCTATGATATCTTCAAGGATGATATCAAGGACGACCTACTGACACTCCTTAACGAATTCTACAACAAAACTAAATTGAGCCGGTTTAACTATGTTAGAGTGGTACTCATCCCAAAAAGACAGGTCGCCAGGGAAGTTGGCAACTTTAGACTGATTAGTCTACTTAACTTCTTAATCAAAATCATCACCAAAATCGTAGCCTTACAACTAGGTAAAGTGACTGATAGACTGCTCAGAAAAGAACAAATGGGTTTCATTAGAAGAAGATGCATCCTGGACTATGTTGCAACGACTAAGGAGAATATACATAATTGTCATTCCACAAACTCTAAGAATTACCTGCAGAAGTTGGATTTTGAGAAAGTATATGATTCAGTCAAGTAGGATGGTGTGATTGAAACTTTTATCAGGGTGGGATTTGGCCCTAGATGGATCTGATGGGCCCAACAATGCCTTAACACAAGTAGAACCTCCATTATGGTTAATAGGAGTGCGGGTCATCCATTCTGTTGCAAACGGGACCTATGCTAAAGTGACCCACTATCCCCTCTCCTCTTTACTGTAGTCACGGAAGCCCTACGGGGAGTAGCTAACAATTGTAAAGAAAAGGGTTGGATCTCTCTTGTGGGTCATGGAAGAAACCGAGCAGGTTTCCCCATCCTGTAATATGAGGACGATACATTACTCTTGGGTAACAACAGACTTGAAGAGACAGTGACCTTCAATGGGATACTGTATTGCTTTGAACTACAGTTAGGTTTACGGGTGAATTTCAAAATAGTAACATCATCTTTATTGCACTTTTTGATAAAGAGACACGAGACCATGCCACAACGCTAAACTGTAAAGTTGAATCCTTCCCCATCAAATATTTGGGTCTACCTCTCAGACCAGGCATACTCAAAAAGGCTGACTGACTCCCTATTATTGATCGGGTGGAAGCACGCCTCGCTGGTTGGAAAGAAAAATACCTGTCGCTAGAGGTAGGATGACACTCATCAACGCAGTGTTTTCCAGCCTCCCAACCTACTACATGTCATTCTTTGAGATCTCAAGGTGGGTAATCCAGTGAATAAATAAGGTTCGAAAAAGATTTCTTTGGAGATGAGCAGATCCGTCTAGAGACGGGTACCACCTCAATAGATTAGAGACATCCTGCATGTGTAAAAGCACGGGGGACATTGATCTTAAGGACTTGAACATAGCCCTACTATAAAATGGACACTCAACCAGATTCTAGTCGGATCAGTCGTGTGGACGATAGCCACTTAAGTCACTATTCCCTGATTTATTCCATACATGACCGTAGCCAAAGCCTAGAAAAAGGGCAGTTGATGCCTCATCCCCAATTCTAGACTCATTCCGCAACTGTAGATTAGGATGGAGAGGCTTCAGAAACACATTGCAAAATCTAGGGTAAGATGTACGCTAGGACTGGATAGTCGTTCATGTGAGTTAGAGAAGAAGGGACTTTTCATAGTCCTTTATCTCTATTCAAGGATTCATTACAGTGGATGCAAGCCCTCTAGTCATCGGTAGTTTGGAAAGCAAAAGTCCCACTCAAAATGCAATTCTTCTTGTGGCTAGTTTTCAATGATGCGATCCTCAAATGAGAGAACCTGATCAAGAGACAACCAAAAAGTGTACCTTCTGCGGCTTTTGCAACACCCACGTAGAAACAAGGAATCACCTATTCCTTGATTGCTCTAGAAGCAATCTGTTTTGCACGAAATACTTTGAGCCCTGGGAGTACACACTTTCCCAACCTTGTAGACAACTTATGGATAGGTGACACCTTCGCGAGAAATATACACAACATGAAAGAAACATGGTACATTGCGGTAGCCGTAACAACTTTGGCACTCTGGCTAGGTAAGAACAATTTTTTACTTTCATGGTTCTTGTATTGATTCCACCCATGAAAAACACACTCAAATTATGCACTTGATTTTTCTTATGGGCAAAGGAAGTAGCTACATGAGCCATTGTGCATCTCGGAGCAATCTTCTCAGCAGGCCTATGACAACGAGGAGACAGAGATAGGTCCGACCATAGGCTAGAGCCCACCCCCTAGGACCGTTGTTGTGGGTATCATGGTTCTTTATATGTTTCTAGTTATTAGCTTCTAGTATTGTCTATCCTCCTAGAGTTGTTGGAGGTTTGTATTCTGTACATTTTGTTTTGCTTGGCCCAGGTTTTCTGAGTTTATTTTGTTATTTTTTCTTTAATGAAACATGATGGTCATACTCCACATTTTCTAAAAAAGAAAATGGGAACAAAACAAAACAAAGCAAACATAGGTTACATAGTCATCAACCTCCGTCATAGTGTATATTGTTAAGGCTGTTGAAATTCGTTGTGCTTGGTTATTTACTATAAAGTTTGTTGAACTTAAGTGATTTAGAAACCAAGTGAGTTTTAACCTAGGTCAGTTGTGTTGGGATTGGGGCATCAACCAACGCCCGTTGTTGCACGGAACTAAATAGAGCAATGAGGAAGTCGAAGTAGATGAGACGAATCAATTGAGCAAGCAAGTAGATCCACCAATCTAGCACAAACACATCGATGAATTATCTCGGTTAGCTTTTGCTTAATCCGGGGGGAAATATAGGTGTTACCGCTAAATCTGGTGTGGGGGCAAACAGATAGTATTTGTGGATTCTTAGAAAAACTGAATAATCAAACCTTAACTTCTCCCGCCAGAGTTTGACCGTTGACTCCCGCCGTTTACCTGCAAAAAGTGCAAGACACTGGGGTTGATCCCGGCGATGCACCCTCCGACGCTCAAGTCAGTAATCAGGAAGATTATAAAAGAGCGTAAATTGGCAAAAGATTGATTACCTCTTAATGGTGGTGGAAGGGGGGTATTTATAGCCGCCTTTGGGAACAGATTAGGAATGTAATCCCTATAATTAGATAAGGAATGTAATCCCTAATCCCCAGTGAAAGGATAGATACGAATCAGGGCCGTTGATTAGGATTAATCAGAAACCCTAATTCTATCCTGCTGGACCGGATTTACTGCGGGTTAAAACCCATACCCGGTTGAGGTGGATCTGTTCGTGGGTTATTGGGTCGTTGGGGAGGAGATCCAATACCCATTTCGGACCCTGTTCGTAGGTGAAATTACCATTTTACCCCTGGGCTTTAAGATTCATGCCTGATTTGGACGGCTCCGATTTAACCCCATTTTTAGCCATATCACGAGCCCCCCACTCCCAAAGACTGAGCTTGATCAGCCTTTGAGGAGTAGTTTTACTGTTTTAATGGCTTACGGAGTTGTATTGGAATCCGAATGTGAGGCGTCGAATCTCAATATAGGGTAAAATGGTGATTGTTGAGTTAGTTGTGTACCCTAGGTTGCTCTTGGGCTTCTCTGGGTTTTTGGCAATTTTTCTTAATTTTTATCTATCTTTCGGACCATTTATTTAATTTTTGTGAAGTGTTGATTCGTCGTTCGGGGGTCTTAATTGACTCTTCTAAGCAATAATTATTTATCCAGGGGTTCAAAAATATTTCCCTGAATTTACAATTATTTTTTAGAATTTTTAATTAATTTTCCCAAATTTTTAATCCTTTTTTCACAATTTTTTAAATAAATAAATCGATTTTAATAAATAAAAATTAATTTCAATTGCGAATTATGGCGTGGTGAGATCTGGGCTGTCCATCTCGCGTGGGCATGAATTTTTGGAAGATCGGATGGTCGGAGTCGTTCGGCGATATTTTCTTCGCGTGAGCAGCTCGGATGGCTAGTTGCTCGACATCTGAGCGGGTAGCTCTGCATTATTTTCTTCGCATGAGAAGCTCGGACCGCAAGTCACTCGGTTCGGAATTCTGAGCAACGTGGAGCGATCTGAGCCGTTGGATCTCTGCACAGATCTCGAGGTAGGCCCAGTTTTCGAGAAAACACTATCTTGTCATTTAGTGGCCGTGGCGAGGTCTGGGCCGTCCATCATCTTTGGCACGATTTTCACAACGATCCAACGGCTGGAGTTGTTCGGTGGCATTTTTCTTCAATTGTGCAGCTCGAATTCCGAGCATCCTGACTCCGTTCTTCCTTGTGGAGGAAGCTTGGATCGCTTGTCGCTCGGATTTTGGTTCCGAGCGACGTGGAGCGATCTGAGCCGTTGGATCACGGCGTGGATCTCGAGGTAGGATCAGTTCTCGAGAAAACATTATCTTGTCGTTTAGTGGACATGGCGAATTCTGGGCCATCCATCATCTTTGGCACGATCTTTGCAACGATCCAATGGCTGGAGTTGCTCGGTAGCGTTTTCCTCAAATGTGCAGCTCGGATTGACCTTTGCTCGGATTCCGAGCGTCCTGATTCAGTTCTTCCTTGTTGAGGTAGCTCGGATCGCTTGTCGCTCGGATTTTGGTTCCGAGCGACTTGGAGCGATCTGAGCCGTTGGATCACGGCGTGGATCTCGAGGTAGGCCCAGTTTTCGAGAAAATACTATCTTGTCGTTTAGTGGACGTGGCGAGATCTGGGCCGTCCATCATCTTTGGTGCAATTTTCACAACGATCCAATGGCTGGAGTTGCTCGGTAGCATTTTTCCTCAAATGTGCAGGTCGGATTGCCACTTGCTCGGATTCCGAGCGTCCTGACTCTGTTCTTCCTTGTGGAGGTAGCTCGGATCGCTTGTTGCTCGGATTTTGGTTCCGAGCGACATGGAGTGATCTGAGCCATTGGATTACGGCGTGGATCTCAAGGTAGGCTCATTTCTCGAGAAAACACTATCTTGTCGTTTAGTGGACGTGGCGAGATCTGGGCCGTCTGATCGAGATCTTGCACGAATTTTGGGGGGAAAGTCGTTTTTCTCCATTTCGCAGCTCGGATTGGTAGTTGCTCGGTTTCCGAGCTACTTTCCAGCGTGAGAAGCTCAGATCGTTTATCGCTCAGATTTTGGTTCCGAGGGATGGGAAACGACCTAAGTGCTTTTCTGACTTGCTAAGCAGAGTGCCTCGGTAGCTTCGGTCTTGAGGTATGGTCGAGCGGTGGGGTTCTTTACCGAACCGTCGATACTCTTGCGAACGGTCGCAGCTCTCTGTTACTTAGTCGTTTGGGCTTTCTAACGTTTTGAGCAGAGGCCCAAAAGTTGCGACTTTACGTTAGAAAGCCCAAGAGACATTTTTTTTACTATAAATCTTCACGCCCTCCACACTCTAAGATTTCTTCCACGGATGAAACCCCCTCCTTGGCCCAAGATGTTGGCCGAGCGGTGACGGTTAGGCCGAGCAAGGGAAAGGAGGTTGCCGAGCCGGTTGGAGAAACGACGATTAGGCCGAGCAAGGGGAAGGAGATTGCCGAGCTGGTCGGGGAAATGACGGTTCAGCCGAGCAAGGGGGAGGAGATTGCTGAGCCGATCGGGGTGATGACGATATTCGAACACCCGAAGCTTGCAGGGGAATTGGGTCGGCACCCGTCAGTCTTGTCTAGTGTTGGCGGGGTGCGGAGTTACCCCGAAGATTTGTTGGATAAGGTGACGCAGGGTATGGCTCGGACGTACAAGGAGAATAATCCGATGGACCCCTCTGAGGTGGACGAGATTTCCTCAATCCTGACCGAGGTGGACTTGCACCGGATCAGGAGTGGGTTCCGGATCCCTAAAGAGTACGTTCTTCTACTCCCCGGCCCTAGAGTCCGAGCATGCACTCCGACTTCGGCCGATACCTGCGTCTTTCCGTACGACGCATTGTGCGCCAGACTTCAGCTGCCACTGCACCCTTTTGTAACTGAGGTGCTACGGTGGTTCGGCATGAGTTCCGCTCAGTTTATGCCGAACATGTGGCAACATGTGATAGCCTTTGTCCTCCAGTTCCAGGAGATCGGTTACTTAGTCGTTTGGGCTTTCTAACGTTTTGAGGAGAGGCCCAAAAGTTGCGACTTTACGTTAGAAAGCCCAAGAGACATTTTTTTTACTATAAATCTTCACGCCCTCCACACTCTAAGATTTCTTCCACGGATGAAACCCCCTCCTTGGCCCAAGATGTTGGCCGAGCGGTGACGGTTAGGCCGAGCAAGGGAAAGGAGGTTGCCGAGCCGGTTGGAGAAACGACGGTTAGGCCGAGCAAGGGGAAGGAGATTGCCGAGCTGGTCGGGGAAATGACGGTTCAGCCGAGCAAGGGGGAGGAGATTGCTGAGCCGATCGGGGTGATGACGATATTCGAACACCCGAAGCTTGCAGGGGAATTGGGTCGGCACCCGTCAGTCTTGTCTAGTGTTGGCGGGGTGCGGAGTTACCCCGAAGATTTGTTGGATAAGGTGACGCAGGGTATGGCTCGGACGTACAAGGAGAATAATCCGATGGACCCCTCTGAGGTGGACGAGATTTCCTCAATCCTGACCGAGGTGGACTTGCACCGGATCAGGAGTGGGTTCCGGATCCCTAAAGAGTACGTTCTTCTACTCCCCGGCCCTAGAGTCCGAGCATGCACTCCGACTTCGGCCGATACCTGCGTCTTTCCGTACGACGCATTGTGCGCCAGACTTCAGCTGCCACTGCACCCTTTTGTAACTGAGGTGCTACGGTGGTTCGGCATGAGTTCCGCTCAGTTTATGCCGAACATGTGGCAGCATGTGATAGCCTTTGTCCTCCAGTTCCAGGAGATCGGTGTTCAGCCGGACATGTTCCTACTTTGGAGCCTCTACCACATCTGTCAGATGAATAAGATGGACGAGAGGTACTATCTGTCACCGAGGAAGGGCGTGAAGCTGATCGAGAATTCGGACTCGATTAAGCACTGGAAAGAGAAGTACTTTCTTATCCGTGCTCCCGAGTCGTGGGCCTTTTCGACACAGTGGCAGATCGGGGTGACGAAACGGGCAGAGAAGGAGCCCGTGCTCACTATGGAAGAGGAAGAGATAGTGGAGAAGCTCCTCGAACTTCTGACCCTCGGTTGGAAGGACATCACCAAGGAGGTCTTGTTTCGAGGGGGTCTCAGTCCGATCGACCCCAGTATGCTTTCTCTTCTTTTCTCGCTTTGGTTTTTTCTTTTGGATAATTTTTTCCAACTCTTTTTGCTCGGTTTTTCCAGAGAGCCCCGGCATGGACTACAAAGGACGGATGGCGAAGGCCCGTGCGGCAAAGGAGCAGGAGTCGAGGAAGAGAAAGAGGACGGTGGCCGATCCTCAGGGAGGTCGAGCGGCGAAGGTCCCCTCGGCTCCCCCGACCGTCATGGAGCCAGTGTCCGAGGCACCTTCAGATGTGCTCGACCTCACCCCCTCGGAGATGCTCACTCAAGCTCCAACGAAGGCGTCGGCTCAAGTTACCCAGGTTGACGCGCCCGTTTCGTCGAGTGGGGCATTCAACGTGAGCGCGGCCTTGGCCCTTGAGGTCCCCCCTCTCACTGCCGAGGCCTAGACGATTCTTACCGAGGAGCACAACTGCCTCTTCGTCCCCGACTGGCGGGTGATGAAGGTGGACGGGTTCCTCGGAGACGGGAACATCTGCATGCAGGCGGCGAAGCACCTACCGACTCCCAAAAACCGAGCCGCACTGAAGGCGGGTACCGTCTGCGACAACACGATGCAGATCGCTCAGAACACCATGTCGGTGAGTATCGAAAACTTCTCCAGAATGTTTCTATGTTTTTTCGCTCGGGCCTAATAGTTTCTTGTGTTGCTTTCAGACCCTCTGTCACTTTAATCACTTGCTAGAGGAGTTCGCGAGGAGGAGAAAGAGATGACCGTGCTGAACGATCAGGAGAGGTCGGAGCGCGCAAAGGTGGTAAAATTGTTTAAGGCCGAACAGTTGCTTTTCGCTTCGCGCGTTGCCGAGGTGGCTGGCCTGGAGATGAAGCTGGTCGAGGCTCTGAAGCATTCGGCTGCCGAGGCTGCCAAGGTAGAAGCCTTGGAGAAGGAGAAGGCCCAGCTCGAGGAGGAGCTGGCCAAGGCACGGGGGGAGACGGAGGAGGCTCGGAAGGCGACCGAGGAGGTGTTGGCCAATCAGGCGTTGGAGGTGGCCAAGGTGACTAAGGACATCCAAGATGAGGCCGAAGCGCATATGTTCAAGAATATGGAGGACGCCTACGCCCGAGCATTGCAACACGTGACGGCTCGGATCCCCGGGTTCGACAGCTCCCCCTACTACTTTTATGACCCCATGGAGGGGGGAATAAATACCTCTGGCAATGCTCGGACTCGAGCAGGGGGGTAAAGGCACCGAGGGAACGGGCGAGACTGAGGATCGAGCCGAGGACGAGGCGAATGTCGAGGGGGCAATAGTCATCGTACCGAGCGACGATGGTTCGGAGCAACACCAAGAGGTCGACCCCTGACTTAGTCGCCTCTTCTCATTTGTTTTTGCTTTTTTTTCGTTTTGTTTTTGTAACGCCTAACTGCGGACTGGCCACTGCTTTTTTATATTTTGGGGTTTAATGAAACGACTCGCTTTTGTTGGCCGAACATTTGAAAATTTTGACTTTGATTCATGTTTACTGGGTCTTGAAATTTTGCTGTACTGAGATTTTGCTAAGTATCGAACACTTTTTGTTTGTGCTGAGAAGCTAAGTGTTCAAGTGTCGAGCAATCTCTCACTCGTGTTGATGCTCTTCCGCCTTTCAGGTTGAGCTGAGTCTGGCGACTGAGGTCTCTTGCCTTCGCGGCGAGTTGAAAGAAGCGAAGTGGGCTCTCTCTCGCAGTCGAGAGAACTTGCATCGAAGTTTTTTGAAACTGGAGGATATCAAGGCAACTGTGAGAGGGTATTTCTCCGAGCTGAGACAACTATGGAAGCGATCACGGGAGACTCGCCTTGAAGGCGAAGTGGAGTTGCTTCGTAGAGTGTTGTTCGACGTTGAGAAAGAGAAAGGCGAATTCTTGGCGGAGGTTAGCCACTTGGAGATTGTTGAAAAGGAACTTTTGGCAGAGGAAGAAGAGTTGGCCTCGACAGTGGGGAAGTTGATGTCAGAGCGCGATGAGTTGTCGACCAAGGTCGACAAAGAGGAGGGTCATAGTCGACAGGAGCATCGAAGTTACCCATCTTCGTCGAATTATAGCCAGCAGCGGTGACGTCGCAGGCCCCGCTAATCTCCCCCGTTCCAAGACATCGGCGAGGGACAGCATTTTAAAGGATAGGATTGTCAAGTTAGATGAGGAAGTTGCTGGGCTCAAACCTCAACCCGAAAGAATCAACGTCCGAAGAACGTCCTGTACCCGTGAAGAGAGCGAGAGAGGGATCTCGTTCTACGAACTTGCGACTCGCCTTCCTGCTGTTAGGCAAAGCCCGGCCGATGCTCAGAGTGGGGTGGCCGTTTCTTCTAGTGGTGCTTCAGTTGGGGCCATGACTAGAGGCAGCACTGAAGAGGCATCTCAATTTGTTGGATTAGAGACAAGCTCCGAGATTAGGCGTTGCCTCCCTCGTGTGTCCCTGAACCGAAACGTCGCCCTCCCGAAGTGGCGTTGACAGTTGAACTTGAGTTTTGTAGTTTGTCGCGATGGAGTAGCTTGGTCTTGTAACATGAACCTCTTTGTATGTTAAACTCCTTAATTAAATAAAAGTTCGTTTGCTTACTGGTGCTCGTATGTCGGAAATGCATTATGGTTATTCCAATTTTGAAACGAACCATAAGAGCCAAGGGTTAGCTCCACCAGGTACCCTAGTTGTGGAGATTTCGTTCTCCTTGCAGGTCTAGACTAGTTGTAGGAACTTTGTATGTGACAAAGGAGCGAGGGTGTATTCCAACGGTTGTGGGAGCAATTTCGAATGGCGAACCACTTCTAGCTCGCTTAAGAGCAACCTTGCAAAGCGGATTCGAGCCAAGTGTTGGACTCCGAACTCGTCGTTAGAGTTTGTTTCAACGGTTGTGAGAGCAATTCCGAATGGCAAACCACTTCTAGCTCGCTTAAGACCGAACTTGCGAAGCTGAGTCGAGCAAATTGTTGGACTCCGAACTCGTCGTTTGGGTTTGTTTCAACGGTTGTGGGAGCAATTTCGAATGGTGAACCACTTCTAGCTCGCTTAAGAGCGAGCTTGCAAAGCGGAGTTGAGCCAAGTGTTGGACTCCGAACTCGTCGTTTGGGTTTGTTTCAACGGCTGTGGGAGCAATTCTGAATGGCGAACCACTTCTAGTTCGCTTAAGAGCGAGCTTGCGAAGCGGAGTCGAGCCAAGTGTTGGACTCCGAACTCGTCGTTAGAGTTTGTTTCAACGGTTGTGGGAGCAATTCCGAATGGCGAACCACTTTTAGCTCGCTTAAGAGCGAACTTGCGAAGCGGAGTCGAGCCAAGTGTTGGACTCCGAACTCGTCGTTTGAGTTAAGAGAAGGTAAAAACAGAGAGATACAAGCAATTTACAAGTAAAATACGAAAAAATGTTCTTTATTGAAAACTAATAGTCGGCTGCTTCTTAGTTGCGAGCCGTTATTACATTGAAGAGAGACAGAGAAAAAACACAAGTAAAAGGAAAGGAACGGTTCGACATCCGAAGGTACTTAGAGAGGCATTTACGCGCTCTCTTGGTACTTCAAGAGATTTTCAGCATTCCAAGTCTTGGGGATCTTTCTGCCTTCAAGGTCTTCTAGACGATATGTGTCGGGCCGAACCACTTTGGTGATCTTGTAGGGTCCTTCCCAATTTGGAGCTAGCTTACTCTTCTGACTGGAGAATGAGATTGCCAACTTTTTGAGGACCAAGTCCCCTTCTTTGAGGTCAGTGGGATGGACCCCCTTGTTGTAGGCCAACTCGATCCTCCTCCGATAGCTTTGTTGGCGAATTGAAGCTTTTTCACGGAGCTCGTCAATCAAATCCAAATTCGCCCGAAGCTCTCTGGCATTCTGCTCTTCTTCATAAGCGATAAGGCGAGGAGAAGGTACACCGACTTCCAAGGGGATCACAGCTTCGGACCCATAGGTGAGATTGAAGGACGACTCTCCTGTGGGGGTCCGCTTCGTAGTGTGGTAATTCCACAGTACGTAAGGGAGCTGGTCAACCCATAAGCCTTTGGCGGACTTATCCATCCTTTTCTTGATACCGGAAAGGATCTGCCGATTGGCATTTTCCACTTAGCCGTTTGAGGATGGGAGATAGAGGAGAAGCGTTGCTGGATGGCGAGGTCCTCACACAGAGCTCGGAAAGCGGCCCCTATAAATTGTGTTCCATTATCGGTTATGAGGACTCGAGGGACGCCGAACCTGCAGATGACGTTCTTCCAAAATAACTGAAGTACTTTGTTCTCGGTGATTGTAGCCAAGGGCTCGGTCTCTATCCACTTCGAGAAGTAGTCGATTGCTACGACTAAGAATTTGAGTTGGCCGGAAGCTGGTGGAAATGGCCCTAGTAAATTCATCCCCCACATTGCAAAAGGGATCGGACTTGATAGGGAGGTGAGCTGAGCTTGGGGCAGGCGACGAATGTTGGAATACTTTTGACAAGAGCTGCATTGCCGAACGTGTCGTTCGGCGTCTTGTAGGAGGGTAGGCCAGAAATATCCATAGTTCAACACCTTACGGGCGAGGGATCTTGACCCTGAATGTGCCCTGCCTATGCCTTCATGAAGCTCCTGCAAGGCATATGTGGCTTGTTCCGGGGAGAAACACCTCAAATAGGGCCTACCGTCTACTTGTGTGAAGGAACGTTTGTATAGGGCCCCCTCAATAAGGGTGTATCGCTCTGCTCGGGTTCTGACTTGACGAGCTTCCATAGGGTCTTCGGGGAGGAGCCCATCCCTTAGGAATTCTATCAGGGGTTTCATCCAATTGTCTTGAAGTTGGACGGGGAGCGACTCCATCGAGTCGGGTGTTTCATCTTCTATACCCGGCTTCAGGAGAACTTCAATCAGGACGGTCTACTCGAGACCTTGAAGGGAAGAGGATGCTATCTTGGAGAGGGCATCTGGTTGGGAATTTTCCTCTCTGGAGATTCACTGAATAAGTGCTTCTTTGAATAGGGCCATGAGATTTTGGACCTTGGCTAGATACTTAGCCATTCGGTCATCTCGCGCCTCATACTCGCTTAGGACCTGATTTACGACCAGCTGAGAGTCGCTAAAGATCCGGAGGCGTTGCGCCCCTGCCTTGCGAGCCATTCCGAGGTCGGCTATGAGTGCTTCATATTCCGCTTCATTGTTGGAGGCCTTGAAGTTGATGCAGAGGGAGTATTGGAGGATGAAGTCATCTGGGCCTGCCAGAATGACCCCGGCTCCACTTCCCTCATTGCAAGAGGATCCATCTACATATACCGACCAGATAGGAGGCCCGTTCATTGCTTGGCTGACCTCGAGGATGGTACTTTTGACAATGAATTCAGCTAAGGCCTGAGCCTTGATTGTGGTCCGAGGCTGGTATGATATGTCATGCTGGCTCAGCTCGATAGACCACTTCATGAGTCGACCGGAGGTCTCCAACTTGTGAAGGACTTGTTTCAACAGTTGGTCGGTAAGAACAACCATCGAGTGGGACTGGAAATATGGGCAAAGCTTTCTTGCTGCCATGACCAAGGCGTATGCCATCTTTTCTAACCTTGGTAGCAGAGCTCGGCATCCCAAAGTACCTTGCTCACATAGTAGATGGGCTTCTGAGCCCTGTCTTCTTCCCTTACGAGGACAGAGCTGAGAGTCTGCTCGGAGGCGGCTAAGTAGAGGTAGAGGGTTTCCCCGGGGATAGGTTTGCTGAGGAGAGGGGAGGTAACTAGATAAGCTTTTAGCTGGTCGAATGATTCTTGTTGCTGCTGACCCCACTCAAAGCCTTTAGCCCTCCTGAGAGCCTTGAAGAAGGGAAGACACTTCTCCCTGACTTAGAAAGGAAGCGCCCTATTGCAGCGAGGCGTCCCGTCAACTTCTGAACCTCTTTCACATTCTTGGGAGGAGCCATGTCAAATATGGCCTTGATCTTTTCAGGGTTGGCTTCGATTCCTCTTTGGTTGACCATGAAGCCTAGGAATTTCCCCGACGAGACTCCGAATGCACACTTGTTCGGATTGAGCCTCATTTCATGCTTCCTGAGTACATCGAATGCCTCTTGCAGATCGGCCACATGATCGGCCCCATGGATGCTTTTCACAAGCATATCATCAACATATACCTCCATATTACGGCCGATCTAATCTTGAAAGACTTTGTTGACGAGGCGTTGATAAGTGGCACCTGCATTCTTCAACCTGAACGGCATCACCCTGTAGCAGTAGAGGCCCTGATCGGTAACAGAGGAGGTCTTCGGGATATCCAGGGGAAACATGCAGATTTGATTGTACCCGGAAAAAGCGTCCATGAAGCTGAGGAGCTCATGGCCCGAAGTGGCGTCGATTAGGGTGTCGATTTTTGGAAGAGGGAATGGATCTTTGGGGCATGCTTTGGTCAGGTCAGTAAAATCGATGCAGATTCTCCAACTTCCGTTGGACTTCTTTACCATAACCATGTTGGAGAGCCATTCAGGGTAGTTGACCTCCTGTATGAATCGAGCCTTAAGGAGCTTGTCCACCTCTTCTTTTATGGCTTGCTGGCGCTCAGGGGCAAACTTACGCCTCTTTTGTTGGACCGATTTGGACCCCGAAGCAACGCTGAGGTGGTGGACTAGGAGCTCTTCGGAGATTCCTATCATGTCGGCTGCCGACCATGCAAAGAGGTCATGGTTCTTTCTAATGCATTGGACTATATCGGAGCATAGGGCTGATGGGAGGGTCTTGCTGATGAAGAACTTTCGGCTCGGATCTTGCTCAGAGAAGAGCACTTCCTCCAATTCATCTACTGGCTCGGACGTCGGTCGGACACCCTCTTGGGGAATTTCAAGAGTCTCAAGAGAGAGGACTGGACCCCCCAGTAGAGGTCATGTAGCATTTGCGGGCTATTTCTTGACTACCCTTAACTTTCCCTACTCCTGCCCGGGTGGGAAACTTCATCTTGAGGTGATAAGCCGAGGGGACGGCCTCTAGAACAGCTAGGCCGGGTCGGCCTAGGATCACATTATACGCAGCTAGGACGTCGACTACCATGAAGTCCATCGGCTCTGTTCAGGTAGTAGGAGTTTTGCCAGCGGTTACGTCGAGGGTGATTACCCATTCGATAGTCACTGGCACTCCCGTGAACCCGTGGAGTGTGTAGCCGGCGGGCTTGAGCCTGTCTCAGGATAGCTTTAGGCCTCGAAAAGCTGAGAGGAAGAGGATGTTAACGGAGCTACCATTGTCCACTAGGATCCTCTCCACTTTAAAGTTCGCCATATGGAGGTTGATCACAAGTGCGTCACAATGGGGGTCCTGACCCCTTCGAGATCTTCATCTGAGAATGTGACTGGAACTCCGAGGCCTTTAGGAGGAGGGGTGTCGTGAACCGAATTGACTTCCCTTATGAAAGCCTTTCGAGAGGAGTTGGAGGAGCCCCCCATAGGGCCTCCGTGAATGAGATGCAGGATACGCTCCTATTCGAATTCAGGGATCTCGTCGCGTCGTTTGGGATGCTTATTAGCCCCCCGAGGGGGAGGAGGAAGATCGGCTCGGTCTTTTCTCACAAATTTGGCAAGCTGCCACCTTTGAATGAGGGCCTCAATCTCAATCTTCAAGGCCCGACAATCATTGGTGTCGTGGCCATGGTCCCGGTGATACCGGCACCACTTTTCTTTATCCCTCTTCTTGGGAGGGGTGTTCATCTTCGGAGCAGGAGGAATAACCCCTTCCTTCTCAACCTCCATGAGAATTGTTGAAATGTTGGCGTTAAGAGGAGTGAATTTTTCGAACCTGGGGGGAGGGCGGCACTGACCGCCATTCTCCTTCTGGAGCTTCTTGGCTCCCTCTTCTTCAGCTGCCTTTCTTTTTGTTCCGGAGGCCGACTCCTCAAAGTTTGGAAGATATTCAGCTTCTTCGACCCGAATGTATTTCTCACTTCTAAGAAGGAGGTCGGCAAAATTTTGCGGGGGCTTCTTGGCGAGGGAGGAGCGAAGGCTAGAGTTGAGGACATTTGATTGGAAGGCGGCCGCTGCAACTGACTGGTCGAGGGAAGGGATGGACCTAACTTCCGCGGCGAACCTCTTCACATAATCTCTAAGCTTCTCACCCTTCTTCTGCCTGAGGTAGAGTAGCGAGATACTGGTCTTCTCCGTGCGCCGGCTACTCAGGAAGTGGGTGACGAAGGGGGTTTCAAATTGTTCAAAGGAGAATATGGAGGACGGGGCAAGGCAAGAGTACCATTCCCGAGCCGAACCCTTAAGAGTGGCGGGGAAGGTTTTGCACAGCAGAGCATCGGAAGCTTGGTGGATTAGCATGAGGGTCTTAAAACTTTCGATGTGGTCCACGGGGTCTGACTCCCCCGAGTAAGTCTCGAATTGCGGGGGTTTGAAACCCGCTAGGACAGGTGCCTCCATGATGGTTCGGGAGAAGGGAGGTTTACTCGGGCGAAGGGTCCTTCCTCTTAATTCTTCATCCTTGTCCATTCGGCCGAGGCGCCTCTCCATCTCATGGAGACGGCAGTAGAGAGCATCGTCCCTCCGAAGGTAGTCAAATGAGCTTCTGGACTCGTCTTCATAAGAAGGGGAGTGGGGACTACGACGATGGTAGCTCCGAGAGCGACGAGGACTACGAATGTGCTGTTGGTTGCTAGGAGCCGGAGGAGGAGTAAGGACCGATGGCGAGGGCTTTGGACCGGAGGAGGAGTGGGAACCCTCAGAGCATTATTATTGTTGGGTCGGAGGTCGAGGGCTTGCAAAACAGTTGCTTGGAATTGCTGGAACTCGGCACGGGTGATGGGTGCCTCATCATTCCTCAGGGGCTGCCGACCAGCAGGAGAATGAGGTCTTCTCCTATGGTGCCCAGGGGACTCTCTTTGCCCTCTTCGCGGAGGGGACCTTCTGTAGTCTCGACGATGAGGAGATCGCTCATTCGGACGTTGTTGGCGGGAGGCTCCATCTCGGGCCCGCCTTTCATCCAAACGGCAGCGAAGATCCTCTTCCTTCTGCCGATTGAGGATGGTATTGCGAAGATCATCGGATGCTCGGGGATTGTTGGATGCCATAGAATCGGAAGAGGGGTTGTGTATTGAGATGCGGTCCTGATGGAGAGGTTGCTTTTGGGGATTGGGACGCGAGGCCCCCGCACCGGCTTTCTGAGGCCCGGGGGAACCCCGAGGGGGTTGAAGATTCTAGGGAGGAGGTTGGTCCTGCTACAGGGGGTCCTCAGTCTGCAGAGGAAGTTGCCCATGCTGCTGAATGGGCTGGAGGGGGACCTCCTGTTGCTGTTGGGGATCAAAGGGATTGGGTCCGCGGTTAGACCCTCTGGATCTTACTTTTCTTGGAGGCATGGCTGGAGAAAATCTGACCTACATAAAGAGAAAGGGCTGCTATTCGTTGTTTCCCACAGACGATGCCAATCTGTTACCGCTAAATCTGGTGTGGGGGCAAACAGATAGTATTTGTGGATTCTTAGGAAAACTGAATAATCAAACCTTAACTTCTCCCGCCGGAGTTTGACCGTTGACTCCCGCCGTTTACCTGCAAAAAGTGCAAGACACCGGGGTTGATCCCGGCGACGCACCCTCCGACGCTCAAGTTAGTAATCAGGAAGATTATGAAAGAGCGTAAATTAGCAAAAGATTGATTACCTCTTAATGGTGGTGGAAGGGGGTATTTATAGCCGCCTTTGGGATCATATTAGGAATGTAATCTCTATAATCAGATAAGGAATGTAATCCCTAATCCCCAGTGAAAGGATAGATACGAATCAGGGTCGTTGATTAGGGTTAATCAGAAACCCTAATTCTATCCTGCTGGACCGGGTTTTCTGCGGGTTAAAACCCGTACCCGGTTGAGGTGGATCCGTTCGTGGGTTATTGGGTCGTTGGGGAGGAGATCCAATACCCATTTCGGACCCCGTTCGTAGGTGAAATTACCATTTTACTCCTGGATTTTAAGATTCGTGCCCAATTTGGACGGCTCCGATTTAATCCCGTTTTTAGCCATATCAATAGGGATAACTGATATTCAACAGAAGAGATTACAAGGAGTTATTGATTCACTCAATACAAGGAATTAAACTCATTCACCAAGAACTATCTCTCCCTCGAGCCTCTCTTTGCATTGGAGAAAATAATCTATGAAGTACTCTACTCTCATAAAGGAAGAGTTTACAATATATATAGAAGAATTGAGAGAAACCTAGGTATAATCTTGATTCTCAATCGTCCGATATAACCTAGAAAAGAAGTAACTGAACAGGAACCATACGATCTATCTTGGAGTTGAAGATTGAGTTGAAACGACCTAACAAATCGAGACCCAAAATGAACACAGCACCGCGGTCGGTCGACCGTCCACCTCTCGGCCAAACCCAGTGCAACTGTGGTCGGGTGTGCGGTCGAGGGTGCGGTCGACCGCAACTATGCCTACACCTTGCTGCTGCTGCTATTTTCTTCTACTCTCTTCGACGCTTCGACCTCCGTGCTTCATCTTATCTTCTTCTAATCTGAACCATAAGTATACAAGACATATTCCTAACAAACTCCACCTTGGATTGCATACTAGGGCTATCACATGATGTGTTATTCATCTAAAAACTTCAATGAATTCCACTTGAAAAAAAGTTAGAACAATAGCTTCTTCTTCTAGTTAAACAAATCTCTACCTAATCTCACCAAGTCCAGTATACCCCTTCAAGGGTACGCTTCCGTAGATGTACTCACGAAGTTTCCAAACTCCGCACGAACTCCACCTACCCTTATGCTTTCTCCACCTCTCGACGTTATTCGAACATCGTGGTCTCGTCTCGATGAATCTAGTTACGGCAAACTAAATGAGATTGCGGGAATAACGGGAAAAGAAGCAACACTTGCGCAAGTATTTCGGATTCCCCAAATCTTGTAGAGATTGTTTTGGCTTGGCCTAACCACTCTCATACCTCTAATCACCTTACGACGACCCTGAAAAACAGACAGAACTCTACATCGAGCTGTGTACCTACAACCCTGTGCATCAAGAGTTCCCAAGGAAACCAGATTCCGTTTCAGCAAAGGAATATGCAAAACACCCCTTAAAGAGAACATGTTTAGACCTGGCATCTTCAACTCAACTGTACCCTCACCTACTACTTCACAAATCTTCCCAGTTCTCGTTGTCACACAACGCCCCGTAATTATCTTATAAGTAGAAAACAACTTCCTGTCGGAGCAAATATGATAAGAACTCCCTGGGTCAAGAAACTAACTAGAATCCACTTCAAAAGAATTTGAAACAAGAAAACCCGAATCACCTGAATCAAATGCACTAACCACATTAGCTGCTGAATTTCCATTCTTTGTGCTCTTCTAATTTTGCAATTTCCAACAGTCTTTCTTGATATGCCCTGACATCTTGCAATATCGGCAACGGATCGAATCCTTTTACAAAGCACTTTGTCTTCCCCTTGAAGGACCATCCACTGCTAGACAACTTGTGGGAATAGACGGTGATTTCTGAGTCTCCTTCCTAAGTTGATTTTTCTTCAATGCTTTGATTACACCATCTAGCGAAATACTCTCTTTGGAAAATCTACCATGTAGCATGGTGGTGATCAAAGGCTCGTACGAATCCGTTAGTGAATATATCAGGTTGAAAACTTTATCTTCCTCACACACATCTGCGTTGATTGCCTTAAGTTCAGATAATAACTTATTGAACTCTGTAATGTGGTCTTGGAGATCGGTACCTTCCTTCATAGATAAATGGTACAACTTTCTCTTCCAATACATCTGATCTAATAACGAAGAACCTGAGTAGTCAGCTAAGAGTTTTTCCCACAAACTTGTCGCATCAGTTTCTTTAAGAAATCTGCACTTAACCTTGTCTGCTAAGGATAGTCGGATCAGACTTTTGGTTCTTTCACGAATATCTTCCAACCGTCATCCTTTATATCAGCTAGCTTTTCTTTCTTCTTAACGGCTAACTGCAAACATTCTTGAATAAGGACATCATACATGTCTGTCTTCTAAAGATTGAAATTGATCTTTCTATTGAACTGCTTGATCTTCAAAATACTTTGGCCTGTCATCTTAACCAATGAACTCGGCAACCTGAAGCTCTAATACCAGTTGTTGGGAATGAGGCGTCAACCAATGCCTGTTGTCGCATCGGAACTAAATAGAGCAATAAGGAAGTCGAAGTAGATGACGAACCAATTGTGCAATCAAGTAGATCCACCAATCTAACACAAACACACCGATGACTTATCCCGGTTAGCTTTTGCTTGATCCGGAAAAAAATATAGGGAGATCTGATATTCAATTAGAAGAGATTACAAGGAGTTATTAATTCACTCAATACAAGGAATTAAACTCACTCACCAAGAACTATCTCTCTCTCGAGCCTCTCTTTGCAGTGGAGAAAATAATCTATGAAGTACTCTACTCTCATAAAGGAGGAGTTTACAATATATATAGAAGAATAGAGAGAAACCTAGGTCTGATCTTGATTCTCAGTCGTCCGATATAACCTGGAAAAGAAGTAACTAAATAGGAGCCGTACGATATAACTTGAAGTTGAAGATTGTGCTGAAATGACCTAACAAATCGAGGGCCAAAACGAACACAGTGCAGCGGTCGGTCGACCGTCCAACAAGACCGGTCGACCGTCCTCCTCTCGGCCAAACCCAATGCAACTGCGGTCGGGTGTACGGTTTTCTTCTACTATGCAACTATGCCTGCACCTTGCTGCTGCTGTTTTCTTCTATTTTTTTCGATGCTTCGACCTCCGTGCTTTATCTTGCCTTTTTCTAATCTGAACCACGAGTATTCAAGACACATTCTTAATAAGTCGGTCGAAGTTGTCTACATATATGCAGGTCACTTTAAGTGGTTCTTTGGACTAGTCCACTGTCTAGCTCTGTAAACTACTAAGGATGAGTGTATTACATTTCAATGTGATTCTATTTATTTGCCTGAACTTTATGTTGGGTGCTCTGAGTCCAAATGCATAACACAATCGACACACCCTTTTTTTTTGGTTGAACTTGACACTCATTTTCAACATTACTGAGAACATCCACTATTGTTTTTAATGTCTATTGCTAAATATAGTATTTAGAAATAACAATAGAAGGACCACGCTGCAGTCGTCCAAGTCTAAAAGCAGAAGCGACGGATGAACATCATCCGTCTTTGTAATTTTTTTTTTTTTATGGTGTTCGGTAAAAAAATAAAAAAATAAAAAATAATTAAAAAAAAGTCAAAATCTCACCAAAGGGATGAACATCATCCGTTTGGTGACTTTTTGATTTTTTTTTTTTTGATTTTTTTTTTTGATTTTTTTTTTTGTGTTTAAAATCATTAAAAAAAATCAACAAAAAAAAAACACACCAGATGGAACACCTTCATCCGTCTGGCGTGTTTTCAGTGATTTTTTTTATAAAAAAATTGTTTTCGACGAGTGACGGAAGATCTCAATCCGTCTCTCATTTTTTTTTAAATTTTTATTTAACTAAACGTCATATCTTTATCCGTCCCTTTCATCAAATGGATGAACATCGTCCGTCTCCTATATTTAGCAATTGTCTAAAAGCGCTGCTAAGTTTAGCAGACTATTTTTTATTTCTATCCTAAATTATAGATTTTTAGCAAACGACTGTCAGGATTTTTTCTAAACCTATTGCTATTTTTTTGGGTTTTTAGAAAACCAAACAGTGGATGCTATAAGAGACCCGAAAGATCCACAAGAGCAATGAAAGATACATAATATAGAGGATCTTTTTTTGCTATTAGAAAATTAAAAAAACGGAAGATAAAAGTAAGGAAAGGCCCCAAAAAACCAGTTTGAGAAATGAAAGGCCGACGAAGCCCAAATCGTATGTGGTGGGCCCACACGCTCTTCGTTTTAAATATTTTTAAAAAAAACATAGAAGTTGAAGATTCGACACATCTGATCTGATCCCACTCTTCCCCAAACTCCAATTCCAGTGTAACGGATAGTCACAGATCACCGAGCTTCCCAAATCGTCAATGGCGTCAAATGCCGCTAGGGTTTCGCTCCGCCTCACTCTCGCCGTCCTCCTCCTCCTAGCCGCCTTCTACGTCGGCCGCCCTCTCTACTGGAAGCTCTCCGCCACCATCCACGACATCCGTCACAATCGCAAGTCTGTCAAACAAGGTCTACTTTTCCTTTCTACTTCTTATCGTTCTTCTTCGTTTCTTGAATTTTGATTTTGATTTCGAATGCTTCTGTTGTTATTTTAGGGATCTCGCAGTTCGTTCTGGACGCGCAGAGATCGATCGGATGGATCCGCGATAAATCGGACTCTGGATTTAACGGCGATCGGAACCGTCGATTTCTCATAAACTAGTCAGGTTTTTTTCATCGACTTTAACGGTCGCCTTTCCATTTGTGAGTCTAAATGTTTGTAGCTGTTATAGATGGATGGGTCTGGCTTCTTTAGCTGTGTAATAAATGGAGTGGATTCGTGTGGCCTCTTTAGTGTGTTCTGTCGTCATCGTCGTTGTTATAGTTACACTTTCTTGATACTAAATGGAAATCACTTTTTGTTTTTTTTGGATTTTGGATTTTGGTTATTTGGCTACGTACACTTCAGAAGTGGAGAATGATAACGACTACGGATGCAAGGAGGGAGAAGTATGTGATGTGGCATGTGCTAAGAGCATCTGTAGTCGTTAATACTAAATTTTTGTATATGTGGGTTTTAGATATTTGAATTTTAAGTATGATTTATAGTCATTAAAATTCAAATTTTTAGCATCTGTAGTCGTTAATACTAATTTTTTTTATATTTGGGTTTTAAAAATATGAATTTTAAGTATGGTTTATAGTCATTAAAATTCAAAATTTGAACGAATGGTAGATAATCTTTTATTTTCTTCAATCTTAGCCATAGGCCCATAGATAATTTATTTAAAAAAATGGATCTAACAAATTTGTAAAATAAAACATTATTGTATGCATAGGAACCCATAACAATTTCTATAGAACTGTTCCATCTCAGCCCTAGATAAAAAAAACCAAACCAATCTCAAATTTAATTTGTATGCATAAAGAATTCTATAGGAAAATTTTCCATAAATAGGGGAACTGAACGGATGCAAGAAGGTCTTGCATCCGTTCTGAGAAATATGTATATATTTTTTTGGATTTTTTTCTGACGCAAAATCATATTGCGTCCGTTCTGGGAAGATTATTTTTAAAAAAAATTTGTCAGGCGCAAGATGATCTTGCGTCCAACGATTTAAAAAAAATTGATTGAACGCAAGATCATTTTGCGTCTGATACCCTTTTTAAAAAAATTATTTGATCAAACGCAATATCATCTTGCGTTCGATTTTTTTTATACAACGGATGCAAGATAATTTCGCTTCCTATATTTGAGAATTTCCTATATCTCCTCTCAAATATATACGACGACTGTTAATTTTTTTCCAAAATTTGGAAATATAGGGAACGACTACAGCGTCTCGTTCCCTATATTTTCCAAAATTTGGAAATATAGGGAACGATTACAGATGATCTAATAATAAGAAAAATGTCACGCTCCGCTTCCCAGAATAGGGGAACACAGGCACGTAACTGAGGCCCAACGAATGATATAAGTACGCCAACTCATATCATCCATAAGCTGTACCAGTCTTAACTCAACAATATAAGAAAAATGAATCACAGCCACGCAGAAAACATAATCACATAAACGAGAATGAAGTTCAATATCCAAATCTGGAATATAGGAACTTACCAAATAATTCGAGAGGCTCCTGCTCCAATCGTAGAAGAACTGCTCATCAATGCCTTCTGGTAATTCTCCTTGTGCACCTGTACTTGTCATCTAAAAAGAAAGAATAATTTGTCCTTAGAGAAAGTACGGACAGCAAGTAGTGAAAAGCAGAGAGAGTAAGGGAACAGGGTACATGAAGGAATATGAATCAAGATCAAATTGCAGAAACAATAATGGTATTAATGAGCAATGGTCATAATCAAGTATATACATGTCAACTAGGCCTATTAGCATGTTGTTTCTCCTATCTAGTGCACGTACTACTGTGTCCCATACCACAGGTTCGGTGCACGCAAAACAATATACGTTTTAGACTTTGTGGTGGGATATACAGAGCGTGTACTCGGTGTATCACGATAACAAGATAACAAGATAACAAGATAACAAGATAACAAGTTCACGTCTTCACAAGTAATTCTCCACCTTTCATGTCAAGTTTCCATGTAACAAGAGGGCCCTACCGAGTACATTTTCTGAGACTATCCACTACTAGGTCAACCCTTATAAACCCTAGCTTGTTTAGTATTTTATTATTAAGTCATACATGTACATGCAAGTGGTTATAAGAATGTCAAGGGAATGATAATAATGCAGCAATATGATGCATTGCACAATAATAACAAGAAGTAGCAAATCTAAAACAGCCGACACAGTTACACTAAAACAGCGATATCTCATAGACTACAATTCAGAATTTGAAGCTCCAGGATGCTATGGACAACTAGACACTTAGAGCTACAATCTATATTCAGTTACTTTCTGCTAATTTTGACTGTAGCTAGGTTAAACACTCTATTCTTTGCAGTTTAGCTGTTCTGGTAGTAACTAGATGTCAACATCTAATGGGTGGAAACATTGTATAAATACACTGTAAAAATCTACAAAAATCAGAGATTAACCCTAAGCATGTCTATAAAGTTCCTAGCGATTTTCATGGCATTCTAATATTGTTAACATGGTGTTTCACTAATAAATGTGTTGATGTTACATTAATTCTGCAGTCTGAAAAATACAGACCAACAGAGACTAAAAATGTGATATCTCACAGCTCGTGACTCGGAATCAGGATCTGTCACTTGGGTTGGAAACTAGACTCAGTAGGCTAAAACTCTCTTTTGTATCAGTTATGTTAATTCTCAAGTTAACAGGGTCGAAATCTCTGTGCAAAACAGTACATGCAGCAGGAATTCATTAAAAAACTATCACATATAAGTTCATCAAAGTGGGTAATTAACATGTTATGACATCATGAAATGTATCAAGACTAATGTACAGCAAGTAGAGTGAATTTTCCAGTGTACAAGTCAAATTTATCATGTCAAGTTCAAGTCACAAGATCTCAATTAATTCACAAGTATTTGATCACGATGTCTTTTCTCATATACAAGTTTTATTCATTTTATGCATGTCATGTATGTGTTTAGGCTTGGATGTGAGTCAATGGATAGTAATAAGATGTCAAGAGTACGTCGGGTTAGCTCGTGTAAACCTCTGATACTCCCAACGGGAAGGACACAAGGCAATTTAATGATAATTGAAGCGGAACTACTTGCATAAGAGGTCAAAAATCTTGAACTAGAATAATTGACTGAGTTCAAGTGGACTTGCCTTTTTTTGTCGATGATTCAGTATAAGTAACAAGGAATAACGGGATCAGAATCCCGGTGAGAAATTCCAAGAACACGTGCGAAGACTGTGCAAAGAAACAAACAGCAAAGCAACAGTAGCAGCTCTCGGCAGCCTCACACCAGGATCGGCCGAACACCAAACACTGAGAGGGGGTCTGCTGCGAAGCGTCGGGGATCTGCGATGGTGGTCGTTGTGAGCGCAGCGACGGGGGAAGCTCGAGGATGAGAGGAGTGACTGGTGGCTGCAGGAGTTGGGTTCTCGGCGGCTGAGGAGGACAGGGACGGAGGAACAGGGGAGAGCGGCGACTGCGGAGGAAGAGGGCGGCAGGTGACGAGGCGAAGTGGGTGCTCGGGGATGTGGACGAGGATGAAGGTGGGTTCTGTGGTTGGCGCAGACGAGGAGGGAAGGAGGAGGACGACTGTGGAAATGGCGGTGATTGGGATCGCTGCAAGACATGAGGGAGGAAGAGGGACACGGCGCTGCGGCGGAGGCTTCGATGAGAGGAGCTCGGAGGCTAGGCGAGCTGTGCTCGAGCGGAGGCGAAGGGGAATGGAGAGGGAGCTATGTTCGTTGAGTTTGGGAACCAGGGGGAGAGAGGAGAGAACAGGGAAGATGGGGGTTTCTGGTTTTTTGTTGGGGAAAAGAGAAGAGATAGTGTGATTACGAGGAGAGAGAGTAGTGGGGGGTTAATAAAATAATAAATATAATATTAAATAAGGGGGTAGTTAGAGATAGTGGGGATACGGGGGATTATGCAGAGTGGGAAATTGTGAAGAAAATTGTATACGGGTGAGCGTAGGGGTTTGTGGGTTTGGGTTTAGGGTTAGAGTCCAATAGGAGATGGGCTTGGGTTTGGGCTTCAAACCAAATAATTAAATAATATAACATATGTAAAAAATCAATGGGCTTTAACTGTAATAATAATAATAACAATAATAAAATAATAACAATACGGATAATACTAATTAATGTATGACGAAATACAATTTGGATTCAATACCTTCATGAAAATAATTTGAGAATAATAATAACAATAACAATACTAATAATACTAATAGAAGTAACGATAATAATAATAATAAAATGTATAAGAGTAGAATTTGAGATTAATAAATTTATTAGAATCCAAACAGTAGTAATATAACATATAAATAGTCTAACAATTATAAATACAAAAATACATTGTTGTTCAAGGTAAATATAATTGTCTATTATAAAAATACTTAGCAGGCGACCCGAAAACAGTTTAGCACAAAACAAGTTTATAAATAATCAAAATACGGAAAAATATCTAGAAATAAGTATTTGCGGGAACAGGGGTTACAAATCCTACCCACCTTACAAGAAAAATTTCGTCCTTGAAATTTATTTTGGTAGGCAGCGGGGCAAAGCAGAAGCAATTTTAAGAAATAATAAGGCAGGAAAATTTGAAAAAGAAAACTCAAGTGATGGAAGTACCAGAATAAAAAATATATAAATAAGATCGATGTCGAATAATAAATCGACAAAAGATGACGTGTAAAAAAGACGAACAAGATCTGAATGATGTAAAGAAGAAGGAACAACAAAAGAATTTTGGGATCGGTGGGTTATGGGCCCACCACGCTTCCGCTGCACTACTCTATTGGTGATGTCCCAAGCAACATACATATCGCTACACGTCACATGACACCAATCAACGAACCGAGTAGGAAGACAAGAATGAGACACCAAGATCAGGGACAGTATGGGCTCAAGATAGATATAATTAAATAATGCAAAATGAATATAAAGTTTGTCTTCAATTTTAAATAATTAAAGATATGCTATAGATCAAAATAAATGAGTTTTAACAAAAATAATAATAACAACAAATATTAATAATGAAAAATCATAACATCAAGAGTAATAGAATAGTAATAACAATAATAATAATAACACGCATGTTAATAATAAAAATAATAATAACAATAATAATAACAATAACATTAAAAAGAATAATAGTAAGAATAATAACAGTAATAAAAAAATGGGAAGACTATTCACATAGAATCAGAATTCAAAGTGAAGAGATAAAACCCAAATATAAAAATGTCAATAATCATACAAACAACAGAGGAACACAAACAAAAAAATAATTTTGGGAAAATAACCAGTCAAGATACATAGAAATACAGACAAATTTAGCTAAGTAAGGGAAATATTAATAACCATGAATGTGAAAGACATATAATAATTATTGAATGTTGACATTATAATCAATACTCAAAAACACATTAAAGGGTAACGAATAAAATAATCCAAAACAAATATATGCAAGAAGACTTAAAAAGGAGTCCATTAAATATTACAAAAGTAAGCGTCAAATCATTAATTAGAACGTGGAAACAAAAGTAAGCGGGAAATCTAAAGGTTAAAGAATTGGAAAATGGTGGCAATAAATAGTAATTCATAAAAGACCGAAACTCAGACCATAGTTGATGTACTCAATCTTAACATAAATGAAAAATAATAATTTGTAACACAAAATAGAGTAAAATCAACTATACTAGTTCAAATTGTATGGAAACATAAAGTGTAATTGTATAAACAAAACGTCATAAAGAAAATATTTCTTTACCATTACTTTCATTATATAAGTAAAAAGTCTTGAAATATCAATTAGCGAATAGGTAGAAAATCTTGTCTCCTTAACATCAAGTTGTATGTTTGCCTTCACGACATCAGGTTGCAGGTTGCCGTCTGGATATTCAGTTGCACGTTTTGCCTCCCCGATATTTAGTTGCAATTTGCCTCCACTGACATCGAGTTGCATATTTGCCATTTCGACATTAGGTTGCACCGAAATGGTGAAATGGAAGATGTAACCTTCCATAGGTACAGGTGGTAGGGGACATTTAATTTGAGTATGATGTTATATTTGAAATTCGTGACATAAAAATAGTAGAAAAATAAGAAATGTAGTTGAAAGTCACACAATGGAATATCAAAATAGATGTATAGATTATAAATATCAAACACAATAGCACAAAATCATAGTAGTGGAAATGATTTGTAAAAGTAGGAAGAAAAACGGAATGAAATACATGCATAAGCACAATGCAAATGTGAATAAGAAAATAAATATATAGTGTAGCAAATTTACACAATAAATATATCATAAAATATATAGTAACGTAGGAGTTAAACAAGGCTCTAACATGTCGTTGAAGATCCACCGATGCCGATCGACGAACCAAGCGGGAAGAAAAGAATGGACAACTCCAGAATCAAAGGAATTTGGGCACAAAAGAATAAAATCTATACCCAATGAAGAGTCAATGAATGTGAATGAATGGAAGAGACGAAACAATTAAGAAATGAAGGGACTGAATATGAAGGAATCAAAAGATGAATCATATGAGAGGAGTATCCAGATTATATGTTGGTTATTACATATTCATGTGATTAACGTGGTGCGTATATTATGGAGTTAGACTGGCTAGAGCCGAACTTGATTGACATATCAGTCAAACATGACTAACACATTAGCCAAACCAGCTAAACTCCAACATAGTTAGAGCCTAACCTGGCTCTGATACCACTAAAAACTTGTCACACCCCGCTTCCCAGAAAATGGGAACACATGCACGTAACTTAGGCGCAGCGAATGATATAAGTATGCCAACTCAAATCATCCATAAGTTGTACCAGTCTTAACTCAACAATATAAGAAAAATGAATCACAACCACGCAGAAAACATAATCACATAAACGAGAATGAAGTTCAATAACGAAGTCTGGAATATAAGAACTTACCAAATAATTCGCGAGGCTCCTGCTCTAATCGTAGAAGAACTGCTCATCAATGTCTTCTGGTAATTCTCCTTGTGCACCTGTACTTATCATCTAAAAAGAAAGAATAATTTGTCCTTAGAGAAAGTACGGACAGTAAGTAGTGAAAAGCATAGAGTAAGGGAACAGGGTTTTATGATGGAATATGAATCAAGATCAAATTGCAGAGACAATAATGGTATTAATGAGCAATGGTCATAATCAAGTATATACATGTCAACTAGGTCTATTAGCATGTTGTTTCTCCTATCTAGTGCACATATTACTGCGTCCCATACCACAGGTTCGGTACACGCAAAACAGTGTACGTTTTAGACTTCGTGGTGGGATATACAGAGCGTGTACTCGGTGTATCACGATAACAAGATAACAAGATAACAAGATAACAAGTTCACGTCTTCACAAGTAATTCTCCACCTTCCATGTCAAGTTTTCATGTAACAAGAGGGCCCTAACGAGTACATTTTCTGAGACTATCCACTACTAGGTCAACCCTTAGAAACCCCAGCTTGTTTAGTATTTTATTATTAAGTCATACATGTACATCCAAGTGGTTATAAGAATGTCAAGGGGATGATAATAATGCAGCAATATGATGCATTGCACAATAATAACATAAAGTAGCAAATCTGAAACAGCCGACACAGTTACATTAAAACAGTGATATCTCATAGACTACAATTCAGAATTTGAAGCTCCAGGATGCTATGGACAACTAGACACTTAGAGCTACAATCTATATTCAGATACTTTCTGCTAATTTTGACTGTAGCTAGGTTAAACACCTTATTCTTTGCAGTTTAGCTGTTCTGGCAGTAACTAGATGTCAACATCTAATGGGTGGAAACATTGTATAAATACACTGTAAAAATCTACAAAAATCAGAGATTAACCCTAAGCATGTCTGTAAAGTTTTTAGAGATTTTCATGGCATTCTAATATTGTTAACATGGTGTTTCACTAATAAATGTGTCGATGTTCCATTAATTCTGCAGTCTGAAAAATACAGACCAACAGAGACTAAAAATGTGATATCTTATAGCTCGTGACTCGGAATCAGGATCTGTCACTTGGGTTGGAAACTAGACTCAGTAGGCTAAAACTCTTTTTTGTATCAGTTATGTTAATTCTCAAGTTAACAGGGTCGAAAGCTCTGTGCAAAACAGTGCATGCAGCTGGAATTCATAAAAAAACTATCACATATAAGTTCATCAAAGTGGGTAATTAACATGTTATGGCATCATGAAATGTATCAAGACTAATGTACAACAAGTAGAGTGAATTTTCCAGTGTACAAGTCAAATTCATCATGTCAAGTTCAAGTCACAAGATCTCAATTAATCCACATGTATTTGATCACGATGTCTTTTCTCATATACAAGTTCTATTCATTTTATGCATGTCATGTATGTGTTTAGGCTTGGGTTTGAGTCAATGGATAGTAATAAGATGTCAAGAGTACGTCGGGTTAGCTCGTGTAAATCCTCGATACTCCCAACGGGAAAGACACAAGGCAATTTAATGATAATTGAAGCGGAACAACTTGCATAAGAGGTCAAAAATCTTGAACTAGAATAATTGACTGTGTTCAAGTGGACTTGCCTTTTTTTGTCGATGATTCAGTATAAGTAACAAGGAATAACGGGATCAGAATCTCGGGGAGCAATCCCAAGAACACATGCGAAGACTGTGCGAAGAAACAAAACAACAAAGCAACAGTAGCAGCTTTCGGCGGCCTCACACCAGGATCGGCTGAACACCAAACACTAAGAGGGGATCTGCTGCGGAGCGTCGGGGATCTGCGATGGTGGTCGTTGCGAGTGCAGCGACAGGTGAAGCTTGAGGATGAGAGGAGGAGCGACTGGTGGCTGCAGGAGATGGGTTCTCGGCGGCTGAGGAGGACAGGGGCGGAGGAACAGGGGAGAGCGGCGACAGCGGAGGAAGAGGGCGGCCGAGTGACGATGCGAAGTGGGTGCTCGGGGATGTTGACACGGAAGAAGGTGGAATCTGCGGTGTACAAACGAGGAGGGAAGGAGGAGGACAACTGCGGAAATGGCGGCGATGGGGATCGCTGCAAGGCAGGAGGGAGGAAGAGGGACACGACGCTGCGGCGGAGGCTTCGATGAGAGGAGCTCGGAGGCAAGGCGAGCGGTGCTCGAGCGGAGGTGAAGGGGAAGGGAGAGGGAGCTCTGTTCGTTGAGTTTGGGAACCAGGGGGAGAGAGGAGAGAACGGGGAAGATGGGGGTTTCTGTGTTTTGTTGGGGAAAAGAGAAGAGAGAGAGTGATTATGGGGAGAGAGAGTAGTGGGGGGTTAATAAAATAATAAATATAATATTAAATAAGGAGGTAGTTAGAGATAGTGGGGATACGGGGGATTGTGCAGAGTGGGGAATTGTGGAGAAAATTGTATCCGGGTGAGTGTAGGGGTTTGTGGGTTTGGGTTTAGGGTTAGTGTCCAATAGGAGATGGACTTGGGTTTGGGCTTCAAACCAAATAATTAAATAATATAACATATATCAAAAATCAATGGGCTTTAACTGTAGTAATAATAATAATAATAACAATACGGATAATACTAATTAATATATGACGAAATACAATTTGGATTCAATATCTTCATGAAAATAATTCGAGAATAATAATAACAATAACAATACTAATAATACTAATAGAAGTAACAATAATAATAATAATAAAATGTATAAGAGTAGAATTTGAGATTAATAAATTTATTAGAATCCAAACAGTAGTAATATAAAATATAAATAGTCTAACAATTATAAATAGAAAAATACATTGTTGTTCAAGGTAAATATAATTGTCTATTATAAAAATACTTAGTAGGAGACCCGAAAACAATTTAGCACAAAACAAATTTATAAATAATCAAAATACGGAAAAATATTCAGAAATACGTATTTGCGGGAACATGGGTTACAAAAAAGAAGAATGTGTTGCTTTGACCGCTCTTAGTAACTCGGTCGGTATCACATTTTGAGATTGTTCCACTTATAATCAAAAGTGTATAATTTTTTTTATATGCCATTTTTTGTTACTATTTGCAGGAGGGAGCCCTTCGGTTGAGAACTAATTTTTGTGAGAACTCCGTGAGAACTCACGGAGTAGATCCCCCATGAAAAATCCGAACCGACCATCTCGTTCTACATGCCTTAGATAGCATATGATAAAATAATCAAGTAATTTGAAGCTCATTTGCCCATCCATCAAATGGAGTAGAATTTTCAGCCATACAATTTTGCGATGATGTAAAATATAGGCAAATGAACTTCAAATTACTTGATTCCTTTATGTTATGCTATCTAAGGCGTGTACAACGAGATGGTCGGTTCAGATTTTTCACTGGGGGCCTATTTTGTGAGTTCTCACGGAGTTCTCACCAAATTAGTTCTCAACCGAGGGCTCCCATTTGCAGGAAGATAACAGTTGCCAAAGTATTTGTGTTTGTGGATTCAACAACTAAACTCACTGTTCCCAATGGCGAGTTTAGTTGTTTCATGTTTGCTGTTGGGACACGGCGTGTGTACCTTTTTGTGTGAGAAACTCGCTTTTCCTAACGGCGAGTTTAGTTCAAAATTTTCAATGAAAACTCGCTGTTCCCAACAACGAGGTTCTTTGCATTAGACTTGCTGTTGGGAATGACGAGTTTAGTTTAAAAAAAATCTATGGAGATTTTTTCTCAAAAATCTACCATGTCCAACAGAGTGTTTCACTTTCTGTGAAATTTCCTATATCATCGCCGTTCTCAACAACGAGTCTAGTATAAAGAACCTCGTTGTTGAGAATGTCGAGTTTGGTTTGATAATTTTGAACAAAACTTGTCGTTCCCAACATAGTCACAAAGTTCGGGTTTAATTCGGCAAATTCGTGAATATTTCCTCAGCTGAACTAGTTCGCGAATTATACAACGCTTCTCGAATTATTCGCGAAGTGCGCGAATAATTTGCGAAAATCACGAATTGCTAAATTATTCGTGAATATTACTCAATAACCCAACTCAAGTATTCAACCCTATTTCCTTGTAGCATCTTGCTTTCCTCTTCCCTTGTGTTTTCTCTTTCCAGCCATGCAGATTTTTTTCCCCAAAACAGAAGGAGCGACGATTTCTCTTTCCCTATTGCAATCAAAAGAATTTGTTCGCTTATTCACTAGAAGGTATGATTCTCGATCTCCTATCATTTTCATCTATGTCCATGTTCATTGCAATTGTTGTTCAATAAAATGAACCATTTGTTGTGTGAACTTGCTGCTATCCAATTTTTAAGAGGATATGGAACCAAGGGGAGTGAGGATTGAAGTATGGCATGAACCTGGAAACTTGAGTTTGAAATTATTTTGCAATTGATGTCTCTAATTTGTAATAGTCTAAGATATTCTCTTATGAAATTGTAATTGGTTGTTTGGTGCATAGGTTAAGTAGCTAACAAACAAAACAAGACTGAGAACTAGGTGATGCTATGTCAGTGTTTTCGGAGCTAATTATGGTGTATGTGTAATTTGTGGTATGCAGTGTGATGTCATATAAAAGTGATGATCAAAGCAAGTAAATGATCGTAAAGCCTATTGATTCTTATCTTATACAATATACAGTGACTACATTCACAGACTACTAATAAACATTTTTTGCTTTGGTGATGGGTACTAACTATTAAGATATATTAAATTTTGTATTTCTTTCTTTCCGAACCTATGCCGATTTTTTCCCGAATTTTCCAAATTTTTGCCGAATTCCGAATATTGAATCTTGCCGAATTATTCCCGAACGCTAGATTTGTGACTATGGTTCCCAGCAGTGAGTATAGTGCAAAGACCCTTGTTGTTGGGAACAACAAGTCTTTTTTGAAAATTTTAAACTGAACTCTCCGTTGGGATCAACGAGTTCCTCAAAAAATTAGCACTAAACTCCCGTGTCCCAACGGCGAGTATACAATAATTAAACTCACCGTTGGGAACAACGAGTTTAGTTGTTAAGTTCACGAGCACTAATACTTTAGCAATTGTTTACAAATAGTTTTGAAAAGTGACATATAAAAAAACTCAAAGTGGAACCAACCCTTCAACGTTGCACAACTTTCAAAACAGGCGATTTTCTTCCCTCTTCCTGTCAACCTCCGATCTCTCATATCCGACATCCTCCATCATTGTCTCCTCTCCCACCCTTCTTTAAAGTTGGTGGCCTCCTTGAGTTCTCCAAACCCTTTTCCGCTCTCAACCTCCCCCTCTCCTTTTGGTCTACCTCTTTTCCCGCTCATCGGGGCTCCCCCTTATCGGTGACTGTCTGCGGTGCCGCTCTTTCGTGCGGCGACCTCGAGTGTGTCGCCATCTTCGGTGTGGTGTTTGATTGTTCGGTAGAGTTCGGCAAAGCTCGCCTTGCTCCCTCCTCGCCCTTCCAGGTCTCTCCCGCTCCTAGAACGAGCCTATTGTGTTCGGCAAAATTCATCTCCAGTCTCGGCCAGCTCCTTTGACATCTTTTTCGTTCTTCTCTGCCCTCCGTCTCCCCCAGTGTCATCTCGGAGGTATTTTTATCGTGTCTGCCGCCTTTACTCTAACCTATCACTGTAAGTTTTTTTTTCCTGTTCTCTTTTTCATTCTGAGTTGGTGGCGTTATTTGTTTATCTCATGTTGTATGGTTGGAGCTCTTCTTGATCTTTGTGATCATTGCGTTGAGCACTCTCTTCTATATCTCGCCCTCTTCTCCCCACTCAGCGGATACATTTCTTCTTGGAGTGGGCCTCTCTCTTATCTCTTAAGGTCATTTCTTCGTCTTATCCCCCTCTTCCTGTGTTCTTCTACTAGTCTTTTTATCTAGCTCATCCAGCTCTCAGCGAGCTTGAAAGTCTAAGATCCCATTCGCCACTCCTCTGCTAACACTGTTTAGTCCCCTATTTGGGCCTTTGCTCATTCGCCACTCTTTCTGAGCCCATGGATGATCGCCCGTGGATTGAAGTGGTTAAAAAAAACAATAAAAAATAGAAAAAAATCTATTACTATTCTCAAAAAAAATCTCAGTGGGAATTACGTCTAATTCTGGGCCTGTCTTCACTAGTTTTCACAGGCCCACCTTATCGAAGGTGCCTGGAGCTTCTAGAACCCCACTCTCCCGCCATCTATCCCCACCTAACTATTCGTCTTCCCTTCGCTACTAGTCTAACTCTCTCCAATCTCCCATTACCTGTTATCAGTGCCTGCAATCAGGACACGTGAAAAAATTCTGTAACTTCAAGATGAAGTGTTTATTTTGCCTCAAGTCGGGGCACGCGCGTCACCGGTGCTTCGTTCTTCAAAAGCTATTGGGCATCACTCTAGGAGCGCCTATATCGGACCAGGTGATCGCTGCTTTCGACCTCCCCTCCCTACCGCGCAAGTTTTCTGAAGATCTAACCAGTAAAGCCAAGAAGCAAAAAATTTCCACCAAGTCACCCGTACTTCCTACTCCTCCCTATTCCAGTCGATTCACCGAAAGCGTGCCACATCCTCCTCTCGCTTTGTCGGTGTCTCAAAATCTATCGCCCAAGCCGACAGTTACCCATGTATTCATCCCTAACAGGGAACTGTCGGATAGATTAAAATTTTTTGACACCTACGGTGCTATCTCTTTTAGCGAAGGGTCGATTCCATTCTTCACTTTAAACTCTTTCCTTAACATTACTTGCAACGTGAAGGAATAGGAATGGGTCCTCAGCTCATATTCTAATGGCGATGTGGTTATCCGATGTCCTTCTCCCAAAATTCTAGAAGAACTTTGCAACAACTCGTCCCTGTCCATAGGGGCTATCACCTTGTCCATTCGAAAATGGGTCCAGATCGATCCTCCGACGCAGGTCTTCAGCACCACTACCACCAAGGTTACTCTCTTAGGTCTTCCTCCCTTCTGTGAATCTCTACGCCTGGTGGGCGAGATGTCCAAATGCATCGGAGAGATCATCAGTATTTTTTCCTCGGCTAAGTTGGCATCGGGGTGTCTTCAGGTGGAGGCACTTTTTCTTTGTTCTAAGCAACAAGATCGTATTGAGGTTTAACTCTTGACTGATGGTAAGTCCTCCATCTCTGTTTCAGTGCAATATCACGACTCGGTTTCTCCTACCGTTCCTTCCCCGAAGCACCACTCTGAAACTCCGAAGCCTATTAGCAAGCCTGATTCTTACCCTGCTCCCTTCCATCTCGTCTCCTCATCTATCTCCAAACTGGACTCACACCATTCGAAAGGATCCCAAAAGGTGTCGGTTCAGAAAAAATTTCCCCTACCCAGCAAGAGAGTAACCTCCCTGAGTAGCAAGAAGATATCTCCTTCCAAAGCTCCAAATCTCGTATGGATTAATCCCGATTTCTCTTCTACCCAAGCAGGGAGAGTATCGACGACTACTGTTTCCTCCTCGGCAGTCCGACATCCTCTCCCTCCTCTCTTGGAACCTCCTAAATCCTCTCCAGTGCAAGGGCTAGTTTCAGTGCCTCCCTCCTCAGCTCCTCCCTCTCCCAAGCTGCAGTCGCCGACCTCACAGTGGCCTTCTTGGGACATCAATCCCCATTTCGCCTCGGACTGGGATAAATTTCAAAAGCTAGCGCACTTTCCCAACCTCAGTGAGTCGGCACCTCTTCTCCCCTTATCAAAACTAAGATGTCTCAGCCTTCTAAAGAGGAGGGTTGGATCGATCAGGATAATTTACTTGGCGAAGAAGAAGCTGAGCTGAATCTGGATCATTCGCTCAAACAGGTAGTTCCTAAACTGGTCTCCGTTTATTCCCAGCAATTTCGTTTTCTTATAGCTGATCTGCAATTTGAGGCTTTATTGAATTTTAGCACTTTTCCCTTACCCTCTCTTCGGGTCTCTCTCCCCCCCACTCTCATTTCTGCGAACCATGCTTGGGTTTCCCCTAACCTGCCGTCGTGGTCTGGAGCAATCTCAGGTATCTTGAAACCTAAAGATTGGTCCACAAACCCAAAAATTTACAAGTCTCAATCTCGGGTTGCTTCTTCTCTAGTACCTTCTTCCCCAGCTCCTCACTCTCTCCCACAATTCTCTTATATCGATTCGGTTGATCTTCCACTTTCCCGCAATTCTCTTAAGGAGGAAAGATACTCCAACTTCAAGCATTCTTCGGCTTGTAAGCACCCGAACTGACTCATCAGATCCAGTGCTCGCATCAGGGCAAAAAAACAAGAGAACGTTTATTCCTCACTACCTCTCGATTCTAAGCAGCAAGATTTGAATCTCTCTGGCATCAACATAGGCCATCCCCAACCCCATTCTGAACAAAAATTACTTGGTTCTATATTCCAATTTCAATTTGACGCATTGTCCGATAAGGAGATGACCGTCCTAGCCCTGAACATGGGATTTTTGGTCAATTCAGATAAAGCGTCGCAATTACTTGCTATTAGGTCCAAAGAACGTGTTAGAGTTCGGGAGCATCTACTCCTTAATGATTAGTATTTCTTAGAACATCCGGGGTCTCAATTGCCCCGTCAAACAAATGGCGATTTTCCAATTAATTTCCTCTTCCCATTGTGATCTTATTTCTATTCAAGAATCTAAGATCGATTCGCCTTCCCCTACTATCTTTCGTGCGCTAGGCGGCTCCATTATCTCGAAATGGATCTCCCTAGATGCGATTGGATCGAGAGGAGGTATCTTTCTCGGTTTCAAAGAATCGGTCTTCTCTCTTCTAGCAGTTTAACGACTTCATTTTATCCTTGTCGTCCAACTGCAATGGTTAACTCTCAATTGCACTCTCTCGGTGATTTTGGTTTACGGACCCTCCACCTCTGAAAGACACCAGTTGTTCTGGAACGAATTTCATTTTCTCCACAACTACACTGATGGTCTTTGTATCTTCTGTGGGGACTTTAATGTTACCAGATTCTCCTATGAAAGGTCTACCCCGAACTCCTCCCCTATCATTCCAATTCTTTTAACGACTGCATTCAAGCCTTGCAACTGACCGATATTCTGCTTAATGGTAGGTCATTCACCTGGTCCAACCTTCGTCATCCCCCGACGTTGGCCAAACTCGACCGATTCCTGGTCTCCCATACCTGGATTAACCATTTTCACAACTCTTTCTCCAAAACGTTACCCAATCCATCTTTCGACCACACTCCCATCGCTTTCTTCTCTGACTTCCCTTTCTCTCATTATCACAAATTCCGCTTCGAAAAATTCTGGTTACAAGACCAAACCTTCGTCAATCTGATCGTGGAATGCCTATCGCCTGTTACTGGATCTTCAGGTCTGGGTAACATCCTCCTCAAACTCCATGCCATTAAGTTCGGGTGTAAGATATGGCGTTTCGAAAGACAAAATAACACAGTCTTCCTTAAAAATTTTCTCCTAGCTTCCATCGAATCCATTGATAAGATGGAGGAACAGGGTCCCCTTCCTGACTCCTTTCACTCTGAAAGGTCGTGTAAGCGAGATTATGCCAATATCCTTCACCAAGACCATATTAAATGAGCTCAAAGAGCCAGATTTAGATGGTTAAAGAAGGGTGACGGCAACACAGCCTTCTTTCACAACTTTGCTTCGCACAGGCAACGTTGCAACCGGATATCTACGATCTTTTGCAACGGTAGCAACCTTAGCTCCGATCAAGAGATCCATAGTGCATTTCTCTCTTTCTACAAAAATCTAATTGGCTCTTTCAAACAACGTTCTATTAGTCTAGACTGGCAATAGCTTTATGGTTCTTAAGCTCAGGACCTTTCTTCTCTTGAAGCCCCCTTTTCAATTGAAGAGATTAAAACGGCTGTTTTCTCCTTAAAAAGCGATTCTGCACAGGGTCCGGATGGATTCCCAACCTTTTTTTTCCAAAAATTCTGGCCTTGTCTTAAAAATGATCTCCTTCGTATGTTCTCGGACCTTCATCAGGGTTCATTCTCCTTCGATCGTATTAATTATGCACACATTGTGCTCATTCCCAAAGTGGTAGGGGTGCACTCTGTAGCGCATTTCAAGCCTATTAGCCTGATCAACACCACTTTCAAAATCATAATGAAAGTTCTTTCCTCTAGACTCAGTGCAGTCTTATCTCCCCTCATTGATCCCGCTCAATCGGGTTTCATCAAAGACCGCTATATCTTCGATAGTGTTGCCTCGGCTCAAGAAATCATTTCCCGTTGTCACAAATCTGACACCGAGGGTATCCTTCCCAAACTTGATTTCCAAAAAGCTTATGACAACGTTAGCTGGGATTTTCTTTTTGATATTCTTATTAATAGGGGATTCGGTCCTAGATGGATTGCGTAGATTAAATCCAGCCTTTACTCAGGCACCTCATCCATCTTGGTCAATGGCTCTGAGGGTCACAAATTTAAAATTAAATGCAGTCTCCGCCAAGGAGACCCACTTTCATCCCTTTTATTTAGTCTCGTGGCAGACGTTTTTAGTAAACTTCTTCACAACGCCTGGGAAGCTCAGATCATTGATGGTCTTGGTGAATCACATCACTTTCACGGTGTACTGAATTTGCAGTACGCGGATGATACGATCATCTTCGCTAAACCAAATTCTCAGACTCTTCGCAACCTTAAACTTCTGTTGTACTTCTTTGAATTAGCTTCGGGCCTCTCGATCAATTTCCAAAAATCATCTGTGCTTTGGCTAGGAGGCTCCCCCAATCACCAGAGCGAGATATCCAACTTCTTTAACTGTCCTATTGCCTCTTTCCCCATTACGTATTTGGGCATCCCCCTACGATGGGGTAAGCTACATAAAGCTGATTGGTTGCCCAAGGTGGAAAAAGTAGAATCTAGGCTTAACGTGTGGTCTGGGAAACTACTATCCCGTGGCGGCAGACTTATCCTCCTGAACTCGGTTCTCTCCTCTATCCCTCTTTATATGATGTCTTTCTATTATGTTCTCTCTTGGGTCATCAAGCGGATAGATCAAATCAGAAGTAACTTTTTCTGGTCTGCTTCTTCCACTCTCAAGCCAGGTTCGCACCTTTCCAACTGGAAACTGGTCTTCTCATCCAAAGAAGCAGGGGGTTTAGGAGTGTTAAACCTCAGACACCAAAATATCGCTTTATTGGGTAAATGGCTATGGAGATGCCTAAAATTTGATCATATTCTGTGGATCCAAAGTATCTCGGTTAACTGTTTTTCCACTAGACCGATGTGGGAATTATCGCCTAGAATTCACCGCAACGCCTCCTCTTTCTGGAGGGGGGGTTTGGCAAGCGGCCGCAGCATTCTAATGCGGCATCATCCATGACTGTTTCGACGGATCTAAGACCAAGTTTTGGTCCGATCTCTGGATTGGTAACATCAAGTTAGCATCCGCTTTCCCAACACTGTTCCGTCTGGCTTCCTATCCTCTAGCCACAGTGGCTCAGTCTTTCACTTTTATTAACTCCCAAAGGCATTGGACCATCCCTTTTTCAGCCGATATTCCTTCACACCTTTCCTCTAATCTTAATGACCTCCTCTCTACCCTCAACCATTCCATTTGGCACCCAAAAGAAGATTTTAGCTAGCATTGGAGCTCGACTAGGAATTTCACTGTTAAATCCTTTTATAAGTTTCTGAACTTTCGAGGCATCAATTCCCCTTTCGCTGATTTTATTTGGAATACTTGTGCCCCTCTGAAAGTTAAAATTGTCTCTTGGCTCACCCTCAACAACAAACTGCTCACTGTCGAAATACTCAACAAAAGGAATTTGGCGTGGGGTCAAACGTGCCCCCTTTGTTCTATTAAATTTGAAGACGTAAATCACCTTTTTGTCGAATGCAACTTCATTCGCCCCTTATGGAAAATTTGCTCTCTAGCCTGGGAAGTCTCTTCGATCCCTTCCAACTTAACCTCTACCTGGTCTTTGCCTCCCACGAATAAAAGATACCGCAAATCATGGAATTTCTCGGTTCAAATTATTATTTGGATCACGTGGTTAGAAAGAAATAAGAGGTTATTCAAGCACAAAGCTTCCCTTATTTCTACTTTAATTGCAGCCTTATTATTCCTTTTTAATTTTTGGTCCTCTTCTTTAAAAACGGAAGCTAGGGACTCTCTTTTCAGTCATAGACTAGATGCAGCTTTACATTGTCTCCGTAACCTTAATGCTTTATAATTTCCGTTGCTTCTGCGTCTACTTACTGTCTCTTTATTGTATCACATGGATGATGATTTGTTTGGTCCTTCTCCAGTGGGCTGCTACCGCTTGGTTCCTTTTGTCCTGGATTATCTCTCCAGTTTGTTGTGGCTCAGTAGAGCTGGGCATTTTGGGTGTTTTCTGTTGGTTCCCTCGGATCTCTGATCCTCTAACTGTCTTGCTCTAGTTTCACTAGCTTGTTTATAAGCAAGAGTTATTTTGGATGGTTATCTTCTCTACTGCTCTACTGACTTGGGTGTTATAGCACCTCTTTAGCCTATCATATTAACTGTTATTAATGTTTTATCTCCCAGTTGGTTTGAGTATGTGGATCTCTCTTATGTGCATTCTTTTCTGATTGGCATCTTTCTTTTCTGCCTGTATGGTTTCTTTTGATCATTGAGATTTTAAGAGAGTGGAAGTTTCGGCCTCTCAGCTCTCTCAATTTGCTGAGTTTGTAGGAGCTAGTCTCCTTCATCCTTTATTGTTTTTTGGAGTCTTTAATGCTCGCATTCTTCTCACTATGGTTTGGAGATGTCCCGCTGTGTGTTTCTTTTCTCCAACCTGGGGTTTTTTTGGTTGAGTGTAGGCCTTCGACCTGTTTACTAGGGAAGTGCTTGGTTTCTTTTGACTGAGCATTGGACGGGTTGCTGGTGCTCTCCCGACGTCAGGGAGCATCGCCTGAGCTGCAATAGCCTAGATGCTTTTCGTGCTCGAAGTCCGTCGCTTGCCTTTGTCTCCTGAAGGCCGGACCGAGGTTCCCAGTCTCTCCTGAGCTCCACTTAACTGCCGGGGGTCTCTCCATTGCAGGCGGATCGAGGGATTGACGACACTCCTTCCTCCTACTTCTGTTGTCCCCGACTGGTGGTTGCTACTCTTTTTGCATTGTGATTGTGCTTGTTATTGGGAGAGTTTCGCCTTGTATTTATTCTTGTAGCTTCAGTCGATTTTGTTGTTCTTTTTCCAGGCTTGTTTTACGCCTTGTAAAACTTTTTGTAATGATTATTGATTATTATTGATTGTGTGGCTGGAGTCGTAAGACTCTATCCGGTTCATCAAAAAAAAAACTCAAGGTGTACGTACGCATGATCCTCTATATCGTCATGTTAATACATATTGTACTTTTTTTTTTTGATATATACATATTGTACTTCTCACCAATTTATTTTAAATACACAGTGTAGTGGGTCATTGTCAATGATTAAGGTTAAGAGGATAAAACACCGTCCTCTGTGAGAAATTGCATCCTTAACTGAAAAAAGAAGCTGCTATGTTGTGGGAAATGGTTGCCAAGAATAATGAAAATTGTAATGGTGAAGAGTGCAGTTAATATAAAATACAATGAAGGAGTTTATTAAGGAAATTTAATAGAAAGTGTTAATTTTAAATAAAATTTTTCTTAGTATGATTTTAAATTCAATGCAACATACTCATATGACGACTACTAAGATTAGTGAAGACAATTAGGTCGATCGGGCCGGGTTGGGTCAAATCCGTGTGGGTCGAACCCAAGTCAGGACGGGTTCGGGTGGGGTTGAGGGCTTAACTGGGCCGGGCCGGGCTGGGTTGGAAAAGGTAAGGTCGACTCGGTCAACCCGCGAACCCGAACGGGTTGAACCCATTACGGGTAGATCCAAGTTGCGGATTGGCCCATTTGAGATTTTTGGATTTTTTAATTTTTTTTTCAAATAATATATATATATATATATATATATATATATATATATATATATATATATATATATAATATAATTGTAATAAGTGTTAAAGAGTGAAAGTGTGAAAGAAAATTGTATATATTATTCATTTGAACTTCTATGATTTTTTTACATTTTTATGTACAATTTGCTAGCCATATGTTGTTGGTCTTCAATTTTCTATTGTTGTTGTTATTGTTCAGGCGAGTTGCTTCCACTAGTTGACGTATCGCCCCCGATTCCTTGAGTCATATCTTCTGCCTTCATCCAATCTTCCGTGCACACGAGCATCTCAAACGATTGAGGCTTCCAACGATTCCTGTAATCTGTTAGAATATTGTCATTTGTAGAAAATGCACTTTCTGAAACAACTGTAGAGACATGAGTAGTTAGTAGATCGTTAGCCATATGTTATAAACATATTTATGTTCTTTCCACCATTGTAGCACATCAATTTTAGCATTAAAACTCTCACTATCTTGTTGATTATACTAATTTAATTCATTCGGTTGATTAGTCCTACGTTTTTTGATTGAATGAGTAAGTAAATTAAAAGTGTCATTGTCTAATTTAATCTTACCCTTACCTCTAGAAGTAGAAGAAGAATAAATATCTATACTAGTTGTACTACTAGATACAAAAGTTCTATCATAATAATCAAACAAGTTATTCAATCACGATTTAAAGCTAGCTAAAAATTCATCGCAATTAATTTCAGATTCATCTCCAAGTAAAGTAAAATACATTTCAATCAAACTCCTCGTACCTGCTAATTTGATACAAGGATTCATAACTGTAGCATACAATACAACATAAGAGGAGGACTAAAATACTTCAAACATTTAGTGTATGCGGGTTTAACAATATGACCAATGTAAATATCATTAATCATTTCTTGAAAAGTTTGCATCATAGTAATTAGTGAAAAATACTACTAGAAGTAGAATCATAAGATTTCGGAAATTTCAAAGTTGCAGTTTTAAAAGGTTCTAAAAATCGTAACAAAGATTCTGCATAATACCATGATTGTTCATTTATTTGAAAATTTTTCATATTTTTTGTAATACAAAAATCATTTATACAAGCTTTATATTGAGTAACAACATTTAATAAATCAAAAGTAGAGTTTCATCGTAGTTTAACATCCTTTGGAAATTTTCTAAAATGTACATGCTTACCCCATTCTTTAAATTGTTGAAGCATATGGTCACTTAAAGCAATAAAATGTACACAATTTTTAATGTTATGCACAAATGGATCTACTATTTTTAATGCATCTTGAACACATAAATTTAAAATATGTCATGCACATTTAACGTGAAAAAAATCTAAACATAGAGGAGTTACTTGTGTTTTTAATATACTAATCGAAGTATTGTTGTTAGAAGCATTATCAAAGCTAATACAAAAGTTTTTAGCATGAATATGAAAGTTATGACAAACTTCTAAAATATGATTGCAATTACTATACTACTATGTGGATACGACAAAGGTGCAAGTGATATGATACTCTTTTGAATCATCTAATCACTATCGATACAATGACAAGTTAGGTCCATAATTGGAATATCGTTACAATATTTTCAACAATCGGAAGTTAACGATACTCTACATGATAAACTAAATAAAAGTGTAATTAAACTGTTTCTCATTTCGTTGTAAAGTTTAAAACAATCGGATTTGAGTGTGTTTCGCAGAATTCTGCTAAAATGTGGATTTAGTGCATTTTGGTTAAATGTCTCAACGTTACTACTTTCGGAATATGAAAAAGGTAACTCTTCCTTAATAACTAGTCGGACAATTTTCCGTCTAACATTTTTGGGATCATATGGGTGACTATCTACATGATTAGTCCTAGGGTGAATTTTTTGTTGGCCGGGTTGGTTTTCTAATAGATCATTGTATACATTTTGTATGTGTCGTTTAATTGTACCTGTTCTCTCACCCTTTGTAGCGCCTCAAATTTTCAATATATAAAATTAGAAATAAGTGGCACAATATCCAGAATCAACTTCATTGTAATCATAAACACAATATCAAATACAGGGAAAATTAAAACTTTTTAAAACAACAGTTCTTTTTTTACATTTACACAGCGGAAAAATTTAATACATTTATTACAACATAACCTGACATTTAAAAAACCATCTTAAATTCAAGTTTCCACTATACTCGGGCAACTCACTTGCAAGTCCTGTGAAATAAACTGAAGAGTGGGCACGTTAGTTGAATGCAACTGACGTCAACTATAATAATAGTGATACTTCTAAATCTCACAAACACAAACTTGATGCATATTAATAAACAACAACAAATAACCATAATAGTAAAGTATAGAACAACAAATGCAGCATATTATTACGACAGTGTTAAATGGGACGTAAGACAACAATAAATGAAGCATAAAACTTCAAGTGAAACTGAGCTAAGTGTCAAGTGTATGAAAAACAGAAAAACAAGCAGGTATAAAACGAGTCAAGAAAACACAAATGCCTATGATGATTACTAATTCATACTTGTCAGATTATATGCATCTCATTCTACATAGGTCCGGTGCAAGCCCTTCTCATTCTCCACTTATTAGGGTTCAATCCCTTGTTATGCAACTAACCTACTACGATGATTACTTTAAGATTTAAATTATTCTGTGAGTATCTGGTGCCACGCCCCGGTAATTCTTGAGAATCAACTTCCCATCGTCCGTGGTTTTGGGTACACTCCCTCACACCCCGATAATTCTGAAAATTAAAACTCACACCATCCGCCAAATGGCACCTCATCACATGAATACCCCATGAGCGTTGCCCCAATCCTCGATAATTCTGAAGACAAATCCCACACCGTCCGTGTTCACACCTCGATAATTCTTGAGAATCAACTTCCCACCGTCCTTGATTTTAGGTACACTCCCTCACATCTTGATAATTCTAGAAATTGAAACCCACACCATCCGTAATCACACCCCGATAATTCTTGGGATTATTTTCCATCGTCCGATCATATGAGGCTCCCCTACTCATGTTTGCTATTATTTCGTCACAACTCCAACTAGTGCATGTCCTTAGATATATTATTATTAATTAAAGTTACATTCCCCTCTCTAGAGTTGGTGTACCCTACCGGACTTAACTCAACTAAATCAACAACAAGGCCCCACTTGCTAAAATCCAAAAAAATCTCATATGCTGGCATACTAGGGTCTCACTCAATCTCTAGAGTATTATAACTCAAAGTATCATCTCAAACATCCCTTGGTATCATATAAATCCAAAATCACCCAACTCACAATGAGAATTTCCCTTAAATCCGATAGTCAGAACCAAGTACCTCCATGTACAACTATATCCACATAATGTCACGCCCCGTTTTCCAAAATACGGAATACGAGTACGTAACGTAGGCCCAACGAATGATTATATATCATCCATATGTTGTACTAGACTAACTCAGTAATAATAAATGATAAACACAGTCACACAAGAAAGATATAACCACATGAATCAAAGATAACTTCAATAATAAATGAAATAATCCAACAATAATAATATCCAACAAAAAATCCAACATCTTGGAATAAAATAAACTCCGGGAATATAAGCCCAAAACAAAATACAAGGTCATAACAGTGATCAAATAAAATATGTCTAGCAATAAAATAATTCAAGCAATCTAATCTTGGACTCCATCTTCTAAAATCGTTGCTCACCAATTCCTTCTGGCATTGTTCCTCCAGTACCTATAAATTCTTGATCTAAAAAGAAAGAAAAGAATGTCCTTAGAGCAAGTCATAGACAACAAGTAGAGGAAAACAAAGAATAATAGGAACATGATATATCAAGAAAAGGGACGGGATCAAAGTCAATTAGCAAAGTCAAGGAACGATAATAATATCAAAGGTTTACAATTAATCACACATGTAATGAGTGATGTCAAGTTAAGTTCTATACAGGATCAAGCATGAGATGATAAATGCAGGTTATTAATCATTTTATTAATCTATTCAGGTTATTAATCATGTAAGAAGATGTCAATGTTGTATAATGCTAGGTGTGACTAATTCTATTCGTTACAGAAAAATCAAGAAGAAAACATGTCAATTACACACAATTTACATAATCTGGACAACATGACCTTGCTGTATAAAAACACAGATTACCATTACTACAGAAAAATAAATTTGGATCTGTCAGAAATTCTAGACTCTGCCAGTTCCAGCAAATATATATACGACATATAAAAGCTACAGAAACTAAGGTGAAAACTCTATTCTTTTCAGATTTTATGTTCAGACAGCAAGTTATAAATTGTGTTCACCTATTTGTTTCAGGTTAGAAAACTCATCAAATAAATCTATAAAATTTCAGGTTAGTTCCTACACATGTCTAGTCTTAGCTAGATTTATTTCAGATTTTTATTTTACTGTTAACATGCTCAAATAAATTACGGAACAGTAAGATACACATGCATTTGTGAATCTGAAAATTCTGATACAGCGGTACTAAAATGATGATATCTAACAGATTACACATCGGAATTCAAATATGTAAAAAGGGTAGTAAACTAGATATATGTGACTAAATTTTATGTTCAGAAAGTTATTTCAAAATATAACAGCAACATGGTCGAAAATTTGATACAAAAAGAAACACACAGCAGTCCAGAATTTATTTTGACATGAATAGACAACAATTTATTCATACAATCATACAATTCATGTTAATTAATAGTTAAAGTGTCAATAGATGTTTAACATGAATAATTTTAGTTTCTTAGATTCAATTCCACAGGCATGGTAATCAATTCATCAATTCAATTCAATATAATGTATACAATTCATCAAACAAGCCTGTCACATGGATCTAGTTATTTTTTATGTAATTGTGCATATGCAAGATTCAAGGGGGACTAGGTTTTAGATCAAAGATAGTAGCACGATGTTAAGAATATCTCGGGATAGCTCGTGTAAACCCTCAATAGGCTTAACGGAATTTCAAATAACAGCATGATAAAGAAAAAGACAGGATCTACTTGTAAAGATCAAAGAAATCTTGAACAAAACAAACAAATAGTTCAAGAATTAACTTGCCTGTTAATTAGTAGATTCGAATATTTTAGAATAACGAGATAAGAATCCTGGGTGACGAACCACGAACACGTGCGAGCTATGTGCAAAACAGCAGATCCACTTCACAACAGCAAAACAGCAAACACAACTTCCCTCCTTAATACAAACACCAAATACCGATATTTGATCCCCTACACCAACACAGCAAACAACAAATGCGCCCACTGCTTCTCCTCCTTCTCAACTTCAAGAGAGAGAGAGAGAGAAAGAGAGATAGAGAGAGAGAGAGAGAAAGAGAGTAGGCAGGAGAGGGGACAGCGACCACAGCGGCGACTGTGGTTGGGAAGCGATGACAGCGGCGACCACGGCGAGGGCGGCGACGGCGGCACTGCGATCGGGAAGCGACGCAGCAACCAGGGTTTCGACGCTCTACGGTTGCCCTGTTTCTCGACGAAACAAAGGAGGAGACGGCGAGGGGCACTCAGACTGAGGATGACAACGACGAGGGTGGTGAGGGATCTGCGGTGGTTGCGGGGGGTGCACGGAGGGGCGAAAACAAGACGGCGTCGAGGAGTGGTGGAGCGGTGATGGGTTTGAGCGAGATGTGAAAGACGACGGGGATGAGGGGTAATGGCAGAGACGGTGGGGGGGGATGATGGCACGGGGATGATGAGCAGTGGCGGTGGTCGGAGATGGGATCAGAGAACGACTGCGATTGGGTTTTTTGGGTTTAGAAGCGAAAAACAGAGAGAGGGAGAGAGAGTCGGGGTAGGGGAGAGAGAAAGCGGCAGAGATAGAGAGGAATATATAATTATGGTTTATATAATAGGGTATTTATATGGATTAAGAAATTGGGGTTTTGGGTTGCGGGTTTATGGGTTTAGGGTACAGATTTAGGCTCCAAAAAGAGACGAACAAGCATAAAACAATGGGATGAACATATTGTGGAACAGTTCAAACTCAAATCACGAGGAGCAAAATTTGTAACGAGCCAAAATAGAAGAAAAGGTAACGGAATGATCGAAAGAAAATAGATGGACCCAAGAAAAGCAAACAATTATATAATAGAAAGAATCTAGATACAATAATCAAGAAAGAATATAAAAATACAACAAAAATCCAAAATAGGAAAAATAGGGGTTACAAATTCTATCCACTTTACAAGAAGAATTTCGTCATCGAAATTCATACAAGAGGTACATAGAGCGAACCCCGAAACAAAACAAAACAAAACAAAACAAAACAAAATAGTTACTCAAACAAATGAGGAAACCTCTCCCGAATGTCCTCCTCCAACTCCCAAGTCGACTCACCTAGCGAGTGAGGATTCTAAGAAACTCGAACCAACTTGATGATTCTATTCTTCAACACCTTCTCTCGACGGTCTAAGATAGAGTCGGGTCGAATTTCACAGGAAAAATTTGGCCTCACAGACAAATCTGAGTAGTCAACCACATAACTGTCATCCTTGATGTATTTCCTGAGCTGAGAAACATGGAATACATCATGGACACCCGCTAAAGCTGGTGGCAATGCGAGCCTGTAAGCTACCTTGCCCACATGTTCCACAATATCGAATGGATCGATGAACCGAGGACTCAACTTTCCCCCACCTCCAAAACGGACAACACCTTTCCAAGGCGATACCTTGAGGAACACATGGTAGCCTGCCACAAACTCTAGAGGTCTACGACGACAGTCAGCCCACTTCTTCTGCCTATCCTGAGTGGCCTGCAAATGCTTCTGGATCTGAGCCACGGCATCAACTGTCTTTGTGATCAACTCAGGACCCGAAAGCTTCCTCTCGCCGATATCATCCCAACAGACCGGCGATCTACTATTGTGCCCATACAAAGCTTCAAATGGAGCAGCCTTGAGACTCGCCTGGTAACTGTTATTATAAGATAACTCAGCTAAGTGAAGATGATCTTCCTACGAACCTCCAAACTAAAGAACGCAGGATCTCAACATGTCTTCTAGGGTCTGAATTGTCCTTTCTAACTGCCCATCCGTCTGAGGATGGAACGATGTACTGTAGCTCAACTTAGTAACCAAGCTCCTTTGCAGACTCTCCTAGAACTGAGACCTGAATCTCGTATCTTTATCCGATACGATGCTGACAGGAACTCTATGCAGACGAACGACCTCCTGAACATACTTCTCGGCCAAACTCTTCGTGGTCTGACCTTCACGGAAAGGAATGAAGTGAGCACACTTCGTCAGCCGATCCAATATCACCCAGATAGCATTATGACCCTTGAGACTCCTTGGCAAAGCTGTCACAAAATCCATCGTGTTATTCTCCCACTTCCACTCTGGGATTGGAAGAGGTTGCAAAAGTCTTGCGGTCCTCTGATGCTCTGCCTTCACCTGTTGACAGATCAGGCACTAGGCAACAAATCTAGCCACATATCTCTTCATGCCATGCCCCAAAAATGTTGCTTCAAGGCTCTGTACATCTTGGTACCACCATGATGAATAGAATACGGGAACCGATGAGCTTCCTCCAGTAGCTTCTACCTGACTTCTCCCCTAGGTACACACAACCTAGAGCCAAAACAAAGCGACTCATCAGCATGAATGACCAAATCAGATCTCAAACCGGCTTCCACTTCACTTCGAAACTGCTGCAACTGGGGGTCACCCACTTGGGCTTCCTTAATCTGCTTAATCAAAGAAGACTGCAACTGCAACATCATAAACTACCAGTCTGATCCAGGAAGTAGCACATCCAACTCCAGCCTCCTCATGTCTTCCACTATTTCCTTTTGCACAGTAAGAAACATAGCGGCAGGCCTCCTACTCAAAGCATTAGACACCAAGTTCACTCTACCCGGGTGATACTGCTAATTGATGTCAAAATATGCCATCAATTCCAGCCATTTCCTTTGCCTCATGTTCAACTCCTTCTGCGTGAACACATACTTGAGGCTTTTGTGATCTGTGAATATCTCCTCTACCCCCAAGCAAATAATGTCTCCACAACTTCAAGGCAAAAATCACGGCTGCGAGCTCCAGATCATGCATGGGATAGTTCTTCTCATGAGGTCTCAACTGCCTCGCTGCATCAGCACTGCTCCTAGACCTTTACCCGATGCATCACAATGGATCACAAAACCACCCGAACTATCAAGTATAGTCAGCACAGGCGCTGACGTCAACCAACGCTTCAACTCGGCAAAAGCTTCCTCACAAGCTTCATCCCAATCAAACTTCTGCTCCTTGGTCAAAATGGTCAGAGGCCTAGCAATATTCAAAAAATCCTGAACGAACTTTCGATAATAGCCGGTCAAACCAAGAAAACTCCATACCTCAGGAACAAACTTCGAAATCGGCCAATCCTTGACTACAGAGAGCTTCACCGGATCCACAGAAACACCAGCACCAGAAATAATGTGGCCCAAAAAAGTAACTCGATCCAGCCAGAACTCACACTTATTGAGCTTCCTATACAGCTGGTTCTCCCTCAAGGTCTGCAGAACCACCTTCAAATGCTCAGCATGATCTTCCTTATTCTAAGAATACACCTATATGTCGTCAATGAAGACCACGACAAACTGATCCAAGAACGGCGAGAACACTCTGTTCATCAGACTCATGAATACTGTCGGTGCATTAGTCATTCCGAAAGGCTTCACCAAGAACTCGTAATGCCCGAACCTCGTTCGGAAAGCCATTTTCAGAACATCTTCTCACTACTTTAACTTGATGATACCCGGAACGAAGATCCAACTTCGAGAACACGGTAGCACCTCCCAATTGGTCGAACAAATCGTCAACCCTCGGCAATGGATATCGATTCTTGACAGTGGCATTGTTCAACTTTCTGTAGTCAATGCAAAGCCTGCGGCTTCCATCCTTCTTGTTGACGAACAGAACTGGGGCTCCCTAAGGTGAAATACTTGGTCTGATAAAACCCTTATCAAGCAGCTTCTGAACTTGCACCTTCAGTTCCACCAATTCAACCGATGCCATACGATACACTCTTAGAAATAAGCGTCGTACCAGGCTGAACATCAGTGCTGAACTCCATATCTCAGTCTAGAGGCAAACCGGGCAAATCCTCAGGAAAGACATCAAGAAAATCTCGCACAACTAAGGGTGAACAACCCCATCAGAGCCCAACGACACAAGCGAAACAACCTTGGGATCCATCGAGTTCTTGACACGCCCAAACAGTGTCTCATTCGCATGGAAAACAAATTCTGGTTGACCAGAAAGTCTGAAAGTCACCTTCTCCCAGCAATCAATCACGGTACAAGAAACACGCAACCAATCCATGCCCAGAATGACATCGAAACCAGAATTGGGAATCACAATCAAATCAGTCAAGAAATCCACACCACCAATCAGCAACGGGCTCTGCTTGCATACCCTAGAATAGACAATGACACCTCCACCTGTGGTAATGTCCCAAGTTGCGGGCAAGCATCGCTAGCCAAACTATGCTGATCAACAGAGCGAGAGAAAATGAAAGAGTGGGTAGCACCAGAATTAAACAAAACATGAGCTTGAAGGGAGAAGACTAAAAAAACACCTAGAAGAAGATCAAACAAAAGAATAAGGTGCTAGCGGGATATATGCACGGATAATTGTACCGAAAGAAAGAAATAACATGCAGAAAACTGAAAAGAAGAAAAGAAAAGTACAACTACTGTGATATACCTGCAACCATTCCAACAGCTACCTCCGCTTCCTTAGCTATCAGGTTATAAGCCTGACCACGACTCCTAGTCTGGCCTCCTCTAGGGGCCATACGCCTCTGCTCGAAGGTCTGTCTCTGCGGTGGAAGAGGCGGTCTACCCTGGCCACGAGCTAGTGCTCCTTACTGAACGGTACCTCTAACCTGAACAGCTGTCCTTCTCCTAGCACAGTCTTAAATCATATGATTACTGCTGCCATAAGAAAGGGATAGTTGATTAGCTACCCTGCAGTCCCACTGTGAATGCCTAACCTTATGACAATAGCCACAAGTCTCGACAGTCCTTGGAACAACAGGTGCGTACGGCTGTGCTTTCGTGGGAGGAGGTGGAACTGGCCTCCGAATAGGTCCTCCGGTAGGCCGAACTGCAACAGGGTGCGGAACAGTCTGCTGGGGAACACCTGATCTGCTGAGGGTCTGCTCCTGAATTCGAGCAGCATCCAGAACATCGGCATAGGCACGAAGCCGAAGAGCAGCCAAGCGGTCCTAGAGAGGAAAACTCAAGCCCAAATGGAATCTGCGATCCCTATCCTCATCAGTGGCTATAAGGGCAGGAGCGAAGAGACTGAGGCGAGTAAACTCTGCAACATACTCGTCCACGAAACGGCTTTCCTGATGAAGACAATGCTCAAATTAATATTGTCGCAAGTGAAGTGGGCAACAACAATGACATTTAAGAACACTATCTAGCTGACCTGAGTTAAAAAATGAATTGTCGCTCCATCTCTGCCTTGGTAACACTGAAAAAGAACTTCACCATGAAGCTCTCAGAGAAAGTGGCCCACTCGATGGGTCTCGTCATCCTTTCGGATTCAACCCACCACAAGATGTGAGCGAAATCCACCAATTGGATGCGAACCACATCCACACGATCCGCCTCAGTAACACGAGCGGCGCTCAACAGTTGCTCCATCCGGATAAGCCATTGCTCGGCCTTCAGCGGTGACTCAGAACCCGAAAACATATACGAGTGCAGCCTCATGAAATCCACTACTATACCAGGCCTAGGTGGTAGTGGCCCAGGTGGCCCTCATCAACTCATTGTACTCCTGCTGGAGAGCCATCATCTGCTAAATCATCTGAAGAATAGTAGCATTGTCCGGCTGCTCATCCCTTAGGCAGGAAGGAGAAGAATTCCCACGAGCCATAGCCTAAAATACGAGCAAAGATGGTCAGTACCCAGATGATATGTTGGTTATTATATGCATTCATGTGATCATCATGGTGCGCACATTACTGAGTTAACTCGGCTAGAGCCAAACTTGACTAATATATCAATCAAAGCCAAACCTTCATAAATATAGTCATGTTTGACTGATATATTATCCAAACCTGGGGCTCTGATACCACTAAAAATCTGTCATGCTCCGCTTCCCAAAATATGGAATACAAGTACGTAACGTAGGCCCAGCGAATGATTATATATCATCCATAAGTAGTACCAGACTAACTCAGCAGTAAGAAATGATAAACACAGCCATACAAGAAAGATATAACCAAATGAATCAAAGGTAACTTCAATAATAATGAAATAATCCACCAATAATAATATCCAACACAATATCCAACATCCGGGAATAAAACAAACTTCGGGAACATAAGCCCAAAACAAAGTACAAGGTTATAACAGTGATCATATAAAATAAGTCTAGCAATAAAATAATTCAAGCAATCTAATCTTGGACTCCATCTTCTAGATTTGTTGCTCACCAATTCCTTCTGGTATTGTTCCTCCAGTACTTGTAATTTCTTGATCTAAAAAGGAAGAAAAGGATGTCCTTAGAGCAAGTCGTGGACAACAAGTAGAAAAAAACAAAGAATAATAGGAACATGATATATCAAGAAACGGGACGAAATCAAAGTCAAATAGTAAAGTCAAGGAACGACAATAATATCAAAGGCTTACAATTAATCACACATGTAATGAGTGATGTCAAGTTACGTTCTATACAGGATCAAGTATGAGATGATAAATGCAGGTTATTAATCATTTTATTAATTAATCCAGTGCACGTACTACTGCGTCCCATTCCACAGATTCGGCGCAAGCACACAGTGTACGTTTTAGACTGATGGTGAATTCACGGTTCGTGTACTCGGCCCAGTAATCAGTGTTTAATGTTCAGTGTTAGTGATTATCAATTAGTATTTTATGGTCATCAATACAGGTCATGCAAGATGGCCTAACCGAGTACAGTTTCCGATTGTTCACTACCAAGTCATCCCATAATATTCCGGCTTATTATAATTTTATTTCATCCTATGTGAGCGTGCAAGAAGATGTCAATGTTGTATAATGCTAGGTGTGACTAATTCTATTCGTTACAGAAAAATCAAAAAACAAACATGTCAATTACACACAATTTACATAATCTGAACAGCATGACATTGCTGTACAAAAACACAGATTACCGCTACTACAGAAAAGCAAATCTGGATCCGTCAGAAATCCTAGAAAGTAGACTCTCTGCCGGTTCCAGCAAATATATATATATGACACATTTAAAAATTCCAAAAACATATTTAAAATTTCTAGGATGTTACACCCTTCCTCCATTTGTAACTTTTAAACAAATTTTACAAACCTTATGTCCTACATCCGGATTATCCTCTTCGGAAATATAGTCATAATATTTGTGCCAATCACTAGTTTTCCCCCCAGCTTTTCTACTACTAGTGGGTTCGGTTAGTTGTGTTTGTGTGTCAACATCATGCATTTATTCTTCTATTTCGTGTGTAGGGATATCGTGAGTTCCTACCATAGGATTCGGCATAAATTCTGGTTCTATTTGTAAGACTATTGGAGGTCGACGTGAAGAACTGGTGGAATCTTGTCCACTTTGTCTACGGTCGCTACCTCGTGATCTAGATATGGTAATAGTGTATGTGAAAAAAATTGATTTCTAGTGTTTTACTAATGTATATGAAATAGTACAAAATAATCTAGGATGTATATGTTAAAAAATAAAAGCTAAAAAATAATAGGAGGGTTGAGAGAGAAAAGCAAAAAACCAACAAACAAATATGATAAAAAAAATAGAACTACAACAAAAATCAGGACAAAATGAGGGTTGCAAAATTTTGATACCGTACTTCGCAGACAATCCTATATAGAAATGAGAGCGAAAATAAAAGTCGATGTAGACGTAGTCGATTGAGAAATGTAGTAGATGTAGTCCGGTAGTCGTTGAGAGAGAGAGAGAGAGAGAGAGAGAGAGAGAGAGAGAGAAAGCTTTTTTGTTGGAGGAGTTCAAGTAGACGTAGTTGAGAGTTGAATTAACACAATTCGATATGATCGAAAATTTTCACTTCTTTGTTGCTTGATTCTTTGTTGAAAAAACTTGATTGAATTGAGATTGAATTGAGTATTAGTAATAGAGAGAGTAAGAGAGTAAGGTGTGAAAAATTTTAGATTGAATTAAGAGGGTATTTATTGGGAAAAAATCAATAATAAAAAAAGAGAAAAAAAGCAAAAAAAAAAGCCCCAAAACAGAGCCAACGACACTCGGTTTCTGAGTTTCAGACCGTTCGACCCGCGGGTCGAATGTGCGGGTTGCAGGCAGGTTTGACCTGGTCAACGGGTCGCGGGTCGGGTCGAGCCGGTTGGATTTACGAACTTGGCGACCCAGGTCTACCCGGATCGATCCGCGGGTTCCACCCAGATCCGAACCGCCTAATTGCGGACCAGGTTCGAGTGGGCGAGTCGCAAGTTAACCCGACCCAATTAACATCACTAACTAAGATAGCAAAGCAAAGCTTTATAGAGGAACATAATGAGATGAAAACTTGAAGAGAAGTATAAACTTTTCTGAATATGACTTCTGTGACCTTTTTGGAAATTCTCACTTCTTTGTGAAATGACCCTTACCACCATACCGAAACTCCGTACTTGTGGTCAATATTTAGGGATTTTAATTTATATTAGAACATGCTGCTACAAGGTGTCTTTTTTGGGTTGATACGAGGCATGTAAAATGGGTCGGGAGATCGATGTTGTTCGAGCGCACTGAGCCACCTTGTAGCTAGAGCTGCAAACGATTCGAGCTACTCGGCTCGAGCTCGGTCAAAGCTCGACTCGAGATGAGCTCGAGCTCGATAGCTTAACGAGCCAAGCTTGAGCTTGGGCTTTTTGTGATTATTAGGCTAAGCTCGCGAGCTACTCGACTCGAACTCGGTCAAAGCTTGAGCCGAGCTCGAGCTCGAAATTGAGCTCGATTGCTTAACGAGCCGAGCTCGAGCATCAAGATACCCGGCTCGACTCGGCTCGTTTGCAGCCATACTTATAGCCACAGTTCCACTATAGAGTAATGCTAATTATACTCAATTTTTTAACTCACTTTTAACACCATCTTATGTGTCAAGCTTATGCGGCAGCTGAGGTGGCACTTTAAATGAGGAGTTTATTGTCCACTACCTTCCCTAATTTAATGCTTAATTTAAAAATGAATAAGAAAACAAAAGAACCTCAATTGTTCATCTTCTCTAACCCTTCTCCACCAGCACCACTTCCTCCTCCCCCTCTGGCCCTCCCCCTCTTCTCTAAACGCCGCCCATACTCCGCTGTGCCGCTCATCCTCCGTCGCTGCGCCAAGCCCAACGCTGCACCACCTTATCTCCGACCCGCCCCATTTGATTCTTAACTTTACAGTAATATTTGTGTCAAATTTCGAAACTTACGTTTTCTCTTTATTCTCTTAATGCTTTGTTTTAGGATGTCATCTCCAAGATAACAGCTGATACTTTTTATATTAAAGACTTTATACAAAATGCTACTGGTGTCAATGGACATTGAGTAGAGTTGTACCAAATCAGTTTTTAATATCTCAAGAATAACTATTTGAGTTTTTATTAATCAGTTCATAGTACTGTTTAATTGGGTGCTTCTCTTTATGTAATTTATAATTGTCAAAACTTTTTTTTTTTTGGATATGCCCCATATTCTTCGGAATAAAAACAAATGGCTCCAGTGCTGCCAAAATGTGTTTGTAGGCATTGCATTTCATGTATTTGTAACACTGCGATTAATTGTTAGAATTTCATGTACTATCCTGGGAAAGAATGACCTTTAAAAATGATGAAGGTGGTAAAAGAAATGAAGCAAATGGAATATGTATACTTCCCAAAAGATTGCCCGGTTGAAAATCATTACAATTTTGTTATCTCATTGTTCGCTTGCATCATTCTCCAAGCTCGACATGTTTTGTGTGATACTTTGTCTTGTCTATTTCATACGGAGATCTAAAAACATTACTAAAAGAAACCTTCAAAGTTAATTTTTTTGTTCTCTTGCATGAGCAAAAACTTGAAACGTAAATACTCCTGCTGATAATTGGTATTTTTATCGTTGCTCACAACATAGAATAGAGGAACTACACATTTTAAGTCAGCAGCTTATCGACAACTTTAGAAAAGCAGATTAAATACAAAAGTAACAAAACAAATGGGTTCGCTTTGATAGCCAGATATATTTGACGGATAAGTCGTATTTCTGTATTTCTGAATGTAGCAACTCCTTCGCGAATCTTTATTCAATAACAATTTTGTTTCCAGATGAAATTGAAAGATCAATTGATGTAATTGGTGCTGCCACATAAAATGGTATGCCATGATAAAATGCACAAAAACCTATGAATGTTACATCTCAATATAGAGATTAAGTTGTTCTGGTTGCATCGAGCATATGTACATCTCTACAAAGAATAAGAAAAGTAAATATTGAAATCAAAATATCTTGATTAGAACCAGTTGTGTTATAAATAAGTATGCTAAAACAAAATTAAATAAATTATACAAATACACGATCACCCCTGCAACTTATCGTTATAAATAACAAATATCGAACAACCAATTTAACTAAAGAAATAGGGATGCAGCCAAAGAAATTCATAACCTCTTGATTTCACATTATTGCTGCAGTTGAATTCCAAATAGAACAACACAAGTGACAATAGTGACTTCTCAATTATTGCACCTTTGGAGCAAGGGAGACAAGAGACAGGGACCAGACTGGAAAAAGCAAAGTGCACAGCTTTGCTCAGCCCCTGCGAAAAGCACGCAAAGGTGAGCGAGTGTACCGTAGAGGGAGTGGGTAGCGGAGTAGCTCGTGGAAAAGGTGGCATTTTTGGTAAAGAGAACAAAGAAGGAGATGAGGGGAAGACTGCTTTTGGCAAAATGAGGAAGGAAGACGAGATTCTAATCTCTTCGTTGGTTACAACGCACCAAGCATCGAACTCCGCACAATCTGAGCCTGCCGCTCTCCCAACCACTCATGCATTGACAGCTGGCAAGGGGGTATTCATTACCGCCCATGCAGTTCAAGGGTCGAAAGCGGAGATCGAGGGTAGTGGTATGATGGCTCGCGGAGCATCATGCCGCTACGATGCGATTCTTAATGAGAAGAATGGATCGGGGGAACTGGTTCTTATTGATGTTAATGGGCCCAAAGAGGGGTCCAAAGCGCTGTCAAGTGTCTCTTGGATTTGTAAGTCTACAATTGCAAATGTTCAGTCACAATGTGGGCCCACTGAGGGGTCCACAGAGAAAGTGCTGCTATTTTTGAGGAGTCGCCAGTCTGTGGGCTCAATGAGGAGTCCGCTATTTCTGTAGCTTCCCTGCAAAGGGAAATTCACCATTTGGATAGTGAAGAGGACCGGGAAGGGCGACTAAACTTGGACGATGAATTCTCTTTCACTGATGAAGAATCAGAAGATCTAGAATTCATCGCTAACACACAGAGGAAGACATCACCAGAGGTGGTCCTGTCCACATTTCCAGATTCAGGACCTGGAGATAGTTTTGGAGTGATGAGCAGGACAGTTGGGTTTAGAGTCCGGCATTCACCAAAGAGGGCTCATGTGGAGTCTTTGGATGACTATCTTGAGGTGGCAGCGGCTGCTAAAGCCGCTAAATTCGACAACGGAGGCACAAAAATATTTTTAGCTTCTATTTTAAATTTTATGTCGGACTCTGAAGTTTTTTTCCTCGCTAAAACATGTGGGTTAGAAGTGTGGGACACAGATCGCAATGCCTTACTTCTCAACAAAATTAGGGGTTGGGAAACTGAGAGGGTTAGGGCTTTTGAGACCACTCTAGGAATTTGCGTTGGGACGATGGACATCCTCGAGGATGTAGCCGGCCCCGCACCCACCCCACCGATCACCCTTGACTTAGTTCCCCAATGAATATGCTTTTCTGGAATGTTAGGAGGCTGGGAGATAGGGGCAAGAGAGATATGGTTAGGAACATTATTAGCAACTCCAAGGTGAATGTGGTAGGGCTGCAGGAGACCAAACTCCAGCATGGGCTCAAGCTCAAAAGAATCGGGGGTAACAGAATCAAAGAATGGGTGTTACGCCCATCAGCAGGAGCCTCTGGTGGAATCGCTGTTGGGTACAACTCGGATATTCTCTTATGTACTGAGGTATATAGTAGAACGTTCTCCCTGACTACTCGATTGAAACGACGGTCTGATGACTGGTTACAGATGGTGACTGTCGTCTACGAACCGAATGTAGCTTCAGATCGAGATGCATTTTGGCAAGAGCTGATCAATATCCGATAACGCTGATCTGGGGCTTGGATTGTTGGGGGGACTTCAATATCACAAGGTTTGCCTTTGAGTACAAAGGTCGAGGGTCCAGCGATAGGCACAGAGAGGAGTTCAACAGGGTGATCATGGAACTATAGCTGATCAATATCCCTATTAATGACAGACTTTTCACTTGGTCCAATATGCAAGCTACTCCGGTCATGGCCAAGCTAGACAGGGTACTAGTATCAATGGAGTGGGAAGCGGCATTCCCATTAACTACAGCTAGATCGATACCTAGGCCCACGTCAGACCACACCCCGATACTGCTCGACGTGGGGGTACGTGGAGCGCAGAGGGTGTGGAAGTTCAGATTTGAGAAAGCCTGGCTGGAAATTCAGGGGTTTCATCACATGGTTATGGAAAATTGGGCGCTCCCAACCTCTGGGAGGGACGCTACATTCTGATGGTGTGAGAAAATCCGACGATTAAGAAAAAGACTATGCAGATGGAATTAATCTAGATTTTCGACCATCTGGCGCTCCAAAGAGGCATTCTTGGAAGGTAATGATGAGCTGGAAAGGGTGGAAGAAACGAGAGTCTTGTCTCAGGAAGAAAGGAACAGGTTATTAGAGCTCTGGGGAAATATCGCCAATCTCTATAGATTGGAAGAGATTAAATGGCATCAAAGGTCGAGGATTTCGTGGCTTAAAGAGGGAGACGCGAATACGGCCTATTTCCACCGGGTGGCTAGCACCAGACACCGATCCAATCTCGTCCTCTCAATTCAGACTGAGTCGGATATTTTGCAGGATGAGAAGGCGATAGCCTCAACCTTCCAGAACTACTATAAGGGCCTGTTTGGAAGAAAGAATGATTTCAGGGTTCCTTTGAGGGAGGATTTCTAGAAAGAGACCCAGGTTGATTCAGTGCAAACTCTCGCCAGTCTAGAGGAGCCGTTCTCGAAAATGGAAGTGAAGAAGGCCATCAACCAAATGGGCGCTGACAAGTCACCTGGGCCAGACGGCTTCCCAATGATGTTCTACCAACTATTCTGGGAAGAAATTAAATAGGACATTATGGCACTAATGGGAGAATTTTTTTATAACAGCCTCAGATTGGGCATGTTCAATTTTGCGGAAGTTATCCTGATCCCCAAACGAGAGGAGTCTAAACGTGTGGGGGATTTCAGACCGATAAGTCTCATTAACTGCTCGGCGAAGATCATCACAAAGGTCCTGGCCATCCGCCTGGGGAGTTTAATGGATAACATCATCGACAAATCCCATATAGGCTTCATCAAGGGCAGATGTATCCTGGATTGTGTGGCCATTGCTGAACAAGTTATACACCACTGTCACACAAGCAATTCGAAGAATTTCCTTCTAAAGTTGGACTTTGAAAAAGCATACGACTCCGTCGACTCGGAGTATTTGCTGGAAGCGCTCAGAGGGAGAGGATTTGGGGACAGATGGGTTAGGTGGGTCAAACAATGCCTACAGACGAGTAAAACAGCAATATCGGTGAATGGGAGGGCAGGACTATCGTTTCCCTGCAAGAAGGGACTCCGGCAAGGGGATCCGTTATCCCCACTTTTATTCACTATTGTAGCAGATGTGCTAAGGGGAATGCTAGAAAATTATCGAAGACAAGGTTGGATTAAGCCGCTGGCCAGTCGCAACTCCAATCAAGGGTGCACGATTCTACAATATGCTGATGACACGCTACTTTTTGGGAACGGGAACAGATCAAAAACAATCTACTTTAAAGGAACCCTCTACTGCTTTGAAGCATGGTCAGGTCTCAGGATAAATTTTTACAAGAGTGCACTGATCCCCATTACTCTATCGGATGAAGAAGCCCGGGCACATGCCACCATGCTAAACTGTATGACGAATGAGTTCCCAATAAAATATTTAGGGCTCCCACTCAGACCGGGAAAACTCACTAAATCGGACTGGTTGCCTATAATAGATAGAGTGGAGGACAGGTTATCTGGTTGGAAAGGTAAATCGCTATCACTGGGAGGTAGAGTGATACTCATTAACTCAGTATTGTCTAACCTACCCATTTACTATATGTCCTTTTTTGAGCTCCCAAAGTGGGTCATCCAAGGATTGACCGAATCCGTAAAAGATTCCTTTGGAAAGGGGCAGAATCGAATAGGGGAGGCTACCACCTGATCAAATGGGATATTGCCTGTATGAAGAAGAAGCACAGAGGACTAGGAATCATCGACTTTAGAGATATTGTAACACCCCGTTTTGTACGGTACCTGAAGATATGCATATATGTATGTATATTGTTAGTATGCGTGCAATTGATTATAGTATAATGGGTTGATTATGCCATCATGGTGGATGGTTAGGGTTACGGAATGGTTTTTGGAAGAGTTGCATTCCAAGGATGCACGAGAACAAGACAGACTGATACTAGTATAACTGCTAATTTTCGGCACGATGCACATGGAAATATAACACGATAGGATATTACAGTGAATATAGGTTGCGTGCGCTCGTTAAAATACACATCTCACACTCGTTGGAACTCATTAAGAGTTATGTTAGGCAGCCAACCTAACACACACAAAACCAATGGGCTAAGCCATAGTTTTGGGTCTACAAACCACCTACAGCCTAAACCTACCCACCCCCCCTTTAAATCCGGCCTACCCTCCCATCACCTTCATTTCCCACTTCATTTCCCCCCTTTAGCTCTGGAAATTTCAGAAAGAGAACACCACAAGAGAAGGAGGAGAGAAAGAAGAAGGAAGTGAAGAAGAAGGATCAAAAGGAGATTTCCAAGAGAAGAAGCTTGAAGAAAATCCTTCTACTACCACAACCAAAGGTGGGAAGTTTCTCTAAACATGAAATTCTTATCTTTTAATTAAATTTAGTTGCATGCATGTGTGCTAGAATGCGTAGGATTGCTTTTCTAAAGGTTAGAAGTAGAAGTCAGAATGGAACTAGGAAAAGCTGGTTCGGAGTACCATTTTGTGGATTTTTCCAAGAACACAATATGTTGCATTAGACCACAAAATTAAAAGGGTTTGTTCATTTATGTGTTAGGATCATTCATGATTTATTTCAGATTTTTCTATGATCATTTGATATGCTAATAAAATTGAGAGATGGATATGTGTTGTAAGGCAGACTCAGGAAAAGAAAAACAGGATGGTTGATATTGTAGGAATTTTCGTGATTTATTGAAGCATGATTTTGATCTGAGGTTTTTACTCAATGTTCATGAATACATGTTGATTATGTACAAAAATCAGTAAATTATTTGGATGATTGTAAAGGTATGAGAAAAATCTATCTATGACCAGTATTTGATGTTGAATTAGAAAACTTGATGGTTTCTGTGCTAACTTGCAATAGCTATTACTCACTGTGTAATTTGAATTTTGACATGAGGCCTGTTGCATGATGTTGGGTATTATGTCTAGTTTCCCCACTATAAAGTTTATGTCAATTGAACAAGTGTGCAATTTACTGTGATTTTGTGATTGAGCACTGTGCTGTTTTCAGCCAGTTTTGACACTCTGTAAAGATTGGGAAATTGAGACCTGTTAGAGGCATATTTTGAGGATCATGACTCAGGAGAGAGTTGTAGGGGATGCCTAGACCTTTCCAAAAAAACTAATTTGAGGCAATTCCAGTGAACGATTGAATTATTATGATTTTTGTAAGACTGGACAGGGGACTAGAGTAGAGCTGTGTGCTCTGAATTGAAAGGACCAATTGTGTGAATTGGTGTATCAATGATAGATGAGTGTGTTAGGGTGACTTAATGGTATAAATTGGACTCATGACCAACTAGAGAGTTGTTGAGGATACCCACACCCTTCTACAGAATTTGAGTTTGTGTCGTTCTGATGAACGAGTAGGATTTTGTGTTACTGGTAAGGTGCAGTCCGTGCACAGGAAGCACGCAGGCTGGAGCTTGAGAAGCTATGTCGAGGACTTAGATGGTTGAATTTAAGCTCGTGATCAACTAGGAAGTTGTAGCCTAGGATCGTACCTTCCCAGGTTGGGCCCATTCACTCCAATCGGAGTTGTATCGAGAGAGGGATGACCATTTTGAGAATCGGACAGAAACCCGTAGGTTGCTTAGTCTGGGTTAGGACTAAGGATTGTGGAAGCATTTTTTCCTTGTGTGTGAGCCGAGTCGGTGACTCGTGTCTAGGGATGGTTGATCTCTGTTATTGAGGTTGTTGATTCCCCGAGTGGGATGTGTGACTCGAGTTAGTCACTAGGGTAAAGGATACCTTGCACCTATCAAGCCTATATTATTAGACTTCTGCCGAGCGTAGGACATCCGAGCATGCCAGTGAGTGGAGCTCACGGGGCAGTTTTATATTTATAGCCGGGGTAGCGGCAGGCATAGGCCATTATGCTGGACGAGTCCAAGTCGGGGAAGCGGCGAACCGGATCGGTGTCGCCAGGGGCCAGAGGTTGATAGGCAAGTGTAAAAGCAGTTAATTCTTACCCGAATAATTAGAGTAAGGTAGGGGTTAGAAAATTGTATTAGTCCTAGTAAACCATAGTCGGTGTTGTATCTTCCAGTCGAAGGGATACGTTCTCGGCCGCTAAGGGATTGCGTCCCCGGCTCGTATCTCGATCTGTTGATTCCCAAAGCTTTACCGAAGTAAGGTATGGGAGGCCTGGAGGAATTGACCTCCCGTGGTGCTCACGTCCCTAAAGCGCGGGGTTGTGTTTTGTGTTTGGTGTATATTTGTTCATAACCCGGGCCAGGGGTGAACACGCATGCGAGAGTCCATGAGTGGACATGTGGAACCAAGGGTCATAAGGACCAGGTTCAACGCAGTTTCTAAGGAGGTCCGTGCACGGGTACCAACTGGCGGTGACCACTTGGGCACTGCAGGGGGGAATTAGACCGACCGCTGCAATCTCCTTGGGCGACGGACAGTCTATTGGGAACTGGATGGATACAAGGGTAGGGTGCATGGCGAGGGATTGAACCCTTCAATCAGGAGAGACGAACTCTTTGGAAAGTATATAGTATGGGATGCATACATTTCCATCGAAGTTGATTTGGGGAAGTATGTAGTATGGGATGCATACGTTCCCAACTGAATTGCATTAGAGTAGGTACATCGTGTGCATTCTTGTTCGTGCATTAGACTAGGCTATGCTTGGGTCTTAGACGCATGTAGTATGGGATGCATGCGGATCTAGATTTCCAAGTCTTGCTTGCTTTAGAATAGGCTTGTGATTGGTGCATTTAGTGGTTAGATCATGGCATACACGAGCACCACATAATTTAGGATGCACGTTTTCCTTTTCCATTCAAGATGGGTTGTGATTGAATTTTAGAGGATCGCTGTTATCACCAGCTTTGCGTCAGTCGAAGTACTGACGTTCCCCACCTTTTAGGTATCGACTTCTACCTTTCGAGCAGGTGCAGAGATATCAGAGTTGCGCAGCAGAAGACTCAAGCCGAGGAGCAAGTCCCAAGAAAGCAAATTGACTGTTCAGCGGAGCTTCGGCAGTGAGCCGTCGACTGCCATTCAGAGAGAGAGAAGTTGTTAACTTTACAGAAAGGAGTGATGTATGTTATAATAAGATGTACTGAGTTTATGTAATTTGTATTCTTGTCAAGAACAAGACATTGGTTGTAATCAATGATGTAATGACTCATTTGGCAATAAAAAATTTTTAAATTTCCATGGTATTACTGTGTTGAGATGCATTTGAAGGCAAAGATTCTGGGGAGTGTCACGGATATCCGGTAATGGGGATCCTGGGCGCTACAGAAGTGGTATCAGTGCTGACTTCAATTTGTAATCTAACACAGTAGAAAATTTGACTAAAATGCCAAATGGCTGGGTTCAATTTGGATTGCAGGAACGTCAAAACCATGATTGTTTCATTTTACCGTATGTTTGTGATCTTCCCTACGTCCAAAATTAACCCTGTGTGTTTTCTTTCCTTAAAGGGTGTCTAGAAGAATCAGAAACAGTCACCGTAGAATGGCTGAGGGCGAAGGCAGTAGGACCAACGACACAAACTTCAATGTTGAAGCAGAGTTTACCCGTGTATACCAAATGATGGGAGCATTTGTGGAAGCTAGTAGAAACCAAGCACCGCCACAGGGAACACTAGGAGTCGCTACCCCAGCAGACCCGATAAAGATGGTGGAATCGTTCAAGAAGATGAAACCGCCAGTTTTCGAAGGACAGGTCGACCCCACGGCTGCTGACGACTGGATACGTCAGGTAGAGACAGTGTTTGAAGTACAAGTGACTCCCGAAGATAGCAAGGTTCGTCTGGCCACAATTCTGCTGGAGAAGGATGCCGGAGTTTGGTGGCAGTCCGTGAAGCGTGGTCTCGAAGAGGGACAGATCATTTGGGAAGATTTTCTTGAGGAATTCCGACAGTACTATTTTCCTTTGGATGTGCAAGAAGAGAAAGCAATGGAGTTCCATAGCTTGAAGTAAGGAAATATGACCGTCAGGGAATATGAGACAAAGTTTTCTCAGCTGTCACGATATGCACCGGAGATGGTCCAGGAGGAAGCAAAGAAGGCCCAAAGGTTTGAGCAAGGACTTAGGCCTGGGCTGAGGTCAAGGATGGTTCCGTTAGGCATTCGCCGATTCAACAAGCTAGTAAAGCGAGCTGCGATAACAGAAATGGACATGAGGCGGAGTCAAGGCGAGGCCGAGACGAAGGAGAGGAGGAAGAAACATATTCTCACCAATGACCAAGACAAGCGGGACTCAACTCACAATTCCAGAAAGCTTAACACCAGCAAGGGGACCAACCAGACGGTTGTGTGTTACTTTTGTAAAGAACCAGGTCATTTCAAAAGTCAATGCCCGAAAAAAGCCCAGACAATCACTTGCTACAATTGTGGAGAAGCCGGGCACAAGAAATCAGATTGTCCACGACTGCAAGGGAAACCCAATGACCAGTTACTAAAGGTGACCGATAAAGGGAAGAAGCTTGTTCGTCAGGGACGAACCTCAGCTTAACTGGGAAAAAGTATGTAATACTAAGGGCTATCATAGTTGATAAATAGTAAAATGTTTTGTTGGTTGCATTTTTGCAAGATATGGATGATGAACTTGTACTATGTTTTGTAGCATGATATTATGACTATTATAAAGCATGAAAGTTTGGGTAGTTGGTCATCTCGTCTTATACTTATTTTATTAAGTGTTTGGGATAAGGCATAAGGCTAAAATATTTGCCTTCTCCTTGGTGAGCCTCGTTTTCTTCTAAGGAGGGAGTGGTCACCGACCCTCTAGAAGTACAAACCGAAGCTGGAAGATGTGCTGAGAACTTGACTCGGGCACTAGAAGGAGATATGATGAACCGAGAACGATCGTGAGTTTGGAGGCTCCAGAATGATCCGCGGAGGGAGATATTCCCCAACATTCTAGACGAGGGATGAAATAGGCCCCAGAGTGTTCTATAGAGAGGGATTGATCTCCAGTATTTCGGGATGAGAGCGATACTCATGGGGAGTTCGTGTGGTGAGGTTGGCTCCATAATGATCCATGGAGTGAGACATTCCTCAGTATTCCAGACGAGGGATGAAATAGGCCCCAGAATGATCTATGGAGTAGGATTGGTCTTCAGTATTCCAGGGACGAGAGCGACGCTCATGAGAAAGATTGTGTGATGTTGGCTCCAGAATGATCCAGGGAGTGAGATATTCCCCAGCATTCCAGACGTGGGATAAAATAGGCCCCAGAATGATCTATGGATTAGGATTGATCTCCAGTATTCCAGGGACGAGAGCAATGTTCACGGGCAGGCTAGTGGGACATTGGCTCCAGAATGATCTAAGGAGAGATATTCCCCAGTATTCCAGACGAGGGATGAAATAGGCCCCAGAATGATCTGTGGAGAGGGATTGATCTCCAGTATTCCGAGGACGAGAGTAATACCCACAAGGGAAATTCAAGGATGAGTAAGGGCTCCAGAATGATCCAAGGAGTGAGATGTTCCCCAGCATTCCAGACGAGGGATGAAATAGGCCTCAGAGTGTTCTGTGGAGTGGGAATGATCTCCAGTATTTCGAGGACGAGAGCGATACTCACGGGAAAGTCGTGCATGACGTTGGCTCCAGAATGATCCACGGAGTGAGAAGTTCCCCAGCATTCCAGGCGAGGGATGAAATAGGCCCCAGAGTGTTCTGTGGAGTGGGAATGATCTCCAGTATTCCGAGGACGAGAGCGATGTGCACGGGAAGGTCGTGTATGACGTTGACTCCAGAATGATCCATGGAGTGAGGAACTCCTCAGTATTCAGGCGAGGGATGAAATATGCCCCAGAATGATCTGTGGAGTAGGAGTTAGTCTCCAGTATTCCAGGGACGAGTGCAGCATACACAAATAGGTTAGTGGGACGTTGGCTCCATAATGATCTGCGGAGTGAGAAGTTCCTCAGTATTCCAGACAAGGGATGAAGTAGGTCCCATAGTGATCTGTGGAGTAGGAATTGGTCTCCAATATTTCGAGGACGAGAGTAGTACCCACGAAGAAATTTAAGGATGAATAAGGGGGCTCCAGATGATCCGCGAAGAGGGATATTCCCCAGCATTCCAGACGTGGGATGAAATAAGCCCCAGAGTGTTCTGTGGAGTGGGAATGATCTCCAGTAGTTCGGGACGAGAGCAAAACTCATGAGTTCGTGTGGTGAGGGCTCTAGAATAATCCGTTAAGCGAGATATTCCCCGGTATTTTCCGGAACGTGGGATGCAATAGACCCCAGGGATGTTCTATGGAGAGGGATTGATCTTCTCCAGTAGTCCAGGACGAGAGCAACACACCCCAAAGTGATTCATCCCCAGTACAGTGGATACGGGATGCGGTATGCCCCAAAATGATCCACATGATGAGATTGATCTCCAGGATGGAGGAGTGCGTTGAGCACTTGAGGCATGGGAGCCAAAGAGCCGCATGAAGGCCTTATATCCGGATTTATTTTGAATGTTTTCTATTTTGTTTGTTGTTTTTCTTTCTCCCACTAAGGACGTTCTGGGGACAGAACGATTCTAAGGAGGGAGTGATGTAACACCCCGTTTTGTACGGTACCTGAAGATATGCATATGTGTATGTATATTGTTAGTATGCGTGCAATTGATTGTAGTATTATGGGTCGATTTTGCCATCGTGGTGGATGGTTAGGGTTACAGAACGGTTTTTGGGAGAGTTGCATTCCAAGGATGCACGAGAACGAGACGAACCGATACTAGTATAACTGCCAGTTTTCGGCATGATGCACATGCAAATATAACACGGTAGGATACTACAGTGAATATAGGTTGCGTGCGCTCATTAAAACACGCGTCTCACACTCGTTGGAACTCATTAAGAGTTATGTTGGGCAGCCAACCTAACACACACAAAACCAATGGGCTAAGCCATGGTTTTGGGTCTACAAACCACCTATAGCCTAAACCTACCCCCCCTCAAATCCGACCTACCCTTCCATCACCTTCATTTCCCACTTCATTTGCCCCCTTTAGCTCTGGAAATTTCAGAAAGAGAACACCACAAGAGAAGGAGGAGAGAAAGAAGAAGTGAAGAAGAAGGATCAAAAGGAGATTTCCAAGAGAAGAAGCTTGAAGAAATTCCTTCTACTACTACAACCAAAGGTGGGAAGTTTCTCTAAACTTAAAATTCTTGTCTTTTAATTAAATTTGGTTGCATGCATGTGTGCTAGAATGCATAGGATTGCTTTTCTAAAGTTTAGAAGTAGAAGTCAGAATGGAACTAGGAAAAGCTGGTTCGGAGTACCATTTTGTGGATTTTTCCGAGAGCACAATATGTTGAATTAGACCACAAAATTAAAAATATTTGTTCATTTATGTGTTAGTATCATCCATGATTTAGTTCAGATTTTTCTATGATCATTTGATATGCTAATAAAATCGAGAGATGGATATGTGTCGTAAGGCAGACTCAGGAAAAGAAAAACAGGATGGTAGATATTGTAGGAATTTTCGTGATTTATTGAAGCATGATTTTGATCTGAAATTTTTACTCAATGTTCACGAATACATTTTGATTATGTAAAAAAACCAGTAAATTATTTGGATGATTGTAAAGGCATGAGAAAAATCTATCTATGACCAGTATCGGATGTTGAATTAGAAAACTTGATGGTTTCTGTGCTAACTTGCAATAGCTATTACTCACTGTATAATTTGAATTTTGACATGAGGCCTATTGCATGATGCTGGGTATGATGTCTAGTTTCCCTACTATAAACTTTATGTCAATTGGACAAGTGTGCAATTTACTGTGATTTTGTGATTGAGCACTGTGTTGTTTTCAGCCAGTTTTGACACTCTGTAAAGATTGGGAAATTGAGACCTGTTAGAGGCATATTTTGAGGATCATGACTCAGGAGAGAGTTGTAGGGGACACCTAGACCTTTCCAACAAAACTAATTTGAGGCAATTCCAGTCAACGGTTGAATTATTATGATTTTTGTAAGACTGGACAGGGGACTAGAGTAGAGCTGTGTGCTCTGAATTGAAAGGACCAATTGTGTGAATTGGTGTATCAATGATAGATGAGTGTGTTAGGGTGACTTAATGGTATAAATTGGACTCATGACCAACTAGAGAGTTATTGAGGAAACCCACACCCTTCTACAGAATTTGAGTTTGTGTCGTTCTGATGAACGAGTAGGATTTTGTGTTACTAGTAAGGTGCAGCCCGTGCACAGGAAGCACGCAAGCTGGAGCTTGAGAAGCTATGTCGAGGACTTAGATGGTTGAATCTAAACTCATGATCAACTAGGAAGTTGTAGCCTAGGATCGTACCTTCCCAGGTTGGGCCCATTCACTCCAATCGGAGTTGTATCGAGAGAGGGATGACCATTTTGAGAATCGGACAGAAACCCGTAGGTTGCTTAGTCTGGGTTAGGACTAAGGATTGTGGAAACATTTTTCCCTTGTGTGTGAGCCGAGTCGGTGACTCGTGTCTAGGGATGGTTGATCTCTGTTATTGAGGTTGTTGATTCCCCGAGTGGGATGTGTGACTCGAGTTAGTCACTAGGGTAAAGGATACCCTGCACCTATCAAGCCTATATTATTAGACTTCTGCCGAGCGTAGGATGTCCGAGCATGCCAGTGAGTGGAGCTCACGGGCAGTTTTATATTTATAGCCGGGGTAGCGGCAGGCGTAGGCCATTATGCTGGACGAGTCCAAGTCGGGAAAGTGGCGAACCGGACCGGTGTCGCCAGGGGCCAGAGGTTGATAGGCATGTGTGAAAGCAGTTAATTCTTACCCGAATAATTAGAGTAAGGTAGGGGTTAGAATGGTTTACTAAGGGGTTGGAAAATTACATTAGTCCTAGTAAACCATAGTCGGTGTTATATCTTCCAGTCGTAGGGATACGTTCTCGGCCGCTAAGGGATTGCGTCCCCGGCTCGTATCTCGATCTGTTGATTCCCAAAGCTTTGCCAAAGTAAGGTATGGGAGGCCTGGAGGAATTGACCTCCCGTGGTGCTCACTTCCCTAAAGCACGGGTTGTGTTTTGTGTTTGGTGTATATTTGTTCATAACCCGGGCCAGGGGTGAACACGCATGCGAGAGTCCATGAGTGGACATGTGGAACCAAGGGTCGTAAAGACCAGGTTCAATGCGGTTTCTAAGAAGGTCCGTGCACAGGTACCAACTGGCGGTGACCACTTGGGCACTACAGGGCGGAATTATACCGACCGCTGCAATCTCCTTGGGCGACGGACAGTCTATTGGGAACTAGATGGATACAAGGGTAGGGTGCATGGTGAGGGATTGAACACTACAATCAGGAGAGGCGAACTCTTTGGAAAGTATGTAGTATGGGATGCATACATTTCCATCGAAGTTGATTTGGGGAAGTATGTAGTATGGGATACATACGTTCCCAACTGAATTGCATTAGAGTAGGTGCATCGTGTGCATTCTTGTTCGTGCATTAGATTAGGCTATGCTTGGGTCTTAGATGCATGTAGTATGGGATGCATGCGGATCTAGATTTTCAAGTCTTGCTTGCTTTAGAATAGGCTTGTGATTGGTGCATTTAGTGGTTAGATCATGGCATACACGAGCACCACATAATTTAGGATGCACGTTTTCCTTTTCCATTCAAGATGGGTTGTGATTGAATTTTAGAGGATCGCTGTTATCACCAGCTTTGTGTCAGTCGAAGTACTGACGTTCCCCACCTTTTAGGTATCGACTTCTACCTTTCAAGCAGGTGCAGAGATATCAGAGTCGCGCAGCAGAAGACTCAAGCCGAGGAGCAAGTCCCAGGAAAGCAAACTGACTGTTCAGCGGTGCTTCGGCAGTGAGCCGTCGACTGCCATTCAGAGAGAGAGAAGTTGTTAACTTTACAGAAAGGAGTGATGTATGTTGTAATATGATGTACTGAGTTTATGTAATTTGTATTCTTGTCAAGAACAAGACATTGGTTGTAATCAATGATGTAATGACTCATTTGGCAATAAAATTTTTTTAAATTTTCGTGGTATTACTGTGTTGAGATGCATTTGAAGGAAAAGATTCTGGGGAGTGTCACGGATATCCGGTAATGGGGATCCGGGGTGCTACAGATATGAATCTTGCCCTCTTAGGGTAATGGTGATGGAAGGTTTTCCACCACGGGGGGGAAGGATGGCAGGATTTCATTCAACCGTACCTACAGGGAAAAGGTACGAGAAGCTTGGGCTTTCGAGTTGGAGCTAAGGTCTCCCGGTTTTGGAAAGGAATTTCCAAAGCTAGTGGTCCGTTCAATTCAGCAGTGACATCGAATATCGGAAATGGACGGTCCACCAGATTTTGGTGGGATAAGTGGTGTGGTGCTCATACACTGAAAGAAACTTTCCCGGACCTATTTGCCAAAACAACTCGCCCTAATATCTCTGTGGCAGATACCTGGAAAAGGGGAAATTGGAAACCGGCGTTCCAAGGACCTCTTAGCCCAGGACTACAACAGCAACTGCTAGAACTACAAACACACGTCGCACGGTTCGGGTCAATGTGCACCCAAGGACCAGACCAAATGCGCTGGGAACTAGAGCCCAAGGGCTCTTTGTCGGTCAGATCCCTTTACCACCGTATTCACTTCCGGGAATGCCGGCCCAGCTGGGCACAGGTGCTTTGGAAGGCAAAAACACCACTGAAGGTCAGAGTATTCCTCTGGCTAGTGCTCAATAACGCTATCCTCACGAGGGAAAACCTTGCAAAAAGACAACCCCAGATTGCAACTACCTGTGGGTTCTGTAACATGCAAACGGAAACACTGAACCACCTTTTAATCCAATGCCCAAGGAGCAAGGCAACTATGGTTGAGGTGTTAACAGCCCTAGGTACAAGGGACTACCCCAATGAGTATCAGGATTTGTGGATCGATCCCAAATTCGCTTTGACCCGCCACGAAATGAAGGATGCGTGGTACATTGCAATTGTGGCAACTACATGGGTGTTATGGCTAGACAGAAACAACTTTTATTTTTGTGCTTCATGTAGTACTATCTCTGGTAACCTTACTCATATCATGCATCTTGTCTCTTTTTGGGTTACAACTGCCGCCACAGGAGCGAGAGGGAGGATCGCCAGTCTTCCAGGTTGAGGAGTTTGATGATGAGGAGGTAGACTTTGGGCCGACGCTGGATTGAGAGACGACGTTACCAATCGCTACAGCCTCTACAAGCTTGGTCCTGGCCTACTGTACTTTTGATTGGGTTGATGTATGGAGGACTTGACCCACCCCCCAGGGTTCTGTTGGGGGTTTATGTTTTATTTTCCGCACTATATTTTGTTTCCTGCTTTGTACTTTGTTTCTCCCCCGGTTCACCGGGGTTGTTTTATTAACTTCTTATTAATGAAACAGGGTGGCTTTATTCCACCTTTTAACTTCAAAAAAAATAATGACTTCTCAATTAAAAGGTAATGACCTGTCAATTTATGTTTTACTAGTATTTAGCATGAACAATGTACGTTTTAATTAAAATATATATTTTAAAGTAATACCAGGTTTGCCCGTTAACATGTGCCTACGGCACGCCTTCGGAACGGTGCACCTTGTTTGATCATATAAAATAGTTTTGGAGGTCCAACAAATTAATTGAAGAAGCAAACATAGAGAAAAAAAACATATTATATGATTTTTTTGAATTTTTTTTAAGTTTTTAAAATTTTAATTTTTTTAGTTCTTTAATTTTTTAAAATTTTTTAAAATTTTTTAAAATTTTTAAATTTTTTAAATTTTTTAAATTTTTTAATTTTTTTAAATTTTTTTAAATTTTTTATTTTCTTATTTTTTTGAATAGAAGAGGGAGGGAGAGATAGAGAGGGAGAAAAAAAAATTAAATAAATATAAGAGTTGTTTTAGGTGGGGGATTTGAATTTGAGTTTTGGGGGGAAACTTTGGGGAGAAAATATGTTTTGTGAGGTTAGATCTGGACCTTTGATTTTTGGGGAATTGAAGAAGAGCCACTTGATAGCTTTCTTTGTATTTTATTATATAGATAATTTAGCATGTGTGAGGCACGTGTTAATAAATATATATTTTTTAAAGTAATATAAATAGTTAAAGTTGTACGTGCGATATACGTAAGTTGGTAGATTTAAAGAGTATAATAAGAGAGTTGAAGTTGCACATGTGTTACACGTGTTGGTAGATTGACAAATGACACTAAGGCTTTCTCCTATTATAGACATAGAGATTTAATGTGAAAAGGCCTGTTTAAATTGTTCACACGAAAATACAAGAGCCCCCGACAACATCAACAAAACCAATAGTGACAAACAATCATACTTCACTGTAGAAATTAGCATCCACACATCCAAAAGTTTAATGTGAAAAACTTGAACTCGTAGAAATAAAAACACTAAACAATCTATTGAGAGTTTTAGTTACTCCAAATGCTCACGTTTGACAAACTTTCAATACTCGTAACTTTGTTTTTTCATGACAACCTCCATCCCCACATCCTACTCTTTCGTGATATGGAACTGGTAACAAACAAAATAGTATAATTAGTTGAAAACTATATTTAAACATGTAGAACATGACATTAGAATAAAAGACTAATTTATGATGAATAAATTAATACGTGTAGTTATCTTACCCAACAACTTCAAATTTAAGAATCATTCTTTTTAGGACAATTTCGACTATCATGAAATGTATACTTGTTGCATGTTCTACAATGTCTTTTATTCTTTTCTTGTTGTTCCGTGGCCTTCTCTTTCCCTCCTTTTAATCTTTTCACGCTTCCATTTGTCTTCAAAATATCCGATATGCAAACATTGTCATTATTTGAAGTTGTTGGAAGAACATCTGTCATGGAATGTTTCTCTTTCTTCTAGTTCAAATCAGCACCGAAGCTTTCTTTCATACTTAGTAATTCATCTCTTAGAATCTTACCACTTTCCCTAGCATGTAAAAGGTGTCATTTGAATAGCCAGCAAGACGTTTGCACTCTGAAAGTAAATCCCATAATGGTTATATGTTAAACCCATATATGTTACTTGAAGTTCCACACAACTCATTTCCTTCAGCATTGAATATTTGAGCACTTGTTGCAAGTTTAGTCCACCTCCTCATAATATAGTGAGTAGAAAGTTCGTCGAAAAATTCTTTTTTTAACACAACAAGAACATGCCTCTCCCTCAAACATTTTGCAATCACAATATGCCACCTTAGTTGATGTACCTTAAACCACTTCTCTTACTCTGAGTTTCTTATTCTGCTTATTTTCTTGAACAATGTAAAAAGACAAATCTCCTTCCTCCTTGATATTTTTTGTAGCACAATTGACACAACTCTTATGCAATTCATTTTGAACAGATAAAAAGTCAGGGTGTGTGTAGATCTTACTCATTTGTTTCTCCACTGAATTCTTTAATTTCATCTTTGGCCTGGTATAAATTCTATCATGATCTGCCTTCAATTCATTATGTCTTTGGTACTCCAATGCCATCTCGAATCGTGTATGGAATTCCACCAAACTATTCCTCTAGCTAACAAAGTGACTAAAAAAGAATTCATACTTTCACTGCACTGTGTCGTCATCATTCGAGCCAAAAAAGTTTCCTTGAAAAATGTCGGTATCCATATCTCACTTAATTCATGCATCATTTTCTGCCAAAGATTATTCTCTAACTGATAAGTTGTTATAACTTTATTCTACCGCATTTCAAACTCCTCAATAGTTTCAGAAGAATAAACACAAGATTTAAAATCTTCGTGAAATTTTTTGTTAGAGGCCAAATCAGATCCAACCTTTCCTGACAGCTTATTGAAAATATGCCACATGCAATATCTATATTTTGTTTTTTCTAGTTTATCTTTTACAGCACTACCACTTGATAGACATTGATCTGTAATGAATGCTAATGGTTGTTTTCCCACCATGGCTTCCAAGAATTTATCAAACAACCAATTAAAAGATTATGCCTTCTTATTAGTCAAAAATTCAGCACCAAAGTTCATCGACTGTATATGATGATTTATACCTGTAAAAGTAAAAATACAATAATTAATCTTGTACTTTTATTTTGAGTGCAAATAATAATAAAAATAGTTATTTTCATAATGTAGATAAATTATTACATGTAAACGGTGCAAATATCATCGAATAATTGTTTGTTTCATACGTAGTGTCAACCACTACATCTCCAAAAAGGTGGTATGCTTTCCTTCAAATTCTATCAGTCCAAAATACATGAGTGAGCTTCATTTCTTTATCAACCTTATAATCACAGAAAAATGAAGGATTAATTTTTTCATTCTTGCAAAATTATCTAGAAATATCTGCGCATCTATATCTTTCATTGCCTTTCTTACATCTCTTTCATGATTTTTGATATATCTTTCATTGCAACCCATATTCTCGTACCCTTTAGCTTGATTCTTTAGGAATGCAACTAATTGGGATGTGGGGATATTAGCTTCATCATAGATTTGTATTAAGGACTTTTGTGTCGATGATACTCATCGATTTAGTATTAAAAATTGTTGTATACAAGGACTAGTGAGAACATGACAATGACCTTCATGAAATTTAACAATCCCCCACATGACATTTTCAACTTCTTAAATTTTATCATAGCCGTACAATTCTCTTTAATTACAGATCATCGTCTTTTTTTTACCTGCATGTGATCCCAATGGAAGCTCCTCAATAGTTTCACATTGTCATATTTTTGCAGTATTTTCACCTTGTTTTGACCAAACAAAATATTTTGTTCTCAATTCTCGTGTTCCTATCCAAATTTTTGCTCGTTTTCCGAACAGAAAGCCCCCAAGCTTTCCATATGCATAGTAAAAATATTTCCCCTCCTCTAATGATGCAAACTTCATTCCAAGTTTCAGCTGATTAATATCATCTACAATTGGTGTCCACTCACCATGGTCATGTTCTCTTGTTGTTTTAGGAGTCGAACTCAATGCCTATTAAAAAAAATGAAACTAGTTAGTTCAGGAGTCAACAGTAATAAAAAGAAAATCATTATATATTTGGAGTTAGTTGTTGCATGTATATAAAGAAAATTAATTCTTTTTACTAACCAACCTCAACTACATCTGAATCTGAATCTGAGATATTATTAATGTTAGGATCTCCGAAGTTCATGTTTGTTGCTCATTCATCAGAAATGCATCCTTAGTGTGAATTGTTTCAAACCTTTAAGGAAAAAAGGATAAAACCAAACAACAATTAATTTTAGAATAGTAGTAACACACAAAAAGTGAATATTTTTTAATAGTATGTTATAAATACCTATCTTATGTTCTTCACTACCTTCAGACACTACATGTTCAAGGAATTATATAAAATTGTTTATTAAATTAGAAGAGTTAAATTCCTTGAACAACAATTAATTTTTAATGTAAATGACTCAAATTAATTTAATAAACATTTTAAAATTAATTTTGAGTTCCTTATCAGAATTTGTGTTTGTGTTTGTGTTTAGCTTGGTTATGGAAGTGTTTGTGTGTTATTGTTGTTGTTGTACGTACATGCTTGTATGATTTAGAATTTAAGTTCGCATTGTCACTACTAATCGTAACGGCTATAACGGCATATCTATCCCGGCATGTACACCCAAATACCGGGATAGATTGTCGTTATTATTTTTTTGTTAATATCGAATGTCTATGACGGCGTTTGTATATAACGTCGTTAGATATATGATTTATAACGGCGCTTATACATAAACTGTCGGCATATGTTACTCTATAACGGCACTTATACATGCACCGCCGGCCTTGAACTGTTTTTTTTTTACTATTTCGTTGCAACATGTTCTGCATGTGCTAATGAAATCTATTTCCCCCGTCCCGCCCTCACTTTGGTTTCCCCCCAATTCTATAAACCCTATTAAGCCTCCCAAATCTCTCTCTCTCTCTCTTGCGAACTCTCTCTCTCTCTGTCCACTTGCCATTCGCCCCTCACCCCCTCTCCTCTTGAATCTTCGTCCTTCCACTCCGTCCATCGCCGCTCGCGCCGCCCTTCCACTCCCTGCCGCCCCTCCATTGCTGTGTCTCCCTTGCCACTGCCTCCCCTCTATCGACGCCCAGGTAACTTAAGCGATTGTGATTAGTATATTAATTTGTTTGATTATTGTGTGCCCTAGAGTTAATAAGAGGGAAGGACTGTGTGAGCCCTAGAGTTCCCCCAAACAGTTCAGTAATTAATTAGAATTTAATTAGATTAAATGTATGCTCTTTTTTCTTGATTTAATGAGATCAATTCGGGGGTTCACCTAAATTAAATGTATGCTCTTTTTTCTTGATTTAATTAGATCAATTCGGTTGAATATATTGTCCTAAAAAAATTTGCACATTTGTTCATGTCTTTGGTTATCAAACTCAGTAATGCTTCTTGGATTAAGCTTAGTATTGCTCTATCTAAACACATCCATGTTTGATGGGGAAATAACTCAAAATGGATTGTATATTTTACTCTGCGTACGTGTATATTTGTAGATTTCTAATGTTCAATGTTGCCTTTGAATGCGTGTGTACTTGGTGTTGTAGAGGGGACATGACAAAAGCCTCTAATTTGACGATAGACAATTCCAAAAAAGAAACTTCATCAATGTTGTCAATATATTCTTTCTCGTTATTATAGACCAAAACATTGACCTAGATGGTATCAGTTACAATACATTAGTGGAAGCCTGATTTAGATTTTCCATTGACATAATTAGCATATTGCATGTGTTTTTATCTTTTGTAAAACAGAAACACTTCTATTTTATTGTTGTGTTGTTGCTTTAAATTGTTAAACATTTTGAGTAGTATTCTTCAATTATAATACAGCTTGTAGTATTCCTGGCTGATCTGTTACATTTTATTCTTTTCAACATACGGAACACACAATTATATTCAGTTATCATATACTGGGGAGAACTAATGGATTTCTTGAATAGGTTGGCCTGATGAATGATTTAAAACTTGAATTCATAAAACAGCTAAGGGATTTTACTTGTAGGCAATCATCACTATACTGAATGTGGGATCTTTATACTGAATGTGGGATCTTGTGACTGTCTCTGATTTGAGCTACCTTTTCTTTGTTGTCCCAACTTCATTTTTATGACTCTTCCAAGTTTCTCTAGATATGCCAGGGATGAAAGATCATATCATGTTCAGAAATCTGGACTGTTTCCTACAAGTTAGATTTGTAGGGCAACAAAAAAAGTACTCTATTCGGGAGACAGCTGACCTTATAGGTCAGGCACCAAATATAAAGGGTTAATATCAAGCCGTGCATGATTACTATTTACATCAAGTCCTTATAGTCTTTTGAAACGGCTTAAGATTATGATCAAGCTGATAGGGCAAAAAAAGAAGGTTACACTTGCAACAGAGCCATCAGATCTGATTGGACACCTCAGTTTGTTGGTTACAGCCAAGTTAAATATATTACTTTTCCCTTTTTCTTCTATGTTTTATATTTGATTGATGTAAACTCACATATTCATCTTAAAGATTGTATTAGATTCACGCAACCTATATATACTTGTGCATAATAGCTACAATATCATGTCAATTTATCATATACGTGAACCAACCTGAATACCCAGCCTGCTTATGTCTGGCTTGCCATCTCTGCATTTTGATCACTTGTTCTCTTTTTTGTTTCCAGTTGGCACTCCTAGTATATGATGCTTGAATTAGTGTCAGATTGTCAATGTTAGGAAAGATGGCATCTATACAGAAGTTGATGGATGTTATTTGGAAATTTGAAGTGCCCATTATAAATTATTTATCTCGCCAAGGACCTGGGGTGTTTTCACTTCGAATCATATTTTTGATGATTTACAATAATGATTTTCTTTTTTGAAATCACAGCATACTACATTATCAAGCTAACAGGGATAACTGGACCGTTGGATCAGTTTGTCTGGTTCTCATTATATTTGTATATATACCAGTCTCTATTTACTTTTATCTGCTCTATTATTTACTGAAATCCCTTGCTAGTCTCCCTGTATGTCGATCTTCTTGAAAGGGAAGTACTATGACGAGGAGAAGACCAAGGTCGAAAATGCAAGGGCAGTCCCCACCAGGATTGGCATTTTCTTATCAAATATTGGAAATCAGATGCTGGAAAGGTAATCATATTTCATTGTTTATATCTTCCATTGATGATATAAATTATTGATGGCTGGCATACAAAATCAACAGGTAGACTGATTTCTTAGAGATAATTACAACTAAGTATCTGATTCTAAAACATAAAATACAAGTCCATCTGAACAATATTCAAAGGATACATAAAAGAAGTATCCTATTAAACTGAAAATTTATTGATGATAGATACAGTTTGAAAACCGTGTATGCTTCTTAAAGTACATAATTTTAATTGTTTATGGCATCCGGTTGTAGCTATCTATACAAAAATCAACCTGCCTTTGACAAATATTAAATCTTGGTTACCTACATAAGAGTGCAAGAAGTACTTAGTTGTAATTATTGCATTTGAATTCATATACTTGATTTCTAGGAGGTGTCTCAGTCTGTTTAACACACTTACAAATACAATCCAGTACGTTATATTAATCTCTGTTTAGTGATACTGGCTTAGGTATAACTCTCAAAAGTCTTCTAATGGATTTATACAGAGAGGAAGCTGAGATTAATGAAGGGGGCAACAAAGATGGTAAATGGAGAATAGACGTGACTGTTTATATACCTGATTTGATTTCTTTGAGAGCTAGCTATAGGTTTTTTTTTATACCCTCTCCATCTATACATTATATTAAAGTCTGCAATGTAATTTGTTGTATTTAAGGAGATACCTACATATGTATAGATATCTATCTGTATATGAAGTTCAGAAAATTTTAAAATAACCAAATAACTGTCCAATATATACTTGAACTTTAAATAAACCTAATCTAATCTATAACTATAACTTAAGGGGGGGGGGGGGGGGACTAACATTTAAATCCTAACTAACTAATCCTAATCAGGTATGTCAGAACAGAGACTTGGAGCTCTGTGTCGATCGAACGGATGATTTTATTTCTAACTTATTTCAGTATGAAAGTTGTAGATCAACGAGTCAGCTTCGTAACAAAGGGTCACACATCCAAATTTTACATCCGTAGCCTCAGATATGGTTAATGTTTTCCTACATAAGCGCGCAGAAATCTGAGAACAAATTCTGTATATGCATGTTTCTCAAAGAGCTTTATAATTTGATGCACTAGCGCCGGTTTTCTTGGAGCCATGGAGGGATATGTTTTTCAAACTTTGCTGCATTGGTAGGTTCATTATAGAAAGTGGGGCAAGGCTCTTTAAGAACTCCTAGTAGGATATACACTCCTAACGAGCTTGTACATAACAGATGAGGAAAAGTTTGATGTTACGAAATTATATCTAGTTTGAACCTTTCATTTCTACATTGCACCTTCAAAATGTTTATAAGCAATCAAAGCGGTCTTTATCTCAAGTGCACATATCAAATATGTATATGAGTAAGGCCAATGCACTTGAGCTCACAGAATATGGAAACTCTTGTTTCATTACTTGTCCATTTGATGCAGAAAGTTAGTTTTCCTTGACACTAACTTTTTATAAATGAAGTATTGAAATTCCGAGTTTTATTATAAGCCTTTTTGTGATCAAGTTGAGGGTGGATTATATATATTAGAAAAGGTACCCTTCGGCTTGCAAATTCTGTTCTGTTCTCAAGTATTTTAAATTGTTGATCGTTGGAGATAATTTAAATTGTTATGTTCTGAAGTATTTTTTTCTATTGATGTATTTGGTTTTTGTGCATCTACCTCCAGTCGTACATCCTATCCTGGACGGTGTTCAAGATGCAAGCCAAGATGCAGGAAGAGATTGACGGCTTGAAAGATATGATTGCTTCTTTAATCTCCCAACAAAAACCACAACTCTAACCAATCCAGTACATGGAACTGTAAGTATTCAACAAATTTTATGATATCAGTATGAAATTTAACTATTGCAATTGACTGGTGTGGTGACTAGTGTAGTGAATAAACTAATAAATGACACTATTGTGAATTATACAGGGCCAACGAATTCCATCGACTTCTAGTCACGCACATACATCCGGGGAGAAATATCAATGGGAATGAAAGCAATGCCGAGCCACACCAGTAGACTTTGCCATAGTTTAGTTTTATTTGGACTTTAGTCTTTTATATTTTGTCGAAACTGAATTTATGTTTTGTTAAAGAAACTGATGTATAACCTATATATTTCTAACTCTTCGTATCTAATTTTAGACAAGTAATTATTGTTTATTGTGGTCCATAATTATATAGTTGTTTATTATGCTGCTATTAGTGATTTAAGATTTGAACTTTCAAATTTGATGTAACTACAGATATTTTGAATTTGTGACCTATTTTTTAAAATAGTGGGAAAAAACCTGAACCCCCTATCAATGCGTTTTGAGATAAATATGTCGGGATAGATATCGATCCACCAAACGTGGCGAATTATTTTAAAAAAAGAAACTGAACCCTATCCCGGCGTTTAGGAATGCCGGTATAGGATATCGAAATTATTTAAAAAATATACAACGGCGTTCACAAAACGCCGGCGCATGTGTCTATCACGGCATTTATGAAGCGCCGTAATAAACTACGAATTGTAACGGCGGTCTCAAAAAGCGCCGTAATAGACCTACGACTTGTAATGGCGGTCTAAAAAACGCGTTATAGACCTACGGCTTGTAACGACGGTCTAAAAAAGCACCGTTATAGACCTATGGTTTGTCCCGACCGCTCGATACACGGCGTTACACGCGGCGTTATTATTATCGCCGCTACTCATCTATAGCGGCGTTTATAAACGCCGCCATAGACAACAAAAAAAACGCTACTATCAGCTCTAGCGTTTGTAGTGTGAGGAAAGAAATTTGGGTTGAAAGGAAAATTGAGATAAGGAAAAATCGAGTTATTGCATATGTTTATGTGTATTCTGTGGTGTGGATTCGATAGTAGAGGTTGCCAAATTGATGAAGCCATGAATGTTGTTTGGTGAAATGCATAAGAGAAAATGACGAGATTCATCAATTTTTCTGATTGTTTACGCTTTGTATCGATAGGTAGGGCTTAGGTTGTGGGATTATGTAGGTAAATGTTTATGGAGAAGAGGTAAAAAAATGAATGAATATCATAAAATAACTTATGTTGGTAAATTTTGTACGTAATGTAGAGATGCATATTTACAACTTAAAGAAAAACGTGTGTATGAATCTTACTAGGGTGATGTAAATTTGAGGATCAAATTAATTAACATGGATGTAATCTCCTAACACCATTAACACTATCAGGAACTCTTACAAATAGAATATTAGGACAATGTTTGTACATATTACCGTATCTTTATAAATCTATCTACATTGTTTTGATATGTCAAAATATGGTGGAAATTTATCATAGTACACAATATAATCATATGAGTAGACTTGTGCAAATAGTTTTTATTATTGTTGTATGTAAACACAAAGAATTGTACCTCTAATAACCAAAATTTTAATCAAGAGAAGAGGAGCTTCGCTAATTAGTATATCATTACTCGCAGTATACATCCTATGGAAGTATAAGGTTATAAAGGGAAATATCTTTTTGTATAATCTCTTCGGTTCTCTGCATTATTATATGTTGTATGAGTTTTGAAATTCTCAAGTTGATTGGTCCAGGGGTTGGATGAGCTAAAAACACACAGTTGGATTTGGTTCGTCCTGTAAAGTGTTGAATTCAGGAGTTTGTTTTCTACCTAAGAACCAAAGTTCAACTACTGATAATGACGACGGCGTTATCTTTATGCTTGAGCTACTGAGGATAGCACAAGTCACTCAACAAAGGAATGCATATTCAAGGAAAGACGAGAAGAGTGACAGCAGGTGGAGGCAGTAAAGTGATTGAATTTGTTGATATTTGACATGATTGTAACTTTTAACGAGGCCAGTTAATTGGGCTTCCAGATTTTTGGTTTTGACAGCTTATAGAATGTTTTTAGTGAAAACTCGTATATATAAGACCATACACGCTTTCTGTGTGATTCTTCAATGTCAGCATATATTTCTTAGTGTTGTTGTTCAGTAGCATTATATTGTACCTTGTATACTACTTCCAAGCCAAGATAGAATTTAAAAATTTTAAAACCCCATTTAATCATGAACATTTAAATTACGTAATATGTTGAGTATGAAGCACTTTTTATTTTGTTTTGCTTTATTTCTTTCTTCCTTCAATGGAAACAAGCTCGTAGCTAATGAATCACCCCCTTGCTGCATTATATCCTGGCCATCAATACTTGAATTGTAGTTTTGACATTCACAATGGGCTGTTTTTTGTTTCCTGGGACATTGGGGAGGTATCAGTTTAATCATGTAATCTAGGATGCATGATCATGATTGATAAAAGAATTTCATCCATCTCCAGGAAGCATCACCAGCATCCAACAGTTTATAGTTAACCTTGTTCGGCAACAAAATATTCCTAGAAGAAATGGAACTGAATAGCATTCCCTTTCCTACTATATCATGTTTTCATCAAAGTTTAACTTATCGGACAATAATAGCCGAAGTTAAATGCATAGTCATGATTTCTGAGTAGATTTCTGTATAGCAACAACCAAAACAATAACAACACAGATTCTCATATATAAACAGATCAACACATTCGGACAAGACACAATGCAGGAAAAAACAAGAGATTTAACACCGAGAGAAAACTTCATTTCATCATACATAAACAACAAATATTTTCATTTACAAATCAGTCATGATCCAAGTCTGCTACAAGAGAATTTCCTGTTTATTTCTTCCAACGTAGTGCATTATTAGATAAACTGCTTCAGAAACTCGGTAGCTACTAGGCAGCCACGGGTGTTTAGTGATAGTTTCAACTCTCTAATTTCCTTGTCAATATACTGCACCATAAAAATGCAAATGCAGTTTATCAACATGGCTTCTCCCCGTACTTCTTCTGCATGGCATGCAATGCAGCCATAGTTTTTAATTCTATGCGTTCGTGAGCCTACTTTGTTTTGAAAAAAAAACAAAATTATTGTTTGTGTTGGTAGGTTTTAATTCATGCAACAACAATGAGTAACTCGATAGTTAATCCTTTTTTATAGAGTAGGCAGCAGCAGCACAAACAGAATAAGTAAGAATAAGAAGAAGAAAAAGCAGAAGCAACTGTAAAACCTCGGAATTTGTAAAATACCGAAAATACCTGTTTTTATATATTTTTGAGTGGTGAAATTATTTTTGATTTATTTATTTAAATATTGATATTGGTATGGATATTTGTGTTAGATGGGTGTTATTGATTATATTGGAGCCATGAGTTGGAGATTTTTATGTGAATACATATTGTTTATTTTATTTATAATTTTGAAGGATTATTATGAAGTAATGTTAATGTGCTTTGTATTGTTGGTGTTATTAAAGAATAGATTTGGGGTTTATTTGAAATACTTTGGAGGTCTGGGGGCTTATTTGTAAATATTCCTTTATAAAAATATATTTATATTATACTTTTTTCATACCCCCCCCCCCTCCTTCCTTTCTCATTCTTTCTTTCTTCCTGTCCCGATGTCCTTCCCGGACCCCAACCGAACCTGACTTCGGCGAGTTCTTCCCCCGCTCAAATCCTTTCCATTTCTCCGTGGTTTGTCCGAATTAATCGGGGGATGACTAATTGAAGGGTTCACTGACAACGTGGTAGCGTCGGTTTTTGGAGAGGGCTTCAGAAAGTGATGTGGCTAAAAATGGGGGTTTAATCGAGATCGCCAAATTGGGCACGAATCCTGAAGCCCAGGGGTAAAAACAGTAATTTTCACCTACAAACGGGTCTGAAGCGGGTACTGGGTCTCCTCCCCAAAGAACCGTTAACCCGCGAACGGATCCACCTCAACTGGTGCGGGTTTCAACCCGCAACAAAACCGGTC